>JBAMNC010000264.1:0-1200000 GCA_037902135.1 Cetoscarus ocellatus
TTGAACACAAACAAACAGACAAACAGACAGACAGACAGATAAACGCCGGCAAAAACATAACCTCCTTGGCGAGGTAAAAATGCTGCACTGTTGTTTCAAATCCTGAGAACAGTTAAAGAATCATTTTAATTTAAATTGATAATGATTCTGAAAATTATGCAGGTTTTAATCAGATTTTTGGTGGAAAAATACTTTTTACCCATTTAATATGTTGAATTTTTTTTTAACAAATTAATGTATATATCATGTTGAGAATGGCTTAAAAAACAGTACATATAATGGCTTTAAAATGATCAGGAAAGCATACACTAGGACCCTCCTTGGTTTTGGGGCTAAATCCTCTATCTGCCCCTGCCCCGGCTGCCCCTGTTTTTATTTTTGTCTTGAGCTGGTTCTTTTGCTTATGGATAAATAACTGTGAAGCTGCTCGGAACAAGAGGGGCAAATAATGAGGGACCAAAACAAAAAGTCATATAATAACAGTAAAAATAATAAAAGACAACCAAAATCAAAACAATGTGGTTATAGATGAGTGCACATTTATTCATTAAAGATGAGAACACATGTACAGTTGGCACTACATCTGTAATATATATGGTGTGTGTGTTCAGTTTTATCAAACAAGCCTTCAGATGAGCTCTTACCATGTGCCGATCTCCTCCTCTGTGTACTCCACTCTAGGAATGGGCTCCCCACTGAGAACAGACAGATGTACAGATACAGATATACCCAGTTTCTTTTAAATTGATATCTTCAAGTTTCATAGTTAGAGGATAAAAAGACTTCCTCTTACTGTCTGTATCTGAAGGCGATGTCTCCGATCATCTTCCTCCTCTCTCTGTAAACAGGGTCTGTGTATCCCTGTTCAAATCCAATCCATCAAGCACTGATTATATTTTCTGTGTCATGACGTTCAGTTCTAACAACATAATGAGAATTGTTTCTGCTTGTTGTACTATGGTGACTGGATTAAACTTACAGGGTGGTCTTGATCCAGGTCTGGATCAAATTTTGTGACCAGATGATGACATCTGTCCAGATCTGCTATTTTCTTTGGAAACCAGTGAACTACATAAGAAAGCAAAAACATTCATCTTATTCTTTCATCTGTGTTATTTGCAAAATATTCACTTATTTTATAATGTGTGTACAAAAGCAGTTAGGAGACGTTACACTTGACTTCTTTGCTGGTTTTTACTTCCTCCGCGTTCCTCTTCAGAGAGCTAATGAGAGTGCCGACGTCTGACAGGTGAACCTCACAGCGGACAAAATACTCCAGACTGTCCTTCAGCTTCCGGTGTGGTCGAGTCTCCAGATGATGGATCTTAGCCTCAAATGTCTGAAATAAAGTCATCAACACTTTGTTGTTAAACACAATCTGAAGTAGTGGTACGATGAAATGCCTCTCACATGGCAATGCCTCACATGGATTGTAGCCAAAAGACAAAGAAAAATATGCAGACTTATTTTGATAGGACCTTTCAAAATAGAGACACTGGAGAGGAAGATTTTAAAATTTGACTTCTAATATAAAAAGACTGTTTTGTTTTGTTGCGTGTGTTAAGCTAAAACAGAGAATTTATAGTCTTTATAATGTATAATCTCTGTATATTATGTAAAATAAATTGCTGGGATTATAAAATATTTACTATGATCAAAAAGGAGTACACTTTTTTAACAATTTATTATATTTTCTATATAATGCATTATTTATTATTGCACAGTTTCATGACTTGAATAACATTTGGTTTATTTCTGAATTCCTTGAGGTGTCCTTTCAACATGAGAAACAATTCAGTGTATATGATAAGACAAAGACAAAATTATTTTACCATGTTTGGTTATTTAGGACACAGTTATTTAAGTATGAATCTTCAAAGCATATGTGAAATGAATGATTCTTGTTCTGTGCACATATTGGTTACCTGATAACAGGTGGACAGGATGTTTTTGGTATGTATTGCATTGTTACACCTCACGTAACATCAGAGAACTGAGTAAAGAAAAACAATAAAACTAAGAGTTGGTCCCATTTTGAAATTGATGCTTCTTAACAATGTTGAGGGTATAAAAATAAATGTATAATTACAGTAGACTCTATCAGGATCAATTATGAATCTATCTTCTTTTTTGCATCAATTAAGTCAAATAAGATACAATTGTGAAAAATATGACGCAGTGTATTTTAACACATACTGCATATATACTGTATAAAATAAAATATATTCTAATAAACTGCTACTCTGTGGTTACAATAGGTTAATAATGTGACCATATTTATATAAAGTGTCATGACACACATAGAGGAGGTCACAAGGTGCTTTAAAAAACAATCAAATTTGTAAAATGGTTCAATTTGGCATATTTTAGCCCTTGTTTTAAGGATAAATTCATAAAATGACATAGATGTAAAATAAAACCAGTATCATTAGTTTTGCATGTGGCACAGATAATGAAAGAGGTCTGTTGCTCTTTACACAGTGGGGTCCCTGAGTCCCTGCTGCAGGCACGGTTTGAAAAGATTGTGAACCCCTGCTTCATTTAATACTTCATTTAAAACACACAGGTTAAAAACCAGAGTAAAGGTTAAAAACACAGAGTCCAAAAGTTTTGATCAATTACAGTACAAAGAAAAATTTGCACCAGGACTTACAGTAACAAGTAATGCCATAAGAAAGTGCACTTAAATACTCAGTACTTTAAACACATTTTTAATAAAGAACTTTTATGTCAACTAAGCAGAATGAATAAGTGTGGATCTGCTTATGAATAAGCAGATTCATGAAGTGCTACAAACTAACCCTTCCATCAAAGTAAATTTACTTTTAGTATTAGTGTAGTATTTGTTTACTCTCTCCAACCTGCTTTTAAATTATTATTTCTTGTTTAAGTCTCTTGATTGATCAGTATGTCTGCATAAATAGGCTCCTTTATTTGTTTTCTGGTTGCTGTTTTGTTTTTCGATAAGCGTTGAATTCATCATGATTGAAACCTGGTTTAGACATGAACTGTGATGACTCCTGACAGGTCCCAACAATGATGTTTAGTTTGGATCTATTTCTTGAAATGTCATTATTTATTCACCATTACACAAAGCAATATGTTATAATGTTATATTGTTTATTATTTTCATATTCATATTGATCATTTGATTGGAAAACTTTGACAAAACATGTTTATTTCTACTGAAATAAAACCTTTTTTTCAATATTTATAAAAAGAGGGTGGAGGCAGTTTTTATGTCAGTATTAATCTACAGTGACATGATATCAATTACAGACATGCACATGCTAAAACCCTCAAACATCTGGACTCCAATTATCACTCTCTGTCATCAGTTGTCCTAGGTGAGCCTTACAACACATGTCATTGTACTCTGTATAACAAGGCTGGGTGGTCTTTTCCCACTGATAATATGATATGAATCTGCACTCTTTTATCTGCAAAGCTCTCATGAGAAAATTACCGTCACATTGAACTGAACTTCCACAATTCTGATGTGGACATTTTCACAAATGGTCCTCTGACCAGCTATCGTGTTCTACCAGTCAGATCAGAACTTGGATAAAACGCCTTATTATTCTGCTCCTAACTCTTGAAATACGATAAAATATCCCCTTGAGGACAATGCACTTTTTCTTCTGATTATTGTATATTTTATATCTCAGGGAGCTCATGAATCATTTTCTTTTATTTCAAATTCCTTTTGTTTTACCATCCTGTATTTTCATTCCTTTAACTTTTCTAAGCTTCCTTGAGACTCTTTTTTTTATTTAGTGGCTTGTCATCAATTTCTTGATTTTTTTTTAATATATATATATTGTGGTCTGTCTTTTACTTCACTCTGTAATGACTCAACATTATAGTAAATGGGGTCTGTCCCTCTATGATTTCTTAAGCATCCATAAAGGTTAAATGAATTAATATATGAATTTTCAAACAACAAATACTGGGAGATTTTGACAGAATTTATAGTCTGCTAATCTGTAGAATTTGGAAGATTAACTTTAATTAATGGCCTGTTTGTACAAACCCCAATTTAAAAAAAAACCTGGGACAGGGGCAACAAAAGACTGGGAAAGTTGAGGAAAGCTAAAAAAAAAAAAAAAAAAAACCTGTTTGGATCATTCCACAAGTGAATGGGTTACTTGAAAACAGGTGAGTGTCATGACTGAGTATAAAAGGAGCATCGCCAACAGGCTCAGTCCTTCACAAGCAAGGATGGGGCTAGGTTCACCACTTCGTGGACAACTGTGTGAGCAAGAAGTCCAACCGTTTAAGAATGTTTCACAATGTACAACTGCAAGAAATTTAGGGATTTCATCAGCCTATAATATCATCAACAGATACTGGGAAGCTGAAGAAATCCCTGCACATAAGCAGTAAGGCTGAAAATCTACACTGAACGGCCATAACAGTTCGTCACTACATCTACAAGTGCAAGTTAAAACTCTACCATGCAAAGCAAAAGCCATGTATCAACAACACCCAGACATCTGCTGGCTTCTCTGGGCTCGAGCTCATCTGAGATGGACTAATGCAAAGTGGAAAAGTGTGCTGTAGTCTGATGAGTCCACAAATTGCTTTGGAAATCATGAACGTCAAGTCCTCAGGGCTAAAGAGGAAAATGACCATCCACACTTTTATAAGCACAAATTTCAAAAGCCAGCATCTATGATGGTATGGGGGTGTGTAAGTGCCCATGGCATGGGTAACTTGCAGGTCTTGCAGATACAGGTTTTGGAGCAACATACGCTGCCATCTGAGTTATGTCTTTTTTTAAGCTTATTTTATCAAGACAATGCCAAGCCACATTCTGCACATGTTATTACAATGCAGCTTTGTAGTAAAAGAGAGCAGGTACTAAGCTGGCCTGCCTGCAGTCCATACCTTGCTCCTATTGAAAATTTGTGGCACATTATGAAGCACATAATACAACAATAGTTTTTTTCATGTATAAGTTGCATTTTTGTCTACATAGTTATGCACTAAGAAATATATTAGGTTCCATTGTTCTATCAGGAACTAAATAGTGTTCAGTCTTTTTTCCATCAGTGCTCCAGACTTGTCATCCCCAATTACAAAGCCATGTTTGGTCATTGGAGATACTAAGAAAATTTCCTAGATTAAAAAAACTGCAGTCTTGAAACAGTTGTTATTTTACATACACTTTTTCATCACAGATGTTTGTTCATTTAAATCTATAAAAAGCATTTACATTAAAAGGCAACCGGTTTATGAATCAGGGTGCAGCATTTTCATTTACCTCACACTTTTTAGAGCCTGAAGCCGACCACACCCTTCTGCTATATTAATTTTGTTCTGTGACTTTGGATTTGTGCCTTCAAAGCAAAAACTCTTCACAAGTTGCTTGGACATGTTCTTTTAAATGTGCGAAATAATATAATGCTTTCTTAAGATGTCTAATGCCGTAATGTACCTGGGTTTACCCTATTTGAAGGGAAATCTTTTGAAATGCTGGATTAAGAAAAATGAGAAAAAAATAGTTACAAACATGCACTTACAAGGACATTGTTCGATCGTTGACAAAATAAATAACGAGTAAAACAGCGACCTTTCAACCTATGAAAAGCTTTATTAGTTCTAATGCTGAGTAATTAGAATTATTAAACATCGCTTTAGTTGGGTTGTGCTGTGTTGTTAAAATGTAAATATGTTTTGTCTTTGGCCACAGTCCATCTTTAGACATGCATATCTAAGTTATGTAGCAATAGAAAAAATGTCATTGTGTTACCTCAAAAACTTTCAGCGTCCTAGACAGAGCTGGAGCCTTTGAGCTCCTTAAACCGAAAAAGATGTTGAGCAGTGCTTTTCCATCGTCCTCCTCAAACACGATCTGCTCGCTCGCCTCCGCCGCCTCTGCCGCTGCAGCTGCAGCTTCTCTCTCCTTGCGCGCGTCCTCGATCAAGCTTTGCCGCCTTCCTAGGAATCTTTGTGACTATGCCGAGAGAAGAAACAAAGTTTACTTTCCAAGGATGCATCTCCAAAATTACTGTAGTTCTAGCTACCGACAGATTTTTAAAGAAAAAGCAACTAAGAAAATGGCATCGGGGGTCCTCACCTTTCGATCATCTTTTTGGATCAAACATGTGAGCGCTTTGCGTCTCCAAATGCTCATTAGAACACCAGCACAATCGAAGTAAACCTACTACATAGCTATGTCTGAGAAGCTGCCACAGCGGACCCTCGAGCCAATTTTGGCCCTATTTTTCGCATGTTTTCTCTAAATGCAACCATGATCTAAAGCGCATCAGCCTCTGCGTAATGGTTTTCTGTCCGAGTTCTTCATGCGTAATTTAACAATTTGAGCTCTAAGATATATTGTTTGAGGATAAACATGTTTTAAAACGGATTCAAACTTCTTACCGTGATGGAGTCGGACCTCTCCAGCTCGGATGCAGCTCTGCGGATGCTCTTTGTGGAGGACGTGGAGCTGCTGGAGAGTGGCATCTTTACGCGCAGAAATCTTTTAAATTATCTGTTACTAAAGTGACAGCGCGGTTGTGCTGTGAGCTCACAACGTGTCTGTGGTTTTTTTTCACTCAGGTTCCACCTTTTATGGAGCAATTTGTTTGCAGCTTCTGACGTCAAACACGGTAATTTCGCTCTGATAAATCATTGCGCAGAATCTGCCAGACACATCCCAACTTGGAGCCGTCTAAGAATAAACGCGACCTTTTGTGAAGTTTTCCAATTTACAGCTTTTTATCATCTTTAGGTTTTTAAGTTATTGATTCTGACTTGATAGTTAAATTATTTCTTGACACATTTAAATCCGACTATTAGGTGATTTCAGGTTGGGTCGGACACAAACAAAAGAGGTTTTATTTAATTATCTCGTGAATCCAATTAAAAACGTATTGTTTCTGAGCCCCAGCTGGGATACCAAATAGATATATGGATAGATATCATGGATACTGACGTGATGTCAGATGGGTGAATGATGTTAGAATTTATCAGGAGGCTGATCCAGAAATTTAGAAGCAAAGACAAACGGCAAACGTTTCAGATATTATTCGTCGTAAGATTACAAACTTGTCGATGCACCTACATTGAAATTTTAAGCAAATTTGAAAGTGACACCTGAAGAGAGTTTGATTGGGTGGAAAAGAAAATAATCAACCCTGCAATCAAGTAGATTACAACCTCTTAAAATACAGAATTCTAACCTACTGCATGAGTACTGTGAAAAAGTTTTAGGCAGGTGAGGGGGAAAGTTGAAAAGTATGAATGCCTTCAAAATTAAATGTATTTTTTTTTTAATGTATATCAGCTTACAAAATGCAAAGTCAAAAAAAGGAGGGAAAATCTAAATCAAATTGATATTTGATTAGCACAGCCAAACTCTGCTATCAGATGAGGTTGTGGCAGTACAGGCAGGGGCACTGTAATAAGACACAAGTCTGATACTACATCACCAAGGTTTCTCCCAGGGAAATTTTTAAAGCAGACAAAGACACAATGTTTAAGCTCCTTTGAGGAAACACAAAGAAACAGGACACCGTGAGGACCATTAATGCAGGAAACTTAGTGCAGTGGGTGAAAGACATGTCGTGCTTATTTTCTTTTGAAGGTGTAAGATGTCCAGCAGCAGTATTAGCTCAGAACTGGCAGAAAACAGTCAAACAACCCCTCTGCTCTGGGGAATGCTGGCCAGAAGTGGTCTTCAAGAACTGTGACCAAAAATCCACACCTGTGATATGGAAACAAAGCAAGGCAACTTAACTTTGCCCTCAAACAAGAAGTGGGGAGCAGAAACATGTCAGCATGCTCTGCACTGTTGAGTCCAAATATGAAATATTTGGTTGTAGCAGAAGGTGGATTGTTTACTGAAGGGCCGGAGAGTGGTATAATAAAGACTGTCTGCGGGTAACAGTAAAGCATGGTTGAGGTCTCTTGCAAGTTTGGGACAACATTTCAGAAACACGGTGTCCTCTGTGCAGAGAAATAGAAACAGATACTTAGCTATCCATCATGCAGACTAATAAAGGAGATGTCTGACTGGCCCCAAATTTACTCTGCAGCAGGACAATGACCCAAAACATGCAGCCAGTGTCATACCTCAGTGTAAAGTAGAACAAGAGGTCCTAGAAGTAATGATATGCCCCCCACAGAGCCCTGATGTCAACATCACCCAGTGCATCTGCATCATGAAGAGATCTGAGAGTGATTAAAGCCAGCCCACATCCACACCTCTTTTGCTCTCCAAGATGTTGAAACAACTTGCTTGCTAAGGTACTTTAAAAAGTGTGCATGTGTCCGAGAAGAGGATTTTAAATTATTTCTTTGCACATTATTAATGAAATATAATAAAATATGACAACCCAAATGATTTTTAATATCACTTTCTATGTGTCATTGTCTACATGTAATGTATGTGGATATGCCAGGATCTTTTAGTGTCTTAGAACATATTAGATTTTTAGGTTTATTCTAGATTTTAGGTAAAATATAAATCATGTTTGTGTCATGTTTTGATTTTGTATGTTGCTTGATGTCTGGGCCCCCACTTATAAGCTCTGGCTAGTTTTTAGGGAGCCATATTTCTCAAATGACTATTTTGTGGAAAATTATGATTGTACATAACTGTTTTTAATTTGTTTTGTGAATAAACAAATTGACTGGTTGATAGATTAATTTTCAGTTTAATTTTAATTTCAAGGACTGAGGCAAATATATAAAAAATATGTTTCAACTGCCTATATCAGTGATTAAATTTCCTTTCAGATTAACCAAACATATCTGGAATCTTTTTTTTGAAAGAGCCTTTAAGGAGGTTGGAGGTATTCCTCACAGAAACATAGCAAAGCTTCATCTTCTCCTGATTTGGATAGAAAACATCTTTATGATTACAGATGTATAGATGTGCTTTACTCTCCTTAAACTCATAAATAGGAAGCTCATAGAAGACAAAAAAAACATCTCTACACATGAATAAACCTTAAATATCTTTACAATCATTAACTTGATTGATTTTTATTTAATAAATATTTACATATGCATGGTGAAGATTCCAGGCACCAGTTGAACACCATGCAGTCATCTTCAGTGTTGGATTAAAGCTTGTACCTCAGGGTTTGACATAAAGGTTAGACCACAGAAAAGTCAGCTGTGGAAAATTAAGTCACTTTATCAGCAGAATCAAATCCCCACAGCCCCCATGAATTAGATTTGATTGTTGGGGGGAGAGAGGCAGACTCACAACCAGGAGAAAAAAAAAAAGACCAACACCATGTTTCCCTGTGAGGGCCACTCTGCCTGTTTCCCACCAACAAGCACATCAAGTGAATTTGTAGCGCTTTTGTCTGTGGACTTTGGTGGATAACATGATTGTGGAGTGATATAAGGTGCCCGCAGGCGAGCAGAGCTAAAAGGATTATCTTTGGACCTCTGTGAACACACATGCTCACACCAGTGCAGGGAAGAGACCCAGTGTGACTCTTACCCAAACCTGAGCACACAGGCTGGAAATGCTAAAGAGCACTGATGTGGCCCCGGGCACTGAGTGCAGCAGATATGTCCTTTATT
Source organism: Cetoscarus ocellatus (assembly GCA_037902135.1). NCBI lineage: Eukaryota > Metazoa > Chordata > Actinopteri > Labriformes > Labridae > Cetoscarus > Cetoscarus ocellatus. Next base: position 9,550 of record JBAMNC010000264.1, read on the forward strand.
AGGGGATGACAGAGTCCGTATGTAGAAAGAAGCATAAACAGAAGAGACAGTAGGTTGTCAAATTTCAGTGAAAATGCCGGAAATTGGTATATCTCCAGAGAGGAAGCCTTTCTTTATCTTAACCTTTTAACTGAAAGTGGTATGCTGATAAAGAGGCAGCAGCTTGACATTTATTCAAAGACAGAAATAATTATCAATCCCATGCTTTGTTCAATGCATGCGTTTTGAGAAGTTCGTTTTGAATTGCCAAAGCAATCAGAACACTTTAAAGTCTCCAATGGTTAATGAGGATGAAAACACATCTTACAATACTGTGCAAGAGGCTTTGCCTCTTGCACAGTGTTAAAATGTGAAGGTGATATGAAACCATTGTTTCTTTGAAAATTCAGGCTACAATACAAATATATGGACTAGGTCATCTTAAATGTTTGACAGGTTACTCAGTTACATTCTGCCTGACTTTTGGAGCATACTCTGAGTCACTGTATCTTTTTAATCAATGTGTTAATTATATAACCCCTATCAGACCTTCACAGTAGTGGACAAAGTACACAGCTTAATATTATTTAAGTAAAAGTACTGCTTGTTTTTGAAAATGCCTGAGTATTCAAAGTACAATGTGTAAGTGCAGTCAAGAATACAAAGGGCCTATTTTGATGGCGGGAAGTGTGTTATTTAAAGCACGTGGTGAAAAGCAGTTTGGGAACATGACGGTCTACATTTTGCTATTTTGAAGATGCATGTTCCCAGCCCAAAGCCAGGCGCAGGGTGCAAAGGTGACAGATTATGTGCATATAATATTATGTAAAAGGGATAGGGATAAAATAACCCATCGGAAATTCTGACCAAACAATTAAACCCGCTGTGGAAATAACAAAGTGCCACCCGTTTGATATATACTGATTTAAAGGGCTTGAGAGCTGACACTCAGGTTTGATCTATGTTAAGCTCAAGACACACCCATGTATAATCAAGGCACATAATCCAACCCCTATGAGCCCTGTGTGATGCACTTTTAACAACAAGTCAAACTGTCAAAATAGGGCCCTAGACCAGCTATAAGGAGGTTTCAACTGCAGTCCTTTTCTGCATCCTGAAGTTAGGAACACATCAGCTCCCAGTTGACCACTCCTCATTTTCAGACCCCTGGGTGCAAACAAGAGTGCACGATCATTTGCTGCTTAAGAGTTGTTGATAACTAGTCTTTAGACCTGAGAGACTACAGTCCTAAAAAGTCTTAACAAAGTGGCAGCTCAGAGTACAACCTTCATGTAAGAAAACACAGAAGAACAGAGTGAAAAACAAGCTATAAATCATAGTGTCCCAGGACATCTCTATTCCATTAATGATATTCCTAATTCATTAATGATAATCTTATCCCAGTTTTTTGCTCGTGGTCGATACAGAACTTTTTCAGAATATGGATTCATGAATAACCTTAAATGGATGAGTAATCACAAACAATTCAAAGTGTACAGATCAACCACAGTGGAAACAAATAGTCCTACTAAGGCAAACAACTTTTTGATGTGAAGTCAAATTACCTTTTTTTTTTCTTTTCTTTTTTTTTTTTTTAACAATATGGGGTATCAATTCTGAGTAAATCAAGGACAAAATTGTATCCAGACCTCAATAGACTCAATGATTGTTCAGCAGAAAAGGTTTTATCGAGGTTCAACCAGATTAAGTCTGTGTGAGACAGAGCAGTGCTGGCTAGACTATGGACTGAATTAGGATCAAGATAAATTAATATCAATGGTTGCCTGTTTTCCTCTGATCTTTTTACTTCGAGTTATCATTTTCTAAATAGGTTATTTGAAGAAGATGTTCTGAATTACTTTGCACTTGAGTTTTGTGTCTTTATAAGGCAAAGAAAGTCTCACAACACTTTAATGACAAATACTGTGAAATAAGCTAGGCAAAGCAAAATTATTTATAAAACACCACAAAGTAATTCAAAGTGCTGCATAGATTAAAAGAAAAATGTTAAGGCATGTAGAGCATTTTAAGGTTAAAAAACACAAATATTAAGAAATATACAGTCACCACCCACTTTATTAGGCACACTCATCCAACAGCTTGTTAACACAATTAGCTAATCAGTCAATCACATGGCAGCATTTCAGTGCATTTAGACATGTAGACATGGTCAAGACACCCTGCTGAAGTTCAGACTGAGCAACAAAATAGGGAAGAGCAGGCATTTAAGGGTTTTTGATGCTTAAATGCCAAGCTAGTCAAAGCATTTCCAAAACTTTTGATCTCTGAGATTTTCGCATACAACCATTAATGGTCTACAAAAGAAACAATATTCATAAAGTGGCAGTTCTTTAGGCCAGAATTCCTTGATGCCTGAGTTAAGAGGAGAATGGTTTGAGTGGTTCAAGATGAGGACTGGGCCCATGTGGGGAAGGGCAACTTAAGATGGAAGGAGCCCCAACAGAGCATCTCAGAGAGACAGAGAATCCAGATGGATCAAGGATAGTCATTATGTGAGAACACAAATGTTTTGTGAACATTAGGGATTGTGAACATACTTTATCAGTCAACAACACTGCATATATGAACCTGAGTTAAGGCAAAAAAGGGCTCCTTGACATAACTTAGATTGACTTACAATAACAGTTGTACTGTTGTCAGAAGGTATGTGGGTCCATTCAGGCCATTCTTTTTAAGATGGTATCTGAGGAATACTCTTCAGACTTTGGCCTCACTGATTCAAAGGTCAAAGGCTGATCTCATTGTGCCTCAAATTGTATTAATTACAATTACAAACATATTTTAAACATATCGTAACTAGGTTGCATCAGGCTGTGCTTTTTCTCTGCATTTTAGGCATAAGTAAATATCATTTGAAGGGGGCAATAAAATATGGATAATCACATCGCAAGTGATTTAAATAGTGATAATTTGAAAATGAAATACCCGATTTTAAGGTGTAGTTGAGGTTTAACCCTCTCCTTCTTCCCTGTTGTTGTGACTGCAGAGGGATTACATGTCTGCCAGTGGGTTCAGGCTAACTCATCGTCATCACTGAGCCAACTCCCATCAGTGCTCTAACAACGTATCGAGGTACCTTTTGTGGGAAATGTTGCACTTGAGGAGGCAATATCTGTCTGCCATTCATCCCTCTGTGTTTATCCAATTCTATCTTCTTTTCTAGAAGAGTTGGACATATCCACAAATGACACCGGGATGATAATTATTACAATTATGTATTGATTCAGCAGCAGCAGTGTGGCATTGTGAGTGTCAGCCATTCCCAGCATAATTGTGGGACTTCAGAGGGGCTAATTGCAGCTAACGCGACCAGCTGGACTGTTATTCATCAACCTCCACATCTTTTCTTTTGCAGACTGCTGAACAATGCTAGTCACCTTTGTGGGGGTCATTAGACTCATCCTGTTGATGAAAAAGAGGACATGCAAAATAAATGTCCTATTAATTGCATTAATGTTGGATAAACAGCTTCAGAATGAGAATTAGAGTTTTCCAAGTACCTGATAAGTTTACTTGCAAAATTCATGTGCATGTTTATATTAACTTTACATATTATTAAAATGAGCTTATCCTGTTCTGTCTGAGAGTTCAATGCTATTAACCATCAGTCACTGTAAACCGTTGTATAACATTTTGATTGGTGAAGCCCCTGGTCTTGACATCCGGCATCTTCAGCCACACAAATGCACACATTTCACTGCTGATTTCACTGCAGAGGGCTGAATGATGGTGCTGCAGGTAGTGATCATGCCTCACAACAAGATGAATGCTGGTTTGACCCCCCATCACTTGGGAGCTTTCTGTGTTGAATTTTTTTCTGCAAGTCCTCTGCTTCCCTCCCATAGCCCAAAAACATGCTCATTAGGTTAACTGGTGACACTAAACTGCCCTAAAGTGTGAGCATATGTGTGAATGGTTGTCTTCCTCTCTATGTCAGGATGTACTCTGCCTCCTGCTCAAAGTCAGCTTGGATTGGCTCCAATCCCCTGTGACATAAGCCCTTTTTTACACATGACCCTGATATTATCTGGGTAATGCCCAGGCAGTCCACCGAGGTAATTCCCTGACATGGTTGTTCACACTTGCTCCGCGGGAGAAGTGGTGAAGGGGAGCGGGCCTGTCACCGATAGGCAGCACACAATGTCAAATGTATATCCTTACTTCAGTGATACATGTTAGAAAGGATATCAACAGTGCTGACGAAGGAGTTTAGAGGAGCACTGTAGCACACAGGAGTGAATATGAAGCAGAATCAGAACATGCACCATTACATCGGAGACAGAAAGCTGCAGGGTTTTAGCTCTGTATCCAACAGAAGCATTAGAAGGCTCTTTGGATGTTTGAGACACCCAGTGGTGATGGTTTTAGAGCAGATGTAGCACAGAGCTTTGGTGTGCAGTGAAAACAACACCCTCAAATGTCCAGACCCACAATTGAGTTTGTGTTACTCTCCTACAATTAAATAAACTTCTCCCTCAAAAGCTGTTGTTTTTATTCCATCCTGTCAAGTCTTCCTTTTCGTGGTTCTCCCTGGTTGCACAGGCTGGACATTATCCCCCCTCCCCTCTTGCCCTCACTCAGCTCACTTAGACTTTATACAGATAAAATACTGGGGGATGCAAGAAAATTGCATGAGTAAAGCCCAAGTGAAAAACTCCACTGTTTGCGTTGACACATATGGCTCACCCGTGTAAAGTCTCAACAATTTCAGAGTGTTTTTGCATGTGTGAATGAGTTTCTAGTCAAGAATAATCAGCCCAGACAATGGATGGACAGATAAAATGATAAAGATTGATACAATGCACAGTAGATCATATTCTTGTGTTAGTTTGAAGCAGATACTCACATTTATAAAGAGCTCAGCTTTGTTGTGTTTTTCTGGTAAGTCCTCCTTTCCTCTGCTAATCCAATACAGACTGCTGCAGGAGTACTATTTGTCTATTAAGTTGTCAGTCATGACTTTGTGTAAGTGTATTATGTTATCATATAGCAAATTCAAACTTCACTTTGAGTTTACATGAACTGTTTAACTTTGGCCTTTCGGGCATGACTAAAGCATTGCACCTGACAGTGGCGAACAAGAACTCTGTACGAGGATATATCCCTGTGATCCATCCTGACAACTGTTGAGCTTTCTGCTTTTGGCCAAAAATACAAAGGAAACATTTGGACTTAGTCACACACAAATGTATATCTATCTATCTATCTAAATATATATATATATATATATATATATATATATATATATATATATATATATATATATATATATATATATATATATATATATATGTATATATATATATATATATATATATATATGTATATATATATATATATATATATATATATATATATATATATATATATATATATATATATATATATATATATATATATATATATATATATTTACACTACTAGTCAAAAGTTTTACCACACCCCAATTTTTCCAGTCTTTAAATGAAAATTATTCAGTTTAATGTCTCACTGAAATGAAAGCATAGCACAAATAAGCAATTGGAGTAAACAAAGAAATCATGAAATCAATTTATAGGCCAAAATGTACTCTAAACTCTTGACTCATCAATGTAGCCACCTTTGGCAGATACAACTGCTGAGCACACTCGAGGCATTCTTTCTACAGTAGAAATCAAAGATTCTTCAGAAAGTTCTTCCCATGTCTGTTGCAGAAGTTCCCATAAATGTGTGGCACATGTAGTTTGCTTTGCTTTTACATGTCTGTCCAGTTCACCCCAAACCAGCTCGATGGGGTTCAAGTCTGGAGACTGTGCTGGCCACTCCATGTTTTCAAGCTTGCCATCTTGTTCTTTTTTCCTGAGGTAGTTCTGGCATACATTGGACTTTTGTTTTGGGTCATTATCTTGCTGTAGGACGAACCTCTGACCAATTAGATGCATACCAGATGGTACTGCATGGCGCTGCAGAATGCTGTGGTAGCCGTTTTGGTTCAGGGTGCCTCTCTGTAAAAGTCACCAACCCTAGATCAGCAAAACAGCCCCAGACCATCACACTTCCTCCTCCATGTTCAACAGTTGATGTCTCACACTGTGGACCATCCTTCACCTACTCGAAGGAGCACAAAGATCCTGCGTGATGAACCAAAGATCTCAAATTTTGATTCATCAGTCTCTAATACCTTCTTCCAGTCTTCAGTAGTCCAGTGGCAGTGTTTCATGGCCCAGGCAAGCCTCTTTGTCTTATTCTGACGAATGGCTTTCCCTCTGCAACTCGTCCTGTCAAAGCTGCAGCTCGAAGTCTTCTCTTCACAGTTGAAACTGAGACTTGCTTACTACAATCACTGTTAAGCTGTGCTTGAAGCTGTTGTCCTGTGAGCCGCCTGTCACGCAAACTGTTAACTCTCAGAAACTTGTCCTATTATTTAGTTGTGGCTTTGGGTCTGCTAGACCTCTTCCTGTCAGAGTTTCCCCCAGTTTCCGAGTGCCTTCTGATGGTGAAGAAAACTGCACTCACTGACACCTTGACTTTCTTTGCAATTTGTCTGTAAGAAAGACCTACATTTTTAAGTGTTATGATGGTCTGTCTCTCTTCCACTGTTAATTGCCTTTTTCTTGACATTTTTGTTGCAACATCTGACTTTCTGCAGTACAATGTTGTTCAACTGATGCTCGCAAGGGTATGGTACCACAGGGTATGCTTTTATGCAGACAGAGGGAGTTGTAAACAATCAAGAAAAGTTGGAACACCTGTAGGAATTAGAAGGCCTGAAAGAGGCCTTTTTGTATAACTCTGAAATGTACATAATTTTTCAGTTTTGAGTAACCTAACTTTTTCTTTTAAGCTATGCCAGTACAGCACTCACCTTTGTGACATTTCAAGCTTTTCATTGGGTTTGAAAGCTTGAGTTGTAATAAATAACTGGAAAAATTGGGGTGTTCTAAAACTTTTGACCGGTAGTGTATATGTTGGTCTTTTGCTGACCAACATGGCTGGTGCACCATCTATGCTGATGTCACATTGAGCATGTTGACAACAAGTAGCTGTGCAACCAACAGGATGTTACACAACAGATGGCATGAAGTGTGGCGTTCAAGTCTATTCCCGTGTAGAATAGCACCCTCTCTTTGGAATTCCTTTTATTGCAGAAAAATGTAATATCTGTGTAGCAATTGTTCATGTATTCTTAAATTCAATTTATGAATGGCCTTGTGGGCCTTAGTAAACAGGCTCAAAGGCTTTATGCGGCCCAGGCAATGCCCACCCTGTGCACTCAGTATAGAAAGTTGCACAGGTTTTGGCACAAGAGGTTCAGTTCATTTCTATAAATTGAGAAAATAAAGCTCAGATGAGCTCTTAAAATAAAGGTCAACAGAACATTTCCATCTTTGTATTCAGACCAAGAGTGATATATGTTGTGCTCATCTAAAGACTGTGAGTTAATGTGAACACTAAGAAATAATCTAAAAAATTAGACTTATATCATATTTCAGCAAAAACCCATTGAGTATACCAAGTCATGAGGCATATTTGAGCCCTCATAGGTCAACTTTTCACAACGATTTATCAGTCAATCAATCGATAAATCTCTCGGTCTTTGTTTTAAAGTACCAAACTATAATAAAAGTTATCTCAAGACACACTACCGAAGAGAAGGTCTGTGCCATGCTCTTTATTTATTTAATTTCCTTGTTTTATTTCTTTTCATTTCTCGTCATTTTTATTTCAGCTTTTTAATTTGTCCCCTCAGATTTTTTTTAGTATTTGTCAGTGGACACATTCCTGTTTGTTAGTGTAATAGCACCAACTGAGCCTCAGTTTCCATATCATCTGTCTGTGGGACATTCTGCTGTACAGACAAAGTATGCAACAATCTGTCCTGCTACACTCGAGATTCTCCTGGAGTCTATTTCAGGTAGAGCCACTTCAGCGCTAGTCTTCACCAAGCAGATTGATCCAAACATTTAGACAGGCATGAAACACTAAGAACATCAAATTTAAAAGAAAACACCATGTACAAACTGCCAATCATTTTTTCCCTTCACAACACCAACAAAATATGAAATCAGGAGGTGCAGCACTGCAAACCAGTTACTGATGGGACTGTGGAGGGCATGTACAATCTTGGATTGTAGCACAGATAATATGCATTCACATTTGCAAGCTTTATTGGGATTTTTTTTCCACCAATTAGATTTTTTTTGTGTTATTTATACTTTGTCTTTAGAAATGTGGTCTGTATCAGACCCAGGTTGAGCTTCAGGCCCTGTTTACACAGTACAATGCATTAAATATACTTTTTGGGTCTTTGCATACCAAGTTATTGTCCTTAATGCTTTATGTGAACGCATACCGATGTGTTCTGAAAATGATTTACTATTGGATACCTCAAACTACTATGTGGAGGTGAACTAGGTCGCATTCATATAGATTGATTGCTCAAATGTATTTAACATCACCCTGTCCACTTACAAGGTAGTGATTGGATGCAAATTGTTAATAAACTGTGTGAAGATACAATTGTCTTGCCATCTGAAAACCCCAAGTTAATCGGTGCTGATGAATTCCATAAACAGGGCCTCATAAACCCTCATGTGAGAATTTGTAACCTGGGCTGTTTAAAATTATGGAAAAATAAGATCTGGGTCCAAAAAAAAAAAACGTTAAGGAAAAAAGTAGACCCACATAACATGTTTGAATGACTAAAAGAAAAAGGCCACTCTGGCAAGCTTCTTGAGGCTAACAACTCCAGGAAGTACCTTTAAAGCACTTTGTAGCTGGTAAGGAATAAAACAACATAGACAGGGAATTTAGGTATTTCTAAACTATCTCTCTCCTCCTATTTATTTTTTAAACAGCACTAGAGCATTTGTGATCAGCAATGACTGTCATTGTTTTGCATGAGTCAAAATACAGCTGCAAAGTGGAGTGACTAATCACATGGAGTGCCACTGCCTACATCTGTAATTTGATGGCTGTGGCATAAAGTGTTCCTGGGTGGGCGAGTGGTTGAGGGACGGATGCTCAATGGTCCATGCCAACTGCTGTCACCACGTGGGTGATGCAGTGGTCTGTTTGCAGCAGTGACACAACTGCATACATACCAACAAGACGGACTTGATGCTGTGGCCCCAGAAAGGTTAAGATCATTCTATTAACAATTTTGATACCCAGATGTTTCAGTCTAATATGTAATTTACCATTAAAATTTTATTCAAGCCAAAGAAGAGAGGCTGAAATTGGTGTTCTGTCGTCATGCCTCTTGTGAGGAGATGTGCAGCAGGACTTTGCATGAGCTCTTGACAGAGTGCAGAAGACCTATCAAGAACAAGACCCACAAGATTTACAATTGTAAAGCTGATGGTAGTTATTCATTAGTCTCTTAGATAAGGTTTTACTTTTTTCAGCGGTCTGAGCTGTAAAATCTTAGTTTTGACAACAGAAGTGGTCTGCTTGTTAAATTTCAATAAGCTGTCAAAAAAGACTCCAAGACATTTGACAAATAAGCAGTAGTTGGGTGCTACAGGGCTTGGGCAGTTGCAAAGTCATTCAGGTTTGACTGCCCAAAAATAAACACTCCAGTTTTACTTGAATCTAAATTTAAAAAGCTTGTGTCCATCCAGATTAGGATATCTTTCAAACAGTATAGCAGTTGCTGCATGTAGACTTATACCCCTTTCAGACTGGCCAAAAAACCCATGTAAATCCTCCAACAAACGGCTCCTGTCCGCAGTTTGAAAGGGTCTACTCGGCATTTCGACCTGGGTCGACTTACCCTGCAAGAGACATGGGTTTTTATCGGCTCGTCTCTGACCGGCTTCAGTATGAACATCACACCCGGGTCAAGCTGCTAAGTTACGGATGACATCAGCGTTACGTGCTCACGGCAAAACATCGCGCCCGTCCCCTCTGTCTGTAACTTACGTGGCTCTTTGCCATCGCAGCAACAAATTCCATCCGCCTTTGTATCATCAGCACCGAGTTTGTGCATTTTTAAAGAGGGACAGAAGTACAAAGTACAGAAAACCGTGTCCACAGCGTCCATGCTCTTTTCCATTGTTTACGTGGTTGTGTTATGTAGCACCGATGACATCATCAACGTGATGACATCAGCTTGATGCGCCAGAGGAAAAAAAACAGCCACGCAGCTCGTCTGCTGCTGAGTACACCCGGGTCTGCTGGCAGTGGTAAAGGAGTCCCTCGCGGGTTAACCAGCGTTGAAAAAACCAGCATTCACCCGCGGATTTTAGTGTGAAAGTGGTATTATTGGGTTCAAATAAACCTTAAGGCAGTCATTACAACAGAAGGCCCAATGTAGAGTCTTGCAGGACCCCCACAGATAAGAGGAGCCACAGCTGAGGATTATTTACCCATCTGCACCGAAAATCCTCTGTCAGTGATGTAGGACTCGAACTGTTTAAGGGCATTGCCTTTAATACCTACATCATGCTTGTCTTTAAACAAGACGGTTCAAAAATGGGTCTAAAATTTGACAGGACAGAGGGGTCCAAAATTATCTTCTTATTTTGACTAATCAACAGTATTTTTAAAAGAAACTGATACACAACCAGAAGGAATAGAATTCATTAAAACACAAATACTTGGTCCAACTTAAAGGTGCATTGTGTAGAATTTGGCTGCATTTCGCCGAACAGAAACGGTGATATAATGTTTCTATTTGTATGTAAAGTCCATCAAAATAGGAGTACAATCATCCCCATAAAATGTTTGTTTTATTTTTACTTGAGAGTGAGAAAAAGCTTCAAAAAATGTACACTACCGCGGGCTGCGTTCATGTAGGCCGACATAACGATCCGCTATGTTGTCTACAGGTGGATTTTAGGGACAAAAAGAACGAAATGCAAATTCATCCGCCGGTTCTGAAATCTACCTGGAGTGCAGGTGAAGAAGAGGGGAGAGGACATCAACTGACCTATAATCTATAAAAATAATGGTTACAAACCTTGTCACTTTAGTAAATGATGCCGTGTTCATGATCCCTTTTGGTCTTCACAGGCTTCCGTTGCTCAGTGATGTGACGTTTTGCTTACGGTTGGGCTCATTCTAGAATCTGAACGATAGATGTCGCTCAAATGCCAAATTCTACACACTGCACCTTTAAGTGTTTCTTACAGCTGTGAGGGAATACTGTCTAGAGAACAATTTGTATGATGCAAATGAAGTTTTCATTTACTTAAGAGAGACACACCGGCTCAAATTACTCAAAGACAGCAGCATCTGTGGGGGAAACAGGGGGATCTGCAGCATATGCTGCTGATGAAAAAGGAGACATCCAGATCTACCGTCACCCAGGAAGTGACAGGAATCAAGGATGTTTTTAAGATTATCCAAGAACAGTAAATATCTTAATCTGCAGCAGGATGATGACTTCAGTATGAGTTACTGGAGTGAAGGGACAAAGCAGCTTTAACTTGTTTAAGAATATTAATTTTTCCTGCCATTTAATAAGCTACTGTTTTCACTTCACTGTGTTGGTCTGTATTTCTAAAGCTGTCTGTGTGTCTAAATGTCCTATCTATGTCTGACTGATGTACCCACCGATGTGCTCTGCGTGACATGCCCAGCAGGGTAAAAATTAGCAAGTCATTCAGCATTAATTTGCATCAAACATTTTAGATGGTCTGAGCATCTTGCAAATAAAACAACTAATCTGCAGCCTCATAAAATAACGGGATAAGTCCATGATTGTTTTACTGTTTTTGGAAGTATTGGCATGTTGGATTTGGAATTGCCACTGTTTGCCACTGTGAGGTGCAATGGTTTAGTCATGTACATAAGCTCAAAGTGTAACAGTTAATTTATATTCAAAGTAGAGTTTTAATCAGCTATGATCGCTTTCAAGGATGAGCAAAGGACAGCCCCCATTCTTTCTCAATAGAGCCCAAACTTCTCAGTTAAGTATTAGTAAAAAGAGAAAATATCTGAAAATACTGTAAGAAAACTAAGCTTTAGCAATAGGTTGATTTAAAATCACTGCATTACAAAGGTTTGCATTTAAAAAATGTCATTCAAAAAAAACTTCAGCATGATTATCTACAGTTGATCTTAAAATACAAATCTTATGGAGCATACAAATGCTGTACAAATATATATATTTGAAAATGAAGAAAAAATGCTAAAATTGAACAATCTTGCCCATCCTTGATATACCCTCATTCATATATACACAATTTGTCTTGGTGACATTGATCATATTCAAAAGAACACAACAAGTCTTTCCTACAATTTGACGCTTCTCCTCTGACCTCCCTGAGCGTCCAGAAAACAAAACCTGCTGGTACATAAGTGGTGAAAGCATCATGTTTAGGTCTTATCCAGCCGTTTGCCCTGAGCCGAGGTCGCAGAAGTAGCATAATGACGCCGTAACACGGCCCCCTCCAGCAGTAACACACAGCTCTTTGGCTGGAGAGAGTCCTAATCATATTAACCCTTAATGGGTCCCTGTCATTCAGCAGCCTGGAGGGCCAAGCCTTTGCAGCTCATGATGAAAATCAAGAAACTGGAGCTCAGATAAACTTGTAAAAGCCAGCTTTACAAGTCATACATATAAAAAAATTACCATTCTTTTTAAAACAAATGCGTTGAGAGTATTTTATCCATTTTCGCAAAATGTCTTTTCTCAAATTTGCATCTTGGTGCATGTGATCATAACACCATAGCAGAGTGCAAAATGATCAGTTCATTATATGTCGCAATACAAAACACTGTCATTTTGCTGGCACTAAATTAGATCCACATCTACACTATATTGCCAAAAGCATTCGCTCACCCACCCAAATAATCAGAATCAGGTGTTCCAATCACTTCCATGGCCACAGGTGTATAAAATCAAGCACCTAGGCATGCAGACTGCTTTTACAAACATTTGTGAAAGAATGGGTCGCTCTCAGGAGCTCAGTGAATTCCAGCGTGGAACTGTGATAGGATGCCACTTGTGCAACAAATCCAGTTGTGAAATTTCCTCACTCCTAAATATTCCACAGTCAACTGTCAGCTGTATTATAAGAACGTGGAAGTGTTTGGGAACGACATCAACTCAGCAACGAAGTGGCAGGCCCTGTAAACTGATAGAGCGGGGTCAGTGGATGCTGAGGCGCATAGTGCGAAGAGGTCGCCAACTTTCTGCAGAGTCAATCGCTACAGACCTCCAAACTAGGGCTGAACGATTTCAGGAAAAGATCTAATTGCAATTTTTCTGGCAGATATTGCGATTTCAATTTGATTCAAAATTTTCTTCAAATCAAGCTTCAGTGCAATATTTACTATGTTTACAGTATAGATAACAGTAAGGAAATCAATTATCAAAAGCACATAACACATTATTTATCATCTAATATTGGTAGATACTCACACTTGTACTCCTAAACAGAGTCTTTGAATTGTTGACCTGCTTACCAGAACTTCCGTAAATGCAAACTGCATGCAAATTTGTAAAATAGTATGTGTAAGATAGTTGACACAACAGATCCTGGGTCAGTCAGGAGGGCTGCAAAAAATTGCAGCTTTGGGGATCACAAAATTGTGTTGTCTGAAATTGTGATTTTGATCCAAAAACGATAAATCATTCAGCCCTACTCCAAACTTCATGTGGCCTTCAGAATAGCTAAGAACAGTCGTAGAGAGCTTCATGAATGGTTTTCATGGCCAGACCAGCTGGCATCCTAACCATACATCACAAGTGCAATGCAAAGCGTCGGATGCAGTGGTGTAAAGCACGCCGCCACTGGACTGTAGAGCAGTGGAGATGTGTTCTCTGGAGTGACGAATCACGCTTCTCCATCTGGCAATCTGATGGACGAGTCTGGGTTTGGCGGTTTCCAAACAAAGGAGAACAATACTTGTCGGACTGCATTGTGCCAAGTGTAAAGTTTGGTGGAGCGGGGATTATGGTGTGGGGTTGTTTTTCAGGCGCTGGGCTTGGCCCCTTAGTTCCAGTGAAAGGAACTCTGAATGCTTCAGCATACCAAGACATTTTGGACAATTCCATGCTCCCAACTTTGTGGAAACAGTTTGGAGCTGGCCCCTTCCTCTTCCAACATGACTGTGCACCAGTGCACAAAGCAAGGTCCATAAAGACATGGATGACAGAGTCTGATGTGGATGAACTTGACTGGCCTGCACAGAGTCCTGACCTCAACCCGATAGAACACCTTTGGGATGAATTAGAGCAGAGACTGAGAGCCAGGCCTTCTCCTCCAACATCAGTGTGTGACCTCACAAATGCGCTTCTGGAAGAATGGTCAAAAATTCCCATAAACACACTCCTAAACCTCGTGGACAGCCTTCCCAGAAGAGTTGAAGCTGTTATAGCTGCAAAGGGTGGACCGACGTCATATTGAACCCTATGGATTAGGAATGGGATGTCGCTTAAGTTCATATGCAAGTCAAGGCAGGTGAGCGAATACTTTTGGCAATGTGGTGTACATCATACATCTTTGTGTATGTGTGTGTTTTAATTTTCCATGCTGCATTTACTTAGCTAACTCTGATGAGTACTGATCATTCTGAACCTTATAGTTTCATAAACTTTGTGAGCTGGAATGTCAAATCTCTTGATCATCCAGTTAAATGGAAAAAAGTTTTTACCCACCTAAAAGAGATTAAAACTGACATAGCATTCCTCCAGGAAACACATCTGACTAAATCTGACCATTTTAGAATTAAAATCAGTTGGGTAGGCCAAGTCTATCACTCCAACTTCCAATCAAAAGCGAGAGGGGCAGCCATTTTAATAAAAAAGACATTAACATTTGTAGCTACGAATGTAGATTCTGATCCTGCTGGACGATACATAATTGTGGTGGGGCAGGTATATGGATTCCCTTTAATCCTTGCAAATATATATGCACCTAACTGGGACAATCAGGACATTTTCAGCAATGTCATCTCACGGCTTCCAAATACGACATCACATCACCTCATTCTTGGGGGAGATCTAGACTGTGTTTTATCACCAGTCTTAGACCGCAGCTCTCAGAAGGGAATTCCTGTTTCCAAATCAGCACGAACAATTCAATGCTTTCTAAATACATATGGAATAGTAGATGTTTGGTGATTTTGTAACCCAACATTACATAAATATTCCTTTTTTTCACCGGTGCATAAAAGTTTTCGCGAATAGATTACTTTCTCTTGGATCAAAAGCTCCTCCCCATGGTAACCAATTGTGATTACAAGCCCATGGTTATTTCAGATCATTCCCCTCTTGGTTTTTCAATGAATATTCCCAATGCTCACTCTAATTATTGACCATGGAGATTAAATCCCTTACTACTTTCAGATGAGAGGGGTTTGTTGATTTCATAAAGTCAGAAATTGAAGTATTTCTCAGGATTAATCAAACCCCAGGGATGTCCCCTTCAAAGGTTTGGGAATCTTTGAAAGCATATTTGAGGGGGCAAATGATATCATTTTGTGCTGCACAAAAAAGACGGCAACAGAACGCCTACTAAATTAGCAAACGAGTTACAGGAATTTGATGCGGTGTATAGTCTTTCACCCACTCAGACAATAAACAAACGTCGCCTAATGTTGCAAACAGAATATAATCTTTTAACAACTAAACAAGAAGAATATCTTATCTTAAAATCCCGGTGTCGCAGTTATGAACACGGGGAAAAAACAGGAAAGCTTCTTGCTCAGCAGGTACAGCAGAGAACAGCTAATCAGGCTATCCCAGAAATACGAGATGATCAGGGGACTAAATGCACTGATAACTTAGATATAAATACATGTTTTCTCAAATTTTACCAGGCGTTGTATAGCTCCTCTCCTTCCACTGACAACTCATCTATAGAGAGTTTTTTTTCAAAACCTTAATATGCCCGTCCTGGGCTCAGATACTGTCTCCAGCCTTGAAAAACCAATCTCTGTTTTAGAAATTTCAACAGCCATACAAAGCATGCAATCTGGAAAATCTCCTGGTCCAGATGGATACCCTTCAGACTTTTATAAAAAAAATACTCTACCCTACTTACCCTTTATTAATGTCAGTCTTTGAGGAGTCCTTTACATTGCAAACTCTACCCCCAACAATGACACAAGCAGTGATTTCTTTGATCCTTAAAAAAGACAAAGATCACCTTTAGTGCAGCTCAATTTGCCCATTATCACATCTGAACACAGATGCAAAAATCATGGCTAAAGTTTTGGCCCAGCTCTTGGAGCAGTGCCTACTGTCCATCATTTCACCTGATCAAACAGGCTTTATTAAAAACAGAAACTCTTTTTTCAATATCCGCTGTTTGTTTAATATAATTTATAGCCAATCTGAATACGAGACCTCTGAAGTTATAATTTCACTTGACGCTGAGAAGGCATTAGATCGGGTGAAATGGGACTTTCTCTTTCATACTATTAAAAAATTTGGATTTGGATCTAACTTTATCACTTGGATTAAGGTACTTTACTCTTCCTCTATGGCTGCTGTATGTACTAACAACAACTTATCTTCATACTTTGAGCTACAGAAAGGCACAATGCAGGGGTGCCCTTTGTCACCCCTTTTGCTTGCATTGGTTATAAAGCCATTGGTTATTTCCTTAAGGCAATATGTAGATAATAAAGGTATTCAGCAGGGGGTTCATGAGCACTAAGTGGCACTTTATGCTGATGACATGCTTTTATTTATATCAGACCCTGTACATGGAATAGAAATATTCCCAAACTTATGGATCTACTTAAAGAATTTGGGAATATTTCGGGGTACAAGGTGAACTTGCAAAAAAAGTGAGCTTACGCCTATTGGGAAAGCAGTAGAGGAGCAATCTGTTCTAATTTAAACTTCTTTTAAAGTTTGTCACAAAAAAATTAAATATCTAGCTATCTGGATTACATGTAATTTGAATGAGCTGTACAAAGCAAACTATTCACTTCTACTTTCTAAATTAAAACAAGATCTTGAAAAGTGGGATTTACTGCCTCTTTCATTAGGTGGAAGAATCTATGCAATTAAAATTAATATTTTCCCTGCATTTCTATACCTTTTTCAGTGTCTTCCTATTTTTCTTACTAAATCATTCTTTAATAACTTAAGGAAACAGGTCTCCTCTTTTATTTGGAACAAGAAATAACCTCGAATTAAATACAGTATATCACAAAAACCTAGAAAGCAAGAGGGATGGCACTTCCAGATTTCTTATTTTATTATTGGGCTGCTAATATAAGAGCAGTATATAACTGGAAAACAAATGACTCCACCACACATACTTGGGTATCCATGGAAGAAAACTCCATTCAGATGACTTTGGTATCATTGCTTTGTGTCAGATTACCACTGTTACAACCAATTTCCAGCCTCACCTCAAACCCACTGGTTATACACTCACTGAAAATATGGAACCAGTTCAGACGTCATTTCTCACTTCCAAATCTATCACTCTTAGCACCACCTCAAAGACATTGTATGTTTACTCCATCGATTACAGATGAGGCATTCAACATCTGGTCAAAGCATGGAATAAGGTCAATGTATGACCTTTTTTGTGACAATGTTTTTAGCTCCTTTGAGCAGTTGGTACAAAAATGTAATATTCCAAGGGCCCATTTCTTCAGGTATCTGCAACTCAGAAATTTTGTATCCTGTAATACTGACCTCTTTCCCTCATGTCCACCTCCATCTCTTTTGGATGATATTTTCTGTCTTAAATGAGGTGCAAAACTAGCAATAAGTACTATTTATCAATTGTTGAATACCTGCAGGCTGGTGTCTCTTCTCTCACTTAAGAGAAAATGGGAGGAGGATCTTGGTCAACAAATCTCAGAAGAACGGTGGCAAAAAATAATAAACAGAATATATTCATCCTCTATTTGTCTTATACATGTAATTGTTCAATTTAAAATCATTCATCGTCTTCATTGGACTAAAACAAGATTGTGTAAAGTTAAGATGGATCTTGACCTGACATGTGACAGATGTCGACAAGGACCTGTTACTCTGATACACATGTTCTGGACATGTCCAAAATTGAACAACTTTTGGGACTCTGTTTTCAGTTATTTGACTAAAACCTGCAGCGCTTCATTAAAGCCATGTCCCTTCATGGCCCTGTTTGGGGTGACTCCAAGAGATATCAGCCTGACTTAACTACAAGCCAATGTAATTGCTTTCTGTACTCTCATAGCTAGAAGGTTGATATTACTAAAATGGAAGGAACCAATGCCACATGTATATGGACGCTGGGTGAGAGAGGTCATGTACTATATTCAACTGGAAAAGATTCGGTATACTGTAAAGGGGGCAATTCTGAAGTTCTTTGACACTTGGCAACCTTTTTTAGCTCACTTTGAAACTAAAAATGTGGTTGAAATTAACTCTGCTGTGCAAGTATACTGTAGCTACATGTTTTTTCGTGAGTGTATGTGTGTGTGTGTGTGTTTATGTTGGAAATGTACATTTACATTTTTTCCTCCTAACTTTCTGGCCATTATTATTATTATAATTTGTCTTTTTTATTATTATTTTTTGGGAGGGGGGGATGTTTACATATAATCACTGTAAATGCATGTAGGTTGTTACTGTTAAAAATATAAGTAATAATAATAATAGAAAAATGCTGAAAAAAAAATTAGATCCACATCAAAGTTAAAGAGGTGTGCCTCTGCCAGTCAAAGAGGCAATTCCTATAAATGGAGTCAAAAAGAGTGATACAGGCCGCGCAATAATGCAGTCAACATTTGATGGGTGTTGTTCTGTCAGGATAGGTTTATATTTAACCTTACAGTGTAGCTGAATCCACCCAGTTCAACGTCTGTAATCAGACAGATCAATCTTGCCAAGCTCCAATCTACAACGACTGTGCACAGCCCAAAGCAACAAGGCCCAATCAGAGTCCTAATGAGCAGGCAGAGGAGCGAGGTGCGAGAGGAAGCAAGACAACAGCAGAAAGTGACTTCTTGTACAGTTATCATTAATGGTTGAGGCTCATGAAAACTACTCCAGGCTATCATGTATGTGTCTAATGCTATAAATCTTTAATAATGGGGATATATTCAAAATTATAGTCACACTTGAAAGAGCATGATCAGAGCTACTCAGGCATATAATATCAACATAAAAGTTCACCTTTATACCCAAGGCCCGACAGTTTTTTTAAAAATATGTCATTTACGTTACAGAGCGTTGTTTAAGTTATTCCTTGAACCTCTGTTTTTGCCACCATATTTCAAAACTCCACAACCAAAATAAAACTTTGTTTTGCTGTAAAGTCATCAATAAACAACAGAGAAATATCAAATCTGCAGTCTGTTGATTCCTTGATACATGTTTTACACTTTTAGAAGAGGATTTACACTGATACAGGTCAAAAAATGACAAAAAAAACTTACTTCAAAAAATGTGTAAAATAGTATATTATCACTTAAAGTGGAGAAGACTTGGCAGTGTTTGTCTAGAGCTGGACTCCTCTCTATTGTTTGTAATATCACAGAAAACTGCTGTGAATTGAAAACTGAGCAGAACTGTGAGCTGACCATGTCGCACTGTGACTATGACATTTTTAACTGCAGATCACAGCTCCGGCTTTTAGCTCATGCAACAAGGCTGAAGTATGTAGTTTATTTTCAGAATAAGTCCTCTAATAATGAATGTGCTCTGAGTCATTGTGTCCTTGACTTAAAAAAAAACAAACCATAAAAACTTAAAAGATCCTTTTAGTTGTCAAAGTTTTGATGCTGAAACTATAGAGAGAAGAAAATAGGCCATCCTGTTGATAAAGACACAAACTCTCACACTCAGAATCACCCAAATAGTTTATTGTGTGTCTACGTGTGTAAATGTTGGTGCTCTGTGTTGGTTTTTGTTGGTGGCGAGAAGTGTCGTTAAAGAGTCAGAATGACAGACAGCAAAGGACAACCAATCTCTAAAAAACAAATAAGATGTCACAACGGAAATTGCTTATCGGTGCAGATGAAAGTAAATTGCTCTCAGATCGCGTAAAGCGTGAGCACAAACTCGTCCTGGCATAAGTTGGATCAATGAATCTGCTGAATTTGTTACGCACACACAGCCTTCTGACGCAGCCAACTCAGAACAGATAAACTAGTTCCGCCTGCCATTTTTCATTCCCCCTTACCACACACACACACACACACACACCGAGACCACCTCCTGTGAATAATGACTGCAGCTGTGTCAATTTGACTGCTGGTCGTGTGTGTATGTGCTCGCTTGTTTGTGTGTCCAATTTTGATGGCTTTTTACAGTCGATGTGTGTGTCTGTCTGATTATGGTGTACAGATAGGCCATTACCAATGCGTTAGGAGGAGAGGGGCTTAATGGACAACAGAGGATGCAGAGGCAGGATGGCTCGTGCACACCACCCTCTCCTCTCAACCATATCAATACTGCCATCTGGGAGTTTGGCCACTTCATTCACAAAACCAATACCCTATGGTATGAGATGGGCCCATTTCCACTCTGTGGCTACGTGTCCAATCAACAGAAAAAAGACCAGAGATGTTGTATCTTCTTCCAGGAGGATGTTGATCTTTTGATTCTTTGTTATGATCCCATGTGTGTTAGTACAAGTCAGAAACAAAAAGAAAAGGCAACAAAACAATAAAAACAGACAATATGTGTCCTTCTCTTTCCAGACTATTCTTATTCCAGACCATGACCAATACCACAATGTAAGCTCTTCCGCCCAGAGATGAAGTAATTGATCAGAGCTTTAAAATGACAAACCAGTTGGTCCTTTGTTAGATGTCAGTTTAATGTGAAATTTACATTGTATTTTCCTCACACAACAGCCAGATAAAATGTCCCCAGTGTTAATTTAGGGGGAAAAAGGACAACCTGAGAAGAACCAGGAAGAGATCAAGACAGGATGTACAAACAGCAGCATCATACAGGCTGCCTTTTCCAGTCATGTCAATCCGGTTTATGCAACACAAAAATCAGATTTTTGTCTCCAAGGATTTTACTTGAACCCATGTATCATCCCTTTATCTTTAATCTGTAATGGGTTATGAGAAAAAGAAGGAAAGAACACATGAAAAATGCTTGGACAGTCAAGAAAGAAAAAACAGAGGAGGACAACATTTCAGGAATGACAAATGGAGAAAAAACAGAAAAAGAATAAAATAGCACAGACAAATAATATTGGGTTTGTTTTGTGAAAGCTTGAAGAAAGTAGGACAAAAAGAAAAAAGAGAGGTTTAAAAAAGAAAGACAGAAAGAAGCAAAGTTAATGAAAGAGAACAAACCAATGGATAAATAAATGAATAATGAAAACAATTTAGAAGAAGCAAGACAACAAGCAAACAAAATGAATGATAAACTAAATAGAATTAATAAACAAAACAATATAGAAGCAAGCAGACAAGCTAAGATAACATATCAGACAGACATTAAGAACAAACAAATATGCAATTGTCAGAAACACAAATAAAAAAATTAGAAACAGATACATAATAAATGAATGAATAAAACAGTCAAAAGGATCAAGCAAACAAGCAAAAATAGTCAGTAAAACATACAAACACATGAAAAACAAAGTCAGAAAAACAAATTCCAGGACCAAACAAAAAATATACAAATCAGTCAGAAAGAAAGAAGGAAATGAATGAATGCATGAACCAATAAACGAAAATGTCTGTCAAAGGTATAGAAAGAAAGAAACAGGCAAAAATGCAAAACAAAAAAAATCTGAAAGCCAAAAAAAAAAAAAAAAACAAGCAATACAGAAATAAAGCAAACAAACCAACAAACAGACACATAAATTAAAAATTAAATGAATGAATAAAATGTGTCAACAAATGTGACAAAAGACAAAACAAAACGACAGAAAGAACAAGTCATAAAGTCGGGAACAGAAATCATTGTAAATAGAGACAGTGCTCTCCTCTTGGTGACAGATTATGACATGTATTTGACCCGTTCAGGTTCAGGTCAGGATGAAGGCACAGTTTCCTCAGGGCCACATCTTATATTACATCATCACCCCACAGGGGTCATGGAAGTTATGAATGTTCTGCCCTTTTTCTGTCTTCAACAATCTGCCCAGGAATAACACTGACATTATGCTTTGTGTACATGTATTTATGAAACTTACATATCAACAGCACCTGAAAATGTCTGTCTGTCTGTGAAATATATGTCTGATAACAGATAATCGTGAACCCTCTTCACATCCATTAACACTGCATTATAACACGATGTTGCATGAGCATACAGAGCGATATGGCTCCAAATGGAGATGGACTGTGTGTCTTCCCACTCAGGGGGGTACAGCAGTCTGAAGAGGTGGTGTATGTGCGTTTGTGTGCATGAGTGTGTGTGTGTGTGTTTGTATTGTTAATTAGGGGGCTCAGGGAGTCTGTGAGTCTTTGACGGGTTGAAGCTGTAAACATCTTTGTGCTGTAGCAGCAGGTGTTACCATTGTCCTAACAGCATCTCACTTCAATAAAGACATCTTCATAGGGTCACATAAGTCATCAAAGGCTTTCAAGCATCTAGATCAAGAGCATTTATTATTATTATTATTCTTATTATTACTTCTGTTATTTTCCTTGTTACAGGGAGGTCGTTGTAGGGCAGGGCCAAATGTTAGGCTTTTCAAATGAACTGAAATACAAGACTTAGGGCCCAATAATACTGTCCATATTGATATGGATTGCTGATTTACAAATATATAGAGCTTAACAAATTTGTAACACCACCTGTCATCAAAACACAATATATGTATACATTTTCACTAATCTTTCAAAAACTTGTTATTGTTAATGGACACACATTTCAACAGGAATGAGGAATTTCAAATTGATTTCATGTTTTTATACCCAAATTTGAGCCAAGTTGCTGGGCTTCTCTGAGAAGTCAGAAATTAATCAGGCAGAACATTCGACCTCTAAAACTCATTTTTATGTTCAGGAATGCAAGTAAATAATTATAATTTGACACCTTAAACAAGAAATAATAATGTTGTTTACTATATCTTTTTTTTTTTTGTAGAACCGTAAATTTTGAAATTCATGGATACCAGTATTATTGTATTTTGACATTAAATATTATTACTGTTAAAGAGCTTACATACATACTGGTGTATTAAACACTACAGAAACATAAAACATGAATCATGGACATAAATCATTGTTTCAAATGATCAAAAATTGAAGCCAAAATTCTGTTCACTGTCTAAATAAAATAATAATTGGCAAGTGGAGAGATGGACAGTGATCTCTCTGTTTTTGTTAAAATTCGACAGAAATCATAAAGTTTTCATAAATTTTGATTTGACATTTCATTGACCTGAGAAAGATTTAACAATTTTGGAATACTTGATATTTTAGAGCATAGACATTCTGACAACCACAGTATTTCCAAACTACTTTAAAACCACTGCTGCAGTTTTTACTCATTAAAATTCAGAAAATGTTCAATATTAGTTTCTAGAGCTTTGGTGTAAATTCTGTTTGAATTATATAACAATCCTATCAGAGGTCATAATTTTAGTATTGTAACAACTTCAGAATTTCATCACAGATTAAAATATTGACCTTTATCTTGTAATGCCATTTTTATTATTATATTATTTATTTATTGAACCTTTCAGCCATAATACTGCGATGTGACTATCGATTTTGATTGTCCAGTCCTTCACCACAGTACATACGCTCTTACATATATTTAGGTTAAAATAAGAACACTATAATACTGTATTTCCAAAGCGAGCGATCACAGAACACTTGTTTCATTTTTATGATCTCTAGCTTGCCCTAAATGCTACACAATCACATTTGATTTCTTCTCTGGGCACAGACCCTGCTGGTAAATGTCACACTGTGACAGGCACAAAGCCTGGTCAACACAATCAGACCCTGAGGGACTCCGGGGCTGTCACTTCCTCTAAAGTGAAAAGACCAGACAGTGGTTGATAGCAAACAGAAAGAAACACTGATTTTGTTTGTTACTTAACAGGATATTTTTAAAAGAAAGAACATTTCCAACAGGGATAAAAACTTTGTGCTGTTCTTAGTAAAACGTTGTACATGAACAGGTGATCAATTATTATCAAACATACAGATCTTTTACACGTTTCTGGTTTCATGACGTAAACACAAATCAGTGCACAGTCTTGCCATCAGCAATAATCCAATTTAAATTCACATCAGGGCAATAATTGTCATTGGCTTTGTTTTACTCTCAACGCAATACATTGCATTGCACATTGTGCTTAAATCCTTACTATTCCACTGTCCTGCCAGCAAGACGGTAGTGTACTGTGGCATGTTTTCACTTGTGTTAAAAAGCAGATTATACAGACATTTATCACGTGCCATGAGAGCTAAAATCCTAAGAATTTTAATCATTTGAACTATTGATTAAATCACCAGAGCTGCTATAAATCACATACAGTATTTGTCTGATCACAAACAAACAAACAAACAAACAAAACTGATGCAACATAACATTTGATGTTCAGTTTTCTTTCTGCAATGACAAAGATCTCCATAATCTAGATCCAGTAAAACTTTGACCCGAATTTATGATGGCATCCATAAAGATCCACAGACTGCTGCTTTATAATTCAAAGTTTGCAGGCGTGGTCATGCCACACAGTTCTGCCTACTTCTGCCTTTTACACATTTAGGGAGAAAAGCTGTGTTTTAAAGGTGATGCCCCTCGCGTGAACCTTGAAGGAAATACTGCCTTTGCATGGCTTTTATCCCACGGGAAGGTCATGTAGCAATAATGTCAAAAAAACAATGATGTCCAATGGTCAAACTCATCTACCTTTCCTCTAAGTTCTCTATTGAGCTCCATTTGTTGAAGTGTTCATGAATGAGTCTTTTGTAGATAAGTGACCACGGTCAGCAAGGGTCATTGAGAGTATCTAGATAGTACAGTCTGAAAACACCTGGTCATACCTTTAGGAAAGTTGTAAAATATTTGTATTTTGCCATCTAACTTGAACGTGATCTAGGCTTCATGCTGTGCTTTAGTCATGTTTTTCAGCAAATACTTACCAGCTGTAGTCATCTGCAGGATAATACAAAGAAGTATTAATGGTTCTAAATCAATTGATTGTGTAATAGGACTTTCAGACTAATCGTACAATGATTTTACATGGATGGTTGGATGTTTTCAGACTCCAAGTTTTTACATTTATATAGGTGGCAAAGTTAAGCAAAGTTAAGCATTTGTAAATGCCTGATTAACCACCTCTACAGCATTTATTGTGTTCATTCATTCATTCATTCATTCATTTTCTATACTGCTTATCCCTTTCGGGGTCATGGGGGGGGCTGGAGCCTATCCCAGCTGTCATTGGGCGAGATGCGGGGTACACCCTGAACCGGTCGCCAGCTGATCACAGGGCCACATAGAGAGACGAACAACCATTCACTCTCACACTCATACCTAAGGGCAATTTGGAGTCACCAATCAGCGTAATAAGCATGTTTTTGGTCTGTGGGGGGAAGCCAAAGTGCCCGGAGAAAACCCACACATGCATGGGAAGAACATGCAAACTTAACACAGAAAGGCCCTGCTCGACACAGGGTTCAGACCTGCAACCTTCTTGCTGTGAGGCACGTGCACTACCTGCTGCGCCACTGTGTATGTATTATGTTTTTAATCAATTATTTGATACAAAAAGTTCAGAGGTGCTTAACCTTAACTGATGCATTAATAAATACTAACCTCATCATCTATATGACAATTTGATCATTCATATTAAATCTATAGACAAAGTTACAAAGGAAAAAGCATTAGTCAAGGGTTATATATTGGGGATAGACTAAGGGTAAAAGCCATCACACAATAAGGGCAACGAAATAACACACTATTATGAGTATTTCGCAGACAACGTTTAACACACCCTTCTTTTCACATTTGAAGTTACTTGAAAGATCATTTAGATTTTGAAAAAGTCAAACCACTGAAGTCAAAATCGACTTGACATCAAGTGACAATGACTGGTACTCATTTTGACAAATAAAACAGGAAAATAAAAAACCTCTTTTGGTGCATTTGTTTCTGGAAGAGCAAGGAGAACTAATTGAGTCATTTAATTTAGGAACTGAAACTTTCCACAGCACCTTCAGGGCTAACTAAATACACCCCATTGTCACACTGGAGCTTTAAGGCTTTCTTCTTCTATACATTTTTAGTCTCGTCAATTTTCTTCCTTTTTTCTAAATAAAACATGTTACATTGAAACAAACACATGATTTAAGCAGCCTGCCATGTTGAATGTTTTTTCCATGATAGACATGCCAATACTCTCATTGGTCAGGTGAGGATCTACCAGACACGAAACTGCAGGAAACTGAACCACGACCAAAAAATTGTACAAAGTATAAATGTGTTAGTGAATAAATTCAAAATGATGATCAGTTCTTCAGAGATGATAAGTTACCATTTTATGATACATTTTCAGTTGATTTGCTAATGCTTTACCAGTGCATAAAATAATTCAAATTATATAGCTCTATTTATATAAGTTAATTAGTAATGCATTATAGTTATGAGTTTGTTTGTTTTTTTTACAATTGTTTAATGAATGCCTCACTAATGCTTAACAGTTATAATTACTATAATATGAGTCAGATTTCTGTATGAAAAATTTTTGATACTTGCTCCAACAAGTACTTCCAGGTCTTGCCGAATTCATCTGGGACAGGGAGAAGAGAAAAAGGAACTCTAAATTCTCAATGATAAGATGAGATGAGCTCCACTGGAGCAACTCTCTCCTCTTTTTATGAAGTATGGGCATGTGAAGCCCTCTTGTGGTCAAATATGTAAAAATTCTACAGGGATTTGCCAAGGTGTCTGTTGTCTTTTTAAATTTGAACTCATGGCATAAAGATGGAAATGCAAATCTGCTTCAGGTTATCTTTAATCCCTTGTGAAGTTTCAGCATCATTTTTTAGTCATTCTGATCTTTGCAAATATTATATTAGTATGAGATTGATCACTGTTAAAGCTGCTCGATTTTTTTTTTTTTTTAGCATAACTAACATATAAAAAAAAGTCTTATTTAGTGCATTTAAATCAGTTGATTTACTGAAATGTGGAACTTCCAGTTTATAATTCATCTGATGGAGATTGGTCTATTTGCTAGAGGCAGGACCAGGCCAAATTTGGATGATTCTAAGGAGAAATTTTGATTTGTGCTCTGTAGTGAATTTCAAGGTGGTTTAACTTAAAAACTTAAGTTCAATTGCTGCCTCAAAAAATGAGTAAACCCAATTAATTAATGATCATTAATTGTGTCAACTTCATCCTTTAAACTTAGTATTTTTTTATTGTATGAACCTGATTGAGTTATTTAAGACAACTTACTACATTACATTATTAATTAAAAAAACTTGCTTTCTCTAGACAGGAAAACAACCTTCTAAATACTTTCTACTTAATGTTTTTTGTTAAGACTAAAAAATACATTCATACCAATGGCCTTTTCAAGTTATCTTTATTCATGTTTTAAGGCAGCAATTTAACTTAAAATTGTTAAGTAGACCAGTGTCTTTAAATTCAAACTAGTAATAACAATTTTTCCTGTTAAAAATCACACGGAATACGCACACACCAAATCAATTTATTGCCATTTTATTGAGCAACTTATTGTATTAACTTTCAGAAAAGACAAAAATTGTGAATTTTACATTGGCTCAATTTTCATTTCCATCACAGTGGACAGCCACTGAAAATTCATTGAACAAGACAAACTGGGTTTAGCAAGTATGAACGAGTCTATATTCGAACAGCTGGGACCATCATTATGTAGAACTCAGTCCAGCAACAGCCATTTATCTCTTAGACTAAAAAAGAACCATTTTAACCAGAACTCTTAATATTAGAAGCTAACAAAACATAAACTTTAGAGTTTGTACCTCAGGACTCTGTTTCTCAAGCCGTGCACTCGGACAGAGGCCTGCTTGGGTTTAATCTTCATCACAACTTTTTGAAGAAACTTGAAGGAATACCTCATTGCTTCAGGGTACTCAAGATTTACACTGTAGATGAAGCCATAAGCATTGCAAAGCTGCATGGTACATCTTTCATGTTGTGAAGCACAGTGGTGTTGTTGCAACTGGCATACTTTGTGGACACCATTACTTCCTGCTGATCTTGTCCTGTGCACAGATGATTTATGACAAAATATCTAATACTGCTCTTCTGAAAGTTCAAAATATATAACGTTTTGTTATTTGTCATACAAAACATGAGAAAAAGGCAACATTTTCGGCATGCTTGTCAAGAACCTGTCCTGAACAGGGGCTCCAAAGCTCTTCTATCCATGACTCCCAAAGTTAAAATGTTTCTTATTGTGATAAAGCATATGATGTTGCATACAGCTGTGCACATTCTCCTAAAGGCTTTCTCCAAGACTGGCATAAAAAACTACATCAAAGCACACAACAACATAACCAAAAACATCTTATCATTTTAAATTCTGTAGTCATTTATTGTATGACGGACTGGCAACAGAGTATGACTGCATCTTACTGTATTAATTAAGCTATACCATTTGATATTGTGATTTGTTTGTTCTTTGTTTTTTTTAGTTTTTTTGAGGAAATCAACCTGTGACCCTCCTCCATCTCGTAACCTCCTGACCCTTACATTTAAAAAGTAAAATGTTTAGACAAAAGTAAGCATTTGATTTAAACTGAATACTTTTTTTTTTTAAATTTAGTCTCTAGAAGATCAGATGCAGCTCTTTTTCCTTCTCCTTTGGACACTTGTATTTGAAGGAGTGGAGAGACCATGGGAGGTTATTATTGTTAATAACCTCTGCACTGAATGACTGCCCAAACAATGCCTGACTGAAGGTAGAGGAGAGGTTGCGGGCTGCCAGTGAACTCTCCTTCTTCTTCTTCTTCTTTTGTGGATTTTCTTGGCGGTTGGAAAGCAACAGATTGGTGCATTACTGCCACCATCTGATGTGGAGTGTGGATTCTGATATTTACTCAATCTTATATTAATTAATTATATATCTATATATCTATATCTATATCTATATATATATATGTATATACATATATATGTGTGTTTATATATATATATATATATATATATATATATATATATATATATATATATACATATAGATAGATAGATAGATAGATAGATATACATATATATGTGTGTGTGTAGAAATTTTGAGACAAAATTCAGAAAGAAAGTAATTTCAAATGCTACTTCAATATCCGAGGGAAATAAATGCTCTGAGCAGTATACATACATACATACATATATATATATATATATATATATATATATATAGTCAAGTTAGTGTGTATATACATATATATATATACATATATATATGTATATATATATATATATATATATATATATATATATATATATATATATATATATATATATACTGCTCAGAGCATTTATTTCCCTCAGATATTGAAGTGACATTTGAAATTCCTTTCTTTCTGAATTTTGTCTCAAAATTTCTACACTAAGTTAACTTTTGGCTCTTTTAAGTTTTTTGATCAAATTCCTTCTTTCTGCTTCATATTTCCCACACTCAAATAATATATGTTCCACTGCCTCAGAATTTCCACAACTAGAACTACATGTTGCATGCTTACCTATCTTAAATAATGTGCTGTTCAGCCCCGTGTGTCCAAATCTCATTCTTGATATTATTATTTTTTCTCTCCAATTTCTTCCTGCTCTCCACATTTCACCAACTTTCTTTTGTATGCTGTAATACCATCTTCCTTTCCTCTCTTCCTCCCACTGATTTTGCCACCTTTCCTTTATTCTCTGTTTGATAATATCACTCACTTCTGTTTTGCTGAGTTTAATTACTAAATCAGTGTTACTACACTTTGTTGCCTCTTTTGCTTTCTTGTCTTCTAATTCATTTCCTCTTATGCCAATATGTGCTGGTACCCACAGACATACTACCGACAGGCCCATCATCTGAATTTTGAATAGACTTAGACAGACTTTATTGTCATTCAGTATGCAGCAGGTGTATACAGAACGAGATTTCGTTGCAAAGGCTACAGTTTACAGATTTCAAGTACACTATAAATAAAAGTAGATGATAAAGTGCAAGTTATGTAAAAAGTAGAAATTGTGCAAGTTATATAAAAAATGGAATAGGAATTGTGCAAGTACATAAAAAGTAGGATAGGAATTGTGCAATTTGCAGGTGAGGCATAAAAAAGTATCAATCTTTGTATATTAAAAAAGGAAATATAAATATTGGATACGTACAAGTGAGGGGAGAAAGGAAATTTGAGTCCAGTAACAGTCAGTATATAGCAGTGAGATTTAGGAGTACTTATAGTACTTATTGTATTTCTATTAGAATGTCTTTTCTCCCTTCCAAATGGCTGTATTGTAAAGTAGATGATGATGAACAGTGAACTCTCAAAACAGTCACGGCATCTGCCTGGATGAAGGAGGAGGCTTTATAGCTATTACATAATAACTCCCAGGAAGTATGCGTTTTAAGGGGCATTTTCTTTAAATGTATCCTGAGAGTAAAGTAAAAGGTGTCATGTTTCCCTCCGCTTAATTGATGTGAAATTTAAAAACAAGAATTGATAAGAAGAAAACAAAACTTTTTTCTGGGTCTCAGAGGATATGAGATTAACAAGTGGGCAAACAAATACACCTCATGATCTGATTTTGTTAGCCTAGCACTTGAACGCAGCATCATACCCTCCGTCATCAGTTGTCCAATGAAAAACCAGATTGCTGGAGCGCGTGTGTTGTTTGCGCGTGGGTGTTGAAACGAAGACGCGTGAGCGACGCGACCAGCTAGAGGTAAGACTGCTAAACAGCTAGTAAGCGCTGATATTTGATTTTAATTCGTTTGTGATCGGTTGCCACCAGGTGCTGACATCGGTTTTAGATGTCCTGGGCCTGTGAACTGGTCTGACAGACTCGTGGTGGACTGTCTTTGACCCGTTAAGTCTATACACACACTGCCTTTAGAAACGCGCGAGCTAACGGTGGCTAACTGATATTAGCTTGCCAGTGCGGTTAGCAGCAGGCTAGTGGCTCTATCGTTACTGTCAGCCTCGCGTACAGCTGTGACTATGTAAGCGGTAGCACTTAAAATCCCCCCTTCCCAAACAACCGTTTCCCCTTTTGTGTTTGCCTGTAATTTCATGTAAAGGGTTAATGTAGAGAGTTAACCTTTGCACTTACTGTCGGCTAAAGCATTGTTCATAGCACGCTGGCTCGCAGTTTGTCGCTAACTTAGAAGCCCGGTTAGCTGCTGTCAGGTTTTGGCACCGCCCATGGTGTATGCTTGGTAGTGTACACCTGTTGACATAAACGTGTAGATCGGGAAAATGGTGCTTAACACGAGGCTGTCTGTTGCTGTCAGAGGCGGCATTAGTCATTTTTTATACCCGTAATGTAGAGATGCTAACCAGGTTGTCATGCTAGCACAGCTGCTGTTAGCATGTCAGTGCGTCATCGGCCTGCGCATGCTCAAATCAGAGTGCTGTTTATCAAGTTTGTCCTGCTGCCTGATCTGTCTGTCTGTCCCTCTGTTTTAGAAACTGTCAGTCGTGTCTGTATCTTTAGTTGAACAGTCGGACGTACTTGTGAGACTTCACACATTATGGTAAAAATTCACTCGCATCTGGACTAGATGGCTTGGCGTTTGCGAGTTTTTGGATATAGCGACCCATTTTTAAACTAGATAAAGATTACCGAAGAATTTATTCGTTTACAGTCCGTGTTCATGTAAATTATAATTGTTAAAAAGTGGATAATCTAATGTGAAGCAAAAATTTATTTGACCAAATGAGGAATTGTTTTTGGGTTTATGTAATTTTAGTAGAGACTCCTCTTATCATTATTATTATTATTATTATTATTATTATTACAAATGGGTGGTTTGTTTTATTTTTCGTATACAGTTGTTCTGCTAACTTTTTGGGCCTTTGTTACATTCAGCCTTTTGTCATTGTATAATTTTGTTAAGTTGCTTGCGTAAAAACAGTCAAATCAGCAGGTAATGCACATATTGTTTATCAATATTCAGGTGAAAGATACAACACAATTGCCACTCTATTTAGGTCATGACAAAATGCTTTGTTCAAATTCTTATTTGCTATTAAATGCCTTTTCTGCTGTATTAGTTTTTACACTGCCATGGCTCATGATCAAGTCTAATACCAATAATTCTTTTCTGTCAGAGGAAGGAGTTGCCACTCATTATGGATGCCACTAAAGGTAAAGACAAAGGTATTTTAAATTAAGCTATAACATAGCTAAGATGAACTTGCCCTCAGAAAATTCAATTATAAATTGCTGTGGGGCTTATATAATTTAATACTTGTTAACATTTTGCATGTAGAAAATTAAGACACTGCTAAAAATGTGAGGTTTTTATATTCATGAGCTGTGTTGGTTAAACAGGTAAAGGAGAACAAGGGATGCAAAATCCAGGAGGGCAAATGGACAAACCTGTCAACTTCCATCTCTTGGAAAGGTCAGTGCAAACAGTCTATTTAAAAGGAAATATTATGGTTGATGAAGTTGGTAGAAATCTAAGATTGCATCTGCAAATTATTTAAGTTGTCCTTTCCATTTGCCTTAATCAAAATACTAATAAACTCATAATTACAGCCATTCCCCTGGTCTCCGCAATCAGCTGCTCATGGTTACACTACAATGGATAGCTTAATAGCAGCTATATAACAGATAAAATAGCTCAGAGCAGGAGTTTCAATACTTACACTATGGGAGCTCCTAATTTAGAGGAGCTTTACCATGATGATTGATTTTGGTGTCAGACTGAAGAGTTGTGTTCTTTCATTTGCTGTTTTTTTTTTTATTTCTTTGACTTATATCAGGCCTCGATCACTAATGTTTGTGTGCAAAATCATCAACTGTACATACAAAATAGCTACTTGCTGTCACGTGTAAATTTAGGAAAAAAATAGCATTTGATTAGTTTAATTACCATAGATCTTAAGCATAAGATTCACTAAAACACTGCTGATATGGAATTGTTTAAGATTTGTTCATAGATCAGCCTTACTGGTTTTTGAAGAAGGAAGTATACTTACCATAAATATTTAACTTCACATCAGTTTCCATGTTTTTGTTCCCCCATAGCATGCTTCCCAAAGTAGTGAAGAGGAGAGTCCATGCCTTGAAAAGACTACAGGTGCAATGTGCCAATATAGAGGCTAAATTCTACGAGGAAGTCCATGAGCTAGAGAGGAAGTATGCTGCCCTCTATCACCCACTGTTTGAGAAGGTATTGTGCAAACTAGTAAAATGTGACCTTTTTATGTTTATTTTCTCCCTTTCTTAGTTTATGTGGAAACAAATGGGGTCAGACCAAGATAAATAAGAAAACAAGAAGTTCACTTATTTGTCTTTGGGAATCAGTTGTCTTGTTCTTTGCATTAAGGGTGGTAAATGTTCTTCTCTCTGGCCTGTTCTGAGGTCACTGAGGACACATCCGTGATGCTATATTGAAACTGCTTCAACGAATTGTCCTCTGTTCATTTGTCAGTCAGGACTATTTCCAGAGCCAGTGACAAGAAGTCAGCCATTCTTAGTCACAGTGAAGATTGGCAGCTGTTATGCTAATGCACCTGTTTGTATATGAGTGTGTTTATGTAGTGTTAGTGCATGTGTACAAATCAGTTTCAGTGTGCTAGCTGAAAATAAGTCAGCTGAACAACTTAATACTTGTTCATACTCAAATATACCCTCTCTCTATGAAATTTTCAAATACATCTGCATAAATCATTTCTTTTCTTGATAATTTTGTTGTTGTTTTGTCTGTTTGTAACAGAGAAGAGATATAGTCACAGGAGCAGTGGAGCCCACAGACGAAGAGTGTGAATGGCACAGTGACCGAGAGGAAGAGGAGGAGCTTGCTGTAAGTAGCTTGATTTAAGTCGACTACGCTGACTAGACCATTTGCAAGTTGGTCCACATTCAAACAAGACTTTCATTTTAAGACACCGATTTTAATTTTGCAGGGAATCTACTATTGAACTCACCTTACTGTGAGTTTTTAAACACTTGTAATACTTGCTTTAATACAGTTGGCTCTTAAAGACTTTTGAAAGCAAACAAAACCACCCTGAATAAGATTGATCTATCTCTAAGACAAGTTTTAACGTCTGTCAATGGCTACGTTTATATGCTGTCAATATTCGGGTTAAGATCAATATTCCGGTTTCTGAAACATTCGGAATAACCCAGTTTACATGCGTGAGCAAACAGGGTTACTCCTCTATGCATAGTATCCCGAACAAAACAGCGACGCACGGAGAACATCATCACGCATGGAGAACATCATGACGCAGTGCGCGTCATTTCTGCTCTTCTTCCTGTACCCAATAGCAACGAGAACAACAGCAGCAGCATGGCGGATAATGAACGGCCCGGAGCAGCTAACAGTCAGCTTCTTTTGCGCTTTGGTATGGTACTGACCCACCACCAGTACTTGACACTATTCTTTGTCAGTTTCTTCATTAATGGAAGACGAGAACGTGAAGAATTAGAAAATCGAGCCGGAGCTGTGCCATGTTACAACAAGTACTTCCTGTACTCAAAAGACCAAGATTCCTTGCGAAAAGGACATGCACAGTACACAACTTAATGTTCCTTTCGATGAGGATATCCTGATTGGCGTATATATGACCAAATATTCAGGTTAGAAAAGGAGTAACCCAGGGGTGACTTTCTGGTTTTTTAAAACCGGAATATGCTCATATTCCAGGTTTTTTTCAAAAGGTTTTTTTGGTGTTTACATGGCTGCACGCAACCGGGTTATTGCTAATATTCCGGTTATGAAAGGTTTAATGACTGCATGTAAACGTAGCCATTGATGCTACTCTGCTGGTGTCACTTAGAGCAGAAGAGATACATTTTAGTAGACATGTCCACAGATATTTTTTTTTTTACTTTGAATTAGCGAAGGGAGATTTGTTAGGTCTATAGGATATATGTTTTGAAGAAAAAAAAAAGGTGTGGGAAGAACAAGCTTTTGTACCGTTTATGTTGCATCCAAGTGACATGACATTTTTCTTAAAACTTCATCTGGCCATCAGTGAGTGCAATGTTGATTATTGAATTTGATAGAAAAAAGCGACCATGCTTAATATTCTGCAAAATAGTTAGCCAGTAACCATATTTCTAATTTTATTTGTATTTATATTTATTTATATTCCTGTTTATATCTGTCTTTTTTGTCTTCTTATCTGCTATAAATCATGCTTCTGGAATCTTTATTTCCCTGTGGAAGTCTTCCAAAGGGGTAAATAAAGTTCTGTCTAATCTAATCTAATCTAATCTAATTGTTCATTTACACTTAGAACCACCAACAGCAATATGCGGCTTATTGATACATCTTATCGTCTAAATTGAGAAAAGTTTGTTGAGTGCTTTACAAATTTATTAGACCACCTGTCTTAAAAACAGGAAAACGTAAATATTTTGGAAGTCTTTCAAAAATGTCTTTAAAACTGAAAATGTTATGTTAATGGACATACATTCTGAAAAAGAATTAGACATTTTAAACAGAATTCACCTTTTAATACCCAAATGTGAGCCGACTCACGGGGCTTCTCTGAGAAGTCAGAAATTCATCAAGGGGAGCAGTCAACCACTAAAACTATTTTTTCTGTTCAAGAATGCAAGTAACTAACTATAATTTGATATCTTAATCAAGGAACAATAATGTGCTTCACTATTTTATTCTTTTTTTTAACGGTACATTTTAAATTTCATGGGTAACAGTAATAATTGTATTTTAGCATTAAAATATCATTTCTTTAAAAAGCTTCTACATACTTTGTATTAACCGTTACAGAAACATGAAAAATTGATTTTGGTAATTACCAGTGCTGTTAATTTGGGGCAGCTGTAGCATAAGCCTTACACTGAGTGGTGGTCTTTTATATTTCTTAAGTGTGATCATTTGTTTTGCTTTATGTAAGGAGCAATTTTATTCAATATTAGTGCTCTCACTAACAGGAATTCAATTTTAAGGATACACATTATTGGACTTTAACAATATCTGATTGGCCTTTTTTTCATACTCAGTGTAGCAAATCTGATAAAGATTATAAATATATAAACACCTTCTTTCATTTTAAAGAATATCAGGTTTCTTGAGTAGAGTTTGCCTGTTGCTCTTCCTGTGAAAGTCACATTTGATTAATAGAAAACAACTAACTATACAACAAATAGTAGTTGTATGTTTGTGGAAAGATATTTACTCTTGAGAAACAAAGAAAATCTTGGGATTACATGTACATAATGTGCAAAATGTATTTCCAACAATAGCAATAAAACCAAGCTTTAGCTGTCTTTTTGAGAGATACAAACAACACTGTAACAAAATATGGAAGTTAAACTGCAAGGAAGTGGTTCGAGCATTGCTCAAATTACTCACGCTCCACGCTGCAAATCAACTTCACATTGGTGCCGTCATCTAGTCTCAATACTTACTCTGTGTGTTTTAGAGCAAATTAAGTTTTGTTGAGTTGCATTCAGGGCAGCACACAGTTGTACTTAGGGTAACACGATGGCACAGTGTACAGTGTGTTTCCCTTACAGCAAAAAGGTTGCTGGTTCAAGCCCCTTGTCGGTCTGAGCCTTTCTGTGTGATTTCTGCCCATGGAGAAAAAATATGCTCACTAGCTTAATTGTTGACTCTTAATTGCCATTAGCAATGACTAAATGTGTGAATGGTTGTCTTTCTCTCTGTGTAGCCCTGTGAGTGGCTGGCGACCAATTTAGGGTGTACCCCACCTGCAGGGATAGGTCCTAACCCTGAAAGGAATAAGTGTTGTAATGGATGAATGGATGAGTTATATTTAAAATCACCTGCCCAGTGATATTCCTAAGTAGACATCAGTGCAAGTTTTCGTCTGCTAAGACTGACATCGCCACAGTAGTTTTGTGTACCCTTGGTTCAGTGTTGTCATTTGTACATAGATGTTAGGACTCTGTAGCCAGTTGATAATTATAAGAAAGTGCATATTTTACATACAGAATTTGGTCTGTGTGGATTTAGCTACATTTATTTTGTTTTTCTCTTTCAATAAAATAAAATACATGAGATGTAGTCATTGGTCAAAAAATGTCCAGATATTTATTTTTTCACCCCTCTGTGAGTGGTACTCTGAATTATGAAAGAAAAAGATAGAGGAATCGATCTTTTCAGCCAAGAGAAATCCTAAACATGTACTTGACTGGGTAAGCTGAAAGAGGGAACTTACCACCCTGTCCCCAGGATGTCATGCTGTGGACCTGATGGATTTCCTTGCAAAGATGAGATCTGGTACCAGGAGTGGATCTTGCACTCAACAAGACTTTTTTGATGAGTGTTTTTCTCCACTTCTTGCAGGAGGAGATAAAAGAAAAAGCTGCTATTGAAGATTCCAAGAAGGAGGAAGCCACACCACAGGAGGACCCCAAAGGCATCCCAGAGTTCTGGCTCACCATATTCAAGAGTGTGGACATGCTCAGTGACATGCTACAGGTACGTTAATGATCTCTTTGTGGGCCTTTGTAACATTTTTCTTCAGTGTCTCAGACGTCACTTTTCTGTACTAACAGGAACATGATGAGCC
Source organism: Cetoscarus ocellatus (assembly GCA_037902135.1). Taxonomy (NCBI): domain Eukaryota; kingdom Metazoa; phylum Chordata; class Actinopteri; order Labriformes; family Labridae; genus Cetoscarus; species Cetoscarus ocellatus. Next base: position 47,098 of record JBAMNC010000264.1, read on the forward strand.
AATCCTAAAGCACCTGAAAGATATTCAAGTCAAGTTTTCAGAACCAGGACAGCCAATGGTCAGTATCATTTAGCCGTTTTATTGAGTTAATAGAATTCCAGAAACTGACAAGACCAGGATAACTTCTGTAGAATTATATTTACAAGTAAGATTATCCATGTCTCTGTTGTTCTGATAGAGCTTCACGTTAGAGTTTCACTTTGAGCCGAATGGCTACTTCAACAATGCAGTCCTCACTAAAGTCTACAAGATGAAATCAGAGCCTGATGCCTCAGACCCCTTCTCCTTCGAGGGTCCAGAAATCATCGACTGTGAAGGGTAAGAGCCTAAAAACACAAATATATTTATATTAGTCAAGCTGTGACTTTGACTTGTGTGATGCTTACTTGAGTACTGTGGCTTGTGAAGGAATCCTCCTCTTTACTTCTATATTAATCTCTCCTGATTTAGCATCCCACATATCAGCCTTCTCTTGGCTCGTCTTCCAACATTTACCTTTTTTGCTTCTTGCCATCTTCTGCCTCTCACTTCTTTTACCTCTCCTACCTCCAGCTGTCAGATAGACTGGCACAAGGGCAAGGATGTGACAGTAAAAACCATAAAGAAGAAGCAGAAGCATAAAGGCCGTGGCACTGTGCGCACTGTTACCAAACAGGTCCCCAATGACTCCTTCTTCAACTTCTTCAACCCTGTTAAAGGTGAGAACATGGCACAGGTTGCCTGCAGGTGACTTGGAAAAGGGGGAGTGCAGAGGAAAACAGCAATCCTCTCATGCTTTATCAAACTCTGATGCAGAAAAATAAAGAATATGACTAATGTGTGTCAGCAATAATACAAGGCTACACTGCCAGAATAAAGTTTGCTTAGGTAAACTGTGTTTTAGACAGTTAGCTCTGCTCTGTACTGCTGAACCTGCGAGATAGCAGGCGTGTATTTTCCTGGTGCTCTATGTGTGTGATGAGGACTGCAGAGAAAAGAGAGAGCAAATGATCCAACCGACAGGCAGCACACAAAATACAGGGCAAAAGTCAGTGTTCATACAGTGATAGCAGACAAACATGTTATATCCTACCTTCAGTACCGTAGCACACAGAAGTGAATATGAAGCAGCGTCGCAATGTGCACAACGATTACACTGTATAAAGAAAGGTGCAGGGTTTCATCTCCATGTTCAACAGCGGCCCAGGGCGGCTCTTTGGACGCGTGAGAGATCAGCTGGTGATTGTTTTGGACCAGATGTACTACAGAACTTTGATATTTTGTGGAAAAACACTTCCAATGTCCAGACACACATTTGAGTTTGTGTTATCCCCTTACAGTCAGTTAAACTTCTCCCACTGCAGCATTTTTTTTTAATCCATCCTGTCAAGTCTCTTTTCCTGGTTCGTGCTGGTCACACAGGATGATGTCTTCAGACCTCCCCACTGGCCTCAGTGAATTTTGCTGATAATTAATTAGCTGCAGCGTTCAGACATGAGCCTACTCTGACTTGACATGAATAAAATACTGAAAATACACGAGAAAACTGAGTGGAAAAACTCAGCTGTTTGCGTTCACACATAACTGCTTGCTTGGACAGTGTCTGGATAATTTTAGTTTTTTTTTTTGCAAGTGTGACAGGGGTTTCAGAATGTCTCATGGCCCACAGGCAGGGTGGCAGCATGTCAGAGTGCAGGTCATGTGGCTTCATTGTTCGTCCCTGCTGTGAGCTGACTTCAACAGCAAGTGGCGCCAGATTCTTGTCTGGTTTCTGCGGAGGCTCTGCTGTTTAGAGGCATCAGTCAGATTTTCTGTTCAGTTAAGTTGTTTATGAGAGTTTGCCTACAGGACTTACTAGCTTTTACATCAGCTTGGGTTTTACCATCAGTGCTCTGATTTTAGGTTAAATGAGTTTTTATGGTAATGGAGACTCAGCAGGACTCAAGAGTTTTGTGGTTTTTGTTGTTTTTTTATTTTAAAAGCTACAGTCCCCCTTGTCTCAATTCAGTTGCAGGGTTCTTGCATTACTCTTGGTCTGTTGGTGTTGAGTTTCATCCTATTTATTTGTTTGTGTGGGTTCTTTTCTTTGAAATTGTGTTTTTTTGTTAGCTTCTTGTTTCTGGACTCTTGTGCATTGTTCCAATTAATGTTTTTGCATTTAGTCTAATATCAATGCACTTCTTAAACCCCCCATGTTAAAATAATCATACAAATAATCCTTTTATTGTTACGGTTGTTTTTATGTTTATTTTCATTTGACTTTTATTTATTTGACTGTCATTCTTTTGGCAGTATTTGACTATCACATGATGTTTGGCTATTGTGCCATCACAAAACATTTCCAAGCATTACAGCAATCAACAATCAAATACAATGAGAAGATGCAGTAATTATTTATCTATCTATCTATCTATCTATCTATCTATCAGGAAGGCTCTTAGTCATGATGAGAAAGGTACATGGATTAAAATGTTAACAGCTTAATGAAATCTGGGTCAGGTTGATCTAAGTCTACAAGTCTAGTTGGTTGTGAAATAGGTGAAGTAATTATTAAATGTAATCAAAAATATTGCAAATCAAATACCTCAACATTTTTTTCTCCTAATATTTTGTCAGCAAACTCCTTAATTGATCGACTGTCTTGCCTGTGCTGTGTAGTCATGGTATCTGGCTGACATGTCAGGACTTATTCAAACTTGGAACAAGTTGACCTGATCTCCTATTGGCTGAGTGAGTGTTTGTCTTACCTGTTCTGTCAAAGCGTTGGAGTATAAGTGGCGAGTATAAATAGCTTCTTGTCACACGTGTTTAGTATGAAGTTCTATGGTCTGGATGAGCTACCACTCACTGATCATCAGACATGCACAAAGAGCACATGTACCTAACTGTCGCTGTGCTGTAAAATCGTGGGCATTGTGAGCAAATTATTCTGTGACATTTTATTACCATGGCAACATCAGCAAATGAACAGAAACAAAACCACTGTGATCAGTCCTTTCTCATTTATCAGGAAATGTGATGAATTATTATAAGAATGCTTTTCTCACAAAAGGGATTTGGTATCTGCATAAATTAATTAAAGAGAGGATAAGACATGTGGGACATGTATTTGGTTATTATTCAAGTTTGTCTTTAGGAGGGTAGGTCTATTCTTCTGTACGGAAATGGCTCATTTTAGGATTGAAAGCTCTGTTTCTATCACCAAACTGGAAATATTTTTTATTTGCTGTATCATACACTGCAGCACAAACTACTCAATAAACTTATCTGCTGTCAGCAAGTTTTACAATAAAATCAGTATCACTAAAACTCCATCAGTTCACACAAAACAGTGTTCATATTCCTCTCAATATGAGGCCACACTCCTCACTCTGTGGCTCGGGGGATGTTTTCAATCATCAAGATCTTGTAAAAATATGAAAAAAACAAGACAAAGTCTGCCATGAGTGATCTTAACCTGAGTTCCCAATAAAAAAAATATGTTTTAAGTCCTCATGAAGCAATACTAAATGCATTCCAAACACATTAAATTGAGTAAATCATACTTTATATAGTATTAAATGCTTAAATGAACTAAGTGACTGTATTTTAGGTGAAATATACCAATCTAAATATGCCTTTATTTGTGTAAAAAAACCTCTCATTTAGTAATATAAAGCTGTTCCCTGTCTGATCTTTAGAATGATTAACAATTAGGCCGACTGTAAGAGTGAAATTAACTTGACCCACTTGAAAACTAAAGTCAAATGCAGCACAGGAGTACATGATGAAATTGTGGAGCTAAAAGAGAAACTTGGGTCAAAGGAAAGAGTTTTTCCTCACACTGTGTTGTAACAAGAAGAGAAAGGAAGAGATGAGGTCACCTTTAGTCAGTTTATTGTTAGGGAGGAAGAGCACCACTGTTTGCTCACAGCCTGTCACCCTTTATGGATGTTGTGACCTGCCACGACATGATGTCACCGGTAAAAAGTATAGTTGTTTCCTTAAATGGACCTTCAGATCATGGTTGAATCACAGCTTATCCCAAAACTACCCTAGTTAGAACTTTTACACAAAATGTGCAACAGTAGTTCTGTTAAAATGAGTAATTGTCAATTGAATGTGTCTCTTAAGTTTTGTCTTGAAGAATTGTTGATGCCTTTGTTGTCTGTTCAGACATCGTATAACACTGTTTTAAAGTGATTATTTCCTGATATATTTCCTTTCTCTTCCAGTTTCTCCAGATGGAGAGTTGGTGAGTAAAATGTAGCTTAGTCTTCATATAATCACAGCTCGTTTTATTGCCTCTCTCATTAACACTTTAACAAGCTCCAGGATGTGTTATTTTGATTGAATGGTCTCATTGTGTTCTTGTTTCATAGGACGAGGACTCTGAGTTCACCCTAGCCACCGACTTTGAGATTGGTCATTTCTTCCGTGAGAGAATAGTTCCTAGAGCGGTGCTGTATTTCACTGGAGAGGCGCTGGAGGATGACGAGAGTGTAAGGCTTTTTCCTGTTAATTACCACGGATACTCACAAAATTATACATGTGCAGGAAAATCAACAAGATTGGGTTTTTGGGGGCAAAAAGTACTAATTTGACAGCTCAGCTTGTTGTGTATCATGATTATGTTTTTACTCTGTACTTTATAATTGCAGTTTGAAGAGGAAGAGCTGGAAGAGGGAGATGAAGAGGTTTGTATGACCGTTTTCATTAATTGTGAATTTGTTACAAAAGGATATGACAGGTAAAATATCAAATCACGGGAACTCTGCTTATATTTCATAAAATATGGGTTCAGCGAATATCTTATGAATATTATGTCTATGTCTCAGGAGCAAGATGAGGAGGGTGACGATGATGATGATGAGGGAGACTGTGACCCCAAGGTCAGTAACAACTAATAAGTGTTTATGACTCACACATTACAAGCCTCTGTTTATGATGTGTTTCACATTATATCTAATGTTGTATGTGAGTGCATTCTTTCACTGCAAAGCACCCGGGAGCTTGATGTGTGGACTTCTTTTTAGATTTTGTGTAAAAATGTCATATCTCAGATTTAAAAACTACAAGATTTGGTGTTGATGTGTAAACCACATTTTTAAGCCACTCAAAGTCATCATACCCACCAGAAACACAAGGAAATGACATGTTAATCACGGCACAGCTGAGGAAAGCAACAGAAACATAAACACATTTTATGTGGCATCTTATCAGAGAGAGATGGACAAGCCAAAGTCCATCTTAATTATTTTGAAGATGCCAATAGTGTACGGTACTTTATTTAATAGTGCATAATAATCACATTTTACCACATAAAACATTGTCTCGTCATTCAAAGTTAATTTAACATGCTAAAACGATTTCATACTCATGAGGTAAAGGTCAGATATCAGACTCGTCTGAGTACTTGTTTTCAAAGCACTTCAAAAAAACACCTTTAAGAGGAGGACCTTTATTTTTAACTGTTAAACCCACCAGGTATTTAGTATTGTGGCTAAACACCTTCCCCTCATAAAATCATTTAAACCTAAGAGACTGTATGGTTTTATCTTCAGACCTTATGGTTCACATTGTTAGTTAAACCTTGAGGCAGAGAAAGATTGTCACTTTGAGTTAATTCAACACATTCAGGCAAAAGGCACTTTAGGAAATGCCTGCAGGGTGCTGCTTGTTGGTTAACAGAGTATCATGTGCTTCAGTGTGGTCAAACTGTATGTTAGGTTCATCACCTCACCTTTTATCTCCTTTTTTTGTTTTGATAATACAATTACTGTTCAAGTAAGCTTTCTGTAATATTGTTTGGTTTAGCTGACAAAAAGCTAAATCATAAGCTGTGACTTTTACTTAAACTCTCATATCACATGACCCCTTATTAAGACAGACTTGTTTACATTTTAACGATTATTTTCCAACAATAATCAGGGTTCCCACACGTCCTGGAAAACCTGGAAAATGATTGACCAATTTTCCAGTGATGGAAAATATATGGAAAATGAAGAAAAAAGTAAAATGTCCTGAAAAAGCTTGAATTGTCCTGGAAAAGTATTCATCTTCCTTCAACCTTGTTACTGAACAAAACTCAAACATAGGAAATGAAGTAAAAATGTACTTGGTAACTAATGCACACTTAGCCATAAAATGTGAGTAGATAAAATAATGCAAGTTAGGGAATAAAATATAAAAACTCAAAACCATGGTAACAAAAAGAAATAATAAAAAAGGCTGAATAAAATTTAGGCTACTTAAACAGTAAATCACATAATGTATTTATAAAAAAACAGTAAATAAAGATAAAAATAAGTATAAACCTTAAATTTATAATAGTGAGACACTACATAAAAGCCAGACTAAAAAGATAGCTCAAAGATAATGTTCATGCTCATGTTCATGAGTTAAAAAAATAAATACATTTTAAGTTCAATGGGGGTGAAAACATCCTGGAAAATGATTTCCAGAAAAGAGTTGGAACCCTAATAATCCATTTGATGTAGTCCTGATGTTTTTTTTTTCATAACTAATTCTGAAATTTGATCACCTGCTGTTATAAAAGGCCTGTAGAGTGGCGCAGGGCCTGTTAAGTTTTTAGTATGCCGGTTCCCCACGATGCCCTGCCCTCGTCTCAAAGTCTGTGGAATGTTTTCCTTTACAGACCAATGCTTGTTATAAGGAACGCAACTCAAGATTTTAATGTGTTTGTCTATACAACAAAGTGTATTTGGAATTACCCCACGTGAATTTTAAAGCATTAGTATGTTTAAAACCACAGTTGCTAAAAAACAGGGACTTGTGAAGTGGCTGGGGACCTAAAACATGATTAAAAAATAATGCTAGGCAGCAGGCAGAGGTAGACCCTGAAATCTCATTTTACCACAAATGGGAAATTTATTGTAAATAGGAAACGGTTTGAATCAGAAGTCAATTTGTGATCAAATTGTGACCCCCAGAATCAGAAACAGGTTGAACTTGACATATTGGAAGATCCACACTGTACATGATTTCATAAAAATGTCAGCCTAAGGTGTATTTAACCAGCATATGAGAGATGAAACCCCTGAAAATAAACGTTGTGTTATTTATCAAAAGGAATAAAGTTAGTGAAAATCTAAATGCAGTGAAAGTTCAAAAATAAGTTTTGTTTCTGGTGCATCCACTTTTGGGACTCAGTGTGCTGTTTAAGTTTTTTTTTATTGGGCTCTGAGGGTTAACAACTGTGAAATGCATTGTTTTGCTCTAAATGGGACCAAAATGTGGCCAGAGGTTTAGGATTCACAGCGACAATCTTTAGAATTAATTCTGAAGACACCTGCATTCTAACTTTTAAACATTTCTTCACATACACCTCTACCAAGCTGTCAGAAACTAGTGGGTTTCTAGCTTTTCTTATAGCTTCTCTCATGCCCTCATTGTTTCTCACTAGCTGAACTGCAGTCAGTCTTTTACTCTGCACTCTGTGTAAGACGTGTTTTCATGCACTTCCTCTCCCAGACCACAGGTTACAAATTATTATGTAATGACACTGGGTGAATGAGCCTTTATTTTGAGCTTTAGTTGAGCTGACTACGCTCCACTGTGAGCTATTCCAGTCTGATAGTGATTAAGTACATACCCTGGCCCATACGTAGTTTCCTCAGTAGTGAGAAACAAGTCTTTTTGTCTATGGATGAGTGTCTGCTGTAGCTGAGTGTTTCTCTCGTGGTACTTGCTGTCAGTTCATTCAACAACCTCAGTAATGTCTCACTGTGCTCACTATGTGGTTTCTGGATGTGATGATTAAACTTGTGCATGTTGCTGTCTCTCCCTCCCCTGGATTTCCCTCCATTACAGGCATAATCAATCATTCTCACCCCATGCATTTCTAGGTAAGGGAGAAGTAAAGATGGCGTCCCGTATACATTATACACTGCTGTATTAGGCTTTGGTTTATTTTTCTGGCTGCCTCTCTCTTCCGCTACATCCTCGACTTCCCCCATTAGTCCAAGGCATAGAGCACTTTAAACTCTTATCTTTGTAGATTAATCCATCTCCACTTTACTCCCTCCATTGTTTAGTTTTCTTCCTCCATCATACTGTCACGGATTTCTAACATTTCCCTTTGCTGTAACAACCCAGGGTTAAAAAAAATCTAGCTTTCTTTCTCTAGTGTCTCTTCTAGTGTGTTGGCTTTTTGTCTCCCTGTTAACTCGTGTGATTTCTCCCTCCCCCCACAGAAAGAACAGCCCCAGCCTGCCGAATGCAAACAGCAGTAACCGTGGTGTTCATGAGAGATGGAGGCCTGCTGTCCGTCAAATCAGTTCTTAACCAGTCAGCAAGTCCTCCTCCTCTTGCAGGCTCTGCCCTTTTATGAACTCTCATCTGAACGCAATAGAACGCAAAGCAAACAGCGTTTTTACTTTGTGCATGACTTCTTTTTCTTTTGTCTTGCGCCTATCTCAACCAGTTTTATTTGGCTTCATTCAGACTCAAAGTAAAAGCGACTTGGATTGAAAAACCACGGCATCACATAAGGAAAGTCCTAGTTTTGGAAAAGGTGGAGTAGGTTATGACTGCCAAGAAACTCAGATCATCATCATAAGGATATAAAATATCGGAAAGGAATAACTCCCAACTTAAGTTTTCATGGATATAAATCAGTTACTCAGGGTTTTTTAATGCCAACAAGTGATGTGCAAGTTTACCAGGAAACTGCTGAACAAGTTTGACTTAATCTTTCACTGGGGTTGCTGCAGTGTTTTTTTTCTTTTTTGTTATGGTGTTTTTTTAAGAGACATACAATGAATCATTTTGAATTAATTTTACTGTTTTAAATGTTCATTGTCATGTCAGGCTATTTATTCTGGTGTCATGCAGCTGTAAGAAGTGGCGCATTTTGGGAACTCCTGTGGCTTGGCCACAATAATAGGCTCTTTCTCAATGGCTCAAATCCTTTTTGGGCTTAGCAGGTCAGCAAAACATGAATACTGCCAAGTCGTGTTTTTTTTTATACATATATATATCAGAGTGAATTACATAGAAGAATTGTCTAATGTATTAAAACTGATCAGATCTGCCCAGCTGTTTTGGGTCAACAAGCATTTAAACTGAGCACTTGAATGAACATGTATATCTGACTTTGTGGTCGACATGTTTAACCACAAATCTGTTATAGACCTCTTTCCTGTTTGCTCCACCAGCCCTAAAAAAGCTCTTTTAAACATATGTTGTAGACAAGAAAAAAATGTATTGTGAAGATGTTTAAAGAGAAATCTCTGCTGAATTTTTCCAGCCAAAGTCACATTCAGTCTGATAAAATTCCCTAAAAAGATGACCCTGACCCTCTGTGGTGTTCTGCTTCTGGTTTGAGTCTCATTCTCAACAAATCCCATTTAAAGTAAGTGATGGGACACTGTTCAGGAAGTTAGGAATAAATGTGTATCCTGTTGCCAACAAGCCAAAATGACTGAAATTATACACTCATCTTTTATGGCATTTTTTTTTGCCAATTCTCATTAACACTGTAATCTAATTCAGAGTTTGGAATTATAAAAGAATATATATAGATATTTCTGTTATTGTATATTGATTCAGTAGAATGTCTGTGGAAAACAAAAAGAAGAGGTTGCCAATGTGTTTTATATACTGCACTTGGATTTTGCTTGTGTGGTGAGCAGTGCAACAGCAGTTAACAGTGGAAATTAAATCTATCCCTCCTCTTTTTCAAAGAACGATTGTAAATCTTGACAGATCTCTCAGAGCCACGGTTGACATCTTCAAATTTACCACATTGGACCGTGTGCTAGCAATGGCCTTATCTGGTTCTTATTCACAATTTGTTACTTGCGTAATATTTCTTTTCAATTTGTACAGAGTTAGTTAAAATATTCTATTAAAGTTGTGCAACATCACGATGTGTCTTTGGTGTTTCTTTCCTTATAGCTGTTTAATTGTGAATTTAAACATTGAACCACTGTTGTTCAACCCTTTCTACTTCTCTCAGAATCATGTTGATAGCATTATTAGGTAGCCAGTTTTGAGCAAAAGTGGTTGTTCACTAATGGCGGTTATCTGGATCACCACTAAAATCTAATCATTTTGAAGTTGGGCCATTGTCAACATCTGAAAATTTCAGCACAATCCGTAATCTTGCTAACAAACACAAACAAACATACGCCAGCAAAAACAACCTCCTCAGCAGGGGTAATGATACACTAGCTTGTTGATTATGCTCATAGTAGTTACTCACTGGGGTGCACTTATTTGCCAACACTTATTTTTGTAACTTCATTTCATGTCATATCATAAAGGCGGATATGTTTGAACTTACCTGTCTAATTGTTGTAACACCAACTTCACCGCTCTTAGCCTTCCTATCTGGTTAATTTATACCAGTGACTTCAGTGCAATACAGTGTTCTGTTCCTACACCAGTTAGAGCAACTGCTGTATTATGGGTTGGCCATAATACAGCAGTTGCTCTACACTCAAGGGTCTGGGTTCACCGACTTGTGATATGGTCCCGTCCTAAATAACTGGAACAGAACAGCTTCCTCATAATTGCACAGATGTGTATGGTATTAAAATTCCGATTCAAATCTAAAAGTGAGTTTTTTGTGCTACTTTCGTGTGTGGGTTTGACCAATCAGATCTGGAAATTCTTTGCTGCCCAGGCTTAAACCGAAGATATACTTGCTGTTTGTGCTTGCATTCACGTCCGCCGGTGTTGTGATACTTGTTTATATACTTGCCTGTATGCACTTTCTTACTTATGATGGAGTTTACACTATAGTTACGTTTTAGGTGTTGCACCACCTGTGATAGTTTTTTACGTAGGCTTAGTTTCTAACTTGAATCTTACACCTACTTTCCAGTAGGTTCAAAGACCAAAATATTTTTACATGCCATTTGGACATTTTGATATACAGCAAAATGCATCAATGGAACTAAAATCTTCCACTACATGTTCTTTTTAATACAAATGCCATGTCATGAGACTTTAGCCATGAAAAGATGCTTGAGTATGACTTAAATTCAGTAAAAGCAAGAAACATAAGGGTTTTTTGTAAGTTAAGTGTGAATAAATCTTAAAATACAAGTGGAAAATGTTGCTGAGACTAACATTTTTTAGGGGCCCCTATCAGACACTGGCCCTTAGAAACATCCTAACTTTTCTCCCCTTTACAGCCCCCATGACGGTGTCGTCTGAAAATGCACTTCACCATCAATCAGAAGATTGAGGGTTTCGAGCCCAGATCTAGCTGTGATTTGTCAATGTGTCCTTGGGCAAGAAACTTAAACCTCAGGTGCTCCCACTGCAGCGTCAATAATGTGTAAAACGCGGTGGCCAACAAGGGCAAACGGCCTACAACGGCTCAATGTAGTTCAATAAGGGAAAACACCTGCAGAGCAGAAATGTGCAGCAAGTTAGAAACTAAGCTGCAACAGCAGAAATGCACAGCAACTTAGAAACAAAACAAAGCCCAAGACAATCCAAACCTAGAAAACACCTACAAGAAATGCAGAAAAACCAAGTACAAGGTGCTCCCCGCCTGGAGAAGGGTCTGGAGCAGAGAAAGTGCGTGACTGCTGTCAAGCCAGCCGCCTTTCGTTTTCACTTGGTCAAGCCAGACATTTTACATGCAAGTTTTCAAAATAAAACATTAGGATTGAAAGAGACATTTCTCTGTGATCCAATATTACATCAATGCGTTTTTTAAATGAATAAAATATGAGTTTTAATAAAATGGAACGAAAAGAGTTGTATGGTCCTGAACTCATATAATATGAATTAATATAAAATCTGCAAAGTATTCAAATGGAATAAAAAGAGGTGTGTCTTGAACTACTACCTTGACAGCCAACGTAGTAAAAGGGTACGAACGGTGTGGATGTGTTAGCTGACACTGATAGGTGCATTATATTGATCTCCAGCTGTCAGTTTATGAATGTAAGAGTGACCTCTGGTGTAAAAGTGCTTTGAGTGGTCAGCAAGGCTAGGAATGGGCTATACAAGTTCCAGTCTTTTGACCATTTACTATTTCTTTAATGGAAAAGTAAGAACAGTGTTCTAAAAGGTTACCAGCGAATGTCAACTGTCAATAGCATCAAGATCAGAGATATATCTATATTTATATACTTGTCTAGGTATAACTGTACTCTACAGAATATTTTTGCATTTTGAAGTAAGAAAAGCCTTGACGTGTGTCACTAGTAAAAAGTCTGTCTCGAGTGGTTTACAAAAGGCTGTCTCTGTATCGTGGGCTAAATGTTTCAGAAGGAGGAGCATTGCTAAGGTCATACAACATGACACCATAACATTGTCTGTGAGGATTAAGGACACAATTTAAAAATCTGACAGCAGCAGGATGATTGCTCAGACAGGTTGTGGCAGAATCTGATTGGGTCACTGCTTAAGTGAGTGAACACCCCTAATCAGCTAATGATTTTAATCACCTGTGCAGGGAGGCAGGTACAGTGAAGATATGAATGAGGGGTGACTGAAATGAACAAATGGGTAACTGAAGCTACCGTTAGGTCAGAAGTCGGAAATTCCGCCATCGGTAATCCCTTAGAGGTCTGAGGTCCTACTTGGAAACTAAGGTGCCGTTGACACGAGGCCGGATTCGGCCGAATTCGAAGACTTTTCATTGCGTTTTAGCCTCCCATTTACATGAGAACGGTGCCCGGAGTGCCTGAATCCCCAAACTTTTGAAACCTGGGTCCAGTGCGGAGCGTTTTGAAAACGCATCGACACCTGGCTCCATGTTAACCGGAATTAGTGTTTCAGGGTGAAATGCTGACGTCACCGCATGCGCAGTACTCTTTCACATGAAGGCTCCGCGGACATACCAGGAACCAAAACAGTTTCAGCCATCTACCGAGTAACATGTTTGCTGCTTACTATGCTCAGTTAGTTATCCAGACAAAGCTGTCCAGACAGATTTGTTGTCCAGACAAGAAACGTCTTCATGTGTTCCCTTGCCATTGTTGTTTGTGAAAAGTTTTTCTTCTTCGTACGTGTGTTGTAACACCTCTGTTTCTCTGCAAACCTACATCGCCATCTACTGGACTGGCATGCACGCTACAGCGTTTTCAGTCCTTCCATTTCCATGTGAATGCGGATTGCTTTTGAAAACGCAAAGGACATAATTTTCAGTTTCTGGTGGAAACGGCCTTGTGTAAACAGGGGCTCAGACTACCCTCACAGACGGGGAGTTTGTCAACAAACATGGCTGCTCAGTGTGTAACAGTGCATTATTGCCTAAAACAAGTTGGGGTTGTTCTTGTGCACTGAAATCAGTCACATTAATAGTATTGTACACCATCTACATGTGAACGTATGTGATGTTGACTTTTGTGTGACATCATCTTGTAGCATGCTTTTATGCATGCTCTTATGTTGGCTATTAACTAACAATGGTAATTGCAGCTGGAGTTCAGTTGGGTTGGTGTTGATCTATTAAAAGTGCCACAAAATGTGGCAGCTTCATTTAAGTCCTGCAAGGACATGATCTCAGGAAGAAGTGTGTTAGCGCTTAAGGTACAGGAATAGTTCTTATTTAATTGTGCAAGTTTTATTAACCTGAAAGTGCTTTCTGACTTCTGCTCATGAGCGAAGCTTGTATTTGATTCATATGACATCATTCCCAGTTCCCCCTTCAGATTTCAGACATAAATGGAAAGCACCAAATGTCCAAAACTTGGCGGGAATTTTCTTTTTCAAACTGAGGTTTTCCTCAAAAACATTCCTGCCACCTGGGTGTGTTTTTAAACAAATCCCTGTCCACACGAATATGCTAAAATGCATAAATGCACTCTTTAACTGGTGTTGCGGTTTAACTTGTGGCTTTGTGATCAAATCCTGCCATTAAAAAGTTTTGTTGTTACTCCTGTTGGTTTTAACAACTGTTTTAACCATGGCAGCCCCAGACACAAGCAGACATGGGTCACCAGTCAACACTTGTAAACAATAACACCAGGTTTTGTCCAAAAAATTCAGCAGCATCTGTATTGCCAGAGTGTTTAAAACCAGCTTCATAATGAGGAAGAGGTAGAAAGTCTGTGTTGGCATGTAAAAAGTCTAGTTATCAACACTTAAAACAGCAGTAGTTTAGCAATGTCCGCAGCTGCATGTGTTAACAGTGAGAATGTTGCAGGAGAGGTCGGTGAGAGTGTGGTGTTTTAGATCTGTTTTCCCTGTCCACACAGAGACACCGTGAGCTGTGTCTTTAAAAATCTTCACCCTGGCAGGAGTTTTCCAAAGTGTGCTTTTTCAGTGACCTAAAATGTCTTCCATGTGGACAGAAGGACACAAACACAGAAAAACTTGTGTGTGGACAAACCGTGAATGAATACATTGGTCTTCCTGCTCGAACTTTTGCTATACGCATCATGGAATAGATTACAGAGGGGTAATGCTAGACTTTCTGTAGAATGACCTTAGGTGTACTAGATGTAATTTGGATTTTTGTTCATTATGAAAAACTAAATGGTATGAAACAATTTATTTCAAAGGTTGGCCATGACAGCTAGCTTAAGACATGTAGTCTGACATCTGGAAGCGTTAAGTGTTTGTGTCCTTGATAAACAGTTAGTAAGCAAGTCAACTCTGCCATGCCAGTAACTGCATAGTACTCGCAGAAATCTATCCAGTGTTTTTTCCCCTCCAAATAAAATAATTAGCTAGCAGACTGGTCACTGTGCTCAGTGTTTCTTTAGCTCCAAAGAGATCTAGGACATGTATCATTTTCCCTATTATGATAATGTTGCAGAGAGCCGAATAAAAATGATCCCAATACAGCCGCACACACTGCCTTCTCAAACTGGGAATCAGGTGATGAATAGCTGAAGCTCTGTGCTAAGTGTGCCACCACAGCCTCAGACAGGAAGTGACCCTTGCCTTACCAGCACCACTCTGACTTCATACCAGCCTGGTGATCTCCAAGAAGCAGGAATCTGCTAACAGTCTGCCAAACATCAGGCGAGGCAACCAGAATGTCTGGAATTCTGTCTCGTAGATAGAGAAAGCATGCACGCTCCTCTGAGAGACCCTTGTAATGCATTGTGGGAGATAATGGCTGAGTACTCTGAACTTTCTGGAGGAGTTCGAAGGCTCTGTGTCCTAGCACCCCAGGTTTTCTGCCCAGTGCTGATAGACGGGTGCATTTTCTTCTTCTGTCAACTTCACTAGCAACACTTCCAGATTTTTGTGGATGCGTTTTTGCCTCTGTTCCCATGAGGACAGAGACATAGACAGAGGTGACTACCTGTAACAGAGTGAGCAATCAGAAGTCTGGATTAGATTAGGTTCATACTGTAAGGGCGCTGTCAACACTTAACCGATAATAACTTTATTTTTCTAGAGAAATGAAATTTATGACAAGGACTTAAGGGCACCAGTGGTCCTCTACAGCAGACAAATAAGTGAAATATGTCTCACAGTTTGGGGATTTTGCTCTACTCACTTCAGAACAAGACTCTATTCATGTGGAGCTGCTGTGTGGGGGTTTTAGGATTGCTGCACAGTAACAACGAGGCCATTTGTATCTCAGCACTCTTTTCAGAGATTTCTGTATGAAGGCCAAGGAAATGTTACTGCTCAGTGTTGTCAGACTGGTATACATTCCTGCTCTTTCAGTTTGCAGTGAAAATAAATACTCTATGTTTTATCCACCAGATGTTTTGTGTATACCTCAAGCACTTGGTTAGCTTTATACTGACAGTTTTAAACCAACACTACATAGTTTTTCCACGCTAATATAATATTTCTAGAATCATTGTGATGGTACATCACCTTATAACAGGTTGAATGACACCTCTGTCATGGTCTGAGAGGGTCTGTATTGCCTTCACTGGCACAATGTAACTTAGATGTGGATGGTAGGAACACTTCCACACTAAAAAACTACAATTTTTTACGGCTTTGACTGCTTTACAGCATACGTCACTTCCCCCTCAAGGTGAAAGCTAATTGTTGGGAAAGGAGAATATAAAGCAGTTTTTGAATTTTTAAAACAGACTTGATGAACAGAATTTAGTTTAAAGGTCCCATATTATGCTCCTTTTCTGCAGTTTAACATGGGTCCTTGATGTCTTCATGAATCGTTAGTAACTTGCTTTGGTCCAAAAAGCCAATAAATAAAGCACAGCAGCATTGTTTCCAGGCCCACATAGCCCCTCTGTTCAGAACGGTCTGATTTAGTGGGCGGGGACCTTAATATGTTAATGAGCCACTGCTGATACGCCCAGCTCTTCCGCATGGTCTGCCGAGGAGGAGGACGGCGTCGCGTAACCATGACGACTGGGCCCTGAGAGAAAATGGCTGTAGGACAACAAACTGTAGTTCAGCCGTTCATGTTTGAGCCCGAGCCAGACCCCCAATATGAAGAAGCACCAGAAGAAAGTCGAGAGCCAAGGTTAAACCAGGAGGTTTCTCAGTGGTCTGTATGTAAAGTTTGTTTCTTCAATACTAATATTTAGATGAACTAAAGTTGTTCTGCTGTTCTTGCTCCCCCCTCCCCCTCCGTGTGTTGTTGTTGTTATTAGCTCCTCGACTGTGTAGTTTGTATTCATGCCGTGCTAACCAAAACTTAGACTGGCGTTAAATAGCGTTTAGTAAGGGATAGTGTAGAGTGAGCAGGTTACTACAGAGACATATAAACCCCGACGTGAGGCGGAATTAACTTTTATTGATATGTAACACTAAACGAATCATTGCTACTGATAGTGAAATAAGACCAAGGGAAGGGGACTTCTTTGTTGTTGTGAAATGTAAATAATGTCCAGGTTCTTCAGGGCCGATCAGGGCCACAGTGTTTAACAAAAATAACATTAGTTATGTGACTGACCCATCAGAATACATCATTTAATAGAGCCATATAGTGCATGGCAGTAACATGCTGCCACTGAGCAAATGTTTGTCATAACCTGTAATTCTAAGCAATTTTCTGTGAACTGTATCTTTCATGTATGCCACACAGTAGCTGTCTTAAACACCTCTTTACTTGCAATATTGTTTATTATTACACAGACCTGTGTATATTAGCATTACATTGTCTTAAACAAAAACAAGACATCATGATTGCTTAACTAGTACATTTCCTCTATATAAAAATTCTACTGAACATCCTGTTTTCACTCTTCTCCTACAGAGGTGCTCCTGTGGCAACTGTGCAAAAACACATAGAGCCTGAAAATGTCTGTTGTATGGAGATAGCAAAGGTATTGTGAAAACTGAGTGCAAAATAATAATTTCGTACATTACCTTTTTGTACTATGATGTCACTTACTTACCCTTTTTTAATTAACTAGGTCAGAGGAAGACTACAGGAACTCACAGACCCACCATCCTGGACTCAGACCTCTATGCTTTAATGTGTTTTTTCAGTGCAAAATGCCTTCAATATTTATAGATATGACTATGGGCCTTTACATCTAAGAGGAATAATGCAGAAGTATTTTGACATAAACTCTCCCATTACTGTTACACAAAATAGTACGGATTAAAATTACATCACTGTTTCCTCCATCTTACATTTTTACAGTTTATCTTTTTTGTTCTTTACTTATTAACATAACATGTAACATAAGGAACACTGAAAACACACAAAACAGTTCATGTAATCTTTTTATTGTGAAAAATATTTTTACATATAATAACATCAAACGTACCGGCTGGTACTGCAGACAGTTTTTAATAAAGGAGGTAAAAAAGAAATGAAAAAAGAAAAGGAATTTTTAAACAGAAACTGTAAAACCGTAATAACAAATATATAAGAAAAAATATATACATAAAAATACCAATGAAAGTAACCCTTCGGTTCTGACAAAATCTGCACATCATGTCCAGCTGTTACAGATACCTGGCCTACAGACCCTCTGTGAGCTGGTGTTGGAGCTTCTGGGCTGAAGAATCAGGGTGGTGCTGCCTGCCTGGGTGGTGCTGCAGATAAGAGCGGAGGTTCCTGATGCAGAAGACGAGTATGAGGGGTTCAGAGCTCTCCTTGGGTGAACCTTGACACGGAGCTGGCTATCACATCCATCTTGTCAGGTCTGTCATATTGAGCAGAGAGGTCTTCTGGGTCTGGTATTTTCTGCAGCTCCTTCAGGTATGAGGCAGGGTCCTGGAAAACCTCAAAGACAAGGTCCAACGGTGCATCTAATATAATCTGAAATGCAAGAAACAAAAATGTTTGATTACAAAAAGAAATTGCACTAAAATCAAAATACCTCAGTTTTGTTAAACTTTTTTTCATCGTCTTTTATTTGCACAATTTCCTTATTTATTATTTATTCTCAATGCCATGTCAAAAGCATTTTTATTGAAGTTTTCTTTATGTTTTCCTTTTCATGTTATGCCTATTTGCCAATGTTTTTAAATTTGTGGATTTTTAATAAAGGCATGTGCATTTTACAGAAAGTTGGCTCTGCTTTCACTGGCTTTGCTGTGCAGTCTCCCATCTTGGATTTTAGGAAGCTGACTTTAAACAGGATTCACCATCAGAAGATGTTGCCTGAGGTCGACCAGCATAGACACAAGAAAGAAAAATGTTTAACCTTTTAAAGCAAGAAAACACAAATTATAGCCATAAAATTTTATTATTTTGCGGAGCTTAAGTGTTATTTTCAGTTTGTACTGAAATAAACAAAAAAAATCCATTAAATGTAAAATACAGTTTTTGAATCTCAGTAGATACATTAGGTGTTTCTGGCAACTGAAAATTCACTTGAGTACTTTTATTTTCATCATTTATCTGCTTGTATTCATATGGTTTAAACTGAAAGACGAGGAGGGATGTCCGATCAATGCTGATTTAGCCCTGGTACTGCTTGGACTTGTAAGTACATGATGATTTATTCGAAAAGAAACATGATCAGACTGTACCTTATCAGTCCACATGGTTTATTTGTCTCTTGGGAAGTCCTGTCGGCTCGCTTCTCCTCCCTCTGTATGTCAACAAACGCATGTTGGTGTACGACAGTGCAGTTACATTCAATGACCATAGAGGCCCCTAGAGAGCTGAAAGCCGCTGCTTTAAATCATAATTTTTAGCTTGAGTTTAAAACAAATATCTTATTATACATCAGGTTCATGTTACATTAGACTTAATTGATTTTTCTGTAAAAACAGAAAATGCCAGTTTAAAGATAATGCATTAAATCAGCTTAGTCATTTTGCTATAAGTTACAATACTAAAGCCATTACATGTATTGTTATCACCACACATTGTTTACATTAATTTGGGGAAGGGTCTCTTTAAATGAAAGTACCTTTACACTTGGTGTTTGTAGTAAATTTTAAGCAGTGGTTCTCAAACTATCCAGTTCCAGGAAATACCACCAGCATCCTCATGAAAGACTGGGACTAAAATTAACATTCAAATTTATTCTGGAGGAACTAAACCTCTCATTGAACAAAGAGCAGGCCAAAACACATGTTTAAAATAGATTTTATATATATTTTTTATTACATAATATTATATTGAATTATCTTTAAATTCCACAACCTGTTATTTGACATGCTACACATACAGAGCTTGAATGCATGCACATACAAACAGAACAGAAACATGCACTTAAGGACTGCAACAAAAAGGGATGCAACCTCCAAGCAGCTCTCTGCTGTTTCAGACTGGATGTCTTATGAAACATGAATTAGACAGGTAACCCCAAGGGTCATTAGAAATTCATATTTTGACTTCAAGACAACTTTAGGGAACATTATCGACAAAAGCTGAGCAGTTACCAATCGTTATTTTAAAAAATTACATGAAACTCATGATTTAAACCCTTCTGGTATTGCCACTGTTGCTCAAGATTAATGAATGATTGTTTTTTCTCCACTGAAAAGTGTTATAGGTGAATCCATGTGCTGAAAACCTGATGCAATGTAAACCATACAGGCCTCAAAGGTCTTCTTTGGTCTCAGGTCTGCTTTCTGCTCTCAACTTTAAATTATTAATCTAAGAAAACCTTTACTTTTCTGTATTAAAACAATGTTCCTTTGTGGCACTTTGAGTCTTTTGGTGTCTTGTATAAAGTGCCTTGAACTGCCTTGTTAATGAAACTTTACATTCCTAAACAGTGTTTGACTATGACTCTCTGACAGCATGCTATATAGCTTCTGTTTATTTAATAAAATGTGTTGAAATGTTTAAAGTAACCCCAGGTGTATCAGCGGTCACACGATCCAGTGTTCCAAGATGAGATTCAGAGAATGAAAGAGGTCTGTAAAACTGTGTGTCATTCAAAAGATACATATCAAGTAACATATTTAGTCATGTTGAAAGATGGAGGGAAAATGAAAAGAGAATAAAGACAGAAAACTTCATTCAAGCTTTATCTCCTGTGCTGCCTACACATTTATTTGATGTTTGGTTATGTATGATGATAGCGAGGGTGTTGACATGTACCAACAATGAACATAGAAAAGTCAGTTTGATGGTGAACAAAGAAAGGTATTCATATAAGTGGGATGATCCCTGAATCGAAACTGTGTCTCATCTTCTTCCAGCGGATGTGTAAGGGCTAAGTCTTCTTCCTACTCAACTGCAGCTGCACTCATGGTCTCGCTCTTGGCCCCAAGGTGCTGTTGGCACAAGCTCTAGGTGTACGTGAGCATACTCAAGTAGGCATGAATGAGTTTGTCTGTGTGGGGTCTTTGTAACATCTGACCTGCTCGGAAGTGGTATGAGCCAGATTAAGTGGAAATAAGACAGCGAATAAGAAAGCTTCTTTATATTGCTGGAGCAGGTTTGCGTGTAGAATAAATGAGTAAAGTGTCAGTAGAAAAAGAGCCCATTACCTCCTTGACCTGATGTTATTTAGGCCTTTAACACAAGAGCTCGCAGTGCTGCTCAAATTTGGCTCTGTGGCTTAGTTAATAGACTGGTGCATAAATCTCCATATTTTCATATTTTAACTCTGGAAACGAGAGAGCTCAGAAAATAAATCTTAGATTTATTACAAACACAAATTGAAGAGGCACTCAGTCTCTGGAGGATAAACCTCAGTGATTTGGTTTTGCTTTTATTCACTCTTCTAGCACCCGAAGGCAACTTAACCATTTTGGCTTTACCTGGGGTAACATCCACCAAGGGGGTTCAAGAGACAAGCAAAATAGGAGTATTCAAATGTGATGTGAGTTACGATATTAAGTTATTTGCTTCAAATTTTTTTTCTGATGTAGATCAGCATTTACAGGGTGCCCAGATTTAATACTGTAAATATAATCAGAATAGAATTTAAATGTTCAAAACTCAGGGTTAAGTTGTTGATGAAGTCTTCATATCAAGCAAACCAGGATAATAGATTGATATACAGTTACTGGCCACTGTATCAGGAACTCCTTGCTTGTACCAGGACCCCATTTTGCCTTCAGAACTGCCTTAGTTCATCATGGCATAGATTTAACAAGGTTCTGGAAACATTACTCAGAGACTTTTGTCTATTTTAACACAAATAGATCATCATCACAGTTGTTTCAGATTTATTGGCTGCACATCCATGATGCCAATCTCCAGCTTCACCACCTCTCAGAGATGCTCTACTAGATTGAGATCGGGTGACTGTGGATGCCACAGGACTTCAATGAACACATTTTTGTTATAAAGAGACCAGTTTGAGATTATTTGAGCTCTGGTACATGACACATTCAGAAATGGTCAGCATACCTTGGTTGTAATGAGGGGTGATTTGAGTTACTGTTGCTTTTCTGGCATCAACAGGCATTTAATTGCCGCTCATTGGATGTCTGCTCTTTTTCTGACAATTCTTTGTAAAATCCTTGATGATAAGATGCTTGAAGTCCCAGCAGAACAGTTCTGAAATACTCGGATCAGCCCACCTGGCACTAACAACCGTGCCACGTTTAATATCCCTGACTATGAGGAAGAGTGAAAATAACCAGCCACTGGAAACTACTCAACAGTTTGCCAAATATAGGGATCTGTCTACCAGACACACTTGTTTCCTTTGTTAATCTATGTGTCTTAAAATAGATTACTCAAAACAATAGTAAATGTAATACAGTTAATCTATTCGGCCTTACGGTATTATCAGCAGCCACCCTGCCCCACCTACCTGCTGTGTATGTGTGGGAAAGTGCAGCATGGTGTAATGTCAGGGCAACACACCTCTGTCTGGATTTATGAATGAATGTGTGAATGAACAGGAAGAGGGTGCGGCATGTTTAACCTGAATCACGGTGATCGCCCTGTGACCATGTTAATGGATTTCTTTCATACCTTGACCATGTGAAGAATTGAAGTTACATAAGAAACAGCAAAGAGACAAAAATCAGAGGCAAAGACGGTTTGAATATGTCTATGGTGTATGCTGTGTCATGCCCTGCATAGTTCTGAGTAAAGACAGCTATGAAAGAAAATATAAAATGACTCATACAAGTATGTTAATTATCCTTATAATTAATTCAAAATGTGTTTTTTATTTGTAGGCATAGATACGTTGGACTTATTTTAATTGTTTTGTGTGTTTTTCAGATATTTTTTCAAATTAAGTAAATACAAATTTTGGACCTTTAATTACCTTTATTCAAATAATGTCATCCATTTCAGTCTTTTTCTAAATTATGCATAGTATTTTTAGACTTTTGATTACTAGTACTTTTGTACTAGTACTTATGCACCTCAGTATTCTGTTGTTTGAAAGAACCCTTTTCACCATGACACAGTCTCTAGTATTTTAACACTTGGCTGATGAATTATATTTATATTATTATTTATTTTGATTAGCATAAAAATCATATCAGAAAAAATGTTGCTATCTTAATCTGTAACTGCTGCCATGTTTGCAATTTCATTCCATTTTTCTGCTGCTGGTGTATTTTACTCATGTTCTGATAAAATATAAACAAAGGAAATCAGACTGCACTGCATACATGTAGGCTACTTAGGTAAAAAAGCTAGCTGTGTTTTTAGATTTCTCCTAAATAGATAGCTGCCTTTATCTTTCTGGGATTACTGTATCAGATTATGCCAGTTTACATGTACTCCTAAAAATCCTTTTTTTTGTGCATGTAAAACATGTTCATGTAAATATGTGCTTTCTGTCAAATAATCTATTCTATTCATTGCATGTTCACAGCTTTATCTGGTGTCTTTTAACATTTTACGTATGTGCATGAGTAAAATACACCGGACAAAGCAGATGAAAACAAAGGAAAGCAACAGTTTTTGGGGGGTAAAGGTGAAATGAATTTCTTACTCATTTAAATGAACAATATGACTAATTTCTTTAAATAGATGGCAGTAAACTTAACGTGTTAATGAAAATGGTTGAGACAGGGTTAACAAGAAGAGTAGAATAGATTTACAGAAACAAACACAGTGGTCTGCACAATGAAATCGAAAGCAAATAACCCCCAGTTTTTTTTTCAATCACCAGGTTTCAGTGTCCCACGCTGTACCCCATCTCAACTGCGTGCCAGGTTTGCTGTCTTGCTAGAGATACATGCATGTCGCTTTTCAGCAGAGCATGTGGCTATTTCACAACAGAGAAAAGACCACAGACTCACAATTGTCAAAAAAGTATGTGGCAACTGGAAGCACAAGGCCTAAAGTCATCAATCTGTTAAAAGCCACCAGAGATAATTTGATGTCATGAATAAAGAGAAGTGCATTTTGGAGCTAAAATAAATAACAATTTAGACACATCCTCTCTCTTACAAAAAGTCACGGGCTGTGATTACAGGAGATTTGGAGGTGGTTGGGGATGAAGTGATCAGCAAGGAGCAATTCACTGATACCACCTCCTGTTTAAAAAGTTTAGTGTTTGCTTTATGTCCCCTGCATGTTTCACTTTTGTTGACCCCACTCAACTTAGCCCTTTGATCATGTCACCCCATATGTCTCAATATCCTTACCTGTATTTTGTTGAGTTCCTCAGTCTGATCCAGCAACCCC
This sequence comes from Cetoscarus ocellatus, assembly GCA_037902135.1. NCBI lineage: Eukaryota > Metazoa > Chordata > Actinopteri > Labriformes > Labridae > Cetoscarus > Cetoscarus ocellatus. Next base: position 70,958 of record JBAMNC010000264.1, read on the forward strand.
CTTCCTGTGTGGTATGTGTTGATTCTCCTTCAAAAGCCCAAAGATCAACTGATTTGTGGTTTCAAGGAAAATAAAAAGACTAGGCTTGTGCTTACAGCTCTTTCTCCAACTTTTTCTCCAAGCTAGCAGAAATATTTAAACAGCACACACACAAGTATGCGAAAGTGCTTATACAGAATTTTCACATTCAAAGCAGCAACCCAAGAAACACACTGAGGTTCTCAGAATCTCAGCTCATCTGTCAATGAGCCAGCACTCAACCTGTAACTGTAACCTAAGAGTTTATATAAGCTCCCCACACCTGTGCCACATCTGTGCCAATCAGCTGCACACATCTGCACTGCACTGAGATGATTGCTGCTCCACAGTCAGGGAGTGACCAGTGTGGTTTTCCTCTCACCCTAATGTTTATATATAGTATTTTATACTTTTCAAACTTTAATCGAGTAACTTTAGCCTGTTATTCTCAGTTTCACCTGTTTATGCACCGCCAAATGTGGGCTGTCATTAAATGAACATAAAAACTGATTTCTGTTAACAACCTTTGGTAAGTTTAGTCTGCTCCTTGAGCGAGGAACAGTTCAAAATCAAAAAAATCATTGTGTATAAGTCCCATGGTCCCCCAACTCACAGCCTGTTTTTATTTTTGGACTGTATGTCATCTATATTGTTGCTTTGTCTTTTAATATGCTCTGTCTGTTTTATTCCTATCATTGATGTTTGTTTTCTTTTTTTGTGTTGACACCAACCTGCTAATGGGACTGGGGATGGAACTTAGCCGCTTGGCTATAATCCCATGCATTTACATGTAAATGTTCATTAATGCAAATCCCAATGAATCCTAAATGACTGTTTAATTATCTTTACCAGCCTATTTTGCTTTATTTGTGAGTTTGTGGTTCCACATTTGTTTTGCACAAAATCTGAAAAAAGAAAAAGAAAATGAGAGACAGCTTATTGTTGCAAAGTCACAGGGCAGCACAGGCTAGAAATGTATTAAACCATCAAACTTCAAGTTAAGTCCCTGACCCTGCACCCCTGACAGATTAGTCTTAGCTCTCTGAAAGATTCTCAGTTTATGATGTAAGCCTTAGTGATGCTACACAGACAGCAAAGTGAACGCTGCATTCCTGGCAGACAGAAGGATTGCAGACCTGCATACCTGACATAGTCTGCAGAGTCACATTGGCAAGAATGAAGCTCTGTTGGACTCTGAAAGCTGCGTGCTGGATCACAGCTCATTACTGAGGGAGTGTGAATGAAATATGTGATGTTCACACACCTTTGTACCGAGGCATGTATTAATGACAGTGGACACAGACAATGGAGTATTTTAATCTGCAGTTGCATTTAAGAGATTGTTCTATCTGACCGAACAACATTCTGGGAATATTTAACAAAGAAATATTTCTGAATTCATCAAGTTAAGGCCCTTTGAGCACAGACAACTCTTTGACATGCTCATGACAAAAAAGGACAGATGATTCAGACAATGTGACAGCACATTAAATTTCTGAAAGTAGCCAATAACATACAAATGCACAGAGGGCTGAAGACCTGCACATGGGCTGTGTCTGAAATGGTACACTCTAACAGCATTCATATTTAATGTGACATAACATTATGTTGCATGTTACAACATAACAATGATGTGTATCTGAAAAACTCTTAGTTATTTGAAAGATTGTCCAGACTATATCACAAGTATGGAAGAACATACCTGATATGCTATGCAGTACATTTGTGTATGCAGAGGTGGTATGAAGTGTTTTGGACAAAGCCATGGTCAGGCACAGCTCTCAACTAGCCTGTGGCATTTAAAGATGCTCCCACACAATTATATCAACAGCAACCTGAACCATTAACTCGAGGCAGGATGGATCCACAATATTTCAACATTTTTGTAGCAATGCTACATCAATTATCATCAAATCAACCATATTTCATTTTTGATTTAACTTAGCCTTTATTAACAATGCTATAATGTCAGGGGGTCACTGAAACTGAAATGCCAATTTAACATTGTGTCTTTGCATTTTTGGGGTCATTCGAAATGATGGCTGCAGTGTCACAGTTATAATTGATGGTCTAGATCAGTGGTCGCCAACCTTTTCTGATTCCTTATGATATGAATTGGGTTAGATCTACACACCCAAGCTTACTGAAAGCCACTTCACTGGTTACTTTTCAATGGATATTATTTGTATGTATGTGTATATGTTTATACATGCATGTATGTGTGTCAAATGAAGAGTATGGCTTCAGCCTGCTCTATTGTAAAGTGCCTTGAGATAAGACCTGTTATGAATTGGCACTATACAAATGAATATTGAGTGAGTGATTGATTGATATATTCATCCATGTTTCAGCTATTAGAGGCATTCTTCAACCTGTCAAAAAACTTTTTAAGAAGATATTCAAGTAACATGTTTTTAAGAACTTGCACAGCTCATAACAATACAAAACTTGTGACTTTAACATTGAGACACATTTGCAGGTCTGACCATCCTGCTTACACTAGACACTAAAGGAATGACTCTTTTGATCCAGTTAACCTTGCAAACAGCTGGATTTGCCAGACCCATATGTCCCATGGATATGTTAGATAATCCAGCCAGCTTGTCAGATTACTCGCCATTGTTGTTTGTGGAAAATTTTTCTTCTTCATAAGTGTGTTGTAACTGCGCTGTTTCTCTGCCAGCCTACATCGCCATCTACTGGACTGGCATGCACGCTACAGCGTTTTCAGTCATTTTTGAGTCTCCGTCTGAACGCAGATTGTTTTTGAAGACGCAAAGGAAAAAGCTTTGCATTTCTGGTGGAAACGGAGTAGTGTAAACAGCCTCTAAGACCCAAGGCTTACCCTGTGTTAAAGATCTGCTTGAAAATTCTCAAAGATCTACCCCATGGATCAAGATCTACAAGCTGGTGACCCTGGTCTCAGTGGAAAGTTAACATCATTTCAGTATTATCTTGTAAACTAAACAGTTAACCCTAATGGCACGTGTGATTGTACATATGCATTATAATTGCAAAGTCATTTCTAGTCTGTCACTGTGATGCCTTATTTAAATATTTGTCAACCACTTTCTATTTTACCAGCTACTTTTTCATACCAAGCAGTCATCATGCCATATAATATAACAAAAAAAAGATTCAGATTGTTTCTCTCCTGCATTTTTATTTCAAATGTTACAGTTGTGTTATGTTGCTGCTTCTGAAAACATTACATTTTTCTATATGGCTTATACAAAATAAAATTACCTCCACAAGCAGAATTGATGCTTTTATTGGAAAGAACTCAATGATTTTTAATAGAAAGTTTTTTTGTGATTAAATTAACTTAACTTCAGCAGAGCAACAACTTGCAGTGACTTTCAGTATCATTGTTGGATGAAATGGCATTTACTGCCCCTTTGACAATGAGTTCCAGCCACAGACCGCTTTTTTACCATCATAAGCTGATGTCAAGAAAGTGTTAGTTTAACTTTCAGTCTATAAGTATTAGCAAATCATTGTGTTCTGTTTATTAAAGTTTTCCACAATGTCCCAACTTTATTGCAGTTGAGGTTTGTATTTGCTGTTTCCTTTATGATTATGTTCTAATTAGTCAATCAAACAAATTACCTCCTCAGCTTGTGGCTAATGTGCTAGTGTGAATCTTTGAACAGCTTTCTCCCCCAAAACACATAAATATAAAGGAAAAATGAGATAATATTAAGTTAGTAAACCTTTGGATCCAGGTTATAAAAATGATTTTCAAGTCTTCACTGATTTTGCAAAGTGTGAATGCAATCTGTAGTGCAGTCAATGTAGCACCTGATCATCTAGCACTGATGTTAATGTTAATTTTGTTAGGTGGGAACAGGATAACAGTTCTGCTCCTCATGAGACGGTGTCAGCATCGTTCTCATTGTTGTACAGCGGCTCCACTGGCAGATTTTTGTTTTTGTCTTTGACTGAGCGCTGCCCTCATCAGCCATTTGTTCTTTTTCCCACGCTGCTGAATGCCAGAGCAGCCACAGACAAACACACACAGGGCTTATCAGAACAATGCCTCAAATAGCTGCGGAGGCTCATCACAAGGGCATGTCACCAAAGACCGAGCAAAAGAGGATGTGTGTGTGTATGTGTATGAGTGACAGGCCAATGTCATAAACGTGTCACAGTGTGCAGCTGTTACCTGCTGGCTCTGCTGTACTCTGTCAGCCAGCCGTCACAGGCAGCTCATCCGTAGTGCTCCCTATTGTTACTCTAAGTTTAGTTCACTGTCTGGCACAGGTTTTAATGCACATAAGCACAAAGTAAATAAATACAATGTGAACACACAAGGCCTAATTAATTTATCTGCACTAATCTAAATATATGACCAGACCTCAAAATCCAAGGAAACAACAAAACATAGCCTACCTGTCATAGGAACTGAAGGTACAGTATAATTAGATTTTAACTGTTCATGCTTTCTGGTAAATATTATTTAGATTTAAGAGCTCTGGGGTAATAGCAAACATTTTTAAATCCAGATTATTCCAGTTACTCCGGTCATTGACCTGTATGTGTAGTTATTTTAACTGCTGGGTGTGTCAGTTTTACGCCCACACCTCAATGACTCTTTCGCTGCTGTACTGGACAGGATTTCATCAAAGATTGTACATCTTTATTGGACCAATTAAAGCTTCTTAAATCTGTGTTTAGTTCATGAAGACATTACAAAAATTCATTCTGCTTAGCTTTGCAGTGTTTTTAAGCCTTTTTTTTTTAAATCTCCCTCAGTTACTTAATACTTTTTTTGCTATAGATTAGATGTTCTGTTAAATCTGACCTGCCCAAAAACAAGCAAAAATAGTTAGATTTAGTAACCAGGTGGTGAATGTTTCAGATCAATTGCTGTCAAAAACTTGGACAACTATACAAGGTATGGCTGTTAAATTATAAGGCTGCTCCTATGAGGATAAAACCATGGTTGATCTACCAGGCTATTGTTAGCCATTGTGTTAGCAGAAGTCCTCCGCTGGCATTGCAAGGGAAGCTGGGAAATGTAGTGACATAGGCTTGAAAAACATTGACATCAGTTTGCAAATAAACTACAATTCCCATAATGACGTAAATAAATGTGATTTGCCATTATAAACAATTTTTTTTTGTGAAGCCAATCTGGATCAGATCAGCTCCAAAATGTAACGGCTTCTTCCTTGGATCAAACCACACATCTGGCAAAATTTTCATGTAAATCCATCCGGTAGTTTTTGCGTAGTGTTGCTAACAAACAAAAAAACAAACAAACTAGAAAAGCACTCTAGCACGCTAGTAGTGGGTCTTGTAACTTGTTGACTGAACTGTACAGATGTTGGTGTTGTATGCGCCGTGGTGCTTACAGTGGGCAATGTCACCAGCCTGTCTGTCGGTCGGAGCAAAACCACTGCGCTTTAGTGCACACAGACTTCTGCTGTGATGGATTATTTCCATATTTGCAATATCAGCAGCCTTGTTTCGAGTGATTAACAGGCATGTCTGGAGGGACTGCGAGCGAGCAGAGCTGCCGCGTATGTTTCTGTAACGTTAATGGGCTCACAGTAATGTTACTAGTAGTTGTGAGTTGTAGAGGACTGGGATGTTTATTACAATTTCGGGAGAGTCTGCTGTCTTAATATACCTTAGAAACCAAGGCTCCAGGAACAGCACCAGGCTTTCTCCATCGGCAAAACGTTTCCTCCTCACCGCTATGTCTGTGAGCAGAACTGCATGCACAGATTTCAGTGCTGATTGGCTGTTCGCCGTGCTGTGGCTCTGCGTGTAACCAGAGCGTGTAACCAATCGCATGGTGCTGTGGATTGAACAGCACCAAAATGTAATGGCTTCTTCCTTGGACCAAACCACACTTCTGGTTAAATTTTCATGTAAATCCATCCAGTAGTTTTTGCATAATGTTGCTAACAGACAAACAAACAAACAGATAAACAAACAGACAGACCCCTGTGAAAAAACCTCCTTAGCCGCGGTAATAACAACAACAAAGTGGACAGGACACTGACAATATCTACAGAGCCAAGTGTTGACTTTAAAGGTACAAAACCCTCGTGTGTTCTTAAAAGACCCTAATCTTTTATTCTCATTATTATCATTATTAATATTACAAAGGCTTTTGTTCCATCCCAGGGCAGTCTCATCCTGACTGGACAATACCAAATAAATGAAAAAGTCATAAATACATAGAACATTGATTTGTGGCCAAGCAGACAAAATCTCTTTAAAATAATTATAAAAAAAATCACCTCCCACATGGTGGGAAGGTAAAAGAAATTATAAACTTTCCAAAGGCAGTGTATCAAAGCTTAGCTGTCATCACCCCTCAGCACATTCACATTGATTCTGCATAGACTTAATCGTGGTGTCAGTTCACAGTGGCACATGGCTTTAGGGGGGAACACGAAAGCATGGCAAAGCTTCCCATGCACACAAACACACAAACAGACACACACACAGAGTACTGCACTCCCCTGCTGCCTCCATGTGCTCCCCTCTCACTCACAATACTCCTCTGATACTAACTCCAGAGACAGAATAAGAAAGAGAAGTGACTTATTCCCCGTTTTGTCTCTGCGTTATTTGCAGTAATGCAAAACGCCACGGAGGCACATAGATCACAACATGAAAGAGGGCCTAAAACGTGGCTTATGTTAATTTTGCAGTAAAAAGGTTGCCACTTTCCAAACAACAAACATGTTTAGGATGTTACCTATTCAGACACAGACACAAAAAACTACAACAGAACATCTGGGTAGAGATCTGACAAGAACTGCATGTCAGATAAACAGTAGCAGGGAAGAAGTGGAGGTCTGCGCCCCCCAGTAAATGCACCTTGGTATAGATAAACATTCATGGTATCATCATTGAAAACATGCAAATTGATTTTCATATGTTAAGGAGATATATGAATCTTTAATGTAAATGCCGATCCTTGGATGCCATACAGCTCAGATTAAAAAGATGATGAATTGTTATTTTTAATTTTATTATGCTTATGCTGCAAAGTAGACAAAAACAGGCCTGCTGCATGAGAGGCATTACACCCCCCGTCTGAGGAACAGCCTACCTGAAGACCTGAGGGCAGCACCTATTGTTCATATTTTAAAAGCAAAGTCAAGCTCTACCTTTTCAGCCTAGTTTTTAGCTGATTATAGTTATTGTTTCTTATTACCTTTTTATTTATTTTTAATCCTGTAAATCTTTTTCTATTTCTATGTTTCAGTTCAGATTGATTATTTGGAATTTTATTCTCTGCTAACTGCTTTTCTTTTTACCATCCTACTTTAGCTGATTTTATTATACATCTGGTTTTAGGTTATCTCATTTTACCATATTATTTATGTAGATTTTATTATATCAATTCATTTCTTTATTTACTTTCCTTTCCCCTATAGTATTTTAATCTAATTTCTTTTGATTTTTAATTATAATTTAAGTATTAGCTCCTGTATTTCTTCATTTTTAATTAAAGATAGCATTTCTTCAGTCTTCCTCAGTCTTTTAATTCTGTTTTCTGTTTAGAATTTCCTTTTTATGTCTTTGTGCGTTTGATCAATTTAGAGTGTGTCTGTTGTATGTGAATTGTGAGGGTGGGTAGGGTCTTTTATTTTCATTGTACGCAATTTTCTACTTTTTATGTCACTTGTTGTTTTTTTTTCCTTATGTGAAGCACTTTGTGCTACAAATTTTTGTATGAAAAGTGTTATACAAATAAAGTTTGATTGATTGATTGATTGATTGATTAATGAGAAAAAAATATAAAAAACATGAATCATTAATGCATTTTAATCATCAAATCAGCACTCATTAGCTCCTTGAAGATACACCCTGTACAAAATTGTTGTTATGGACGGCACCCAGGCCGATAAAAGATGGGTCAGAGTTTGTCATGTAACCTCTGATTTCCTCTTATTATGAATGGACCATTCATCTTAAACATGTCTTATTACTTTAAATCATCACAAATAATATCTAACTTCGTGCTTCCTCTGTTACTTAGGGTTTATTTGCTGTGACTCACAGTAAACGCTTAGCAGCTTCATGTCCCAACATGACTACCAAACTCTGTTCTGGTCCTTCCACCTGCTGTTTGTCACACCCATGGGGCCTCAGCTGCAAACTCCATCACACTCACATAAACAAGAAGAAAACAACAACGTTCATTTTTTTCCCCTACCTTGATCTTAGGCATAGCTCATTCTGTTTGTAACCAAAACCTTCCTGATTGAGCAGATATTTTCTTCCTCACTCTCTCCACGTGTGTGTTTTTCTGGGGGTTTTGTTATGTCTTTGTAAACACAGTGAGAACTGCAGGGTGCTGATTTAAGCCCAAGGCTGTCACAACACATCTCCTGAGATTTGTCACAAGCACAGTATGAACCTTACCACAGAAGACATTTGAGAAACAGAAAAACATCTGATTATAGCTAATGGCAGACATGAAAATCTGGAGGCCCGCAGCAAGCATGGGGACAAGGCCCTTTGCATACATTATTTCCCTTTTGGATAGTATAACAAAAGCTCTTGCAATAAAGTCTTAACCCTTATAAATAATATGATCTCCATGTAAAACAAATGTACTTAACCGTCCATTTACAAACAAGTTCTGTTGCACTTTCTCACGATGTGCTGGTACAGTTGTTACTCATTAATTGCATGCATGCTAAAGCCATTTTAGCGGTGACAGTTCTGAGCATAACAAATACAGGCGGTCACCTTGGGCACCACACCCTGGGGAGCGTAAGCATGAGTCCCAAACGTTTTTAAGAAAACCCAAAGATCATCAAGAGGAGGACAGTACCTAGATCCTGGTGGAAGATCATGAAGTCAGTCTCCTCTGACAGACCAATAAGTGGCTTGAAATCTGCCCATTAATGACATTATGAAGCCTCTTTATCATTATCATAGACACTAGTATTTAGCCTGTAAGTGATTGTGCTTCTCTGTTCCAATAGATGAACAGACAGCTGCAGGTGATGCAGGATGAAAAAACAGAGATGAGAGGTGGGCTAAATAGTGCAAGCACAGCTAATGAAAATGTTGCTTCTACTAGAGCTATTACCTCCAATAATAATAATAATAATAACAATAATAATAATAATAATAGTAAGTAAATTGCTCAAATTAAGAGATCGTCCCAGGAAAATAACTTTAAACTCAGCGAAACAAAAGCTACAATGTACCAATAAAAACTTCACAGACTACAGTTAACAAAAGAAAAAAAAAAATAATAATAATAATAATAATAATAATAATAATAATAATAATAATAAAAAACAGTAAAAATTGAGCACTTCATCCAACATGGTATCACAGCAGGTTATGATGTGAAGTTGGTTGGCAGAGTGAAATGTGACAGATGCTAGCAGCATTAGCCTTCAGCTTTCAGTTTGACATTCATATTTCTGTACTGGATGTGATCACTAGCTACTTTAGTGGTTATGTCTTAGTATAAACTAACAAATAGCCTACTTTGTGCTGCTGCTGGATCTGCCTGATTTAATGTCTGTAATTGAGTGGTGCTGGGATGAAATATGTTTGTAGGTCAACACTTAAGTTAGCATTGCATTGGTTCCCTTGACTGCAAGCCAAGTTTTCACATTTTTTTAAGTTTTAACATATTCAGAGAGAGTGAAAACCTATTATTAAGCTACTAATGAAACTACATCATGGTGGTTTGACTTAGACGCACAACAATGTTCCCAGTGAACAACGTTTTGTTGTGACCTTTAGTTTGAGAGTTTCCTCTTAATCGAGTGACCCTATCGAGTTGGTCCTCATGACTGTGGCAAAAGTGTATGAATTACTGATTACTAAAAAACAATCAGAAGTGTTTCGTCGGGTCCCCTGTCATTTTTGTAGTACTTTTACAAAAATACATTTTAAACACACAACAGCGGTTTAAGATTTAAAAGCAGGCAACATCAGAAGCATTTTTTTATTTCCCACTGCCACTCAAGGACACGCGCAGCCGCCTTCATTTTACGTCGCTCACAGGTATACCAGGGTGTAGAGCGCTAGAAAGACACTGACCTGGATGTTAAAGTCAGCAACAGAGAGGAAGTCCGCAACAGTAGAGCCGGAGGGGAGAAGTTGAGGGTCCAGGGCCAGGACATCCATGTTGATATTTTTCAGGGGAGCAGTTCCGGCAACATGTGTTGTGAGAAGATCATACATTTCTGGGATGAAAGCAGGGCTGGGTTTTGGGGGCCTGCAGATGAGGAGAACAGTCATGGGAAAGGGGGGCTTACATTTAAATGCAAGACACTGACAGGAGGATATTGTAGGCAATAAGATGGGTGACAACGCCAGGTCCTGTCAGTGGATGAAAGCTAGGCCCGTGTAGACAGTAGCCAAAGTGACGGCGATCTGATGACAGATGGGATGTTTGTAGCTCAGCAGCTTGGCTGGTTATGGTAGATGAATTTTCAACCGGAGCCTGTATGAATGTAACAAGGGCGGCGACGAAGTCCAAGTTCATTGATGATGGGGATGTTAAGTCCAGGAGAGGTTGCAGGGTTGAGTCGGCAGAGTTGTGAGCTTGAGTAATGGAGAGCCATGCTAACCAAGGAGGGATGCTACCTGGCCTTGCCAACTTCTAGGCAGCCAACGTTAGCGATAGAACGGTGATGGAGGGGTTGAAAGTTGTACGAAGAAGGTTGGATCCATTAAGTAACAAAGACAGTCATGGCTTGTCAAAGGTTAGGGTCGGATTAAGCAAGGGGTCCATTGTTCTTAAATCCTCTTCTTTGGAAAATGCATTTTAACCTTTATCGAGAGAGACTGACAGATTAATCATCTACTCACACACATGCATACAGTCAGACTGACACACACCTGGCACTCCTTTAGCAAGCAAACTCCTCCAAAGAAAAAGGCGCCCCACTACCTGCTGATTAACCTACAGGCATGTCTCCACAGCAATACATCTCCAAATACAAACCCATCTATGCAACACACACAAACGCACACACACAGAAACACACAGATGAAACCTTGATGGTGAATACCTCTTAATACACTTGTGGTTTCCTTTTCTCTGCAATCAGAGGATTACAGTAGACACAACATCCCACTCCAGAGCCAGTACTAATGCAGGGGATGCTCGACAGACTGCTTGACGACTTGTTTACAGTGAGTCACTATAGTAACGCTTATTGTGCTGTCTGTGTATCCATAGTAGTGTTGAAGTTTGAAGACCTCAGGATTATTCTCTCTAACTCAAGGGAGCACAAAGAGGTTTGATCCACATTTGGTCACCTGTCGCTTTAAACAATCACTCTTGGACTTTGGTGAGCTTGTGTGCCAATGTGTGTGACCTTTCACTTCCTGATGGATAGAGGAAGCTTCCAGAAAGTCTGAGAGGGGACTGATATCAGAGCACACAGGAGGGGCTGGAGTGGGTGTTCTACGCATGTTTGCCATGACATACACTGAGTGCATTTGAACTAAGCAGTTAAGAGGGGGGTTCAGGGTCAAGTTTCTGTGAGTGATAGTGGGAAGCGTCAATAACATCTGCCTTATCACTGCCTCCTTCCTGCTGAGTCACAGAGGAACAGTTGGAGGATACCACTTTGTGTTTGGTCCAGTACCAAGCTTTTTCTTGAACTGATGTGATTTGGAATAAAGTTTATACGCAACACAAGACCCCTCTTTGGTTTGTGGTGCCTCCTGACTCAAGGATAACAGTGTACCACACCCAGAGTCTTTATCTGTAACTTTGAATGAACTGACCTCGTGACACTGTAGTGAGAGCAGCAGATGTGAGCTGATACGAGGGAGGACACACCCATTCAGAGGAATCAAAGAGCATCTGAGTCATTTATAAAAAAGGTTTCATTTTCTTTCATGACACCTGATATGAAGGAAAAACTGGAACACCAGTATAGTTTAACTTTCTTTTTCATATCTTAAGTCATGCTTTAATGGAAAAGACACAGGGATTAAGCAGAGTTTATATTTTTATTCCTTTATCCTTTAATTGACATTCTTAAGAGTGTTTAATACATTGATAGTGGGTCCAAGTCAAGACATAATTAACTGTATCTACAGTGAAGCAGGGAATAAGAATTAAGACAAAGTGTTCAACATTGCTGAATTTGATATTAAAGTTTAAGTGAACTGATATTATGTATGGAAATCCTGAGGAAACTTGCATCTATACATTTTACCTCCTCTCATGTCATAACAAGAAACTTGTAGGTGTTTTGTCAATATTTTGTATGTTTACTCCAATATTAAAACACTGTTTTTTAGAAATGAGTATGGTAAATGGACTTGAGCTCATATAGCGCTTTACTGGTCTTTCTGACTACTCAAGGCAGCTTCATACAGCAGGTCTCATGTACCTGTTAACTCTTACATTCACTCACTGATGGTTCAGAGTTTCGGTGTGACATGTCCATCAAGATCAGCAAACACTTTCATGCCCTTGTATACCCATTCTTACACCCCTGACAGCAGTGGATGCAACTTAGGGTTAAGTGCTTTGCCCAAGGACACTTTGCCATGTGACAGCAGAAGCAGGGCTTGAACTTGCAACCTTTTTGGGATTTTCTTTAAATCCTAAAAAGGCAAGTCCATAGCCTGTCTACAACCCCCCTCCCCACAACATCAAGAAAGTCCATTTCCTTCTGTTTTTACTCTACCTTTCAGAAAATATCTTCTAAAGCATTCAGTTTTTAAAATGTCCCCTAATAGAGTCATTAGGGCCGTGCTTTGCAAACTGTGGGCCACTGGTATGCCCCAGCTGACAGCATCCTGTCATCATATTACTATCTTTGAAGTCCCAGAACTAACTAAAAAAACACCATGGAGCTTAAACTTATAACATGTTTAGCATTTTTATTGTCTGACAAACATAATCAGTGCCCCAGTTTAAGTTGTATTGATTTAACTGGGGACATTTCATTAAATATTTCACAACGCTTGATTCTTTATTTTAAGAATTTATCCATGCTTTCAAAGGCATGAAGGAACCAGGAGGGTCAGGAAATGCTTTAAAAAAGAGAGAATGAGTAGTAAGGGTGAATCCCAACTGTACCCCTTAGCCCTTCCCCTTCGTCTTACCCCTTTTTCTACCCCTTCCCCTCATGCTGAAATCTATGAAAATCTATGATTGCATGTGGGTTTTTGTGGCCCTAGACAATTTCCAGGTTTCAGATTGGATCTTTGTGTACGTAAGTTTGGTTAAGGCTGCATTAGGGGATATGCCACACCCCTCAGATGGGTGCAACTCTTAAGTGGCAACCTCCAGTGTTCATATACTAAGTTAATGCATAACTGCAAAAACCTGCACACTCCACATTCTTATAGTACATTCATAGCCTGCTGAATATAGTGTTTTTTTTCTCTGGATAGTTTATGTTTTGATTAGTGCATGTTGTGTGGGAAATAAAATGCATTTGTCTCCATTTTCAAGGGATTCAAGTTGTTACTAAGGACTGTGGCTGAGCTGACTGACAGTTATAACTGTTTGACAGGATTAGATTAGATTTGATTAGATAGTACTTTATTAATCCCTTTGGAAAACTCCTCTGGGAAATTAGAATTCCAATAGCAGTTACAAAAAGTAGATACAAAGATACATAAACAGATAGATATAAACCAAATATTAATAAAAACAAATATGAACAGGAAAATAAAATAAATAAAAAATATTATTAATAATAATAAAATAAAATAAAATAAAATATGGCTACTGGCTACCGGCCACTGGCTACCGGCCACTGGCTACCGGCCACTGCTCCTTCCTGTCCTCCATCCCCCCGCCACTCCTCCTTCCCCAACCGAGGAGCCGCACAGGGGGACAAAAGAGTCCCCCAGCCTGCCGGCCCAACACCTGGGAAGCAGTAGTCCTGGGCCAAACAGGCTCCTCTGGTCGCTGATGACCTTGTGAAGAGGGTGACAGACATTGTCCAAAATGTCCAGCAGCCTGTCCAGAGTTCCTTCCTCTGCCACCATCACCAGAGAATCCAGCCTCACAGCGACCACAGAGCCGGGTCTCCTCCTCACTACCGCCGGGATGTGGTGTCAAATCCTAGCTCGTCTTTGGTTTTAGAGACAGATGTTCCTCCCTTGTAAAGCTGATGAAACTGGCTCTTGGTAGCTTTAGAGCTGCCTCCTGGTAGTGTTGATAGTTTAAAAAATATCCACGGGATTGATATAAAACAAAAGAAATGTCTTCATAAGAAGAGCAGAAAGGTCAAAAAGATAGTAAAAAGCTAAAAACTGTTCAAAATTGTTTAAAAATTGGAATAACAACTAAAAAAAGAGCAAAAAAATTGGAGAGCTCCTGGAGAGGCAGTCGTTTACATCCAGTGCCATGGCAACAATCAGGCATTAGGGACCAACCCATCCTGCCCTATGCCAATACTAGGTTGGCTTTACAACCTTAAGTACAGTGCTGTAGTCTGAGGCAGCATTTCCATTGTGGCAACTGCCACTGATTGACTTTGACAGTCTGCTGAAAAAAAACAAGGGTGATGTCAGATTCCATCCATGTTTTTATGGCCAAACCCTGTTTTAAATAAGTAAATCAAAATTCCAATATCTTTTCCCCTCAGTTAATTTTCAGGTCCTGAGGAACTCTGTGACTCCCAGCGTCTGCCATGTTGTAACCTTTCCTCCAGTTGCTTCCCTTGTTTTTGAAAACCCTGCGCTCACTGTATAGGAGCTTTGCTCGAGGCCTGTTTGGTCCATGACATCCTCAGGCAGAAATAGTAGAGTTTGTGTAAAATTCTGCTGACATTGAACAGGTTCAGTCTACAGTGTAACATTTAAAAAGAATCAGTGGAGTGCAGACTGGCGGAGAGAACGGGTGCGAAGAAATGATTGGCCAGGCTGTGATGGAAAAAGTCAGAAGAGCTGGGCCGGAAAGTAACTGATTGCATGTTGCTGTAACTAAGTAGCTTTTTATGCAGTTGTGTCTTTTTGAGTAGTTTGTGGAATCAGTAATTTTACTTAAATCTATGTTTTCTATCATCTTCAAAATTTCCTTTTATTATTAAAGTGTGCCTTTAATTTAATAACCTGATTGATAAACCACATTCTTTAAAGTTTTCTTTTATTCATTCAGTTTTTCTTTCATTGCTTTTCTTGGACACAAGTTCTGTTTTGGATCCCCTCGTGCAACAAAAATAAAAACTACTTTAAAGTAACTTTTGGTAAATTGCTTGTCCTTTTTTTTGCCATATTTAAAAAAACAGGTGGAAAAAAATACATTTAATGTAAGTATCCAAAGCTCACTTAAGATTTCTTGCAAAAGACTAGATTAAGTAGGCAGTAAGACTGCCAAGTGGAATAACTGTTGCTTAAAAAAGATAATCAAGTTGTACTGGTGTGATACAAAAGCTCAGTTTTAAGTATACCTAGTTTATTATATAGACACACTTTCTAGGATTGTACTTAAAATGTAGTTGTCAATGCTGCCTCAACTGTATAGCTGTGTTCACACCAAATGCAAAAAAGATATTCACGTCATGCCTGCATGCGACTGAATTTCACACAGGTATTTGCAGTTTCAAATAAATCATATATACTGAGGCAGATTTTCACCCTCAGACCTGGAAAGGACAAGAGAAGAGGGAGGGTCTGTCTCCCAGCCACAACAACGTGTGTTTCCGCCTTCTTGATCCATGATCATCCATGGTTAATGTTTCTAGAATTGCTGTCTTCTTCCTGTTCTTAAAAACCAGAAGCTAAATGTCCTAAAGTCTGAAATAGATACATGTCCATTTGATGATCCATAACATCCTTCAGAGCTGTACATGGTGAGTTTCACCGCAATGTTCAGCTGATGGCCTCCCTATTGCTGAACTTACCCGGCTTTACTCCTCCGTTTTCCCGGTAGGACCTGAGACCCACTCCTCCTCTCTACCCAGTCTATTATTTCTCTTGTGGGTGCTCTGGTTGTTCTTCCATGAAGTTCATCATATTTTCTCTGGTGGAAAACACAACAAATCAGCTCACCGTTTTGCTGGTGGACCTTGTTCACACTCCAGTCCATGGAAAATGTTAAATAAATATAAGCTGAACTTACCAAATTCATCAATTTTATGTTTTCCCATTCACGTTCAATGTGTTAACGTCACGTGACAAACTGAAATTCACATTTGGTGTGAACACAGCTTATAGGTTCTTGGTTTGAATTTTGGTTAGGGCTCTTGAAGGTCTGTGTGGAGTTTGCGTGTTCTTCCTGTTCATGCATGGGTTCATTTGAGGAAATCCTGCCTCCTCACACAGACCAGTAGGTGTGAATGTGTGTGTAACTGTTTGTCTGTCTCCCTACCTCTCCCCAATGACAGTTGGGTAGGCTTTGGCATCTTCACAACCTCGGACAGGAAATGTAGCATAAGTAATTGATGGATAACTTTATTTTTATGTCAGTTTTCGTATGTAAAAATGCAAGGGGTTGAAAAAAAATGAACCCATTTCAAGGTCCAGTTTGTTATTTGATTGTATTTTGTTTTGCCATGGTATTGAAACAGATGTCAAATATCAAAGTTCTTTTAACAGATATCATATTGAAGTTCAAATTCTGGTATTGTGACAACCCTAAAGCAGAATTTCAAAACAGTCATGGCATTTACCTGTGAGGATTAGAAAACACACATGTAGGCGGAGGCTGTATCGTTTTTACATAATACACCCCGGGAAGTTAAAAAAAACAGAGCATTTTACAGGCATTATCTGTACAGAGAACAGAGCGTTTCTCTGTGAACTGAGAGTTTAGTAAAAGCTCTCCTAACAACATTAAAAAGCAAAGATTCTGCAGGACTTAAGTAAAATGTTCCCTTTTTTAGGGAATTCTGAGCAAAATTTATTTATTTCAATCCATGACTAACTTTCCCTACTGTGGTCATGTACTACACAACTGTCAAACAGTACAAGTTATCTTTAAAGCTAAATAACTTTTAGCTTTTCCCGGAGGAAAGTTTTCTTATTGTAAATCCATCCTGCTGGATTAGACGCTCTGAGATCACTCATGAATGTTGGTATTTAAGCTGTACTTGACCGCAGACTTTTACGCATGATTTGGGGCCCCTCAGCCCACAGAATCAAACATATTAGTATGAATCAGTGTCAGCAGAATGGGCAAATATTTGGACTAAACCCCTCAGCAGGATGTGGATTAGTAATTAACATGTTTGCAGAGTAATTAAGGTCCACGTTAGGACTTCCTCCGCCCTCTGCCCCTCCTGCCGCCCACACAGGCCTGAATTACTCCACCGGTGACTTTTTTTCCTACTCCACTCGCAACTGTTGATACATTCCCCTATCATATGACGTCAAGTGGGCAGTGCCCGCACCAGAGCGCACTATAAAAACTCTGCTCCACAGATTCATTCACAACGTCACTCTGGATTACCAAAAACTCTGACAGAGAGGAAGCTCCGTCCTTCTCGGATAGGAAAAGCAGGGAGTTTTCACAGACCTGCCCGCCTGGACAATGAAAATGTCAGCGGAGGAGATCAGCCAGATCCTCAAAGAGGGAGAGCTGGAGAAGAGGAGCGACAACCTGCTCCAGTTTTGGAAGAGAAAGACATGCGTCCTGACCACGGACAGCCTCAACATTTATGCCGACACTCAGAAGCGCTCCAAGGGCAAGGAGCTGAAGTTGCAGTCCATCAAGAAGGTGGACTGCGTGGAGCGCACCGGCAAGTTTGTCTATTTCACCATCGTCACCACAGACAATAAAGAGATCGATTTCCGGTGCTCCGGGGAGGAGAACTGCTGGAACGCGGTGATTACGATGGCGCTGATCGATTACCAGAACAGAAAAGCCATCCAGGACTTTAAAACCCGGCAAGACAGCGAGGGAGCGTCACCGGGACAGCAGGAGAGGCGCATGGCGAGGGCGCCCTGAGCGCACGAGGACTCCGGCACTTCTACCACTCCTAATATGGTGAGCGACACTACGTGACCATAACTGACATGATATATGAACAAGAAAAGAGTAAAAATAAACTTTGGCAATCGTGAGACTAATGACATCTTTTACTCTGACCTCCTTTTAGTGTCAATGTGGACCATACTGAACTATTACGCGGACCAAAAGGAAGACGAGATCATCCGGTCCGGAGAGATGAAGGATTGTTCAGGACTGAGCTCTCACTGTGAGGAGAGAGACAGACTGACAGACAGACAGACTGGGGAAAAGAGATCCACACGAACAGGACTGAACCCTTGAATTGTCAAAACTATTTCAAGTTTATTCTCCTGGGAGGAATAATTCCTGAAACCATGATGTTAATTTATTTGTTTCCAGGATATTTGTGTTACTGGCAAACAGCTCTTATTGTTTAAATTATTTACTATTTCAGTTTGTGATGAGTGTGTATTTATTTGAATAAATATTCATGTTTTTTGACATAACTTTTTGTTCTCCCCTTTGCTTGGTGTTTTGGTTTGTTGCACCTAAAATAATATAATCGGAACGATATTTTTATGTGAATCAGTGGTAAAACCTTGATTCACTCTTGATTTATGACATGAAGTCAAATACTTCAAGCCTTTTTGTTGTTAAGTCATGATGATTACAGCTCAGGAACAGTAGGCTAATAATCCACGGCTCTGTTGCTAATTGGTCAAACCTTCTCAGTTTAAATGTAAATACATTTTATTTTTTAAATCAAGGTCCCACAGTGTAAGAAGAAGAGTGAAGAGATACATGATCGATGCTGCTTGAAGTTCATGATTTATTTAGGGAGACTTGTCATCCAGTGCTGTTGGTCCACTTTTTTTAAGCTGAGGGAATCACATAAAAGGCTACAAACATTTTATTTTTTGCTGAATTAACGTAGAATTTATATTGTTTTACTCTTTGAATCATATTTTGATGCACCAATATTTGGTGATTTTACAGCCTACTTCACTCTGGGACACCTCTCGCCGGTAGCGTTTCTCAGTGAATACCAGACGTGCAGTAGTGAAAAGGGAGTGGAGGACAGGAAAGTCCCCTCCTTCTCCGCCGTCAGGTGGAATGTGACACTTTATTGTCAGCAGGAAAGTTTCAGGCCTGAGTCAGAGCTGATAAGAGGGACAGATTTATTCATCAGCACGGGATACATAAAAGACAGTTTGGTGCCTTTGAACACACCTAAACTGCTCCTGAGGTGTGGTCAAGCCTTACAAGGAAAAAGGAAATCATATTCCAATATGATTGGAGCCTTTAACTAACCCTGCAGACTTCTATCATCAGTCTTTTGTAATTCAAATAACCTGTTAAAGCTTAAAATAACTTTACTTTTATAAAAACTAAAACTGGTGATACATGATCAGTATTAAAAGGTGTTGTTTGTAACACATGATATTAGCATATCTTTATCTTAAATTCTTGTGACACTCTACGCATTTAAGGCTGATTTTTTTCAGTTCTAAGACTGGAAAATACTTAGAAAAATATGGTGACAAAATAGGCAGTTGATAGACATTAAACAGAATAAAAATCAATGTAAATTTTGCGATTCTGCGGCTCTCTAAATGTTTATTTTTGCCTAAAAACTGAAGAACATGGCAAATTGCTTCTTTGGGGCCACATGTAGCCCTTCATCCTACTCAAAATAATTGGCAGATCGTTTTCAAATATCAATAATTCATAAATGTTTAGAAAACAACCATATTTGTCATTAAAGTATCAAAAAAGAAATGATTTACATAACCCAGATTACAAATTATTGTCAAATACTCATCAAGGGGCTAATGAAATGGTTGTTTGTGATTTGTTTGTATTAATACTTATATTTTAGTTTAAAAATGTAGATGCTGGTAGAGTTCATTATGATAGCTGCTCTAGACGAATTACTGTTGTTGAATTATGGGGAATTATAACTATTAACCTGACAGAAAACAATGGTTTGTTATTAATAATCCCTAAAGCAGTTAGGATTATATATAGTGTCTCTCTAATTATATTAAGTTGCCCATACCCAAAATATAATTCATTAATAAGAGTTGACCAATGTGTAGATATTTCACGGCCTTTCTCAATCATGTGCCCTTAAAATTATCCCAACTTTTCTCCTATTTAGGCACTCCAGGATGCGGGCTTACAACTCTTATTCTTGGCTTCAGTAATTATTGTTCCATTCAAACAATAATATTTTTAATGTTTACTTTGTGATGTGTTTCTGATTATGAGTGTTAAAGTCAGAGGCCGGTTTTATTTGGATAAATAAGCTGCTTTCAGACGTGTGTTCAGATGACAAATTCCTCCACAGTCATCTTATCAGCCGCCTCTGTTCTTTACAAGGCTAAAAAAACGGACAGGAAGCCAACTTTACAGCCCTGTTATCATTAAATAAGAACTACTTTACAGAGGGTAAAGTGTCACTGGGTACACGCCTATTTAATAACCGGTTATAAACCCAGTAAGGGAAGCCGTCATCATGCATCATACGTTTTTCTGTGTGGGCCTCTGTTGGTCTGTCGCAAAGTCTAATGTAGATATTTTTTTAAACAGACATGCTTTTATAAAGATGTTTTATTGGCACTAAAGTCTTCAAGAAAAGCTGAAATAACACAAACTGACAATTCTCAACACAATAAAGAGCATGAGTATGTAGCTACAAAGAAATATGGTTGTTACCTCCACCAAGGAGGTCATATTTTTGCTTTTGTTTGTTTGTTTGTGCACAGGATAACTGAAAATGCTCTCAACAGATGTTGATGGCTTTTTCAGAGAATATTAGTCACCTCACAAGGCAGAGATGATTGGAGTTTGGTGGTGATCTGGATGTGGATCCAGGATTTTTTTTTCAAGGATTTATATGTGAGATAGGACAGTTTTCCACATTTTTGACAATAACTCTTTAGACCATGTTGGAAATACCTCGGCTGAGGTTTGTGTTCTCACAGTACTCCTAATATTCATGAATCTGTTGCAAAAAAAATTATATATATAGATAGATAGATAGATAGATAGATAGAGAGATAGATAGATAGATAGATAGAGAGATATAGATATAGATAGATAGATAGATAGATAGATATAGATATAGATAGATATAGATATAGATATTAAACAAGAATTTCAATATTATTTTTCATAGATTAGCTGGTGGGGAATGATAGAAATGTAGAAAAGCTTTGTTGTAACATGTTTGAATAGTTTGGTTTTACATGGTATGATTGTGGAAACCCCTTAGGAATCCTTGGATGCAGATTTCTGCATTTTGTTCTTTTTTGAAAATGTTTTAAAATATAAGTGAAAGTGACTTCAGAGTCACATTGAGTAACCTTGATGTTGCCCAGCCCTGACTTGTATTACTAAATTATTATGTATTTAAACTTAAATTATTCTGTCTCCAAGATATAATCACACTGTTTTTGAGATTTATAGAGATGTCTTGAGAACAGATGGTTGACTTTTGTTAAAGATTCCTAATATGGATTAGAGATACACTGATCAATAGGGAGCTGGTCAATAATAACCAGTTGTCAATTAGAAATACCAGTAGCACTTTATAATAAGTACACACTATTAAGCATTAGTTAAGCAATAATAAATTTATCATTTATAAAGAATATTTCTCACATGAATACTCATTAGTATGTGGGTTATAAACATAGTTATAAATGTTTTACTCACCATTAATAAGTACGTTAGTCGAGGTTCAGTAAATACTGAATTCATCATTTATAAAGCCTGTTTCTGACATGAATACTTATTAGTAACATTATAAATGTTTTACTTATTATTAAAGCACATTAGTTAAGGATTAGTAAATACTGAATTCATCATTTATATACCATGTTTCTGATATTAATGCTTAATGGTATGTGGTTTATAGACACGGTTATAAATGTTTTTTCTCTTCATTTATAACCACTATAATGTGCATTATGATTGAATTTTCATACTTTATAAATTACGGATTTAGCATTTCTGAATTAAGTATTACATCACTTACAAGCCAGTAGAGTTGGAATAGTCAATGTTTTGTAAAATAATATATTTAGAAAATGTATGTTAATGATTAACAGTCTATGTAGATGAACATTTATGCATGCACTCACACATACACAATTCCGACGTGCTATTGGTTAGTGAGTGTGTTAGATGTTAAACAGAAAGTCAAAAAATGATTTGCCAATAGATGTCCCATAAATACCTGAGTGTTTAGTAGTTCCTTGATTTGACTAACTAACTTTATGTTGATCAAGTATTTTTTGTGAGCTCATTTAAAGTGAGCAATATCCATAACATGAGATTAAAAGTCTGACAATGCCTCAGGACTCAGAAAGTCTCAGTCATCTTAACAGACAAACGAAAGACACAACACAAAGTGATACATAACACTGGACATTAATATAATTGCATGTTATCAACATATTGTAATTGTACAACTCTACTGTTGAGGTAAAAATACATAAGGGTAGACATGGCAGATTAAAAACTCACCAGCACCAACAATGGATCACAGAAATTTCACTACCATGACTTTTCATTTTAGTCCCTCTGTCTCTGCCCACTCTGTCCTTCTATATCTCCTTTTTTAAATAAATAAATAAAATAAAATACAAAGAATGAGTGACATGAATGACATCGTTAAGGTTCAGAGCAAGTTCTTTGAATGCCTCACTCTAAAATGTAATAACTATTCTTAATTAAATTACATTTGTGTACTTTATTTAAATCTTAATAACCTGTTGATTCAACTCAATCAATATGAGTAAGGAACCCATTTAGCTTGAAAAAAATATACAACTTGAATCCTGTGTGTAAGCTGGACTCAAAACTTTTTATCATGGTGATTGAACACTGAGTTCAGGATTGCACATGTGCAGTAAAACCAGGCGGGAGATTACTCTGCAGATTGATTTCGATGTTGGAGGATGCAGAATTTCTCTTAGTCTCAAGGTGAGTTATTTAACACATCTGTATTAAGCTGCAACACGGCAACATCAAGCCACAACCGAAGTGAAACACCAACTTTTTTTTTGTGTCTTGCTTCAGTCCAGAGCCCACAACAAGCTGATAGACTCCATTCTTTCGACAATCTTTTGGCTGTACCATATAATGGCTCGATAAGTTCTTTTGCAAGACACTTAAAGGGATAGTTCAGTTTATTTGAAGTGGGATTGTATGAGTTTGAGTGCATTAACTTTTCGGAAAATTAAAGTTTATCTGGAACTAACCGACTCACATCACGTAGCCTATTCCTCCGCGCAGAAAAAAACATTAATTTTTTGCATCCACTCAAAAAACTTTCTAGGTAGTGTACTCTTAAACTGTGGTAATAATTTTTGATAGGAGATCTTGTAGGTGGAGAAAATACCCTTTGTATTTGGTACAATACTCTCCTGTTTGTGGTTAGTTCTTCGTAACAGACTCTTACAGACTGTGGCTTACTGAGGGAGATGAGAGAACATCTACTGCATCTAATGTACTTAATGGCCATATGGAGCTCATACAACCCCACTTCAAAAGTACCAAACTACCCCTTTAACCCCAAGTTGTTCCCACTGCTGTGTCAGTGATGTGTAAATGGGCATTAAAAGGCATGAATGTGTGAGTTGATACTGGTGCATAACTAACACAGAAAGTTGAAATAACTTTTTTAATTCAAGTTAAAATAACTTAGTATAATTAAGTACATACAACAGGGCTCCAAGTACACAAAACAAGTAAATGAAGTAAATGTAATCTAAGACTATTAATCATATTTACTTACCTTTTTTAAGGCAATTGTTTTCCAATTTTTTTTTTAAGTAAGGCCAACTTGTTAGATTTTAGAGTGTTTGGTTATGTGAGATAACATGTTTCAGGTAACATGGGACAGTGTTAAAATGGATTGATTGGATGTTGTACTTTCAGAGGACTCTAATATTTTATGTTTTGCACAGACATGTTTCCATACAGGTGTTTTAATTTATTCTCCCATAACTGCATATTCTATCTGCTTGTTGTCTATTTTTACTCATATTATTTATCTCTGTCATTCTGAACATCAGTTTTGTTCTCCATTGATAATTTTATTTGTGTTGTTTTCGTGCGATCTCAGTTTATCTTAATATGCCACTTACGACATAGATAGTCAAAGGTCTTAGGAAAATAACCAAATTTACTTGCCATTACTATAAAAAGGGATCACATATAAATAATTTATGAATGTACTTTTACACAGGACCTCTGTAATTACTGACTTGAAATTTCAAAATGAACCTGGAGAGTGAGGACAGGAAATCCACCTTGACAAACTGTGTGAGGATTAGATAAAAGCTCTGGGCTCTCCTGCAAATAAATACCTCCGGTCATGGTGCTTAAAGAGTGGAAGTGTGTTATGGGCAAAAAAGCCCAGAGGTCAGAGGTCGTAGAAAGCTGAACTGGAAAGCTTGCTGTAATGAAGTGTGTGGTGGACGCACTCACTCTACCCTCCCCTCCCTGTCCTGTTCTGTGCCGTCCCGTGCCTGTGTGCAGCTTTGAAGTGGGATCAGACTACAATGAAGGCATCAAAGGATGATCTGAGGAGTATTACCACAGCCCCCCTACTAAAAATACTGCTTCACAAATTGGCACCACTTTAATCTCACACAAACACACACACACACACACACACACACCTACACACAGCTGGCCAAAAAGGTTTGTGACGCCAGTGTGTGTTCTTGTTTTTGGTTGGAGACTTCTTAAAGCTCTTTCTAGGATGTTTCATTTGTTTGTTTAGATAGTTTTGGCTCTTCCTGTAGACAAAGTGGTGTGTAAGAGGGAAAAGAGTGAGAAACATTAACTTAAAAACGTGGAGGTGTAAATTCAAGTAACTTAAAAAATACCATTACCCATGCATACCTTCTTTTTCAAAGTCTGTGCAACATCTGAGTATTTATTGCAAACTTGTGATCAACCTTTTACTTGCATAATACATATTAAATATCATATACTGCATTTTGGATGAATCAGTTCGCCCTTCGATAAAAGTTGTTTCTCTCAAATAGAGTCATTGTTTGTTTTTGATATGCTGTATATTGTGTTGTCTGACACCTTCACCGAGTTTCAGGCATTACAATTCACAACACTGAGAAAAAAATCAGTTATTTCTGCTCTTGTAGCCTGTACAGAGGCACTGTGATAAATCTCAGAGAGTTTAAATACAAAAAAGACCCACAGGAGCTTTAATGTAGTTCTTAGATCAACTTTACAAGGTGTGTTTTTAAATGCTGATGTCAAAATCTGATCATATGATGAAAAATATGTGGTCGTCTTCTTTACTTCCTTGCTCACCACCAACCCCACACACACACCTCCGCTCACACTCAGTATCCTCTAAACATCCTGTGACGCAGCACACACTCCATACTTGAAGAGCTTGCGTCATCACTCCATAGGCTATCATTATGTGGACACAGCCCGGCTAGGAAACACTGAATGCTTTGTTGCTGTGGAGGAAAAAATGAGAATGTAATGAAGGGAGAGGATGTCAGACAAGTGTGTACAGGATCGCGACCCCTTTACTTCACAAACAAGCAGGACACAGTGTCTGGTTCTGCAGAGTTCTTACTAAATATGAGAGCTGAAGCCGTCTGTGTGTTCTAGTGTGTTTGTGTGAGGAGTGACAGCTGAGCAGGGCGCTGTGAGGTTAAGACCAGAAGGAACATGTCTCACTCCATTTCATCATGTGAGGTAACTTAACACGACGAACTGCTGTCACATCCTTAACAGCAATAACTCTACCAAATGTCATGACATCCATCAGTATCAGTCTACAGCCATTTATCTTTTTACTTCACTGTAACTCCTTCTCTAGAGCAAGTGTTTATACTTTGCTTGTCTATATGCGCAAACTTTGTTTCTTGATGACTGTATTTTTTAGGAGAGTTATTGCTTGATTGGGAAAGTTAGTTAAAATTAGCACAATTTCAGTTGCATGTTTAAAATGTAATTAATTTACTTTATTTGTACACAATAAAAATGTAAAGCAATTCTTACCCCTTTCTTGATTTGAGAATCAATTAAATGTAAAAAAAAAATGTTGCTGTATCTATGTGGTGCAGATGTGAGATAACATTTAGCCCTTCCTGGTTCTCAACCGCGAAACCAAATGGGATTTAGAATATCAGTTTCGGAGTCATGCCTGAAATAAGGTTTGGAGTGAGCACATGCACATGAAAATTATAATTTTAATGGTAAATAATAAAATGCATCTAATGTTTCCTGCTTTTGAATCCTAAACCATTGTTGTGTTTTTAATACTACGGTCGCTAACTAACTGCTTATAAAGACGACAAAAATGTCCAGGTACCAAACGGCCAGCATTCCTGATCATTTTTTATTGACACAAACATGAGGACCAACTTGATAAGGTTGTTCAATTAAGAGGAGATTCGCAAAGAAGAGGGTACAGCAAAACCTTAAAAACTGGAAATATTGTAGTTGCATCTAAGTTGAACTGTCGTGTTGCAGTTCAATAGTGGTTTACCAATAGCTTTTCAGTCTTGTCAATTACGTTTAAAAAGTAAGTTCATTTGTTAAGTTTATCACAAAGAACAGAACAGGTAAGTTTCATATTTTGTTGCTTGCAACAGAATTTATTATTTTATATTTATAGTCTCTATATATATATATATATATATAAATATGTAATGCTTTTTTGGAGTTTTATATGCTCTTTAGTGTACTTGACGCTTAACTCCACATGACTGAACCCCTCGCAAACAGAACACGAAGTAAGTGACATGAAGACCTCTCTTTCTCTTTGCATTGCCAGTAGCTGCCTAAAATGTCTTGTTATCTCCCTCAAATAGACCAACCAGGTAGCAAGCCCATTTCAGAGCATAGATGTTAGAATGAATGCAGAGTTGTTGACAATATGGCTCAAAGCAGTGCTGCACTGACTGAATTATCACAGAGTTGACCTGTAAAACGATAACAGCAGACTGGCCCCAGATGGGGAAGGCAGCCTTGAAGGGAACTTTTGAACAAACTCTGGCAGACATAAAAATGAATATATGAACCTAATTAAAGGATAAGTTCGGTTTTTTGACACCTGGACCTTATTTTTAGGATTAAATACGCTCGTAGACTCACCCAGACAATTTTGGCGGAGCTCTGAGCCGTTTTTGAGCAATTTAGATCTATCCGACGGCATTTTTCCTCATGCCGTAGTAGCAGACGGGGCCAGAAATTGAAGCCCCTAAATTAGACATTATCTGCTGCGAAACGCGTTCATTTCAGCTACATTTTATAAATGAATGGCCAGTGTTATCACCATGTCAGCTCAACTTTGTTGTTATGGTCATCCGGGGCTTTACAAGGATGGATAACTTTTGGTGACGTCATAGACAAGAACATGAGTAGAGCCGCTGTTGTTGCTAGGCTACACGGCTACATGGCTGTTTTTGTGCAACATGGAGGAATATTTATCCGATGTAGAAGTGTCTGACGACGACTTTGAGTATAATGGATGCCCGTATCGTTTTGAGCCAGAATATACCGACGAGGAGCTATTTGAAAGGAGGATGCAGAGGGAAAGAGCTGAACAGCTGGCCAGAGAACAAGCAACCACTGTTTGTCCACAAATGGGGGCTAACTGGTGGTGTTGTGGACATTGCACGGCAAACACAACAGAGGAGGAGTGTCTTTGCTGCTCAGAGTGGGACTTGAGACCAGAGGAAACACGTATTGATGCCCCCCAAAATACGATTTCTGGCCCCGTCTGCTACTATGGCATGAGAGAAAAATGCCGTCGGATGGATCTAAATTGCTCGAAAACGGCTCCGAGCTCCGCCAAAATTGTCTGGGTGAGTCTACGAGCGTATTTAATCCTAAAAATAAGGTCCAGGTGTCAAGAAACCGAACTTATCCTTTAATAAAAAAATATTACCTCCTTAAGGGTCTCATATTTTATTCCTCTTCAACTAGTTCTCACTGGTCACAGATGTCCCCAGAGCAAACTTTCGAAGTTTACCAACAATTTGATAAAACATTGGATTTTGTCCTGCCTACAAGCTCCTCTGTTTCAGCCAATGATGGGCTCTTTTAGAGTAAATCATTATGAGTTGCGTCTGACCACACTCCTCTAGGAATGAGGAAATTGCTTCAACATTTCAGCCTTGTGCTCTAATGTTTACTGTTGCTACACAGACATGCCTAAACCTGTTCCTATAATTTGATCTGGCTCGCTCTAGTGAGGAGAAAAATACCTCAGCTTCAAAGGGGCAGAGTCAGTGGGCTGAATTAACATCTCGCTTAGGGAGTGTCTCCCATGTGAGGGTGGTGGCAAATCCCTTCATAACATCACCAGGGGAAATCTGTTTGAGCACACATTTTTTGAAAGGCATGGCAAGCCTCAGAGGAAGAAGAGGAAGAAATCACTATAAATTAAAAAAGTAAGTCAAAATAGCCAAGGTAATGGTAAATGTGTGATATTACAAGGTCCATATTACTTTTAATTCACTCACTGACCCATCTGCTTTATATTGATCTGTTATTACCTTCTTGTGATGCAGGCAGTTGATACAACATAGGAAACTGTGGTCCTGTGTTCAGGAAGATGAACAAGAGTTTTGGAATTTGGGTGTTGCAACCATTAACAGTCATATCAACAAAAGCAGCTGCATTAGAAAAGAAACTGAATTTCTTCAATGAGTCAATTGAGCAGAAATCAGCAGTAGGGGTTGAAATGTTGTAAAATTTGTGTTCACTGCCAGTGGATGCCTACACACCCAGTATAATCATTTTTATATATTATTAGGATTTCTTTCAACAATTTACTGTCTGATGTATGTTTGATGCAAACACCAGAAAACCTACATGTTGGTAGGTTGAGGGTTTGGGCCAAGCTCCTGCAGCCCCATGTTGATGCGTCCTCTGGCAAGACACTTCAATCCAGCTTGCTCCAACTGCTGCTTCAGTGGTGTGTTAGAGAGCATAAAAGAACAAAAGAACAAAAATCTTGTAAGATAAAAGTAATTGGAAACTTGCATAAACCGTTTTCACAATGCATTTACACAAAACTGCCACAAGTAAGTGTAGGTAATCATTTAGCACCCGCAATGTGATTTATCAAACCTGAAACTGATTGCAATCGGTGTTTTTGCATCTAAATTTAACACATTTGAAAGGCAGGTGCAAATAGGCACAGTGTTGCGCCCAGATGGCTGCAGTCATTGTGGCAAGAAGTTCTCTGAGAGCACAAACCTCCGCCAAGGCATTATGAACATCATCAGGGCAGATATTGTCAAAAAAGTGAAAACAGCCCTATCTCCTTGAAAAAGTACTCATAATCCATTAAAATCTTCTTGTGTTGATAATGAAAATGAGTAAAACTGCCCTGTCTCACACTGATAACAAATCCTTAAAAATCCTCAATTCAATTCTACTTTGTGCCACGGCCAGTATTCCCAGAAAAGTCATCAAAATTCATTGGGGAATTTATTATTAATATTGAAGATGGGGGAAACTGCCCTATCTTACAATGTTAAAATATTACAATATTCCTGCAGGCACATCAGGATCTGGATCACCACCAAAATTTAATGAACTTTTCCAAGTCTTTTGGCCAAAATTCCCAGAAAATGTCATCAAAATTGATGCAGAACTTACTTAGTTATGAGGGAAAAAGTGGGAAACTATAATGTTTTTATAAAAATCATTGAAATATTCTTGGTTCTGTTTCTGGATTCTTATCACCACCAAGAGCAATGACTTCTTTTGTGTACCTTGACCAACATTTCCTGAGAATGTCAGAAAAATCTGTCGATAAGTTTTCAACTTATCCTGCTCCCAAACTAACAAACTAATTAACTTACTAACTAATTAAAACCAGCAATAACATAACCTCCTTGGTAGAGGTAATAATTGATGGCCATACTCTAAAATTTGTAGTTTCACACTTTTACACAAGGAGCTGCATGTTTTAAATCAAGGCTTTTTGACACCAATCTTTTCAGGACATTTGTAACCCACAAGATAAATTTCTGGTTTTGCTGTTAAATGACTGAGTTAAATCACCTGTCAACACACTTTCTGTCCATAGGCAAATTCCTGCACTTAACACTTAATCTTGGTTAATTTCGCAGGAGACTATACTTAAAAGCAAAAATGGGAGGCTTAAAGTAAATTGTATAATTTAAGTAATTTCACACCTAGCCTAGCCCCAGGTCTCTGATTAAATAAAACTTGCCCAGACATTTCTGTGTAAAAGTACTGAGGGGTTTGAAGCTTGGCGACATGTCAACACTGATTCAGTTTTGATGCAAGTTACCATTCACTGAGGTTTACGTCACTGTTCAGATCGTAATGGGGACTTCCTGCTAAGGACTGTTACGTGGGAACTTGTATCTTTGTTTCACTCTGACCTGCTGTTTTTTCCTCTTGCCTTCTTCCCATCAGATTCCTATCTGACGCCAGCAAGACACAACACAAGTGCTTTATGTAAATAAAAAGCTCCTAAAACCCAAACAGCCAGGGGATATTAGGCAAGGCCTTGGGGGATGCTTGAGCTCATTAAGGACGTCAAATAACTGTGTCACAGATCTCTCTGAGCAGATTCAAAGCGTTAAGCCGTCACTGCTGTTCCCGCTCTTTGTCTCTTTACATTATCTCGGTGAAAAGCTATCCACAGGCTTGTTTTACTGGAAGTGCCCTCTGCAGGTATTTCACCTGGTGACGCATGGCTCAGGTGAGTGCATTCCTGAGCTCATGCCTCAGCAGAAACTGAGCAGACACACACCCTCAGGCCTGAGCGGAAACAATACAAAGACATTTTTATGTTCTAATCTGTCTGCATTACACCAGAAAATTATCCAAGTCTTGAGTTTCCCACTTAACATTCCTCCATTCAAATCACAGGTCATCCAATTCCTGGGATCCAGATCTGCTCCTGCAAATTAGTGATCACCCCCCATCTCCCCCTTCCTCATCTTATCCAACAAAGGCCATCATTCTCCTGATGGTCTGTATCCATAACAACAGTGTTTGTGTTTTATTGAACATCCATTTCTGCCTGCTGAGTCATGAGGAAAGAACTATCCGGATCTGCACTTTGAGCTCTGCCCACCCTCATGCTGCGATAGTCTCCAAAATTGCACCTCAGATAACCCCAGAGGACAGCAGACAACACGAGGGATGCACAAGGAATATCATATATGCTGGAGCTGAAGGATTTTAAACACGTTTTTTTAAAGAATCCCAAAATTCAGTGACTGACTAAAAGGACTTTTTGGGAGTTTTGGTTCAGAAACATCAGCAGAGTGATGCCTTGTTGTTCAGTGTGACCAAATCTAATTTCTCCACAAGTTTTGACAGAACGGGAAGGGCTAAGACTTCAGAATAAATACACTCTAATAAGCATAAGAAAATCATAAACACATATTTAATTTATCATTTATGAATTATTAACTTAATCATATGGCATCTATGAATGGTAAAAAGTAAATGGACTTGAACTTATATAAAGCTTTTCTAGTCCCTTTGAGTACTCAAAGCAGCATTACATCGCAGGTCACATCCACCCATCCACACCCATTCATTCTCACATTCACTCACTGATGGTTCAGATTTTCTCTGTCAGTTGTCCATCAGTATCAACGAACACATTCACACCCTTTCATGTCCATTTTTTGTCGATTACTGACCAAGCACACTATCAGACTGTTTAAAAATGGATGGCATTTATAAAATAACTATTAGATCCATCAGTTTTACATTATTGAGGTGTTTGTTGTCGTCTCAGATCATTTTCTGCAACATTTACAAAAACAAATTTATTTGAACACGTGTCATAAAAGCAAGAAACCATAAATGTTTTAGAAATCTTTCAAAAACCTGTTTAATACTTAAAACGTTATTGTGATTCATGGTTACCATTTTGAACAGGAATGAGGAATCTCAAACTGAATTCACCTTTTTATACCCAAATTTGAGCCAACTCCCTGAGCTTCTCTGAGAAGTCAGAAATTATCAAGCAGAACATTCAGCCACTAAAACTATTTTATCTGTAACTGTTTCTGGAAAACTCTTAATGGTGTATTACTTCAAACATTTTCGGGAAAATTAGAAGTTTAACTACTAAACCAATCAGTGATATGGTAGTTGCTTAGAAAGTGAGCTTGAATTGGCTTGTCTTTAGTGTTTATATGTTTAGCTTGTTAAAATTACTCTATACTTTTGCAGTTGCAATTTTAAACTATTAATGTTTGTGTAATAGACATTTTTTAAACTTATGTCTGTTCTTATTTTAAAAGTCACTGGTTGTGTTCCATAACATTGTCGTGGAGCTTTAAATCTGTTCCTTCAATTGAATTACAAGCAGTAATAAATAGTTATATTTTTCCAAGAAATTTGTTGTGTTACATAGTGAGAAAATAAACTTGTTACATCATTAAAAAGAAAAGTAGCATCTTGGAGTCATCAAAAATTTAAACTCTAAACACTGCTTTCTGTCTGCCTTTCACCTGAAGTAAAAATTAATAAAATAATAATAATTGTTTAATATATTAAAAAAAATGAATACAAATTTTTATACCACAGACATTAATGATATTTGTACCTGTGTCCTTTTGATTTGAAGAAGCAGTCAGTCTACACTGTTAACCACAGGCTCCATCAATCATGGATGTTGCTGTGGACTCTCTGTTGTTGGTAATGTTTGTCACTCAAGATTGCAATAGACCATGGATCTCTGAAAATGAGACCGGCAAAATAAGAACTTAAAGTGTTTTGCAGGATCATAGGACAATATCTTACACTTACTCATTATGTTTCTGCCTTTGCCTGTCTTGTAATGTATCAACTCTATCATCATTTTACTGTCTAGCCTATAGCCCATTACCCCTGGAGCCTAATAAAATAAGAAACATTATAATTTTACAGCTCTTTTTTGCTCTTATTCTGACAACAAACTGAACAGAGGGATACAGCATCAAGCAGAATCTGTGTGATATTGTCCTACTCTCATCAGCTGTGAATCAAAATTAGAGATGATGCAAAAAATGCAAGAACCTCCGAACTTCTACTTATTTTGACGTTTTTCTTGAGTTGCTGTCCAAATATTCATCATCACCTACAAAATAAATTCTGTTTTATCACTTACGTGTGTGTGTGTATAAGTTATAGTTAAATCTTCCAGTTTCTGCACTGACACAGTTACGTTTAGAAGAAGAAAGAAGAAACTAAAGGATTACATAATGCAGAACATCCAGCACTGAGTACAAGTAGCTCTAATTGTCTAATTCAGAGTGTCCTAAATTTGTAACAATTTGGCCCTCTGGTAGAGAGATTTAAAGAAGGCCCTTTTGGTATCAGTTGAGTCACCTTAACCCTTATCCTTTTCTAAAGGATAAAAGGTTACGGGAAGATTGTCAATAAAGTATTCATAATACTTAACTAACACTTGGTAGTCTGTCGTTTAATTACATATTGCCATGATTTATTGAGGTAAACAGAGTCCAACAGTAGATCGAAGGCAAATGAGTAATGCCCACCTCAGACCACTTCCGTTTCCTGTCAAACACAAAGAAAGAAACATTTTTAAACATCTTCCACAAAGAGCTGGCTCAACTATGTCTTGGTAAAGTGATATTTCCACAAATATAGACACTCCACTCTCTCCCTTGGGTTTTTTTTTTCAATGAGAATCCCATGAATGTGTCACCTCTCATATCTAAGGCGTTTGTGTGTATTGGATACACTGAACCACACACATACATGCTGTTTATATACACACACAAAGCATCGGCAGGGCCCGAGCTGCTGAGCAAGGATCATGTTGCTTCGGAGACAGCTGTCCACAGAAAAGCCTCAGACAGAGAGAGGAGACGCTCTCAGGAATGTCTGCAGGGCAGTGAGGGGGCAGACGCATGACGAGCACAGAGGGCCATGTGCAGTGTGAGAAGGGAAGGCGAAAATAACAAAATATGAGGGTAAAAATCTTGCTAATTCATGGTAATCAGCTCACTGACATGTAACTGTTGACTCTAAGGGCTGGATCAACTAAGATCCTAAATAATGAGCGCTAAATTGTGTGTGCAAACTAAAATATTGCAAGTGCTATTAGTGGGCGTGTTGCGGGTGATCTATTATGACTGCATGCGCAATTGATAACAGGCACAAAAGTGGTGCGGACCACTGTCTTTAAAGAAGGATTTTGCATGTGCTACCAGCGTTCACCAGGGAAAGTTTGGGAGAGCAGAGTCACTGTAAACAAAAAATGAAGTTTGAAGCCATGAAATTGGAGGCAAATAAACACACTGGTGAACTCCAGCAGAGACATCTCAGCATTGCCAGAAGATCCGCAATT
Organism: Cetoscarus ocellatus; assembly: GCA_037902135.1. NCBI lineage: Eukaryota > Metazoa > Chordata > Actinopteri > Labriformes > Labridae > Cetoscarus > Cetoscarus ocellatus. The sequence continues at coordinate 105,223 of JBAMNC010000264.1, forward strand.
TGGGAGGCCACCTGTGAAAAGCACACAGCTCAAAACTGGCATTGCTGGTTAGACGATAAGTCTCCACTATTTTCATTTCTGACCAGAGGTTGCTATTTTGCTGTCTGTCATTTTGACGGACAAGGTCATCACTTTTCCCTCATGCCATATTTTTATCCGTATTTTTTAATTTTCCTTTTCTAATTCCAATTAAATATAAACTAAATGACAGCATTCACAAAGCTACACAGCTTCATCACCAATAACCTCTCATGTGAAGAGCAGTCTTAAAGTAACGCACAAACAGACTGAGCATTTTTCTTGACGTCCTTTTTCCGCACTGACAGCGTCACACTCTCCATGCACTGAAAGCTCATAACCTGCTGTCAGTGTGTGGAGAGTGTGATGGAGTCAGGTCTGAGTGACAAACAGAGTGATTCTGGCTATGAAGGGGATCTTTTTTACATAAGTTGACCTCCTCCACAATGTATTAAGAATGCAAAACAGGGAGGCTTTACTTTCAGGGTGTGTTTGCAGTGAGGGTTTACTGTTAGTGTGTGTCTGCATGAGTATGATGATACAATGGATTGTCCCTCTTTTTCCAGTACATCATAATGACAGACAGCCTCCAAAAACTTGCATCATTCATCAAAAAATTCAATCAATGACAGAAAATATTTGCTGATTGCAACCCCTGATTCTCGCCACAATGACCGCAGCCATTTGTGCATAACGCTGTGCCAGTTTGCACCTGCCTTTCAATCGTGCTAAATTTAGATGGAAAAACACAGACCACAATTGGTTTTGGGTTTGATAAATCACATTGCAGGTGCTAAACGATTACATTTGCATCACCACCTCCTAGTATTTTGCGTGTTCTGATAATCTGCATGTATTCTGGTGCAATCTTCAGTTAGTAGATCAACTTTGTGCACGCTATCAAGTTTGCACGTTTTATACACGCAAACCTTTTGCAGATCCGGACCCAAGTGTGAGGAATTCTGTAAATACTCTCATAACAAAGATAAAGGTATAAATGCATTGTATCAGTTACTTTTCACAGACCTGTCATTTCTGTTGTTTGATCTGTTTATCTTCTGTTTATAAGTTTGACATTTACATTCTGTAGAGGTAGGTGAATTTGCTCAGTTTAATGGATATACAATCACTGATCACAGTGTTAGGTAAACTTGTTCAACTGCTCATAAACACAAATGCCTAATCACTTGATAACATGGCAGCAATCAATGTATGTAGGCATGTACCGTTGGTCATATTTGAACTTCAGCAGATCATCTTGAGCATCTCATGCTCATCTCTATACCTTCCATTGCTACATTCACTTCAATGGTATGCGAACCATCAGTGTGGTGTCGGTGGCCTCATCTGGTAGTCTGCTCTACCAACAATCAGAAAGTTGCAGGTTCAAGTCCAGTCCCAGGTGTCATATGTTGATATGTTCTTGGGCAAGGCATTTACCCCAAGTTACTCCCACTGCTGCATCAGTGGTGTATGAAAGGATGTGGATGTGTTAGAAAATACAATTTACATAGAAAATTTAACCGTCAATGAGAGAATGTGAGAGCGAATGGGTTTGAATGGATAGATGTGACCTGTTTAGGTGGTCTAATAAATTTGTTAGGTACTGTAAATGTTGTGGAAAATGATTTGAGACCTTAACAAATTCCTCAATAATGTAATAATGGTCGATCTACCAGACTAAGCCACCAACACCCCAGGTCTGAAAGAGGGGCAACTTATTTATGTGCCTCGATTCCCCTAAATCTTATTCCTCAGCTATGTATCCATCATTTAAACTGTCAGTGAGATAGCAATTTGGATCATACAGGATAATGGAGCAACCGGGGTCCATCAGTCTGTTTAGGGTCTGCTGTAAGTGTTCTCCTGAGGGGGGGCTCAGTTTCCAGCACCTGCCTGAGTGGGTGTGTGAAGAGATGAACACAAACGGATTACAATAACATCATCACATTTCCCAGCCAAGTAGTGAAAACTAAGGCGTTTAACAGAACCTGAATGCTCACATTTTTTGCATTACATCTGGTAATATCATCTCTACAGAGTGTGTGACAAAGGACTTTGTCTATTTCATGTCAGTTTTTTTTCAGATTTGAGTGAGAAAGACATCTAAAAGGGACTTTCCTGGTTTGTGACATGAGCAATTTTCAATTCGACTTGACTTGTTCGCTTTGGTTTCCATTAGGAATTGGACCAAGTACGAGCATGGCACAACTTTCATGTCACCTCCAGCAGGGTTTCAATTAAGCTGAGCTGAGACAAAGCTGAATTCGCAACAAAACGTGAAAAAAAAATTGCATTTGATACAAACACAGACGATCTGTGTGACTGAATTTTGTAAATGTATTCACATGTGCACATGGTCCATATTTATCGAGGCAAATTTTCACCCTCAGCCCCAAAAGGGATGAAAGAAGGGGGCAAGTCTGTCTCCCAGCAACAATAACGTGTTTCTGCCTTCTCAATCCATGATCACCCATGGTGGATGTTTCTGCAATTGCTGTGCTCTTCCTGTTCTTGAAAACCAGAGGCTAAACATCCCAGAAAAGTCTGAATTAGAAACACATCCATTTGATGATCCATAACATCCTTCAGAGTCACACATGGACTTTTTCCACGATGTCCAGATGATGGCCCCCCTGTTGCAGAACCTGCCCGGCTTTAATCGTCCTTTTTCCCGTTGATATCCATTCCTCCTCTCTCCCATGTCCATTCTTTCACTCTCATGGGGGCTCCAGTTGTTCCATGAAATTCAGCATATTGTTTTTGGTAAAAAAAACAAACAAACATAAATTAACAATTAAATCACTGTTGGTAAGCCAGAAAAATACACCAGCAGCTCACCATTGTGCTGGTGCACATTGTTCACACTACAGCCCATGAAAAGTTTTAAATAAATATAAGCTGAACTTACCGGATACTCAACACTCTCCAGAGAGTCTCTTTCCACTTCTCTTACTGATCTGTGGTCCGGTCTCTGAATACTAAAATAACCGTGTAGAGGAGCTTAAGCATGATTGAGGACGTTGTCAGCTCCTGGATGCTGTGGGACTTCTCAAACTCTCCTCTGCTTAGATAGCATATTGTTTTGCTGCTTACAGCCATTTTTGGCACAAAAATGAATCTCCTAACTGTTACAAAAAGCCACAAAGGGGTCGGCAGATCTACCACCTCTATTCCCCCCTTTTTTTTGTCAGGTTGCCAATGTAATTTTGCACAGCCATGCTATGACAGTCCTGCCTACTTTTAAGAGGTACTGTACAGTCTGTACTGTAACAAAAAAAAACAGAGTAGGTAGTGTCCAAACCACAGTCAAGCCATGTTGATCAGATACCACAAATGGAAAAGCACCAGTAGAGGCCTGTAAGAGAAAGTGGTCCCAGACCAGTGCACTACCAGACTAATCCACCAATCCCCCACTACTGATAGCTTGACAGATTTCCTAAAAGTAAAGGATGCAGTTTGTGAAAATGATGGATCTAATTCAGTTAAAGCCCACAGTCACACACAATCTGCAAGGATGAATAACACAGATGTAATGTGAGCATGGATTTAAGTGCAGCAAAATGATTTTGATTTTTTTATTTTCATCTGAGCCAGGAAATGAAGTAATTTTATTCTTGCGTTCATTTCAAACCAAAAAGCACGCTATAGAAATGTGTAGAAGGAGGGGACCATGCAGCCAATGGTAGAAAAAAATTGTGGTCCTTCCCAAGTTAACAGCACAAAATATGAATGAAACACCGCAACAGAATCCACTTTTTGTGTGGAAGTCTTTTAGGTGATATCCAACAACTCCAAGGCATGATAAACATAAACCTGTCTTCTTAGACGAGATATGTCATGGCAACCCCTACAATTATTCAGTTACAACTGCAAAACTGAAGGATTTCTCCAAATTTAAAAACTCTGGCAAGTGAAGTAAGAAAGGCTAGATTACCTAAACTTGGACTGTTATATAGGGTAAAAAATAGAATCTCTGCAGGTGATCTGAGGGCAAAGTGCTCCATACACTTTGAAGGAGCCTTGTGATTTCTTCAAGATGGCACTGAGCACCACAGAGCCTGATTGCATATGAGTTGCACAAAGTTGCATGAGATTGGTTGTGCAGCAAATAAAGAAATAACACAATTAACTGGGTCCAACATGAAACTGAGGGTGGGATGAATGGCTGTAATAATCTGTAATGATGACCCCAGGTCCAGAGCTGTTGTCTGAGAGAGAGGAAATTAGTTCACTGTAAATATTACACAAGAGGGGAGCGAGTGAAAGAGAAGAGAAGATAAAGGAGAGCATCAAAGCAGGGAGGGAAAATTCCAGCACAAATAATATCATGATTAACAATGAATAATTTGGTGAAAGTAAAAAATAGATGCCAGTTTCTCCTGTGCCACACCAAAGCCAACGGCACACCAGGTGAAATCTAATTAACCTTAGAACAGGGATACTGCAGACTGTACAGTCTGCTCTATTACTAACAATCCATCATCACTTGACAAGAGCAAACACTTAACAAACAAAGGCAATAGTTATTTGTGAGTGCGTTTTTACTGGTGATATGGACTAAACACTGGGACTATTTCTGAATTACTTCAATACATTCCATGATCATGATATACATATTTTAATTAGATAATGTTGCCTTTAAAAGTCAGAAAATTAAAATTATATATGACAAATCCTACTGTTTAAATTCGCATTTTGGGTATTTTCTGTAAACAACATTTGAGTGTTCAAAGGGTTAGTCTGGGTATTTTGAAGCAGGGGTGCTCAAGGTTCATGGCACTAGTAAAGATGAGTGCCAATATAGGTAGGAACTTGCAAGCTTTGTCCCTGGAGGGGAGATATTTGGGGGCGGATCTCAGCCGGTACATAGCAGCACATAGTGCCCCCTAAAGCTTCTCTACTAACCCACTTATAGGTTAAAACTACTCAAAAAGTAAAGTTGGCTCGACAGTACGCTACAGTTAGATTATTTACAGTGTTGAACCTTTCCTCGATACAGCCCTTGAGTTTAGATCTATTTTGTGATGCAACAAAGAGCTGCGTATCCTTCCATCAGCAACTCCCCTCATTAGATCAAGTCAGAATGCTAAAGGCAGTGGCGGGGTCAGGTAGTGGTCACTGGATCATACAATGATGTAAATCTAACTCCCTGGACATCATTATATATTTGGCTTGTTGTTTTAAATATACACATCAGGACTCACCCCCTTGTAGTGACAAAGTGTTGTGTTTGTAGCGTCCATTTTACTGATCAGGTCTACAACACGCAACAGCAGTTTGAGGGCTTACCAAAATGATAGAGATCTGATAAAAGGTCCAGGAGAGGCCCACTTGTGACAGCAATGAACCTCTGAGTTTGCGAACATGTGCTCACAGTTCATACATCTGGACCACCAGGTACCTTGTGATCTGTCCTTCTCCTCCATCCTCCATCCCTCTTTTTACCTGTGACTCCATCTGCGTAAGATCCTTTTTTGTGTTCCCCTGGTACATTAAGATATTTTCAGTCATGTATAGTTAGTTACATAAGACTCTTATTGATGTTAATTGATTTTCAAAAGATGAAGGCTCAAATTTTGATTAAAAAAAAGTGGCCAATTTCAGTGAGGTTACTAAAAACGCCTTTTTTTTTTTTTTTCGTTGTCACACCATATTAAGTCTCAAAAAGGGTTCTTCTCATCTGGCTGTAATTATAATCACTTTACAGTTGTAGGTTTTTGACAGTCTGAGGGCATGTTTCGTTACCTGTTTACACTATCTTGACATTGTCACACTCCAATTTACTCGTGAAGTTGGGTGAAACAAACAAAAAATTATGAAACTTACATGTTCTGTTCTTTGTGATAATCCTAACAAAATAACCCACTTTTCACAATATTTTAAGATGGAACGTCATAGGTGAGGGTAAAAAGTTATAATTAACCTACTAATGAACAACAACATGGCTGTTCAACTTAGAAGCAACTATAATATTTCCAATGTATAACATCTGGTTGTAATCACTTGTTTTAGAATTTTCTCTTAATTCAATGACCTGATCAAGTTGGTGTCCTTGGTTTAGGCAATAGAGTATGAAAAATTGTTTATTAAAAACAATAAGAAATGCTCACAGGTGGGCCCCTGGCCATTTTTGTAGTCATTATTAGCAGTTCACCGTCATTTTAAACACACAACAGCAGTTTAAGATTCAAAAGCAGGCAATGTCTGATGCATTTTGTTATCTTCCATTAAACGTTGAGATCTCATGTTCATGTTTTCATCATGAACCTTATTTCAGGCATTCATCCAAAGTCAGTATTCTACATCCCTATAGTTTCAGGAAGTTTCAGAAAGTGCTAAATGCTAACTCACTTCTGTGTTTTTGGAAACACAGAATTTATAATTTCAGCACCTCTTCATATACAAAAATATTTAGTAGTGTGAGCTCAGAATAAAGTGTCAGTAATATTTTTTTAATCGTTTTGGCCACTTAGTTATTGGAAAACTTCAGAAAAGGCCAGTGGATTCTCATGTTTGGTACAGAGCTGGTTTGTAGAGTGCAAAAGAAATAATATGAAAAGAATTAATTTGACCTCATTTGTTATGACAGGCTTGTATGGAAATGTCTACCTCTCTGTGATAGACTTACGGTCCTTGCTGGAGAAACTGGAAAGTCCCCTTATAAGAGAACGTATTCTCACAGTGCATTCCTGCAGGCCCACATCTTATGTAGGGTTTGGCAGCTTGGCTCCAGCTCTCCGATCACCTCAGCACCAAGGTATTGACCCAGCAACAAATGTCTCCATCAATCATAGCAGGACACAACAGAGGTGTATTGTTCAAAGACATAGCAGCGGGTGTTTAAACTCTGCTGATCAGGGTGTGGGCGCGTGTTTCCGACCGTGCATAACTTCACTGAGGTGATGTGATCTCCCTGTAGTCACAGGAACAGGACGCCTGTGTGGGTGGATCTGTGAATGGACGGCTGGACAAAGGGCTTAAACCAAGGAAATGGAGAAATACTAAATTAAGGAAAGTTTCTTTTGAGAGTTTGACAGAAAAAAGGCTTTGAACATGATGGTCTTGCTTTGACCGCAATATCTGAAATTGTTGTTGTTAATTGAGCCATCGAAGTAGAGAGGAGTTACTTTATTAGACTGGTCTGTGGAAGATTTCACATCACATCGGTTCAACTTTTCAGGCATTATGGAGGCAGAAAAACAAAAGTTAGTAACAGTAAGGAAGACACCTGGAGTACGAGAAAATACATCTTATCATGATTCTGGATTCTATAATAGTAACATGAAAAACATCCTCTGCATAGTTGGAGATGGTCTGTGATGCAAAACCCCAGGTATTCTTTAATAGTATGCCAACAGCAACATTACATGATTGAATAAGTAGCTGAGTTTATGCTAACCAAGCCATACAAGCACATTTCATCCCCTGTGTGTGGCTGTATGTTTTTTATGAGTCCTCATCTTCCACAGCTGCAATTTTATTTCCTCCTGCTGACAAGGCAGTATGTCTGTCCTTCATACACAAAAACAAGCTGACAATTTCAGCATTTATTGTCCAGGACATGACCACAGTGGTAATGTTAATAGGAGGAGAGGAAGCAGTCCTGGTGCTGTGGACTTTTGTGGGTACAAGATGGAAGTAGCTGATGCAACTTCCACACAGACCACCTTTCTTCAAACATTCCATATTTTGCCTTAAATCAGATTTATATATAATTTTTTGCTGACTGCTAGAGTATGTTCAAAATTGTAAATGTTCAAAAAACCCTTAAGTTTTTATTCCCTGAGTTCACCTGATCCACCTGTATTCTATGTCTTTTTGAGCTGCTTTGCTGGCCACTCTAAGGTTCCTTTCCTTCCTCCTTTCCTATCAAAACCCATGAAATAATACGAAATTCACAAATGTTATTTTAACAAATTATACATGTAAAGTAATACTGTTCTAACTCCTTAGTTATCCTCTTAATCATTACAACTGAAAATTGCTCAGGTATTTCAGGAAAATATTAGCAATATTCATCTGTAATCAGATTATTACAAGTATCTGTTTTGAGAGAGCGTCCAGGTTGTCAATAACTTTCTCATTTGAAATTATTTCAAGAGATTTCCAACTATTTTTTGACACCATCACCAACATAAAAATCATCTATAAGGTCTAGAGATAAACATGGAAGTGTTACATTTCTAAGTCAGTGCAAATCCTGTCCAGCTATCCTGCCTGTAACATTTGTGCAATTGCTTTAGTCACCAACATGTTGTCCTTGGCATGCTCCAACTAGCTCAGTCATTCATGTTTCTAGTGTCTGTTGTTATTCTCCATCTAATGATGCTTTGCATAAAAAAACACACAGACACCATTCATAGTTTACAGATAATTAATGAAAGCTGACTAATGAAAGCTAGTAAGTGAAACCACCAAACACCAGTGTAATGTCAGCACTTCATCAAAATTCATCTAAGATTGCAGCAAAGGCACTGCTAAGATCTGAAACTGCATCATCATAACAAGAAAAGCAGCCTCTCAGAATTCTGTCAGATGTATGTCTCTCCATGCAAAACTAGCATAAAAACAGTTAAATAGCTGGTGTCAACCAGTGTTAAAGTACATTACAACTTTTTGTTGCAAACCACTCTAAATGACTTCACAACCTATTTTAGGATCCTGACCCACAGTTTGAGAACCATGGACTAAAGCTGTATCACAAGACACAGCAATCCTCTGGCCTCATTAAACTGAATAAGACTGAATTAATGTGTCTGTGAGCTGTAAGTAGCTGCTTTATAACCCCCTGAAGAAGGAAAAGTGGGGCTTGAAATGAGAGGAAATCCTGTTTGTCATGGCTTCAGGGTCTTTCCCAAAGAGCACAATAGTCCCCTCTGTCAAAATGCTGCCCTGAGTCTGAGCACAGTGGCAACCTCTTGCCAAGAAGACTACGGTTGTGTTGGAGGTTAGCATTAATCAAATCAGACAGCATGCTTAAAATGCAGCAACAGCACACTTGACCTATGTAAACAAAAGCTTTTACAGCAACTATACTGCAATGGATGAGATACAGAACTGAAGCATCGCAATGTGCTGCATTTTTGGATGATTACTTCTGGTTTGGTTCGTGTCCACATGGAGGCATTAACAAATGAAACAAGCTTTGTGATGTAGAAGCAAAATGCTTCCTCAATGGTCAAAATATCTATAGAGACAAATGAGTCCTTAGTTGGAGCTGCTCTAACATGTTTTAATGCAGTTTCAATATTGAATATATTTATGCTTTAGCTATACTAACAATAAGTTATTAACCTCTTTGGGTGTGTAAGCAGCATGTTTGAAAAAAGTTCAATCAGTCAGTCAATCTTTCAATCAGTAATTGTATATATATATGTTTGTGTGTGTGTGTGTGTGTGTGTGTGTGTGTTTTAAAATACACAAATACATATATACACATATACATTCATGCTCCAAAACTAATTATGAATCCACTATAAGCACCGAACTGGACCTCAAAGGCAGAAAAAGCTATATTCATATTCATCCATCCATCTGTACCACTTACTGGTATTACTTTTGGAGTCATGGGGGGCTTGAGCTAACTTGGCATATCTGGCAGGTGATTGGATGATCTTTCCATCAGTAACATTCATTATGAGCCAATCAGATAATGTAGTAGGTGGGCCCTACTGCTGCAGTGCAAAACGTAAATTGCGAGCCACTCTATAGAACAAACTCTTGGCAAAACATGTATGAGGTGGAGCGAAAATATCCTTTCTAAGTTTATAATTTTGGTATTCCTTTTTAATTTAATGAAGAAATGTAGTCCAGATCTGACAAAACTACCCCTATAAGTGTTAGCATCTCTGTTAATCTCTGTAGGAGCACTTAAATACTGCTGTTGTCAGGCTCATTGCTCCCACCTCTTCCTGCTCTTAAGGATGATGATTGGGCTGTGGCGCTTTGGGCCCCTCACAATCATTGCAGATCGGTGCCTGACAAGATGAATCTGTCTGATTCAATAATCAGGCAGATCCATCTGCACCACAAGGTTAGGCTGGAGCAGCAGGTTATCTTTATTGTTTACCCAACTCTTTTTAGTTCTATCTTTTTACCACAAATCAAAACCATGAATCTGCTTGGTTTTCATTCATTTGCACCAGCCTCTGATTTACAGCAGCTGAGTTGTATGAGGATGAAGCTTTATGGCTTACAAGTCAAGTATTAAACCAGCATAATAGTGTTTCCAAATAGTACTGTGTACTTTAATCTGCACTGTTATAACCACAGAAGTAGCATTTAATAGCAGAGATCCAAAACAAGTCTATTTACAAAAAAAACAAAACAAAATGAGTGTCCTCCACACAGTTGGCCAAACCCACAAAAATGAATTATATCTGCTATCAACATCTACATTTGTTATTAATGATTTGATCTCATCATATAGTGGCACAAACATAGCTATAAGGGTTGGCAGATGAATGCTATTTGCACCTTTATTGACTCTTTTGTCATGGTAAACCAGAGATCACAGAGGACACAACAACGACATCAAAAGAGGGAGAGACAGAGAGAGATAGGGAGTGTGAAAAAATTTATAACATGTGTGTTTATTAATCTGGTTATATAATTTATCCCAAAACAAATAAAATGAGTTTCATGTTTTAACTTAAGTTCTGGAGCAGGACCACGCCACAAACCACACCTCCAATCAGCTGACAAGCCTAAATATACCCGACCACCCCTCATTAATCTGTTTGTCTGCAACTCTTCAACCCATCCTCCCACGCTTTACTCTCCATCATTGATTATTCTCCATCTTTTTCCTCTCAGCTTCATGCCCACCAAACTCTAGGTGGGGGGTTGAGATCATCTTGGGCAGGATACGCCTTTGACAGAACCTCCATCCTGAGTCTCCCTCTGCCAAGCTTCACGATGTCCTTCCAGACCAGCCTAACTACTATATCTCACGTCACACGTTTATTGCTCTTATTCCACATATTCCTGAATCTTCATTAAATGTTCAAATGCATACTCTTTGTAGTGTGGTCCTTGCTAATGAATGTATTGGTAATATACACAATGACCTTTGCAAGCAGTCTGATGATGTTTTTTTTTTTTTTCAAAAGCACATTGCTCCCATTTACTTTGGGAACCCAGTCCTTTTTTCTCTGCAAACAAACCACATCAGAGTGCACATAAAATACCAGGAACTGACTAATAGCTTCACACTGGTGCAAACATACTACACCACCTTGGGAAGCAAACTCAAATTCACTTGGTGTGCATCAAACACAAGCACCCTAAACTCTCTTGGTCCTTTTCATGTCCAACTGCAGTGCAGTGTAATTTATATGCACATTTTTTTAAAACTCAACATCAGAGGTCAAAGTATTTATCAAAGCATTGAATCAAGCATTAAAGTAAGGTGCGTGCAACTTTTTGTTCAATCAAAACAATAAAAAATATTCCCCTGACTCTGGAAATACAGGTTTGATATTTTTTGCAAATTTGTCAAAATGATAAAAGTCACACTTGCAGTAGCCTTGCAGGCCTGCTTCTTTCCTTGTTGTGTTTTGACGTTTGTGTTGAATAAATCTGACAGATGCACACACACTGTGAGCTAAACATATCTAAAACCATTTCAGCCCAGTTTCTTTGAAATTTAAGACTTTTAGCTTTCAAATGCATTAAAATATATTGAATCCATTTTCTCATCTTGCAGAGGGGTTAATTATTCTCAAGGTCTGCAGATATAAGATCTTTGTATCTAAGCAGGATGTCAATGATGTCATATCTGTACTTCATATTTTATGTACACACTTTATATGATCACCGAGGAGCATGACAAAATCAAACACATATCCTGGACTGAGTTAAAAAATCCAGACTTGGATGTCTGGATTTGTCCCCATGAGGTCCACAGATGTGTGGTTCACATCAGTTTTTAATAAGAGGGAGGCCTCTGAGAGCTGTGGGAACAGGAGTTTGTGGTGTAGGTTTACTTAAACATCCCCTCCTGAAAGGAAACATGAATAAATGAGTCCAGCAGCAGAGAAACAGCCAGAGAGTGAGATGCCTAATTTACTCAGATTTTAACATTAAAATGAAAACTAAGCTCTTTTCCAGAAAAACTTGCTCCACCTGTATCTGAAAGTGGGAAATATCAGAAGAATGACTTTTATATAAAATGATGTAACATGAAGACTTTACACACAGACACACACAGACACACAAAGAGGAGCTTATTGCACTGGTACTGTCATAGGACTCGCAGTCTTGCCAAAACAGAATCTCTTTTCCTTAGACAACGATCCCTGAGTGTGTGTATCGACTTTCCAAGTGAGAGGACAAGGGGCAGGGTCCAGGGCTGGGATGAAGACAGAGATGTTTCAGGGGGTGAGAGGACATTGAGGGTGGGTGGATTGTTTGGTAATGAGTCACTGGAGCCTCCTTCAAAGCCTGCTCTCAACCCCAACACCCCCTCCCACACCCGAGCAGGGAGGTCTGCTGGAATCCAGGCCTCTGGATGGAAGAGCTGAGTGGGCAGGACACATACAGTGCATATACACACATGCACACACACGCACATACACTTGTGTGGTTTATGCTTAACTGTCACTGTCACTCTAACGAGGGCCACAGTCTTGTCCTGACGGAGATCAAAACCCCCCACACACAAACAACATAGACTTTGACTGTAAAATTTGTAAAGGCTTTATAGTTAGTGCTTTTGTCGGTAATCTGAGTAAATATGTTTGTAGTTTTTTTTATCTTCACAGAGGAAGCTTTTAAACAGGCACTGTGAAAATGGCTGCCTACAGTACATGTCTTTGCATGTGCAATATACAACAGTTTGGCAGTTTTGGGTCCACCTGATTCAATATCTGTAATCAGACAGATCCATCCTAGTCAAAATCTACAATTGTGAGCGGCCCAAAACAGCACGGCTCAATCAGCACCCTTAAAGGAAGAAGAGGTGGGAGGAGTGAGTGAGACGACAGCAGGAAGTGACTGCTTGTACAGAGATTAGCACAGATGCTAACAGCTTCAGCAGAAGTTTTATCAAATCTGGACCACATTTCTGCAACACAGAAATAATTTCTCGATAGATAGGAGATTTTTACTCCACTTCTGACATGTCTTGGTGTGAGTTTGTTCTAGAAAGTGGCCTACGTTTTGTACTTTACACTGCAGCAGTAGTCCCCTGCCTACAACATTATCTGATTGGCCCATAATGAATCAGATTGATGGAGGAATTGGCCAGTCACCTCCCAGATACAGTATGTTTTTTAAAGGTTCCGACCTTTGACCCATACACTTTCTATGGGCCCCTTTCCAGGTGGACTAGTGAAATATAACCAATATAAGATAAGATAAGATATACCAATAAGTCACACAGGGGGAAATTCCAAAATATGGAGGCATGTGTAATCAACAAAACCCGCAATACAAAAAATACTAACACTATACACTAAAGTAATATTTGAAAAACATGAATTATTTTTATGCAATTTTTTTTAACAGTATTTAATTGATAACATGGATGAAATGGAGAAAACCCTACAGGGTGATACAAGCCCATACTCACAACAAATGCCAAGGAACATTGACTTTAGGGACTACACAAATCAAGACACTTTGCCCAGGCAAATCACATGTCTGCTACTTGGGGGGTATTTAAAAATATCTTTCAATCCCAGAGAAGCCAAGATTTAGTGAAAAAAACCCTCAAATAGATAATTACTCTCAAAACCACGGAGTCATTTTGTTAAACGTTAATGCAAAATACATTTTTCAATCATTATTAATTCAAGTATAGTTGTGTCTACAGCCTGACTACACTGCCTTTATGAGATTAACCCCTCCTCTACCTCTGTTGCCTGCTTCACCTTTCAGAAATTGTGTGCCCAAACAGCCTATCTGAAAGGTTTTCCCAAATAATGTCAGTAGGTGATATGCAACCTCCCCTTGTTGGAGGGCACTTTCTGATTTAGATTTTAGTTCATTCTACACACTGTTTAGCCTGGGCCTTGTTTTGCTCTGCCTCCTTAAGCCATCATCCTGGCCCTTGCCCCATATCTCCAGGTATCCTGCAAGCTGACCCCTCCACAATGTGCTCGGTCATCCCTGTGGCCTTTAACAAGGAACCTACCACTCAATCAAGCTAGACACTTCTTTTGCAGAGAGCTCACCTACTCCAGCAGGAGTAAAGAATGCAACAAATGACACTGAGCCCAAGGAATGAGTCAGCAGCACAACCCCGTCTGTGTGGCATCCATTAGTGTGGCAAGACCAGTAATAGGTGTATCCACCTACACTAGTCTTGCCAAAGCCAGGAAGTCTTGCCTCAGACAAGGCAAAGCCAAAACATTTGAGAGCTGTTTGCTGATGACACCTTAGCACCACCAGTAATTTTAACCCTACCTGATCAACAATTGTTAAGCTTGTTGCACATGGATCTGTAAAAGGATCATAGGCAAGGAACTGTAACTTCAAAAAATGGGTTTTGTACTATCTTTCACTTTTGGTCTTGGCTCAGCTCACTTGGGACCCTGCCGGAGATGATACAAAAAACTCTGTTAGGCACTGGGCAGGATCGCTCATGGAAAACCAATACAACCAGCGCAAGATGAGCTGAACTGAGCTGAGCTGACACCAAGTAGTGGAAAAGCCCCATGTGTATGTACTGTCTAATATATATTTATTTTAATCTTTTGTCTGAGGCAAATTTCCCCAGGATCAAATAAACTAATCTTGAATCATTGGTGTGTCTAATCACAGTCTTGGCAGGGCAGACCATGTCTGCATAAAAGTTAATATAGTCTGTCAGCTCCTCTATGTCCTCATCCATGGTGAAGACATAGAGGTGTTGGTGTGGAGGATGCCATCCTCTACCTGCTACTCCCAGCCCACTCGCACCTGGATAAGGGATATGAAATGGTGAGGATTCTCTTTCAGGACTTTTCAAGAGCCTTCAACACCATCCAGCCCCTTGTGTTTCAGGACAAACTGAACAGGATGTGAGTAGATCCCTGACGGGTCACCTGGATCTCCCGCTACCTCACTGACAGGCCACAGTATGTCAGGCTGAAGGACACCACGTCTGACACTGTGATCAGCAGCACCGGAGCACCTCAGGGCACGGTGCTGACCCCTCTTCTCTTCACCCTGTACACCACGGACTTCTGCTACAAGTCTGAGCTGTGTCACATCTAGAAGTTCGCAGATGACACAGCCATCGTTGGGTTCACCGGGGATGACAGAGAGGAGTACAGGGGCCTATAGCACGAAGCGCTGTCAACTTACCCTGGGTAACTCACATCTATCCAGGGTCGAGTAACCCAAACAATGGCAATCAAAATAATTGATAGCACGACGCGGATTATAATCTAGGTAACTCATCCCAGGTTTGTCTCATCAAGAGCCGTGAACGCACACGTATAAAGAGAGGGCTCAGAGGCAGCTGACCAATCGCAATCATGAGCGGCAAACATGCTGAGAACCACAGGGAATACACTGACAGAGCTCCCTATTTCACATGTGAAGAGCAACGTCTGATCATGTTAAAATATGAGGATGACAAAGCCAGTATAATGGAGAAAGGAAACACTGTAGCAGCTGCCAGTCATAGGCAAAATGCGTGGCAACCGCATAGCGACATGTGTAAATGCGTAAGTTACTCATCAATGGATCAATCTGACACTGGTCACACTCGTGAATCTCATGTAACAATATACTGTGCAAATGTATTGCGTGTCTAACAATTATCATCCCAGTCCACCAGATGTAATCCCTCTGAAGTGAGAAGGTCATGGGAGCAGATAAAAAATAAATACAGAAACATCATTGCATCTGGTAGCTAAGTTGGTCTTCATGTCACATCATGCTACATTTAAGATTTAAGTCGTCGCCACAATGAAATCATGTCAACCTACCGAGCTGATGTGTGACCCAAATTAACAATTTAAAAATCAGCAGCTGGACCAAAATACGCTCTCCCTCTTTAAAGAAAAAGCCCTCAAACACAATAAATAAAGTGCAGGAATGACAAGATAGAATAATGTGCTGTTTCACATTAGCATTACATCCCTTTTATTTGTCAAGCACTTTATGGTGCATTTGAATGTATGAATGGGGTTATATAAATTAAGTTTATATAGCAGGGTGATGCACGATGACTACGGGACAGTCAGTGCATCGCTCCTGCGGGTCGCACGGGCAATAAACAGCTCCAATATATCACACAGGTAGATGAGTCTGGACCGCCAGAACCGGTACCGCTCATATAGCGCATCATCAGGTTGATCTAGTGGGTCAGATCAGCCTCGGGACACCCTTTCTCGTCTTAACACTCAACTCACGAGGATGTTTTACCAGTTTGTGGTAGCCAGTGTCCTCTTTTACTCTGTGGTGTGCTGGGGGGGCAGCACATTCAAGAAGGACACATAAAGGATAGAGAAACTGATCACGCGGGCCAGCTCTGTGGTAAACTGGACTCTCTGTTGACAGTGGCAGAGAAAAGGAAACTTGACAAACGATGCCAGTCACCCTCTGCACACCGTCATCAGCAACCAGAGGAGCCTGTTCAGCCCAAGACTGCTCCTTCGCAAGTGCACAACCAACAGACTGAGAAACGCCTTTGTCCCTCAGGCCATCAGACTGTACAACTTCTCACTCCTCTTCTGAATCTGTAATACTGAACTGCTACTGAACCCCAATTTCCCTGAGGAAGTTTTTCCAAGGGATTAATAAAGTACTATCTAATCTAATCTAATCTTCTGGAGGGTGTTTGTTCAAAAACAACCTTCTGGCTATATTGTCCCTCTCCGTGTTAATTCCCCTGTTGACCCTTGTTGCAAGTATGACATCTGTGTGGGATTTTAAATACACTCTCACACACTCACTGGTCGTGATCTTGTGCCACAGCTTACATGCTCCTGTTTATCGGATCATAAGGGATTTTGTGACTGATGGCTGGAAACGAGAGCTGCACGAAGGGGGAAGAGAACAAAATCACTTTACTGTTCATATAGAGCGGTCTTGAAGCAGTAGGCAGAAATGACTTGAGAGTAACTTTAGAAAAATCTGTGTGTAAAAAAACTTATAGAGAAACAGGATGAAAAACATTTAGGATCTTGGCACTACACTCCACAATAAATGCCATGAATATTTTCTGATACCATGCAGTACATCTTAACATAACAGCTGAATTTCACGCATGCCGAAAAGGGCAAAAGATCATCCCTCAGTTAATAAATGATAATTTAATGGTAAAATAAATGTTGGATTTCTCTTTTTGTGACTTACACACATTCTCACTTTTATTGTGGTTTGAAGTTGAATCAAGCTGACATGTGTGTGGTGATACATCCCCTGTGGGTGGGTGTGTCTGTGCAGTGAAACTCATGGTCGGGCAGGGTGCTCCAGGACAAGACTCAACAAGTGGGGAGCTAAACATGGAAACCCTACGAAGTGTGCAGCGCTGCCTCCATGGTGACAAATCAGTCACAACATACAAGTTCATACCTGCTTGTAGGTAGTATTGCTGTTAGTGGGTTTCCTTTAATAATTATTATGAGATGTGTTTTGTAAGTAAATTTGTGTATGAAGTGTTTGATTTTTTTGAAGTGAAAGATTACTCCACCTACTGTTTTTGTTTTTATAGGTTGTGTCTGCTTGTTCATACAAGACTTTCCCACTTCCTTTTTTTATTATGACATCACACACTGAGTTGTCTTAAAGACAACAGTCAGGGTGGGCAGCAAACATGTTTCCACTCAGCCTTTCATTTTATAGTGAAGTGATGTGATTCATCCTTTGAATCATAAGAGGATAATATAAGAGTATAATTATAAGACAAAAACTAAAAGATGGATGTTTGGTTTTGCTCTTGTTTGGTATCACACGGTAGATCAAGTATTTGAAGTAAAAACATGCAAATATATCTGTTGTCCAAAATAACTGTGCCTTTTGGGCCTAAGATTAAAACATTTCTTTCATATTATAAATAAAAGCTTTTAAAAACAAGACCCACTGGCTGGCAGTATGTCTAAAGCTGTGTTCACACCAAACGCAAATTTCAGTTTGTCAAGCAATGGAAATACATTGGAAGTGAATGGAAGGATGAGATATTTGCATTGTTCTCATGATAGTTTGTGCCAAGATTGGTGTGTGAACAATGCAAATTGTAGCACACAAGCAAATTTCACCTCTTTCACCAAAATTGAAAACATGCAACATCTTCTACAAATTCTCCTGAAGCCGACAGCCAATCAGCTTCTGACAGATTTTGGTCAGAGTTTGTACTATCAAGTGGCTAATGTTCTGTCCTTTACATCGCAGCAGTTGCACCCACCTACTACATTATTTGATTGGCTCGTAATGAATGTGATTGATGAAACACTTGTCCAATCACCTGCTAGAAATGCTACTAAAAGGTTCAGCCCATTCCTTAACACTTTCTATGGGCTATTTCATGGATGGACCGGTGACATACTATACAGAATGGTTCATCTGATGTATCAGGTTAAATAAAAATGACTGTGCTAGCTTTTTATGCATGCAATTATGTACAGAGCCAAGGATTCCTGCAGGAAAATGAGAAAATAAATTGCTCAAAGCCAACAGGTATTTGGTGTACAGTAAACAGATCTACCTTAAAAATAAAGCTGCCTGATTCTGTCAGTTTTAACTGGAGATTTTAATAATTAATGAGGTTTTGCTTTTAAATTTATGCAGAATTTACTGACATTTCTTATGCTCTGGATGCTTCAATGAAAAAAGCACTTGTATCTGAGCATTAATCTGTACCATACAGTGCTTTGTGTGTGTTCTTTGAGTGTAGTGGCACAATAAGAGGAGAGCAACCATCAGAAATTCAGACCAAACATTTAAACCTGTTGTGTAAATAGCAAAACGGCAGCTGACTGGAGCGAACTGATTTAAAGGGAAAAAGAGCTGACACTCTTACTGGTTTGATCTGTTATGCCCAAAACACACCCATGTATAATCAAGGCACATAGTCCGTCCCCTTTGCGCCTGGCTTTGCACCGAGAACATGCATCCTCAAAATAGAAAGACATAGACCAACACATTAAACTGCTGTGCGCCACAAGCTTTGGACAACTCACTTCACTCCGTCAAAATTGGGCCCATAGAGATCACAGATGAGATATGCAGTAGAGACTTTTGACCTTCAGATCTAATTGGATCATTCTAGAGTGAGAGAGGACAATTGTGTAAAGTTTGAGGTAACAAATTCACACAGAAGCAAGGGATGAACAGGCTGGCAGATAAAATGGTAGCAACAAACAAACATGGTGCGCAGAGTAGAACTCTCCATTACACAGGATCAGAGGCAGACATGAACAGGACTTGATGTGTTTCAATCGGCTGCCCAACAATAACATTTAGGAACCCAATGGGCTTAGTCACCTGTGACACTAAATAATTAAACTTCTAAACTTCTCCAAAATGGAACAACTTACTCACAGCACTCACAGTGCTCCTGCCTCCCCCTGAGTCCCGTAACCCCCTCTCTTCAGTATTATGCCTTTGGTACAACCTCTCTGCCACCACTCCGCGTCCACATGCTGCTAATGAATCATGCATTTTTGCATCCTAAGTGGGGCATTAGGTTAGAAGCTTAAGAAAACAATAAGAAAAGAAACAAACAAAAAACAGATAAACAAAAAAAACAACTTACAAAAAAAACCCAAATTTGATCTATGCAAATGGGTCAATTTATCTTGACAAGTGATGGACTATTTCAGTGGTAAAATAAAAAAAAAAAAAACAAGAATCAACAGAAAGAAGTTCATTTGTTGTTCTAAACATATTTAGGTTTTTTTTTACTCACCCTTGATCTCTCCCATGATATTATTCCTTTCCTTCAGCATTTGTTGAATTACATGCCAATTGCCAGCTATGCAAATTAGGTGATGACGCCATCCAGAGACTTCTAGAGACTTCTAAAACAGCCAGTAGAGTTGCTTGAACCATTTGTTACAGTGATCTGCAATGACAAGGAGGATTAAAGGTGATCAGGAAGATGACATCTTATATCTAATGGCAATAAGGCAAACCAAGTGTAAGACTCAGAGCTCGGCAAACATGTATGTTTACTGTGTTTGAACCCTGTTTTTATTAGTGTTCAAGGTTTATGGCTTGCTAAAAGTTCAAGAGGCCTTCAGCTACAGTCACTCTCAGTCTGCAATGACTTACCGGTTTACTCAGCCAAGTTAACCTGACAGCCTCTGATCTCCTGCGGCACAGATAATGAAACAGACACATGACATACATGACACACACACCGCCTTGGGCTGCGGCAGACTGACAAGCTCCCTCCCACTCGGTGTCGTCCTCTCCTCAGCGCCCTGCGAGGCAAGTCCAGACAAGTCCCTTGTCTGTGTCTGTGTTTTGGATGGGCCTGATCTGCAGCCCATGGAGCAAACATCCAACCTGACTACCTCTGCCCTTCAGCCAAAACAAGCAGGACACACCTCTCTACAGCTGGTCTCCACTCACTTACCTGGGGAGAAATTTGGAGGAGGAGAAGGAAAGGGTGGAGAAGGCTGTGGATCATCTGGAGAGAATAAAAGGGTTATTTATAAGTATGTCTCACTGGTGATTAAATTTGGGAAAATAAAAGCAAAAATGTTATGACATCTCATAATAATATCATAAGGAGAAACTTAATGCTTATGTTGGGGGTAATGTGACAAATAATGAGCCATGCTGTGTTATTAAATATTTTAGTTTCTTCTCCAGCAAAGGAAGTTCACTTAAAGAACCCACATTTTGCTTTAACTCTGGTTCATATATTATATTTAGATGACAGCTAAAGTATGTTTACAGTCACTGATGTTTGAAAAACATTTTCACATACAGAGTACCCCTGACCCAGCTGTATTCTCTCTCTGTACACACACCTGTCACTCCATGCCAGACCCAGTGTACTCCAATTGGTCAACTGATTTGCTCAAGAGTGTTTGGTCATTTCTGCACTCTGTCTTTGGTCCATACTTTCCAAGGGGCTTGCTAACCCCAGCCAGTGGAATCAAAATGCTGAAGAAAAAATGGAAATATGTCACAATGGTAGGACCTGGGTGCCGAGGGGACGAGCCGTTTCAGGCAGCTGCTGGTACTGTAATCACAGGGAGGGGGAAAAATCCCTATGCTGTGGTGTTTTTCTTGCATATAGAAGTATGGTATCATGCAGAGAAGACAAATAAAACACACTAAAATGAATGTGAAACTCATGTTTATCAAAAGCTCTGTTCACCTTTTAGGTAAACCTTAGGGAATCATATATCCTATGATTATTATTTTCTAACTATATACCTTTATCTAGTTTAAAGCTACAGTTAGTATTGATTATCACAACTTAGTATGTTCAAATAAAAAAAAAAACAGTCAGTAAAATAATAGAAATACACTGATGTCTACACAGCAAAACAAACAGCAAAAGACACAAAAAATAATGACAACTGGAATCTGTTCTGCTTAACCTATCTTATTTTTGCACCTTAAGGCCGTGTCAGCCAACATGAAATTTGAAACTGAACATGAAAGTTGAAAACAGCTTTATCACCATATTGTGGTATGAAATTATATGTCTCATGATAATGATGTAACAAGTGGAGCACATCAGATGGTTCTAACATCTTTACTCAGGACTTACTTAGTCCAGTGGTTCTCAAATGCAGTGCACACTGGTGTGCCTTGAGGTAAGTCTACGTGTGCCTTGGAAATTTGTACAACCATAAGTTATCATATCAACCATACTATAGCAAATACATGGGTCTGTAATTTATTTTATATTCAGATGCACCAATTTCCATACACAGAGGCAAGTTTTGTAACTTAAAGAAAACTCATCATGGATCAGTATAAGTAACTCTATCTTATACAGGTCACATAGTCTGTTAGTTCAGGAAATTAATACTTCCATCCATTAGTGCAACTGATTTTATAAATTTCCTGTCAGCTTTTAAAGTTTGTCGCACAATTTATTTAGTTTAATAGAGTTTCAAATGAGCTGATGATTATTTTGTCAACAAATATTTCATGATTATCAGAGTTGTTTGTCTAAAATAATTACGCACAATCAGAAAAAAAAAGAAAAAAACTCGCACAGGCTGATATACTATAAAACACATTTAAGAAGCTATATGACATGGGTGTGCCTTGGTCAAAAAGAGTTTGAAAAACATTTCTCTGGTCTAACACCCTGATGTCAAGAGTATATATCCTCATACCAACCAAAAAGATAGCATAATGCTCTTTGGTACAAGAAAATGGTGTATACAAGAAAATGTGAATGCATGTACCATGTTCACAATAAAAGTCCATTTGAACTTCTTTCTCTTTTTGTTTTTATTTCATCTTAATTTGATGTTTCTTAATTTTAAAGGATATACTGTTCATCATGCACGTTGTGACACTGCTTCAAATTCACCGTTGTGTGCAAAACTGCACCTCTCAACTCTTTCATCAATGCTGTTTAACATGTAACACTGATGTTAGGATACAAATTGTTCATCCGCAGGCATATTATGAACTCTGACTGTATGTATGTTTGTATGTTTTACATGCTGCCTATCCGTGACCCCCCCTCCATCACTTCTTCCCCGTCAAGCAGGGACTACTTCCTGCTGAGAGGAGCAAGTGTGAAAGACCATGTCAGTGAAATACCCGGGCAGGCTGCCTGGATATTATCCTGAAAATACCAGGGTTACATGTGTGAAAAGGACTTACCGTGGCAGTGTAGTGGTGATGTTTTTTGTTGTTGGTTGTTTGTTTTTTTGTACAGTCAATGTCTTAACACATCATCAACATTATTCAATTAATCTCTTGTAGAATTAAAATGTAAAATCTTTAATTACTTTCCAGAAAACACATGAACCACTGCAACAATCATTTAAAAAAGAACAAAAATTGAGTCTGATTTGAATCTCTGCTCCTGTCTAAGTGGGTTTTGTGATGTTCTGGGTTAAGTTGGCAGTGTGTGGGACTCTCTGTTTAAACAGGGACAAGTTTAGACCATCCGCTCTGCTGTGCCAGAAGAAATAAACAGACAAAGACTTGGAGACATGGAGGGATCTAAAGCAGGAGAACTCCTTTTAATACAGTACTCAATCTTTGGAAAATAAACATCCACACTCACAAACTCTCTGCTGTGGCCTAATTTGGATTGTGGCTCCTTCCGCCAGGCCCACGTGTACAGTCAGACAACACAATAGTCCAGTGTGCACCCACTCACACATTCAGCTAACCAGGGAGAAACAGCCATGAGGGAGGAGGAGGTTTTGATCTTTACCCTCCTACCAATCAGCCCCCTCAGCTACTTCAGTGGAAACTTCACTTCAATGGAAAACAAAACACTGTGACTGATTATGGAGTCTCTGAGCAGGAAACAACCTAGCAAAACCACCTTTTCTGATATTATGTATTTTTCAGTGTGGCATGATTTAATGTGCTGGTTTCTTCAGCATGCTCCCAAATCCTCAAATGAAAGTCTGACGTGGTTTTCACACTTAGATCGTTTGGAAGAATTGTTCTGACACAAGTGGACTCTCTCCCTTTGGCAAAGTTTGTTTGAATATATGTACACAGCAATCAAATTACTGTATTTCAATGCAAAACAACCGCACTGAGCTCACTTGAAAGAAGTGGTCTTGGCTCACTTGGTTTGGGGTAAAAATGCAATCAACCCAGCAACTGATGCAAACAGGGTGACTTAATAACATGCTCCCCAAAATGAATACACACATGCACTGATGCTGTCACACAAGTTAAAATGCATCCATTGTGAGATATTGTCCCAAAAGCTGTGATGCTTATTTTGGTGGCATGTGCCTCTGCATTTGAAACAGACTGGATAATTCTCAGGTGTAAATTCTGGTTCTGCATTAAGTGGTCACATTTTTTTTGGATTGTGTAAATTGATATTTTAATTTTTCATCTTAAAAAATAGTTCATTGTCAGTGATATAGTGGTAGTAAACTTGCAGATGGTACAAGAAAAAATCAACAATATAGACTCCTTCTTAACAATAAGAAAAATAAACAAAAATAGCAATGCTTTGAGAACCCCTGATTCCACTGTGTTCTCTCTATCTGAGACACTCTGTTAGAGCTCCTGCCTCTGTCAGGCCTCCTTTTCCATGTGGGCCCAATCAACCAGTTGGACCCAAATCAGTTCAGGCTGCTCGACACCATGTTATCAACAACATTGAATTGATTGTACAGTCTTTGCTTTACACTTAGCTTACCAGCCCAAGCCAATGGACCTAGGCTGCATATGGAACAATAGTCATATGATGTCACACTGGTAGGTCTATCAGAGGAGCCAGGAGAACTTTTTCAGGCAGCTAGCTGATGATACTTATGCCCTCTAATCAGATTTTCATCAACACCACCTCAAAAACACCCAAGCCGTTCTATTTATCTGAGGTACTCTCACTATCTGCCTTGAGTACTCCTTTTTCAGGAGAAAAGCTTTAATTACTGTAATATAACAAATTAAAGCTTTCACTGATGAGGGGGGGTTCAGTCAGAGCCATACACTCTCTAAAGTGAGCACTACACCACAAACGTGCTTCACTTCAGTACTTTAATGTGTTTGGATAAACTGTGATATTTCAGGTATTCATCACACATCAGAGAGTTCCTCTTTGAGACTCTGTGGAGCCTTGGTTTACATTCGCTCACGTGGAGGTCACACTGGTTACTACCAATGAATATATGATGCAAAATATGAGGGTGGTTGTTTAGCTACAGCTAACAGACTGACAAAGACTAACATATATATACATATACATATATATATATGTATATATATACGTACATATATATATATATATATATATATACATATCTTTATATATATCTTTATATATTTTAACAATTTTACACCGCTAGTCCGATGAAATTATATCCATGTTTTAATACAAAGAATAAAAGAAGAGAGTTTAAAAAAAAAGCCTTCGACCTGTCATAAATAAGCCAAAATATTTATCTTGATGCGTTTTTCGCAGAATTAGATTTAAAATTTACGCCCTTTTCATAAGGACAAGAATTGACACCCGCCTCCTGAATTTCTCTGGGTATCAATAAAATTCTATCGATCTATCTACCTATCTATCGATCTAACTATTTTCAAATAAATTTTTTTGATTTTTTCTTTTTTGTTGACTAAATCTATGATCGACAAGTTAAAGTTACAAAATAATTATTCAGATTCTTTATCCTTCAAACATTTAAATGTGTCAAACCTCTGAACAGGACTGGTGCTTATTAAAAGATTAAACCCACAACATGTAGACAAAAACAATACAGAATATTCTCCTGAATGTTTTTGCAGAGGAAATCTCTGTCCTCACTGATCAATATAAATGGCTCCAGAGGGTTTATGGAGTTCAAGTCTGACACTTTTCAGGCACTTGCTGATTTTCACCTGCTTCAGTTCACCTCTCAGTCAGTGAGGGCTCTGAATCAGAATTCTCGTGCAGTCTTTACAAAAATGTTACCACCATTGTCAATAGGTCTGAAGGGTTGGCTTCTGTCTGTGTTGTATTAAGGGGAGGATTGTCACCTTTAGTTTAGGCTGCTCTAACATTCATTCGTTTAGGCCCTGTGCTTTAAATATCTCTGAGCTTGAATGGACCAGTTATGGGAGGGGGAATCCCAGACCCAGTTCACAGAGGCTGATCGACACAAGGACGCCCTCTAGTGGAGAACTTCTGACCTCAGGAAAATTAATCTCTGAAAAGTCAGGTATCAATCAAACACTGAAACCAAAATGATCCAACAATTGTTATCAGTATTTCGTTTAGATAAGAGTCATTGTAAGTGTACTGATCTGGGTGGCCACCTTCTCTTTGAATTCATACATGTAACAGCCTCTGCCCAGTGGCCTGAAAATCTTTATTTCTTTTTATTTATTAACAGCTGAAAGTTTTGTCAGTCAGAATGACACAAAGTCTCTTATCTAAGTGGTTACATGATCAAATTAATTTTAACAAACAAGTGTTTGAAAATGTTGAAACTGTTCTGTGGTGATCATGGATACAAATAAGAGTAAAGTCAGACATCTACTTTAATCCTTGAACTACTTTGTTGGTGGCATTATAATGTTTAACTTCTGGTTGATATGTGCTTTTCGTTACTTTCTGGCTTGTACAAAAGCAATATCACTCCCATAACGAGTTTGACATGTTGCAATGTAGGATACCAGCACTGACATTATCTTTCACTTTGATTTTTGAGACAACCTAATTAAATTCAGAGTGTTCTCAAAATGATGAGTTCTTATTATTTTAATTATTTAGAAAATCTAAATCAAAACAATATGGTGAGACTACCCTTTGCCTTTGAACTGACATCAATTCTTAAAAGATTCTGTAGAATTGCACTAATTTCCAAGATTAACCAATGATACCACTGAGGTGCTTATAATCATCAGCTTCATATACAAAATTTAACAAAGTCATAGGCTCAAAACTAGATTAGGAACAGCCAAACCCGGTACCAATGTGAGGTGGTGGAGGAGTCTCATGTCACAGGTCATACACCATGACAAGACAAGCACAGCAAACGACGTAGCACTGTTTTACTACATCGGCAGGGTCTCTCTGAGACCAAGATTTCAAAGCAGATAGGGTTTTAAGATCTGCTGATGAAGCTCTTCTAAACAAGCAAAAATAAGTGGGTTATGTTGAGGACTGTGGACACAGTGGTTGGCCAAGGGAACTTAGTCCAGCAGCTGAAAGAAACATCATGCTTACTTCCCTTCAAAAATAGACGCTAACAAGAAGTGCCATCAGCTCAGAACTGACAGAAAGCAGTGGGATCAGGTGCACCCATATTCTGTCTGGAGAATGCTGGCCAAAGGTGGTCTTCATGCAAGAATTAAGGTCTAATAGCCATACTTCTGATGTAGAAACAAGGCCAAGCAACTGAACTACACACTTAAACACAGGAAGTCTGGTGCAGACAAATGTCTGTAATATTAGGTATTTTAGGAAAGTTTAGCGTTAATGATAGATGCATTTGGTGTACTTTTGTGATGTTCTAATGCAAAAAAATGGGAGACACCTTTTACTGAGTGTTGATAGCTGTGTGCAACTTCATATCCTTAGACCTGCTCCATGTAGGATTAACAACTGTGCCAATTCATGTGAATAACGTTCCCTCCTCTGCGTTTTTTTTTTTTTTTTTTTTTTACCAAAGAGAATAGTCAAGAGTTCTGATTGCAGAAGAGTTATTCCCTGGGTGCCAACAATTAGCACATCAGTGGAGATTTTCACAATTATGTATCCTTCCACCAAAGCCATGAGTCTGAACACTGTAAATAAAAAAAACAGCAGACAGGTTTTGTCCTAACTAATCAAGATTTTACCTCTGAATCAGCACATGGCCAACAGCCTCTGGCGGCAGTGTTGATATTGCATGCTACATCACTCCTCTTGTGTGACATTTCTTAGTTATTCTTACATTAATAAGAGCCTGAGGCAGCAGCAGGGTTAAAATGTTTTACTGTAGTGCTACAGTATGCAACAAGTATGAATGAAAACATCGGGCAACATCCTTTTTTCTGTAATATCATGACAAAATATCTGGCAGGTGTAGTCCCCACATCATGGCAGTAGAGTAGAAAAAAAGGAACATACTTAAAAGAAACAAATTCAGGTGTAAATAAAAGCATTCAAAGAGTCGACTTCCTTCTCGTGCTCGCCCACTTCTCTCCTGTCAGGCAGATCAGTACTGGTGATAGAGACAGAAACTTGAGGGCTAAAACCAGTTAAAGTCAGGATCTCAGATCTGGCTTTTGTATCGCACAACCATAATGGCTTACTCACATACATTTGCTCCCTCACACAGACACACAATTATGACAAACATACATAACCCTGGGAGAGCGATTGTCAGCCCTGGTTTCCGTCCTCCAAGCTGAATCAGATTGGGAAAGTCAAGGTTAATCACCCAATAAATACATTCTGAAATCTCTTTTTTAGAACAGACAAATATTTACAGTTTGATTAAAGACAAAACAAAAAACTCATCGCTAAGCGGTTACATCTTTAAGCAGTCACTTGAACATGGTGTGGACCAAGATACACACACAACTCACTTCTCTTTGACCAAAGGGCTCTTCTTCTACTTGTTTTTCACTCTCCTCCTCTTATTGAATTTAAGTGATTGTACACATTGGTGTCATGGTCTACACCACAGCAGTGCTAAGCTAATATCCCTTCAGTTACAGCACTACAGGCACACAAATACAAAGACACTCTGCTTGGCTCTATGCCCCGCCTCCTGTCTTCCTATGTGTCACTACAACACACACACAGTGCTCCCTGTAAACAAGTACTCTTTGTCCTTTCGGATTATAAATACTGTTTTGGTAAAATCATCATCAATAAAAGACGAGACAGAGTGTATTCCAGCGTACATGAATACAAAACACACAGAATTGCACTGTTGGAAGATTTTCCTTCTAGGTTTGTTTTTCTTCTTCTTTTTGGCTTCAGTGTTAAGGCCCAAAAATTTGGAGTGGACAGGGGAGTAGGAGACGTCCAAGTGATCTGCTGCACCCATAGGGCCTCCTGTGCTGTTGGTACGAAGAAAACACACATACAGGCACACAGACAGACTAACAGTATTGCAGGGCAATATAAAAAGACACTAAGGAATGGTGAACATCCTCTCTGTCATTTCTTTTTGTAAAATCATTCTACATCTCTGTCATACATTTCATCTTATTACTCTGAAACCTTTGAAAGTCCTCTTCTCATCCTTGCTTCTTGTCCAAAGTGCATGGGTGCCGGTGCTGTTTCAGTCTGGCTACACTAGGGGGTGCCATTCCTCTCTGCAGATGACTGACAGGCGGTGGCTGTGGCTGTGTTTATTGCTATAAATGTCCGTGCTCCTATCCTCTCAGAGGGTATAAAGAGGAGAAAGTTGCCCTCCTAACACTGATCTGAGGTCTCTGCCCTACGCTGCTGATCAGAGTCTGTGCTTTTAGAGGGACGTCGTTACAGATCAATGTGGGGGGGAAACTGCTCCCCAAGGAGCGGGCTCAGGTGAAGACGTAGTTGAGGAGGAGTTGTGAGAGGAGTACGATGCAGAGGATGAGACAGTGACGGCCTGTCAAAGACACTCCATCCTCTGATGCTCTCTGACGAGACATCTGACGACTCAAAGCCACAAGGTTCCTATTTAGACAGAGAGAGGGAGATTAACAGGAGTCTGTAACATGAACTTAAACAACCGTTTGTACCGTTACTTGTCTTCACAAGGTGTGACTGCCCGATGGTGCAAACACACGGAAGGGTCGAAAGGGAAGGCTAACTGGTAAGAATCTCGCATAGTTAATGGTGTGGGTGCATGTTAACAATATTGTTTAATAACAGAGCTACTAAAGTGCAAGTAGGTTAAACTGAGGCATAAAATAAATGAGATACATGAGGTCAAATGACCGTGGACTTCAGTTTAATCCCAAATCCTGGAGTAGGGACCTGCCAAATTTGACAAAAATCCCTCAGTGAACTCTTTAAATACTTTGCTACGAGATTGAAGGTAGAGCTAGGTGATAAGGACCAAAATGTATTATCTTTCAATCCCATATTTATCTTGGTATTTTTCCAGACAACTTACTTTAATTAACACAAGTTAATGAAGCTTCAAGTAGGATTCTGTCAATGCAGAGGACAACAAAAGTACGTAGAGGGGGGCAAGTACACAGTCCAGAGTATTACCCGGAATGGTGGCTTGCTTGATGCCATTTCAGAGCATCAAAAACTACACTGATATAAACAACACTGTCTAAATGTATATCTTGGTGGAAAATATTCATATTTTAAAAAAAATCAAAATACCTAATTAGAGGTCCCAATAACTTTGACCTATGACCTCAAAACTGTATTCAGTTAAGCCTTAAGTTAGTTTGAGCATTTTTGAAACATTGTTGTACATCTTCCAAGAAAATCCTTCAAAGCTTTCCTGAGTTAACTTGGGTCACAAGGATGACCCAAACATACGTACTCACACATGTATTGATGTATTATACAGACAGACAGATGGACAGCCAACATCCGAAAGTCTTTAGCTCCCACTTGCACCAAGGCATAATAACAAACCCTTCAATAGCATCTTGATTCTTGTTAGAATCCGGCCTTGTTTTATGTCTTAAATATCTGAGACTAACATTACGTTAAATCTACAGGTGGTCTGTTTGAACTTTTTAATGTTTATGAAGGACTTTTTTCCAGGCTACCATTTGCAATACATTCGTGTGTGTGTGTCAACATATGTTCACCTCTGGATGTCCTGCTGTGTCTTCTGTATGGATGTGATCGAGGCCTCAATTAGGGCAATGTCCTTCACTTCTTTACTGCACCGTGCACACTGATTTGAGAACCCTGTGCAATTAAAAGTAGAAGTTGTGACACTCAGGCAACAAAACTTTGAATTAAGTATTTTAGTGTGTGTTTAAGTTTGTGTGTCTCACCTTCATTGTCCGAGGACTCGTGTGTGGGTTCTGGCGTGGTGCTGCTGCTCTCTGTGTTTTGGCTGCAGCTGGACGGCTGGCTGCTAACCTTTCTGTGTTTTCCGTTCACCTCAGCCTGGAAGGAGGCAGAGGTTTCTCATCATTAGTTATTCAGCAATCTCCCGAAGCCCTCAGCTACCTCCAAAGGGTGATATATAGCCTTGAGAAAGTCAGGTGAGTTGAATTTCAGCTTTAACAATACGTCAAACAGAGGCTTGATTCTTGCAAACTTTAGCTGTATGATACAAAAAGATGCTGTTTTTCTTGTTAATGATTTGCAGTGGGTCTTTGGTTTACTAAAACTTTAATTTATTGATTCGTTTTTGGCCAGTCTGTTCACAAGATGAACACTTATTTTTAATGTTCGTAGAATGGAGGTCAGAAATGTGTGATATTTTAAAGAGAGTCAAGTCAGTCTATTGCTTTAAAGACAGCTGATTTTTGTGTTTTCAGGAAAATAACTTTTATATATGTTCACTTTCATGTTGAATTTGTAAATAGAGAATAATTTTCTTTAACTAGGGCTATCCTTGCTAGAAAGAAAACAATGCAAATTTACGTTTCATAATAGGTAAATGACATTAAATAGTGCATCACTGTGGTTAAGCCTGGACTACAATGACTCACCTTCCGCTGGCTGGCCCAGTTGTGGCTGTAGGAGAGTCCATTGTGCTGTCTTTGGCTTTTTTCGTGTGTCTGAATAATTCCATCCTTCTCATACTGGACCAGACAGTACTCAGGGTCCCATGACTGCAAGCTACCAAAGAACAAGAGATATTAATGTTTGAAAGATGCAGGCATCACAGTCTAAACAAGTCATAGACACTGTCTCTATCTATTGAACATATTACACAACAATTCAACACCTGTCTTAGGCATTAAGATACCAAGTGATAATCCTGATGCTTGTGTCTGCACCCATCAATGAATACTAAAAACAGTTTGGTGTCTGATACCTCAGGCTACACATAAAGATCTGGGATGTCTTTATCCATACTGGGTTGGTTAATTAGACTCAAAGCATATTGACACACAGTGATCACTGCCTTGTAAATGAATGTAATCTGCAGTAAAACAAAAAGTAAACATGAAGTGTTGTTCATTTACATCCTTCCAGCCCTGGTCTTGGTGATGGGAACTCCATACTTTTTAAGAGACCTGGGTAATTTGGTCAAGGTCATGAACAAGAGCCTTTCTTCCTGCTGCAAGGCAGCTTTAGTTGGTGCCCTTTAGGCTTTCTTTTGTCTATTAATCAACAACACAACGGAAAAAAAGGAAATTATCTCACAAACAGAAGCCAGCTTTGGTAGTTCACATGTAAAAGCCAGCTCAAGAAACAGTTTGTTTGCAAATGACACATTGAAAACATCATTAAAAGGTTTTCCCTTTCCTCTTCAATTAAATTGTCAATACACTCTATCCAGTATCGCGTACTGTTTATTTGCTCAATGTCATATCACTGTTTTACAGTGTGTTTTATGACAAAGTAAGGAATAGATGTTAGAGAGTGCTGCGTGCCTCTTGGCTCAAGCCAATTTACTCTTTCTTTTCAGCTCACAGCACATTACAGAACAACGACAAACAAATAAGTTCTGATTGCACACCATTACTGAAGCAGTAATGTATTATGTGATTGCACACAGTCAACTTGGTATCTAAGTACCAACACAGATGTAAATCCATGTTAAAGCATTGTTTGAAAAGGGCCACTGTGTTTCTCCTCTCCTTACCCTACACTCTAAGCTCTGCTAAAACAGGATACACACATAAAGATTATCGGGCTGCTTTTGTCCCGTCTTTCCCCCTTTCCGACCAAGGATGGCAAATGCCCGATTGTCTTATGTCTTATAAGATTATCCTTTAAGATTATCCTGTGGTCTGAGGTGCGTTAAGAGAGAATTTGTCCCGATCATCGGCTCTGAAATGGGTTGGGGCTAACAATTGTAAATATTAAACTTGTTCAATATTTACGGCAAAAAATCTTCATGTGTGAGGGAAAAACCGCAGACTCCTGAGTCATGACTCCGTGAATTGTGACGTGGAACAGAATGTAGCCAAGAAGCGAGCTGATGGAGGAACAATGAAGCAGGCGTAAATAAAAACAAGCACGGCCGACCTGAAACATAAACATAAAGTTTGGTGGACCTAAGAAAAGGAGGACCAGCTCATGTGTTCACCCTGTCTCCAGGATTTTTCCTCAATCTTTTCTTTTTAGTTCCTGATTTTCTGTCAAAAATAGTTCAAAGATCACCATCATTCCCTCTTCTCATATGTCCTCTCCCATGTTGCGTGTTGTGTTTTCCGGTTGTTGCCATAGACAACGTTTATGATTGTTGCTATGCTTCTTCTTCTTTGTTTTTGTTAGATCATGTTTGATCATGCGAGACTTCTGTCTTTGAGGACTACAGTCTAGATCAGTGGTGGGACAGAATGTTATGTGTGTGGTGTGATGTGTTGAGATTATCGAAGCACACCACACACAGTATGATCTAAACTGTTCAATGCCTGATTTTTTATCTTCACGTGTGGGGTCTCTAACAGATAAAAAATCTCTTCAGATTTAGAAAATCTTTATGTGTGTATCCTGCTTAAGGCGATCTGAAAATCTTCAGTGTGCTTAATTCTGGGTTTTGTTTTTGTGCTCAAGTTTGTTCTTACTCCATGTGCTTGTAGGTCCATTCTGAGGTGACAGGGTCTGATTGGAAAAGTTTTGGGACCCAGGCCTTGTCTCCTCGCTCCCTGGCCTCTCTTCTCTGAGCTTCTTCCAGAACAAACTTCTCTTGGGTGGCCCTCAGCTGGTCTCGATCCATGATGGCACTGGTTACATGCCGCCACAGTCTGTAAGAGGAATACAAACATTTACCTGAAGTCTATTTTTATCTTTACTGGAATGAATTATGGCTAGCATTATTGATCAACAGCAAAATAACAATATATTCTCGGAGGAAATGTTCATGTACTGAATAGCATCTTTAGTTAGTTTCTTTATACCTAATTTGACATAATGATTACCTTTCAGACTCAAACTCCCCCTGCTGGTCTATCTGGACCACTTGTCTCTTGAGGCGGCTGTTGCGGATTTCAGGGCTTGGATTCCACAGTGTCTCCTGCTGACCTGAGCGTTTCTCATGGATGAACACCTCACTATCCTGAATACGGGAAGGACACAAAAACCCTTAGTCAGATCAATCAAATCAAACTCTTTTACACATCACTTTAGTCTATGGACTAAATACTCATGGTTCCTATGCTTGTAGCTTTGCCATCCCTTGAATGAGTTTTGTTTTATTTTGGTTTTTTTATTATTATTATTTTTAAATACATATTTGGTTCATCTGCCCATACTGTCTTTTACTGTGTCTCACTTTCTGAAATGGATCCTACTTTTACAAACCTACTTTTAATACAGCTTGTCTTTACAACAGAGAAGTGCTGATGAGCACTACAATAAGTGGCAGGAAAAGATGCAGAGAAATGAACTTAAGAGGAGTAAGAACGATGTACAGAGAAGAAGAAGTAAAAATCCTCACCCAGTGTCCATCAACAGTAGCCAGCAGCTCCTCAGTGACAAAAATTTTCCCACTGATCTGATTCACAGCACAGGAGCCGCCAAGGAAAGGCTGCAGAGAAGGAAGCCAAAGTAAAATGTTGTTCTATAAGCTGCTGTTATATCAAAAATTATGGCAATAATATTAGTAAGATTTAAAAAAAAAAAAAAAAAAAGAAGAAAATATGTTTTAAATGCAAGTGGTATAAAATAATTACCTTAAGTTTGAACTCTAGCTCTGCTAAACATTTCGTCTTCTCACACTCAATAGTAACCTTTCCTCCCAGCTCCAGTGTCATGGTGCCATACAGGATCCCTGAGGGAGAAACAGAGTAGGGCTGAACGATATGGACAAAATTTCATATTTCGATATTCATGCCAGATATCTCGATATCGATACGATACGATATGACTATAGGTTTGGTGAAAACCAAGCATTTTTCAGAAAAATAAAAAGATCATAATACAAAAGAATGTGGAAAGTGCAGTTTTAGCGCAGGGGAAATCTATATCGTTTATATTGTTGCTTTTCGATATTAATATCCTGAATGTTCATATCTCGATATCGATACGATAACGATATATTGTTCAGCCCTAAAACAGAGTATTCAGGATCAAAATATAAAACAGTAGCAAACATTTCATCAGGTCTGGAAGAGGCGCTGCATGTCTCTGCTTTAAAGACTTTGAAGCAACATCTGCAATTTTTTGATGAACTCAATGTTTTACACATGACCAACAAACTGCTACAGGACTTGCTAAAATATAGTACATGTGTGGATAGCGGGTAGGCCAAAAAATGTTTTGGTTTTAGCTACTAAAGCTTATACATGGAAAAGATGATGGATGAGAAAGTCTTCAAAATGGAGCAGTGACACAGGTAAGGACTGACGGCTTGGGCAAGGGGAGCAACAAAGAGGCAGACTTGAGTGTAAGTCAATAAAATGATGACAATGAATTAGGAAACAACAATGACAGTGGACCAGTGTGACTGGGGACCCACAAGCCAATGCACAAGGGATGAGTGACATGTTGAAGAGGAGGATGCTCATGAGTTTGATATGACAAGTGACTATATTAAAATGCTAATAAACTTAGAATGGTGAGATAATAATGTATGTGTATATGCTTAGGAATGTTATTTTATTTCATGTCTCAATCTGCTGCAGAGGCTGAGAAATAAACACTAATGTTTTGGAAAGTGATTTCTATTGGGCACTATTTAGTCTCTGAATCAGTTACGTTGTCATCTGTACAATGATTTCACTTGTTAATAGTTAAGATGTCATATTTTCCCCAGGTTTATATTTTTATTTTTGTTGACAGCTATGGTATGTTCACAATCACTGATTTTCTGGAAAGGTGTTTAGTTTTCATATACAGTATGCATTACTTCTACCTGCCTATATCCTTGTACATAGGATGTTTGGTTTCATATATAATGTTATCTTTCTCCACCTCCACGATTAACTGTTCTTCGTCCATGGTGTCATGTTGCCTCTGGGACCCTCTGACCAACTGTTGACCTGATGCTCGTGCTTCCGTTGGTGACGTAATGACAACCTATTGAGGAAATTTACGTCCGGGAGTCCATGCATTTTGTTTTATTTTGAAAGTACCGGATACTCCACACGTTTGACTTCCTTTTCTGGTGCTTTCTGAATGACTGGAAATTGAGGTTTGGCAGCGATCGCGCTGAAAATACACCTGCAGCGTTTCTCGAGCAAAGCGGAGAACACTGGCGCTCCAGACACGCGCCACTGCCGGACTGCAGCACCATGGTTAGCTCTGATAGACTAGAGAGGGAGCGAAGTGCTCCGCAGTACGATTCGCCGGTGGTTTGCAGCGTGTTCACTCTATGTGGAATTTGAGGGTTAAAGGGTCCTTTTCCCTCATGGGCTCACTCTGTTCTGATCAGTTTACAGATCTACTCTGTGGTGGTTGGTCAGTTCAGTGATGCTTGACACCTTTTTGTCAACAACTCTGCATTCATTCTAACGTATATGATCTGCAATGGGCTTGAACTGACGATTAAACTATGGTAGTACATCAAACTGGTGGGTCTATTCAGGGGGGCCAGGGGAACAAGACACTCTAGGCAGCTGCTGGCACCGGGTAGAGGGGGAAGGGAGAGGTCTTGATGCTGCACACTTTTTGTCTTGGTCATAGAGGTGATTGATCACTTGGAGGAGATATGTTAAAAAAACACTAAACAGACATGAAGAATGTAGTTTCGAGCAGCTGTGTAGCTCCTCTAATACCATCTTTATCTCTGGGTCTCAGTGACCAGTCTTTTAAGTGTCTTCGAGGTTAAGGAGAAGACCACTGTTGAGCTGAAATTTCTCATTTTTTGCACCAACATTATAGAGCAGTCCTCCACCAAACATCAGTCAGACATGTTCGGTTGTTCAGTGGTTAAATCAAAGTTCAAGACCCACTTGTTTACTGTTGTCTATGAATTTTGAATTGGTGATTTATTTCTCTGATGTCCTGTCAGGGTTTATGTGCTTTTTTGTGATTTTTAAATTCTTTTTAACCCATGAACAACATTTTGATTGAAAGTGCTTTATATATATATAAAATTATTATCAATATTATTATGATTATTACTATCATCTGGTTTTAAAATACAACCACTTCCTGATTCGCAGGTCTTCTGAAACATAATACATTTGACAACGTTAACATTTTAACTAAGTTTGGAAAATGATGAGATCTTTTTGTTACTTATGCCATTGATAGTTATGCTTATGGATCAGATTCTTTATCAATTACTTTATCCATTCATGTCAATTCTCTGAGCGGCTGTTACTGTTTCTACTAACCGCCTTTGAGGAGGGCTTTGCATTGTTGCAGGGCATGTAAGACAAAGTGGGAGGAATTGATAAAGGAACTGTTAAGCAAAAAGACAAGTGATATCAACTCCTTTATGTCTTTTGAAATAGATTCTCAACTGGTCTTGGTTTTTGATTCCCATCACTAAATTAGCTGCTCAAATACTCCTTGAATGGCAATCAAATCCTCAAGACTGGAGATTTTACCTTAGAAATGATGTGGTGTAAAGGCAATAATGTAAAACTAAAGCTACTATTAATCTGTCCATGAGGGCATAAAAGAAATGAATTAGTAGTGATGGTCATCAGCATATGCCATGGCTGTTTTACCTTTGCAGTGTGCGTAGGGCATTGTGATGACGTACTCCTCGTCCCTACCTAGGAACAGCAGCCTAGCTTTACCATCCAGGATGGCTGACAAAGAGTTACCTATGGCAGCAAGGGGATGAAAAAGCACTTGAATAAGGATTTTTTTTTTTTGGAACAATACTGTAAGCTGCCTTAAAGAGAGTAAAATTATCTCAATACATGATACCAAAAAGATGAAAGCATTCAGATAAATCTAAATGTGTGTAAGTCTCATACTGGTGTTTCTACAAAACACTGTACTGTGATACCGACCATAGAACTTGGACTTGGCGAGGATGCTCCCACTGATGGAGAAACCGTCCTTTCTATTGCAGACATAAAAGGCAGAGACAGGTGGATGGTGGGACACCTGGCAGAGAAAGGAGACAGAGATGAGAGACATAAAGGTGTCAAAAAGATGTTGATTTACACATACTGCACTTCATAGGTATTTGTGTAAATGAGATGAGTCATGCATTTACAAATGTAGGAAATTAATCTGTCGAAACCTGTTCAGCTATGTAGAAAGTGCAGCTGTCAGTTTGGGGATGAAGCCAACAGCAGCGAAATGTTTCCCCCAGGATTGGGTTGTAAGGCTTCTTTAGACCCTGGATAGTATCAAAACAAAACAGTATGTTAGTTGGTATTCATGTAAACCAGGCAGCTGATCTGCTCATCATTACAAGACCAAAGTCAGTAAGATTTAAAAGAAACAAGAGTGTGGAGCACATTGCCACTTGGCCAGATTGAATAATTCAGCAGGAAACACTGATCAGTGCTGCAGGCACACAGTCCTATAGATAACTCAAGGTTATCAGGTTTCAACCTATCCATCACCAAGGAGTCTCCTGGAAGTAGTCAGCCCAAAAAGTGTTGAACAAGCCTGGTTTAATCTACAGGCATTATCTGCTGGCTCATTATGGCTGCAATGCTGCCACTGAGGAATTAAAAACTAAAGGAGAAGGGAAATGCAGAAGGTGACTCTCAGTTTTCATGGTGGAAAAAACCTACAGACAGAGTCATTTGTAAAGGAGCTCAGTAATAATATAACAGAGAGATAGAAAGATAGATAGAAAACACAGAGGGACAAGTTGAAACATTATTAGCAATCAATTGCCGGTAATGATGCTTATCCATAAATAGAGAAAAGTCTATTTAAAATTTTTAAATATTACCCACGTATTTTTCTAACTTAAAAGAATTTGAGAGCAGTAAAGATGCTACCACTGCTTACATATAATCTTAAAGCCTTGTCCAAACAGTCTTTAATGTATCATTTTGCCATGGTAAACTCATGGTCAATGTGGTCAGAGATCATACCTTGGGTTTCTTGTAGAAGCCAGACAAATACCATCTCAACACCTGCTTTATACGACCGTATGCGCTCTCCTCCAGTGCAGCTCTGTAGCAGAACAGACAGAGAGAAAACTGATTCTACTAGAACATCAGAGACGTGTGTACTCCACTTATCACAAGAAAGGATTTTATCAACATAGACAAAAACACACTCATCTACTAGGTGAAGTGAAGCAATATTCAAACACTACTGCACAATATGTGAGCTGTTGTGACCAGAGAAGAGCAACTCTGACAATACCATGGCCAAAATGTTCAAATGTCTCAATATCTGTGTAACCTACCACTGTATAGAGCTGTACATACAAAGACATCACAAACTGACTGTTCAGATTAGGACTGTAGTTAAACAGTTTGTAAAATTTCAACACCAGGGAGTTCCCAGCTTACGAAATAACTGACAATGAATCCAAAGCAAAAGATGTAGGTAGAGAGTGGGTGTGAGGTGTTTTTACTCAACAGAAAACCAGCGTTGTGTTCTGGTGTGAGGCGCAGCTGTCTTTCTTTATGCCTGACATAGGTGTCTGTTATATGCCCAGTGCTAACTGTTGAACAGCAAACGATCATGCACTCCCAAGGGTGTGTTTGTCTGAAAATGAGGAGTGGTCAGGTGCACAGCTGGTGTGTTCCTTACTTGAGGATACAGAACTTGACAGCACTTTAAACCTCCTTCAACATGGTCTCAGGTCTAAAGTTCTAAAGTCTGATGTGCAGAGTTTTCCTGCGATTTTGAGGACATATTAAAGAGATTGGCACACATCCGCAAGGCCAAACACAAGCAGTTTACTGAGCTTATTCCACTTACATGAAATGCACACCTCAACCATTAAATGTCAGAGCTGCTGTTGATAAATTCAGTTTAAAGTATGTAACTGAGGTGCAAAACAATTGCATAATACACAATAAACAATAAAAAACACATACAGGATTATTTTTTTTCCAAATACAGAGCTACATTTATAATATTGGTTACCAAACTCATGAGTCTCACCAATAATTATGCTCACAGATAATGA
This sequence comes from Cetoscarus ocellatus, assembly GCA_037902135.1. Lineage (NCBI taxonomy): Eukaryota > Metazoa > Chordata > Actinopteri > Labriformes > Labridae > Cetoscarus > Cetoscarus ocellatus. The sequence goes on from JBAMNC010000264.1 coordinate 144,882, forward strand.
AGGTGTGTTATGCACACACAGTACAGAACAGAGCCAAGGATTCATGCAAGAAAATGAGAAAATAAATTGCTTTAAAGCTGACAGTGATTTGATGTTTAGTAAACAGGCCTATTATTACCATAAACCTGTCTGATCCTCCAGTTTTTAATTGAGATTTAAAGAACTAATGAGGCTTTGCTTTCACCAAAGTGTCTGACTCATCCTTCGTTTCCAATGCTCTGGATGCTTCAAATGAAAAAAAGCACTTGAATCTGAGCTTTAACATTTATCATACATCACTCTGAGTGTTCTTTGAGTAAAGTGGTTTAATGAAAGGAGAGAAATTAAGTTTCCATCCAGAAATCAGACTAAACGATCGAACCTGCTAGCAAAACGCCAGCCGCCTGGCACAAACTAATTTAATGGGAATGAGAGCAGACACTTCGATTGATTTAATCTGTTATGCCCAAAACACATGCATGTATAATCACGGCACATAATCTATCCCCTTTATAGATTACTGCTTTGCTCATACAACATGCCTCCTCAAAACAGCAAAATACAGATTGACCCACCGAAAAACCTCCCTGTGCCACACGCTTTTAAACAGCATGTTTCTCGCAAACAAAATAGGGCTCAGAGATGGTGGTTTGCTGTGTAGTGGATAGTACCTATGGAGTGCAGTTTTGCTGACCAGAGTCCACAATTCAGGCCGATGAGGGAGACTGTGGATCTCTGTTCAACTTGTAAATGTTTAGTTTGGCTGTTATTTTACAGGGTTCAGAGGATGGAGTGACACAGGGAAGTTTGAGTGACAGAGCGGACAGCAGGTAGAAAATTAACCTTACCTTGACAGGTTAGCAGCACTAAATATGAATGAGATACAGAGGCCGGACAGCAGCAGTAGCTGGTCCTGCTTAACTGTCCAACAGCCTTTCATGCATTTCTATGGCAATGATAAACTAGAAAAGCACTCAGAGAGCGCAGACCTCTGCCAAGCAGCTTCAGTCCACTTTGGCGAAAATTGTCCTATCTGGCAATGTTAAAGAATCCTTTAAAAAAACTCCTGGATCCGAATGGTGATCCCGATCAATCCCAAAATCTAATCAGTTCTTCCGTATCCCATTCCACACATTTACTGAAAATTTCATCCAAATCCGTCCATAACTTTTCAAGTTATTTTGAACACAAACAAACAGACAAACAGACAAACAAACTAACCAACGCCGGCAAAAACATATCCTCCTTGGCGGAGGTAACAAAACTGGTTCGTCTTGGCAGTGGTTGCCATTAAAGGCACGGCCCAGTTTAACTATAAAATTTAAGAGTTGCTCTGTCTTTGTAAACTTAGGAAAATATTGAGGTACTGTAAGTGTAAAATATATACATAACATAGAATAAAACTAGACGGTGATCCGGATCACCCCCAAAATATAATCAGTTCTTCCATATCCCATTTCCAACAATTCCTGAAAATTTCATCCAAATCTGTTCAGAACTTTTCAAGTTATTTTGAACACAAACAGACAAACAGACAGACAAACAGACAGACAGACAGACAAACGCCGGCAAAAACATAACCTCCTTGGTGGAGGTAACAAAAGTACATCTCCATTATTTTAAAAAGATTTTACATATTAAAACTTTAACCAAAGAAAAACTTTGTCAACCAAAATGACACCAATACACTAACTCATTATTTGGTTGTGGCAAAAAAAAAAAAGAAAAGAAAAAGAAGACGTTTTCTACTCATCTGACAGTTTTACAAAATTATTACAGCTTTTTTCTGCTGGAATTATAGCCATAATAACCTGGATTTAACAGCAAAATGCATCACAAATATACAAACATCACATATTTGTCTTATGATAATAATATACAATTAGTCCATATTCCACAACATAAACATTTTACAAACTTTGGAAACTGAGCAGATACGTTTCAACAAGGTCATGAAACAGTCCTGTGACTCGTGACCATTAAATATTATATTTGACCTGATTAACTTCATAAGAAACTACCCTTAGTCAGTATTCTTTTTTTCAACTGATACTATAAGAAATATGGAAAATCAAATATATGAACAAGTTTATGTGGGTTTACACAGGTTTTTAACTTTATATAATGATGTTAAAACAGTGAAGTAACTCTGAGATACTGACTGTGACAGCAGGTCAGCATGGTAGTAGTAATCAGACAGCTTGTCCAGGAAAGACCGAGGCTCCAGGATGAAGGTAGGCAGCACCACCTTGGACAGATCCATGCCTGGCCGAAGTTGCTTCAGTAAGCTCCAAATAAGACCCTTATTCTCCTCTGAAACTGTCTCCACCTGGGAAGCTTCCCCGGCCTGGTTGCAGGAACAAATGAAAGAAGTGCTTTACATAATCTTATGACACCTCTAAATCAACACAATAAGAGCTTCACAGACGATGATCAGAAAGCGTTTTAGGCCCTCTTGACACAGAGACGTTTTGTTCAAAAGCAATCAGCGTTCTAATGGAGACGCCAGAACTGAAAACGCTGTAGCGTGCATGCCAGTCCAGTAGATGGCGATGTAGGTTTGCAGAGAAACAGTGCTGTTACAAAACACGTACTAAGAAGAAAAACTTTTCACAAACAACAATGGTGAGTGGACGCATGAAGACGCAGGAGTATCTTGTCTGGACTATAAATCTGTCCGGACAACAAATCTGTCTGGGTAGTTTTCACTGGATAACAAACCGAGCACAGTAAGCAGCATACATGCTACTTGGTAGACGGCCAAAGCTGTTGTTGTTCCTGGTATGCACGCGCAACCTTCATGCGAAAGAGTACTGCACATGTGGTGACGTCAGCGTTCACTTTGAAACGCTTTGTATCCCGTCTACATGGAGCCGGGCCCTGGTACGTTTTCAAAACTCTCCGCTCTGGACCCTGGTTTCAAAAGTTTCCAGATTCAGGCACTCCAGGCACCGTTCTCGTGTAAACGGGAGATGAAAACGCAATGAAAACTCTCCGTTTTGGGCTGAAAACAGAGTCGTTTAAACACCACTTTAGTATCAGATTATCACATAAAGCAGAAGTTCAACAGAAATTTGTACTTGTTTCAATTCTACCTCAGCCATCTCCTCTGTGCCTTGTTCCACATAAGCTGTTGCCTGTGGGCTGGGGGACAGCTCATCTGATTGGTCCATGTCGCTCTCCTCTGTCAGCCTTCCACCATTCTCATTGGCTGGCGTGTCCCAGTCGTACTGCGCCTCACGCTCAGATTTGTCAGAAAAACCGTCATGCTCCATGTGATGATTACCCAGCAGCACAGAGTCATTTAACCTGAGAGAACCACAGAAGAAGAGTACAGAATTACTCTTACGTTATAAAGAACCCCAAATTTCCTGCCATTTAACTTCTATAGAGGCTCCAGCTGTTTTTATGGAGAAAGGTGAGGCACAATCAAAGGGCTTCTTTTTAATGTTTACCCAAGATTGTTCCTTAATATACTTTAACTGGTGGGATTGGTTATTTAATTGGACAACCATTACCACAGATAATTCTACTGTGTGTTGAAGCTTGAGGAAATGAGAATCATTAGGCTTTGTCATCATTAGGTGATGTCTTACATTATAAACATCTTACATAATAGAATTGCTTCCTAAGTAAGAAATGGAGAAAAACTGCTTAATCATTAGGCAGCCCTCTGAGTAATACAAAACTCTCAGCAGGGCTTTTAAGTGACAAATAAATGTGTTAAATGAAATCTCTTATGGCTTCCTCATCACTAGATCATGAACAATCAATTCTAAACTCATGGCAAACCTGGTTTATTTGCAGCATTATCCAAACTTCATCAGCCTTGAACAAGGATCATCTATGGGCTTCAATAAGTTTAGTACTTCAAAACAGGCTTTTACTTTTAAATGCTCTAGACAGCAGGTGATTTTTTTTTTTTTTAGAATTGTGTAAGAAAATTTGTGATATGTATTTTTGAAAGAATTTTGCAGCCCTGATGTTCTGTATACATGTCTTCATTTTTTTGTTTCTGAACTGTAACAAAATTTTAGTGATGAATGAAAAAAATGTGTATCTGTAAAGTGAAAAATTTAAGTTTCTGTGCCTTTCAGAGCTACAAACTCTGTAATAACCTAGTGAAAGGAAGTGACCTAAATAGGTAAAAAATGACTCTTCTTTTTAAAATAAATTCTCCTAACTAGATAACTTGCTTACTGTTGTTTGGCCTGAAGCATTAATTGTTGGAGCACATTTTAAGTGTAAGACATGAGGATATATAAAGAGCTTTCTAAACTAGGTAGGTTCTGTTAGTTTTGCTAAAAATGCTCACACCTCTCAGAGGATGCATTACAGTTAATTTATGCATTCTGGTCATATGTACAGATTTATCAACATTAAATAGCAACAGAAATTTCAATATCTACCAAACAAATTGGTAAGTTTTGAAGCCTTTATCTGCTGAAAACATTATTATGCTGACATTATTGAATGTTCCTTTAACACACAAAAGTACTAAAATGTGGGGAAATAATTGAGTGTGTTGGAACCTTTAATGCTTATGGTCACAGAAAGGAAGGAAAAAGCTTTTATCTGTGACACCAAATAGAGATGAGTTAGATTTCCATAATGCCTGAGGGCTCGATAGACCAGAACGATCACATTCCTGAACACTCAGAGAGACGCTCACCAGCCAGTCATGTTATATATTAACCCCAACACGCCCTAAAACTGTGGAAGCTTTCCTACCTTAAAGACAAACAGCCAAGAGAAAAACCCGTCCACAGGAATCAAAACACCAAAGATGACAAAAAAAAAAAAAAAGCCAAACACAGGTCCTTATCTCCTCTCCCCTGCAGTCCCTGCGTCTTTGTTTTGTATGGCTGTTACTTAAAGGAACGGTTCTGTTTCCTTTACTCCAACATGCTTGCTTCCTGAATGAGTGTGTCTGTGTGCTTCAATGTGTGTGTCTATCTGTTTATGCTGGGGTGCCTGGTTGCTGCCGTCTCTCTCAGGGTGGCGTATGATTCTCATTCTATTCTATCTTCCTGCTCTTCTGTCAATCATGTGACCATGTGGACTGCTGTGATTGGCTGCAAGAGGAGCAGAAGAGGAGGGAGAGCTGAGGATGGATGGCTGGAGGGAGGGTTCAGTCATGGAGGAGGAGGGGGGAGGTGGGGGCTGGAGCAGAAAGGGATGTAAACAATATGTAACATGGACATATGCTCTCAAGCAGATAACTAACTAGCATGCATTAAGAGTGACACACATTGTAAAGTCAAACTCAAGAAATGATCTAGTCTAGTAAAATAGGCTTGATTAATAATTACTTAAGCTAATTTGATGATGGGAGGCGATGAATAATAATATTAAATAATAATAATAATAGTAATATATATGTATAGATAGATAGATAGATATAAATTAAGAGTCTGATATTATATGCTTTAAAATTAATACGCTAATTATCTGAATAAATGAATTCTTAAGGATTAAATAAGTATATCCTAATCCATGTAAATTATTAAAATGTCAGCATAATAGCGACATTTAAAAATTCTTAAAAGAAGAACTTTTTGGCACGTTAGATTCTTATTCGTTTTTATTTATTTATTTTTCATGACTTCTTCCCATAGCATTATTTACTAGATTATTAAAAACATTAAATACTTTAGTTGTAGAAGAAAATACACCCTCTCCAAACCGGAAAGCAGCAATCTCAGGCGTGCAAGGACACCTGAGGTGATATGAGGACAGGCGCTGCAGTTCAGGTGAGCAGACGACGCGCACGAGATGGTGTTGCATTTTAAGGAAGCCAAGGAGACTGAATTTTGTGCGAACTGGTGTTCTACGAATCCAAAGAGGCAGCCGGTAAGATGCTGGACTCTCATACTTTAAAGGACTGATGGTGGTATTGGGTATTATGTTGCTGCGCTGCGGTGCCAGCGTGGGACGCGTGGACACGCGCAGCGCAGCCTTTGTTAAATGAACTTTCAGAGCTTGCCTTCCTTAGTTTAAAAAATTGTTTGTTTGCTTGTGGTTTGGGTGAAGATGAATTAAGACACTGCAGATAAGCGCTTTAAAGGGACGCACGAAGTGCTGACGGACTTTTGTTTGTTTGTTTGTTTGATTGATTATTCATTGATGGTTGTTTGCTGATTTGTGCGTCTCTTTGTCACATGCGGTGTGGTGGATATACAGCCCATATAGCATCAAAAATTGATGGGTTTAATAGAATTTACACATTAGGGGTGTGATAATTAACTTACATCATCAGTATAAAATCTGTATATTTGAGGGGTGAAAATGCTTAAGGAATTGCCTATTTATTATGGTTTGGTGGGCTGTTTATTATCTGTATGGGGCATGTTTGTGAAAGTGTATTTTTTGTTTCCTTTTTTTTCTAAGGTTTTTCACCTGACCAACTGACCAACTGACCAACTAACTAATTAAATAAATAAATACATAACTATCAGGCCAAGTAATGGACTAATGGATTGATCAAATAAACCAACAAGCTCAATAATCAAACCCTGGAAATTATACACTGTAAATAAAACTGGCAAAGTTAATTGAGTAACGGAACCTTTCAAATAAAGAAGAAAATAAATCACAGTCTGAGTGGAATCCAGTTAATCTTTTGGGTAGACACCAGTCCTTTTCAAGTTGGGAGTTTGCACAATTTTAAGGAACTTGACACACATAATCGTGTAAAGAAACACCTTTTGTAAATATTGATTTCAGAAACAGTAACTGCTGTCAGTCAGTCAAAATCAAGCAAATTCATTACAGCCATTGAAATCAATTAATGCCAATTGTCAATATGTACAAAGGACTGCTGGTAAAATTACTAAAAAAAATCTTTGTTAATCAATCTGCTCATTTTCAATTCATATAAAATATTATCTTGACATTCTTCACATAAATTCAGGTCTGGCTTGTTTTTATCGGTGTTACCTTACTAACGTATTACTTTATTTGTTTAATCCTATTTCTTATTGGCCATATTCTGCTTGCACATTTTCTGTCGTTTACTGACTTTTTTCCCTCCCATTTTTGGGAGGAAGAGAGTCAATTAACATCATATCATAATAAACAGATATGTGATAATTTTCTACATACACACTTGTGTGCACACACACAGGCATCCAATCCTGCATTGTCAGTTTTGTTTTTCTGTATGGACCCCACGAAGAATAGTAATAAATCCTATCCCTAATACTGAAGTTACTGTATGCCATAATAAATTACAAAAAGTAGTGTACAACAGATACAGTTTCTGACCAAGCACTTTATGTTATCATGCAGTGCTGTGCGATATTTTGATGTGTAGTGTTTCCAATGGCAGACAGGGCAGTAGGCATATATGTTTGCTTTTCTTAACTCAATCTAGAAGCTGTTTTGAAAGGGCTGAATATTTTTCAGTGGTCTAATGTTAGTTTCTCCTTATGATGACAACTGGCATGAGATGACCGTCTGCAAACAAACAAATCTTCCCCTATGGTTGAATCAATATTTTTTGTCAAAATGGAGCCATTTTGGTCACGTTACCGAAACATAGTAGTAGGTCACATTGAAACATTTTTCAAGATTTATTTTTGGGGCTCTGTGTTTTCAATGAATCGAGGTAGTTGACAGGACACAAGACCCTGGAGCTTTCAATGGATAGAAAGAGATAGTTTATAGAGCATAAGACCAGGGAGAGTTGCGTCATGTTGGGTGTCATGCAGAGAAGAGGCCACAGACAAGCCTTGGACTCAAGCCTACGTCACCCACAAGTAGGACATCTCCTTCTGCACATTAGTTCATTACTTAGTCCTTAGTATTACTGTAAAAAACTGCTTAACTTTTAAGATACTTATTACTCTTCCCTTATGAAAAAACAGATCAATAACAGGTTAAAAACTGAGGTAACAGCAGCCAACAGTGTTCTTTATTAAAACAAAGATAACACTGCAAGTTGTTGAAAGTACAGCCAAATCATTTCCTCTTAATCTCAATGCTGTTTGACTATATAGCTTGTCACTGAATGTAAACATAATCATGATAACCACCCATAAAGCACAATAAAAATCTCAGCAACTAAGATGTACTTTAATTAGGCAACTGTAACATTATGTAACATTACAGCTGTCACCTTTACACTACTTGTTATTTAAAAACATGGAAATTTACAGCAATGTACTATGTAAGTAAGTAGTTGCTGTAGGCACTTCAGTTGATTTTGATATTCTTATTCTTTTGACAACTTATCATTTTGATTTGCTTTTCATGACCCTTTTCTAGTTTTATGCATTTATAAACTTTATTTCTTGCACACAAAAAGTTCTAACAGTTTCTTGAAGTTGTATATCAAAACTTGAAAGCTAAATTTCTAAAAACTGCTCAGAATATAGTTAGAAAAAAATAATTCCAAGGGGAAAACATACTTGTGAGGCAAAAATAAAAAAAATTGTTTTATATATATATATATATATATATATATATATATATATATATTTATATTTATATATATATATATATATATATATATATATATATATATATATATATATTTATATTTATATATATATTTATATATATATATATATATATATATATATATATATATATATATATATGTATATATGTATATATATATATATATATATATATGTATATGTATATATATATATATATATATATATATATATATATATATATATATATATATATATATATATATATATATATATGCACACATATATATATATACATATATATGTATAAACACATATATGTATATCCTGTTCTCATGTTTTGTGAAAAACAGGCTTAGTATAGTGATTATTGTTGATAAAATTCTCCATTAATCTCATCATTTGATCACAGGCTCTTCTTGCTGTACTTCTTTGTGTAAAAGCAGTGAAGTCATTATGACTGGCTGGTGAGACAAAAGCATTAGAAATGATTTAATACATAGAGCTGATAACTTCATTAAATTTCCCACAGCAAACTACTCTGAATGGGGATTTTGTGTCATTCCAGTGCAGCTGGATTTGTCAGATGTCATGTCAGTCATATATCCCATGGATACATGAAACTGTCCATGTGATTTTGGGCACAGCCAGGAACTTTTTGGGTTTAAAGACATGTTGATGACACAAAGGGAAGGAATAAGAGTTTGAGTTGAATCTACAGCATTAGCTTTAGGCTCTGTGGTTTTTATAAGAGGTACCTGTCCAACCAACTGATCCAAAGCAGCACCTAAAAGCCAAACATTACCTAATCTCAGAAAGCCCACTTGTTTTGAAAACTTCCTAACTCTCCTTAAAGGCCCTTTTATCCTAAATAACCAGGGGTACTTTGTTGAGAAAAATAAGAAGTCAACTTCAAAAGATGGTACAATTCAATAAAGGAATATCAAAGATGTATGGTTTGCAAAATAGAGTAGCACCGTGTTATGCTGATACTGATCCAACATTTCCTTCTGCTGCCATGTCTATGCATTATACACACAGTACCTATCCCCTCTCTCTATACATCACACAGATATCCATATATGCACATATATACAGTATTGACTGTACATGCAGGTGAGCCTAAACACAGCACCATGGTCACAAGGATGAGGACTTGCTCAACAAACAAATCTAAATAAAACAGTGACAGGCTAATTTTACCACCGCTGCAGTATATTTAGATTTCCTGTGCGAGGGAGGAAATTGATTTTCCAGGATAATTTAGCTACGAAGCTGAGTGGCTTCAGTTGCATCCTTCTACAGGATCAGATACAGCGACAGACGTGAAAGAGATTTAAAGGCTGATGGCTGCTTTTTTAATTATGTAGAAAGAACTGATGAAATGTTATTTTGATGCATTTTCAATATCAAGACAGAAACACGTAATTCTATACTTCATAAGTCATTCCTAGGTATTGGTGACTTTTCAATATGGCAACCTCAGCAAAAAAAGAAAGAAACTTGAACTCTAAGTTATTATTACACTGTATTTTGCAATGGATGATCCACCCTGTTAGGCAAATGGACCCAACATGGGAGAACCAATTTTTTAGATAGCAAATTAGCCATTGCTTTAACAGACAATACATGAGTATTAGGCTACGTTCACACTGCAGTCAAAAGTGACCTTAATCTGATTTTTTGGCTCAAATGTGACCTGTATCTGATTTGTTTTTGACAGTGTGAACAGCACAAGTCACATTGAATCTGACATTTTCGAATCAGATTCAGGCCACTTTCAAATGTGGTACTGAATCAGATACGTATCTGATTTTCTTGAATGCGACCGCTGTCTGAACAGCCAGGTCACATTCAATGCGACTTTGACGTCATTCTAGAGCAGGGGTCGGCAATTTACCTTGAGTCAAATTTTTTCAGAGTCACTTCATGGCCAAAACATATGAGAGGTTAATATATAGACATGATTGTTAAAAAGTTTATACCATTTTTTCCTAAAATAAAGAGTTTTAATTGATTTTCCCTCTACAAGCATGATTAAAAATGCATAAAGGGGGGAGTGACGAGAGAAAGTGAGAGAGCGCTGGTGCAATCGACTGATGTCTCCATTACATGCACAATAAACAATAAACGTGAATGAATCATACATCTTTACACTGTTTGTATTATGATAACTGATAAACTCAGTTTATTAACACTGCACCAACAGTTTTAATGAATTTATCAGGCTAAAATAACAGTTTACAGGACGCCGAAAGACACTGAGGATCCACTGTTGACCATCTCATCCGTGCGCATTTGCGCGCTACTGTGTTTCTACGAGACAGCGTCAGTCAGTGAACAGTCTGCTCCTGTCTGATCTGCTCTCAGACAAACTAAGAAACATCAGAACAGATGATAAAACTAAGTTTTCGCCTCTGTTCACCTGTTCAGTGCGCTATGGCTCTGAGCTGTTTTTCTCTCCAGCAACAATCTCTCATCGGCAGGGGTCGACGGGAAAGAGCGGCCGCCTTTAGGTTCATAAGAAATAAAATATACCCATAATTACTTTAATAAGAGCGCACTCAAAGTGAGCTGCTGTAACATCAGGTTCTGCGTTACGAGAACAAACTTCTCCAGCATTGTGAAGCACATTTTTGGTCTGTGTTTGTTGCACCTCATCACACCTCTTCTGTGCATGATGTCATTAATATTCAACTGAGCATGTGTGTCACTTCAGAAGCGTGAGCTGTTCACATCGTAGTCTGCGGACAGGCCACATTTAAAGGCGTAATCTGAACAGCCAAACAAAAAAATCAGATTTGAGCAATAAATCGGAATTGAGCATTAAGGGCTGCAGTGTGAACGTAGCCTTAGGCAGCTTTACACAGATAAGCAATAATTTAACATAGATACTAAACACTTTCTGATTTTAAAACAATGCACTTTACTTTTGTACATTTATGCCTTATAGGGGGAAAATTTAAGATTAGGGCATACAAATAAACAGCATAAAACCTCTCAATAAAGATAAAAATGATCATTGGCTCTTCCGACATTTTGCCCCTCAGAATTACTAACAAAGTCGTGCTATGATCTGTTATTGGATAAGTAGAAATGTTTTTTTCTTTTTTTTAAATCTTTGTACAATGAATACAATCAAAAACCAACAGAGTATAACATGAATCATATAATACAAAGTTAACCAAATAAATAAACCTATAAATCAATAACACTGACCATGTTTTCATTTTCATAATTATAGGGATTCTAACTTTAACATCAAAACTAACAGGAACATTTTTCATTCCATTTCTTATAATATTACCCTTGAAATCATCAAAGATGAGTGTATGTGCAAAAAAGCTAAAAGGTAATAAAAGCAAGCATATTCATTCAGTAAATTTTACATTGAAAATTTTAATCTGTAATAATAATAATAATAATAATAATAATCTAATAATAATGACATCCTTGAAACAGAGAGGTCACCAAAAACCTAGAACGACCCTCATTATGTTTCAGATTAAGTTTTAAAAGTTTGTACTCAATTACCTTTTCTGCACCAATGGGAATGTGGTTTAATGCTTTTACAGGTGATCACATGGTTTTTAACAGCAGCAACATGGCTTATGTAACAGTCCAGCTTTGTTGCTGATAAAAACTGAGTACACCAATTTAAAGCTCAAATATGAAAATAAATTTTCAGACCACCACGTCTCAATACTATTCCTGTTTGTGTTTTGCTGTCACACAATGGTGTAAAGTTCAGTTAGATCTTTTTTTTTTAACTGATCCAATTGTTTATTTCCAGTACTAACAAAAGACGATATTTAGTGAGTCTGTCTTTAAAAAGAAGTGATTTTGTAATTTTGTTTGAGTAATACTGGGCATTACTTGCATCACTTATCCACCTGCAATCAATACATATTTTAAGGGAACTTTCCAAATAATTGCCATCTTTTTCATGTACAACAATTTAAATAGGATCCTTAACTCAACTAGCAGTAAAAACATTTGCTCTTCCTTTCATCAAACTTCTAATGAATCATTTAATCAAACATCTTAAAAAACCCACTCATCTAATTGTTTAGCTTTTGCACATACACTAAAACTGCTACCCTTGTGTATTATACTGACAGACAGTATTTAAGTCAAATAGAAAAACATTCTGGAGGCTAAATTTATATTAACAGCCATTGTGAGTAAATAACTAGAGATATGTGGATCATTTTTAGGTCTACCATCTGTGATTGTCCTATTTTTGTATAAATAGTGCAGCAATATTGTGTTTGGTATATAGGCCAGAAGCATTCTGTGTGCATTGGCAGGAAAACAGTGACAGCAAAAAGGACCACAGCTAATATTTGAGACAGTTGCTCTTTGCAGACAAATGAACACAACACTTACTGTAACAGCTCAGCATCAGTGAGCGCTGTAGACTGCAGCAGGTGGAGAATATGGGATGACTCTGAAGTCGTGCTGATATCTGCCTCTCTGCCTGCTTTAGCTGTAAGCTTGTACAGACTGGAGCAGCTGAGAGCCAGCTCCAGGGCATCCATCCAACACCGACCTGAAAAGACAGATGCATTTTTAGAGATAGGAAAGAGTGATCTTATAAATCATCTGAATCAAAAGCATGCAACTGAAACAAGCACACATATAATCCTCACCGTCAGACTCAGATGCTGCTCTGAAGATCAGGTAGTTGCTGGGGAGAGGCTGTGTGATGGAGCCAACGTTTTCTCCTTTGGGACCCTGAGCATATGGATAACACAGTGAGTCACGCCTCATGCCACTTTAATCATGTTGTACCAACAGAAACAAATGGCTCAGACGCAGGCTATAAGCATTATCTCTAAGAAGGCTGTGCATCCACACACATAGTACTTCACTGAAACTTCAAAATAAACAATAACTAATCAAATACTCATTCTCCTAAGACTAAAAAAGAAACAGCAAGCGCATGGACATATAACAGGGTCGAAACTGGCTAGTGTTACTTTTATTGCCAAGTAGTATAACATTACTATTTACTTCCTGTAAATAATTTAGATTTTACTTTGATTTTTAGTTTTGATTGAAATATTCAGCATAACACCTCTTCAAAAAATGCAAGTAGAAATAAAAATGTCCACCTTATTTACCCTTTTTTGAAGATTGCAACAGGTTTTTTTTTTTTTTTTTCAATTTTAGTTACACATAAATGCAATACAGTCAGAATAAATCAAAAATTCCCTCACAGTGGATATAAAAAAGTCTCCTTAAGTTTACTTTGATTCAAGAGGGGGAAAATAATTCTTTTTTTCAGACTGTGTGCTCCAGAAAACATTTTCTATCCTACAAGTTTTTGTTTTTCCTTACACAGAAAAATTAAAAATCTCATTAATCTCAATAAAATAAATACCAACATTTTGCCAGAAGTTCAGGGGAGCCAATTGAGGAAAGACTCAGCTATCTGTTAAATTATTGATTTGGAGTTTTATGTCATTTTAAACTTCCAGCCTAATTGGCTTTTGACAGAAGTAAACATTGTTTGAAAACCACAACATGTTTGATTTATTATCAGTGCACTGTCTGTGAAGGCCTCAGTCATCCAGGTTATGGTTATCCAGTGCTGATCAAAGTGGGAACTGGACTGGTTCAGATTCTTGAAGACCTTTCACCTCTTCTCCAAAACGCTTCTCTAGGTCTAAGAGTTGACTGGGGAAGAGCCAGAATACAGGGAGTAAGAAGAGGGAAGAGAAACACGTCATGGAAGCACTAAGAAATGCAGCTACCCAAACTGGGCCTTCAACAAGACCTCAAAGAAACAAGATACTAGCAGAGAAGAAGAGAACAACAGCCATTGTAATTTCCTATTTGTCTGAAGCATCTGCAAAAGTCTTTCATTCAACATTCCTGTAAATTTTAAAACCCTCCAACACTCTGAGACAGAAGCTTGTTCATCCCAAGGACAAAATACCCAGACACAAGCAGACCAATGTGGTCTATGGCAGTCGATGCAACGAAGAATGCAACAATCTGTACATCAGGGAAACCAAACAACCCCTACATAAACACATGGCACAGCATAGGAGAGCCAACTCCTCTGGAGAGGACTCAGTCATTCACCTACATCTTAAAGACACAGGACATTCTTACAATGACGTCTCTATCTCATCCAGGGATTTGAGAGAGGTGTCAAAGAAGCCATTTTTTTCAAGATGGAGAAACCATCACTGAACGGAGGTGTGGGACTAAGACACTTTCTATCTCCAGCATACAATGCAGTTTTTGATATCCTTTCATATACAATCCAAAAACAACTCCACCGAAGAACAAAGGACCAAAGGGCATGAGACCCAAACAACCCAGGAAATGCCCTGCAGCCACACGCCCAGGGGAAACTTGGTCAACGACTCTCAGGTAACCACCCAGATCATTTGCATATCGATGCCGGGTTTAGGCTTTGTATTCTGGCTCTTCCCAAGTCAACTCTTAGAACCGAGGAGACCCTTTGGAGAAGAAGGGAAACGTCTTGAAGAATCTGAACCAGTCCAGTTGCCACTTTGATCAGCGGTGGTTAAAAATCCACCATGTTAGATAAAAGGTTCCTTTAATTACAAAATAATGATATAAATCAACCGTAAACAAACTTCTAATAATGTAAGATATAAACTCAACATTTGGGATATTCCCTATCAAATTATTTCCATGAGTACAAAAGCACATTCAATCCAGGTTTTATGTTCATCACAGTGTCTCAGAAAAATACAGAATATGAAAAAAAAAAACACACACAATTCCTAAAGTGTAAAAAAAGTCACTGCATCAGATTACTACAAATGTGTTTTTCCATTGAGAGAATACCACATTAATGTCAGCACCTTTAAGATTTCTCATTCTGCCCTGCAAAAGTAAACCTGAACACAGATTTGATTGCATATCATGTTAATAATTTATTCTTTATCATCATGTTTTTTTTAAAGCCAGTAGGCTAACCTTGACAGCCCAGATGGATTTGTCCAGAGGGTGGTAGAGCTTGAAGCAGAAGCCATCTTTCTTTGAGGGTCTCTCAATCAGTTTACATGCACTGAGCAAGATGGTGCCCACCCAGTGGTCTGTTTTGGGGGTCTTATAGATCAAAAGAACTCCAGGCTTCAGGGCACACCATAGCTTTGTCCAACTCTTTAAAGAGCCACGGATCTACAAAATGGAAGAAGGATAGTGTCAGAACATCATGGTGACACATGAATGATTATATTTAGCCATATGATACACATCAGAAGAATCTTCAGATTTATAGCTACATTGGGAATACAGCTTATTCAATGTTTTGTAATCTAAACTGCAAAATCTGTTTAGTGAAGTAAAAATGATATGCCAGTGTAAAAGGTGTAAATGACAAATGCTAAAGTCTTAATATCTTACATGACACCAATATCAGTTCAATACAAGCAGCTTTATTATCATCTAGGGGCCACTGGTTTGGAGCAGCTCAAACCTAAAAACTAGAGGTACCCAAATCAATCAAAAGCTTATCATTATCAACAAATAATTAGGAATTAATTTAAATGGTCACCAATTTGATCACCTATGCTTAAACTCCATGCCCTCCTTTAGGGTTGAAAATTCAGCCACTTGTCTGCAGCTACAACTGGTCCACTCCAATTTGTAGAAATGTGAGCTGAGACCAGCAGGATAAGAGCTCATCAGCTTAGTTATACACAACCTTCACAACACCTGCACGTATGCTTTGTGATGCTTTTAAGGTCCATTCAGTAACTTTATGATGTGTTGATGCTGACATGTTAAAATGACCATTTGAAAAAAGTCCACACGTGTTGATGTGGTCAAATGTTATTCAGGAGAGGAATCTGAGATTTTGTGAGGAACCTCAAAAAAATAAAGCTGCTTGGGGGGTTAATGTGTCTGTATTTTCAGCCATATGAAATAATTTCCTCACTTACATGATGTAACTAATAATGCTTTGAATCTCTCTCTCTCTCTTTAATTAGACTATTAGCCTATTGTAAAAGCTTCTTATGTTTTATAGTCGCTCAGTAATTTTCTTAACTCACATGACATTAATAAGTCATTGCATACAGACTGACTAAAATATTTAAGTCAAGCCAACCTAGAAAAAAACAACGCAAATAGCTTAATTAAAAAAGCAATATGTTGAAAGATATTTAACTCAGTTATTTAAGGTAACTAATGTAATTATTGTATAATGCCAAGAAAACAAATTTCACACCCACTGGACCTTATTTATTCAAGGTCCAGCAAAAATCTAAATTTCATTCTCCTGATATTACATTTAAACACATCATGTTCTTTCTTCTGACTGGGACTCAAATGCATCACTAAACACAACTCGCACTCGTTTTGGAGCAATATGTCCCTTCTTTAGCTTTGCTGATTAGCTTTAATGCTGTTGGTCTAAGTGTGAATTTCAGTACAGACTTAAGACACTGGACTGCAGTTTTTTTAAGAAGATGACGGAGCATCAGGATCAGCATCATGGCATCCTCAAGTAAACACGAGGTGAACCCACACACACACATATATATATATATATATATATATATATATATATATATAAAATGCATGTTGGGGTTAAATATATCAGTAGATACCCTAAAAGTGTTAAACCTATTGAGTTTTTGATGATCTGATTGCAGCAAGAATAAATTATTGACAGTAAGGTTTTTACGAACAGTCCTAAATGTCTGTTTGTAAAAAATTCACTTAATAGCTCATGATAAGCATTAGCTATGACCATGCTGACATACATTCAGTCTTTTGGAGAATCCTCTGGTTACAAAAGGACAAAAAAGACAGAGGTATCCATGAAAGTCTAATAAAAAAGGACAGTGAATTACAGGATTGACTGAAAAGACTTTTTGTTTCTGTAAGAGGTCAACTCTCTCCTGGCCCCCTTCACCATAGCCATCAAATCTAACCTACATCCTGTATGTGGATAAGTAAATCTGCAAAAAAGGCACATGATTGCACCTTTAGCCAATTAGACATGATGACAACACTGGGATCCTTCAGTGCACTGAACAGCTCCTTGGCTGCACGCTTCTTCTCCTGCCTGTAATTCTGCTTTTGGACCTGAAACAACAACACACGAATGAGTCATCAGTAACAGGTCACAGGAACAGTCCAAAAGAACCAACACTAGGTGGAAGCAGAGTCACATTAATGATCATGTTGGCACATCGATCTTCAATTCTGATTTACATGATTCATTGTCGATTTTCAAAAACAGTAAAAATAAATAAATTAATTAATATAAATTTAATAAATGAATAAATAATTTAAAAAACAAACAATTTTGAAATGTTCTAAACTGTTTTTTTCAACCCACTGAGCTTATATGGATCAACGCATAAAAAGTGACTTTACGATGAGCATAACAACATAAAACAGACAGTAAAACCTTCTAATGCAAGGAAGGAATTTGTACCTTAAGAGACTCTTTCCTGGCCAGCTTCTCTGTTGGGGAGGGGCAGTCCTTCTCTACGCCATTAAACATCCTGGACTCAGACTGGAGGAGGGAGGAAAGACAGTAAGCAAGGGAGAGGAGGAGGCGGAAGAGAGGCTTAATGACAAACTCAGTTAACTATTACCTCTATAATACAGTTTTAACTTTGGAAAAGCATGACAGAAATATGCTGTGCTGTAAAACTATAAAACAGCAGAAAGTCCAAAGCCCAAAAAAATGAAATCTTTTTGATAAAACTAGTGAGATAAAGTATTGTGAGCAGTCTAAAACACATTAAAAAGAGGTCATGTGTCAGAGTAAACTTTTGTCATGCACAGCCACGATGGTAAACTACTGTCTGTTTTTGCTTTTGGATACCACATTACTGAAATATCCCCTTTTAGTGGATCGAATCAACCACAAAGTTTCTTTGAAGCTGGTGGGTGGTCCCTTCATTCAGGAAGTCAACCTGACAAATTGTTACATGTGGTATTTTGACCACAAACCAACAGACTTCCTTGGTTAAACAGTAAGGGATCAACTGTTTGATGGTCTCTTCATATCAATGAGAATAGAGTCTCACTGCCTAACTGTGATTTTATGGCACTTCTAAATGTTTCAACATAAACAGTTCTGTGAAATTAACTGAGCCAAAACACTTCAATACTATTCAGCAAGCCCACAAAGGTGAATAAAAAATGATACATTTTCTCATATAACAGAATGTTAGTATCTGCATGCTTAAATGACAAAACAAATATTGAAGGCAGAACTTAATCTCCTATTGTCCCTAAAGGGTTTGAGAATGTAAAGGACAAAGGACCAAAAATGCAGCTGTGCCATCAAATTGAATATCTTCCTTAACTGGCAATGTTGCAGCACAAGGCAAAGCAAGACTCCATTTACACCTTGCATGAAAAGGAGTTTGGCATGTTTGAAATGGGGTTGGATATGGTTTATGTGAGTAAATGCAATAGCCACAGTTATTCTGATCAGCTGCCTCTGTAAAGAGTAACAAACATGGAATCAATACTGTTTGTTGCTGCTGTAGGGGGGCAAGAGCTCGGACTCATTTCAGTAAATATGGTATGAAAACAAGCTAAAAAGAAAACGCTTTGGGGGGACACTTCATTCGATTCATTTACACTTTACCTTTCCTTTAGCAAGCTTCATTGCTTTGTTACAAGCACTTTAACACTTTTTGGGGGTTTATTTCAGCTAAAATTCAATAACTTCTAGGAGTTCAAAAACTCGTGAGTGATCCAAGGCACACTGATGGAGTTAAAATCCCTTTATTTTAGCAGGGATACGTCATGTCAATGCATTTCGATTCAGCAGAGTCTTCATCAGGACATGATTAACAACAAAGTGTTAAAATAAATACACAAGGGATGTCATGTGATTGTGTCATGTGTGACATGACATCAAAATTCCTCTCAACACAAAAATATGGAAGTCTACATTCAGGCTTGGTGATCTTTAATGTTAGGCATAAATGCAACTGACAAAAATTTAATATTCAATGGCACAAGCTACATATAAATGTGGTCTGGAGTGTGTAAACACTATAGCACTGGCATGCATTAAAAGATCCTGTGGAAGACCTTGCCCTGAGCTAATGGCTAGGTTTCCAGGTGTACTTTGTGCAATGAAGCTGCTTACAAGGCATATGAATGGGGGTGCATTAGTGATGAACTAAGAGGCAAGTGACAACCAGTCTTGTCACATTTTGTTTCGACAGCAAGACGTTTCAATTAAACCAATACCCCACAAGGTTTGTTTGCATAAAGTCTATTGCTGTTTCACTTGAAAGTATGTGGATGAGAAAATTAGGGGAAAAAGCTGTAAAAGAGGCACTGCTAGCATCTCTGCTTTTGGCAAATTTGCTTACATTTATTTGTATTGAAGTGGCTTAATTTAAAGTAATGTCAACTGTTACTGGGGTACAACAAAGAAGCAAAGACAAGACAACTTAACAGTATCCAGTTGAGACTGAAAACAGGTACTGACCACTCCTTACACCTGTTACTTAGGAATGACACAAATACAACAGAGGTAGGACAGGTAGCATTATGATGTTTTGATGTCCAGACAAATGGCTTATATCACTGCTGAAGTTCCCACCATGGCCCAAAGTTCCTCTGTTCTTAATTTCATTTTCTCTGAAACATATTCCAAAAAGGACTACATCTGCTTTCCATTTTAAGAAGTGGAAATTACAATTCTGTGTGTTTCATGATGCATTCGTAAAATGTTTTGATATTGCTTGACCTCCTAAAAAACAAGGCCTCAGCATCTTTAGGGTTTGTTTGATCTTTCCAGGCTGTTGATACAGTAAGCAAGTAGGAGTTGCCCTCTCATTCAAATAAGAAGGTTACAGTGGATCATTGAAGAGCTGCCCAATCAGGAGCTGTGTTCTTACCTTGCTGCCTGGTGATTGGGCAGGACTAAGTTCATTACTCAGCATGGAGAGGCCGTTCCTGTCTGTGTCACTGCCTGGTAGGAACCCATAACACTTAGTCACATACAAACAAGCTTTTGGAATAACCTAATGATATACATTTAAAGCACAGCAGCCCAAAGCAGCTAATAAGCAGCAGCTGAGGTCTTTAATATTACAAAATAAATACAGTAGTTATTATTAAATCAACAGCATGCGTTGCTTGTATAGTAGTATCATTTATATTAGTTTTGACCTTAAGGACTTTTACCTGGACTGAGGTTGTAGAGGTCATTGTCTCCTCCATAAGACAGGTTCCTGGTGAGGGAGCGAGGGTCAATTTTCGGTGGGGAGGTGGCATTTGGGCACAGAGAAAACCTCCGCTGGAACAGATTCTCCTCCTTCATCCTGTCAACCGGCTCGACCTCTGCAGGGGGAAAGAGCAGAGTTGGGAGAAGAAGGGGCAAGGAGAAACAAGGGTGGAGAAACAAGATCAATCTTATCTTATTGGAAAAGCAGTATGATGTTGTTAGATTTTTGCATGTATGTAAACTAGGTTCAGCATTTAAGGACACTGTTTTACATTTGGGAGGGGAATTGAAAATCAATTCCAGTTGAAAATCAATAACAACCAGTTTAAGGAATCAGTATCGTTTGTCATTTTGCTTAACAATTCCATTATCAATTTCTTCCACTTTTTTTCTGTGAGCCTTGTAAATCAAAAACATCACACTGTCATCAGAGTCAGTCAGTGGAAACACTAGCAAGAAGTCATAAACGTGACCATGGCAGAGAGGGTACAGAGGGGTCAGAACTGCAGCTTAATTTTACACAAAAAGAGCTGACTGCCCAGTTTCTAGTGTCTGTGGCATTTCAAGAAAGGGTGGAAACACCTGCAACATGCAGAAGTCTTTCTCTATGTTGCGTGGCACTGAATATCAGGAGTTCCATGGTTTTGACATTGTTGATACTGAAAACCAGTTTGGGTCGTTTTTTTTCTATACAGAACATAAAAAGAAATCAACAAGGGTATTGACAAAAAAAATCTGATGGTTAACGGAATCGGTATCAATATAATCTTATCAATTCCCATCCCTCTTGAACATTTCTGTTTTTTTCCTCCTTCCCCGTGTTCACCTACCTGATTGTCTGGATCCTCCCTTTCCCTTTAACAAAGACCAACTGTACTGCATGTCAGTCTGTCCACAACAGCACTGTGCATGGCAGTGTCAAGCCGTTCAGACTGCACATTGTTAGGTAATGTGTGGCAGACTGAGACTGCAACCAACTTCAGTCACTCTGCCCACAGAGACCCACTGTCCATTATCACCCACACCACCACCATGTGATGCCTCAGACATCCCTGTCTGCCTGTACCAACACTGTATCACCCTCAATAATGCAGCTTCTGTACTTCTATGATGTCCACAATAAGGGCTAGATGATATAGACCATAATTTCATCCTAAATATTGTTTTAACCACCACCACCACCACCACCACCACCACCAACAACAACAAGAACAACAACAACAACAACAACAACAACAACAATAATAATAATAATGATAATAATAACAATTATAACAATAATAATATTAATAATAATAATAATAATGCCAGTACTGATATCTGTAAACCTGACACACCATATAGATAGTTCAATGTCTAATATTTGGGATATATTTCACAAGTCCATCTGGGTAACAGGCCACAGAAAGTGCTTAGGAAGGGCAGAGCCTTCCTAATACACATCCAAAATAAGACTGGATAGTTGTTGTTTCATTTTAACGGCAACCTCAGTAGCAGGAGCACCACTAATATTAGGGGTGTGAATTGGCTAAAATGTTTCGATACAATCTGTAACTCAAAACAGAGGTTTCAAAATATACTGCGATATTACAAAGAGTAGTATATCACCAAAATATTGCAGTGTATTAGTGCATACAGAAAAGTCTTACACCCCTAGCATTTGTGTATGGCCAAAATGGACATTTTAAGTCAGTATCTATTGATATTGTGTGGATAATATTTCTATACATTACAGTGGTCAAAACTTAGCATATTCTTAAAAATGTTGTGTTTTTGAGCAATATGACCTCTTTCATTTTAAAATTGTTGGTAAGAAAAGAACATAACCTTATTGATATTCAGTCATATTTCAGACAAAATAAGAGGGTGCCATCTAGATATGTTAGCAACGTATGTAAAGTAGGAAAACAAGACAAAACCCTCACTCTTACAAGCTAAATTAACTTTTCAGAATGTTGTCAGGGTGTATGTTCAAATAGGAAGAATGCAGGAGTATGTCTGAAATTTTTTAAGGTTAAAATCAGAAAATACACCAAATATTGAGCCTTAAGTTTGATTTTAACTGGTAACACAAATGCTTTAAAATAAAATAAAGTAAAATAAATAAATAAGATGATTATTTCTCATTTGAGCGTAACATTTCAAATATATCTGTGTAGATTCTCATTCATCCAGGTCATTGTCATCCTGAAGATTCAAAAGCAAGGCAACTGGACTGTGTAGAGTTTGTTGGGAAGACGTTTCACTTCTCATCCAAGAAGCTTCTTCAGTTCTGAACTGAACTGAAGAAGCTTCTTGGATGAGAAGTGAAACGTCTTCCCAGCAAACTCTACACAGTCCAGTTGCCTTGCTTTTGAATCTTCAGGATTTCAAATATACTGTGTGGTCCTCATAGTTTTTTTTGTGCTTTTAATTTCTGACTTTGTTTCTAACCTAATGTTTGTTTGTTTGTTTTGAGCTGAATGCTTTTAGGTGCTCTATAAATAAACTGAGTTGAGTTAGTCTATATACTAACTCAACTCAATCTATACTGCTTATCACTACAACACAATCTATACTGCTTATCCTTTTTGGGGTCGCAGGGTGCTGGAGCCTATCCCAGATGACATTGAGCAAGGGGCCTGAACCGGTCATCAGCCGATCGCCGGGCCACATTGACAGACGGACAACCATTCACTCTCACACTCCATTACCTAAGGGCAATTTGGAGTCACCAGTCAACATAATGTGCATGTTTCTGGTCTGTGGGAAGAAGCCGGAGTGCCTGAAGAGAAGCCAGCCATGCACAGGAAGAATATGCAAACTCAATACAGAAAGGGGATTGAACCGGCAACCTTCTTGCTGTGAGGCCCATGCGCAACCCGCCGGTTAGACATTCTAACTTGAATCTGTCTTTTTACTGAGCATTATGCCTGTCATCATTTTTTTAATCAACATCAATGTAATCTATATAATACACAGAGAACTGCCCTATCCTATAATTTATTAAGAACATATCCACATAAAAAAAATGCTATATTGCCCAGCCCAGTCTACAGTGATCCAAACTAATACTAAGATGCACATCTCTGCACACTGACTGGGACAATGATTGCTACTGCAGACTTGTGCAGGATAAAGCTGTGGCTCTGCAGCCTCAAATTGTCATTGTGCCATTGTTTACCTCCAGCTGTGAGGGAATTAGTCATATTTTTAGGCCACAGAGACAGCACAAATAAGACAGAAACAAGCACACACATACAAGACACCAAAATACACACAATATGCAAATCTGACTGTACACAAATCCAAAACTATGTTAAGACTTTGGCTCGCCAGTGATTCAGAGTTCTTCTCTTGAATGACATCTTTTTCACCTGTTTCTTCCTCCCTTTTATGCGTTGGTGTTTGAGCCCTGTAATTATTGACAAGTTCAAAGCTATTAATAGCATGTTATTAACATCCACCAATGGTCAGAGCTGTTTCCAGACAGATCGTTGTGCTTGTTCAAACTGGTGGCGAGCCGATCATTGCAAATCAGAGCTGACAATATAACAGTGAAGTAAATGGAGCGGAGCTGTTACCACCTGGGTCTGTCTGGATGAACACACTGTGCTGTGCTCTGATCAATATAATTCCATTCATTTTCCTTCAGTGCACAAACACACACAGTAGAAAAGAGAGACCCTCTGACTCTCAGCCTACGGCCCACAAGCCCTCCATTACAACTTCAGAGAACAGTGTGTTACATGAAATTCATTCATAGTGTTTTCACAGTCTGATTCATCTTTATAGCTCTCCCACATTATTCAGCTGGAACATGAGGGAAGTGCACTGTGTCAACATGTCATACTTGTCAGTGACAGAGGAGGACTAACAACCCACTCAAATAGAAATTAAGAAGCACACACAGTGCTGCACCCTCCTTCTACATATATGCACATTTTAAAAATACACTCACATCCGTATACTCATCACACCACTCCCTACCTTCATCCGTTTTTGTCCCTGCCTCTGTGACTCATTCCTTCAACTTCCTGACTCATTTCTCATTTCTGATCTCCTATGAGTATTTCTTCCTCCTGCCCTCTGCTCCTTTGTCCTTTCAAACTATGATATACCAGTAAAAGGTAAATTTATTCTTCACTAAAAGGAGCCTTATTCGTCCCTGTGGATCAGCTCTATAAATAGCAATCCACTGCTGCAGTGCATGTGTGCACACTGCTTAACCCTGAGAGTGGTGCATGTTGCATGGAAAGAGCATGACGCATTACACAACACTGAACACAATGAGCTGCCAAAGTGTACTGGGACAGATGCATGCTGAGAATTAATACTACTTACAGTACAGGGCCCTGAGGCGGGTCAAGATGTGAGCAGACAAGCAGACTGACAGGACGAACCAATCACAGCTGCTTCTCTGCTGCAGGGCTGATTGGATGGAACAAAGACTGCGTTTGAACATATTATATAGTCTAGACTGAACATAGGTGTTGAATCCACACTCAATTAATGTGCTTTGTGTGGGCCTGTCAGATGCGCATATGTAGTGGAATTTCCAAAAGCGCGTGTGTGGGTGTGTGGGTGTGTGTGTGAGTGTGACATAAGTGTAAAACTGACTGAGCAGACGTGTGGTGGACGTGACTGTGTGTCTGCCATGCTGCAGCAGACTGACTGGAGAATTACACATGCACATGATGTAGCGCCAAAGGAGGGGGAAAAGCTCATCTCAAGCAGACAATCTCAGTGCCAGACTGTATCCAGTGGTCACAGTAATCACAAATCACACAAATGAAGTGAACTGAGATGGGAATGAGGAGGTCAAGCTCAAACATCCAATCAAAGAAACATAAATTGTAATTTTTAAATGTTAGGGGGATCAAACTTACATTCCAGTTTTAAAAGGCTATTATTAGACAATTAAAGAAGTAAGGCAAGCCATATACAAAAATTAAAGACTAAACAAAACTAAAAGCAATTCCCTCTTACCCACCCAACCCCTATAACAGAAGCAAAGCTGCTCTGACAGATGTGTTCAGATATGGAAAAAATATTTTTTACATTTTTTATGTTTTGAATTATCCCAAAGAAAGTTGCCATTATCAATTGTTTTGGATAAGTTGCAGAAAAAAAAATATCCCTCTCATGGGCATCTTTAAATGAAGCTTTTCAGCATCACGGTATCAGCTTAACTCAACTAACCTGGGTTGTTTTGGTTTCCTATCAACTGTCATACCTGGAACCAGGCACAGTTTTTCATATCCCCTTTTGCAAAGTTCCAAGTAAGCTGAACCAAGACTGACACATGACATGGACACTGCTGCCCACTGAAAGGTCAGAGTATCGCTACAACAAGAGAGAAACGCATTATACAGATATGAAACACCTTCCACTGTTGTCTCTTTACTGCTGTATGACTTCCAAACTCCTCTGCTTTTAATAATTGTTGCAAACGTCTCTGGGAGAAAACTCCTCTCCTTTACGTGACAAAGAGCCAAAATCCATGGGCCAAGTAGCTTTTTCATCTCTGTTTACTCCTTTTTATTTGTGAGGATGATATGGGAGTTTCATGCAGCCACTTTATCATGACCCCTACCTACCTTAAAGAGGTACTCTAAAGGCATATATTGTGATGGAAAAACAGAGCAGGTGGTACTCACACTGTGCAGTCCAGCGGAGTTGAGCAAATAATATAAAATTTCTGTTGCTTTCAACAGTAGTAGAAAGGAGGCTACAATGCACTTTTGTCTCCTTTTAGATAAAAATACCATTCTTTTTCAAGCCCTTTGTTTTCACTGTCACATCTACACCTAATTAACCAGACGGACAGTTCTATATATCCGCCACAGAAATATGTCAAAGAAGAAAATGAGTCCATTTCTGATAAAAATGCAGATATTGCCACATATACAGAGACCGCTTCAGAAGCTGCCATTGTATTCAAACATGCAGCCGCTTCCCGCTGTCGTCAAGTCTTCAGTTTCCACCTCTCTCCCTGATTGGGCCATCCAGATGTTGACCGTGAAGTCGTAGGACGTTGGAGCTTGGCAAGATGGATCTGCATGATTTCAATGAATCAGGCAGGTCCATCTGCACTGCAAGGTTAACAACTAATGGTTATGATGGAAAATGGCACGATCTCGGTTGCCAAGTTGCGTTCCATGTGAATGCAGCTCAACAGTAAGGTTGAAAAAAACACTGTTGTTTGTGTTGATGCATGTGGCTCACCCAGTAAATTCAGGAATTTTTGGGAGTTTTCATGAAAGTGTGAGTTTATGAGGAGCGAAAGTAGTTCACTTGTCAGTTTGTCTTGATATGCTAAAGTCCAGAAACGCTTGACTCTATCTTTGTTGTACTCAGATGTCAGAGAAAAATGAGAGGCAAAAATTAGCTCTTTTCACACATGCAGCCCTGATATCAGGATAATGTCCAGAGAGCCTGCCCAGGCAATTCACTGCCCATTTCTCACTCACCTCAGTGAATTACCCCAAAAATTCACTGCAGCATTCAGACATGAGCCTACTCCAACTTTAAGCAGATAAAATACAAGTGGAATATGAAGAAAATGTCAGGGTAAAGTCCATGTGAAAAACTTGGCTGTTTGCGTTCACAAATTCGGCTTGCCCGGGTAATGTCCGGATAATTCAGGGTCTTTTTGCAAGTGTGAATGGGGTTATAGAGTCATGACTTCAGCTGGATAAATGATTACAGTACAGATAACTTTGAAGCAGACACCAGCTTTTAAAGTTAGTTTAACCAGCTCTTGACTTCTCCTATTATATTATGCCACAAAGTCTGCTCATGAGCAGCAACCCGCCACTCATGGCCCCTGTAGTTCTAATAAATGGATTCTTTCACAATGCTGTAAAACTTGGAGGTTAACAGAGCTCATTAGATGGATGGCACAAATGGCATCTTGCAAGATCTGCATGTTTTGATCTTGACAATAATGATTAATTTGTCTGTTGGCTGTGTCAGACATTTGTAAGAACTAAACTAAAGAAATAAGAAACAAAGATAAGCACAGGAATGTTAACATTGACCTGCAAGGACAGCTGAAGGTTAATGATTCCAGCACAGTTAATGTAGCAACACTCAGGAAACAACCTCTAATCTTTACCTACTGACATTCTGATCCTTTGTGAAATGAACTGTTTTGAGTGAGTCACAATTGAAATTTGGGCTGAACTGGATTTGAAATTATTTGCCTTCCCAAAAAGGATTTTATGCTTCTCTGTTGGTCAAGATTTCCAACACAGGACTTGACATACCCTGCATAATAGTTTAAACAATTAATGTGCTGTTCGACCAAAGCTGCCTCAGATGTGTTCAGTTTTCTGGAAATGATTTTATTTCTTCTGTCAAACAGAATTAAGTTTTGTTGTAACATCTAATATTCAAATTCAGTGTTAGTTATTTTAATTTCAAATTGAAGAACAGATTGGATTGTCTCTATACCTGGAAGTTGAGAGTTGACCTTGGTAAAAGAGAGGACACAGTGGGTGTTACAGAGAAGGCTCAATTATAAGGGGAGGCACAACAGGACTACTTCAGCAAAAGGACATTTGAGTATTAGATTAAGCTTTCATTAATGACACCCTATCTTTTGTGACCTTGGAAGGAGACAGAAATAGAATAACCTCTATTCTAAATGCATTGTAGGGATACCTGTGATTAGTCAGCTCAATTATAAAAGTCAAAGAACTTAACAGTCAGCAGCAGATTTTCAAGTTGGATAAACTAATTCTTTATATATAGATTTTTTTCTTTTATCAGTAAAGGCCCACAATACTACTCAATAGCTCTATATGAACTGTAGCATAACTGCATACCACAAGTTGTCCAATTAATGGAAAGAAAGTTACCGTCAAAATGGCCCTGAACCAGCATGCAAACAAAAACACGAAATGAATGCTATTGAACAAACAGATAGCGCTGAGAGCATTTTGTAGCATCGGCTTTATTGTAATCTAAACATGGAGATTAATCTGCTGACTGGGTGAAGTTATACTCGCCTGTACCTGTTCAATCACAGTCAACACAAGCTCATAGTTGTCATACTGCAGGGTGGACAGAAGGCTGTCAGTGTCAGCACTAATGCCATCAGCCGCGCTTCAAACCAACTTGACTTTGTTTACCCACTGACGTCATGATCCTGTGTTTCAGGAATAGTACTCGATTTTGACTGCTTCCTGAGTGTTTTCATAACTTTACACTTGTCAGCTGAAAGTGACAAATACTTTTCTTTTAATAACTTAAACTGCTAATGTCATGCTACACATATGCTAGGCTTACGTATGTACCAATGATGTGATGAATATCCAGTGAGAAAGAAAAGTGAGGCCAGTCAATAACACACATTCCTAGGTTACACATTAACCTTAGAGAATGAGTAAAGGGGCAGGTATAAAAACATCAACATAGATCCTGACCAGCAGTTACCTTGTTGAGGTGAAGGCACTCGTCTTGCTGTCACGTGGGGCATGCTTGTTTTTAGTAATCATTACACCAACTGAAATGAAAACAGAGGGACTTCACTGCATGAGAGCACACTGACATGTTCTAACCTGCATAAAATCAATATGCTTGACTGATTTAAGTGGCAAAAATCTCTCTTAGGGACAAACTACTTTGCTGAAGATGTGGTCCAGAATAGAAAAGGTCACAATTAGTTTTATCTGTTTTACAATGTCCAGATCAGGTGAATCTTGAATCAAAAGTCAAGATTCTTTGTTTTACTTTGGTCAGTGGGAAGTGGTCAGAAACAGAGCGTATTTTTTGAGTGTATTTTTACAATAGAAATATTGTACAAGATACCCTGCTGAGTTTAAGAAGAAGCTTTTCATTGCATCCCATTGTCTTGTTTATTAGTACTCAGAGTTCTTCAAAGAAAGGCACACAAATAGACCTTACTCACTAAAATCTGTTTTTTTTTTTTAAATAATTGATTCCTTTAAAATGACACAAGTGCCTAAATGGTTCCTGATTCAAAATTTTTAAGATAAGTAATATTAATGTCTCTCTTTTTGCATCCGAGGTGTTAATTCTTAAGCTGCCAGAAATGTCAGTTTAGACAGTTTAGTGAGCAGCAAAGCATTGGATGTCCTGGCACCAGTCATAAAAATACCTGCTATGATACAAATTCCAATTAAAATAATTCATGAGAGACTTTCTCACATTTTATTACAGTATGTTGAGGATCCATTCATGCCTGAAATAACTTGCCTACCATTGAACACAGACAAGAGTACTAGGCTGCCATTTACCCATTCTTATGAAAAGCAATATTTTTTTTTTTTTTAGACCAAAAACACAGTTATTGATGTACTAGTCTTAAAGCAGCATTGCAGGGGTAGTGGTGATAAAAACAGTTTATTTGTAGTTGCAGTTTCTTCTTTTTTCTTTTTGCTTTGTTTGTTTTTATAAAAACTAAATAAATCCCAATCTAATACTGGAACTGTCAGAAAACTGTGTCAACCCAAAGGAGGATATAGGGACCTTATGGCTGATTATCTTTAACTGCAGAGAAAATCAGCAGCAATTTACCCACTGACAGTAAGCCATAAAATCCCACTTGAGTCTGTGAACTGCAACTTGTCTTCATTTTCTTTCTAAACCAATGAAGACATTTTGGGGGTGTTCCCAGTTGTGTTCAAACACAAAAAATACTTTTAAAAGGTTCAGACGATGTCCAGCATGCTCCAATCTGTCAACACTTCTGCTATTTAAAGCAGAAAATGTCAAAAGGAGTTTCAGTTCCCCAATTTGGCACTCATGCTGGTCATTCCCCCTCTGTTCCTGTTGTCATTCCCCTAAACTCCCTGCAGCTGTAAATACACACACACTACATGAACACATAGCTATGTTTAAGAGGCACTCAATCGGAGACAACAAAAGGTCAAACTAGTCAGAATAATTTTAGATTTAAAATACGATTGTTGCCAGTAGCTCACTAACATTAACAAACGACAGAAATAAATACTAAGAGTTTGATAAGCCAGTCAGACTCTTCAGAGGAGATGAGGTAAAAAACTTGTTTTGTGGTGTTGACCTGTTTATTGTTGAGGACACCCCCCACCCCACCACATCCCCTGACTGTCTGCAGTCTACAATTATGCAGGTACGTAAAAGTTATCTATGAAGCGCAATGCTCAGTAATGCTTTTCTACAAATCTTGTGTCATTTGTTCCTGCACTGCAAGCATCTATAAGTGATAATATTATGCATATTAATAATTCAACAATTTCTCCCCTGACTAATGCACTTTTCTACATTTTAACCTACCACTGAAATGTTGGCTTGGCAAGTTTGAGACGTTTTTTTTTTTTTTTAAGTGCTGAGGCATCATAAAACCCACTGACACACTTTCTCTTTGATGCACTGCACATTTTGAAACAACCACATGTATTAACCAAATTATAAAAAGAAACACACTTAGACAACAGTATTTTAAATCTTATAGCATTAACTACAGTGAGCCATTACATGCCATTTGACAAAAAAGCAGCTGGGAAGTGGGAAGTGGGTATATGTACACTGTTTTTGGTTTATTAACAAACACTTAACCTCAGAAACAGGTTCTTGATCAAAATGACCCTCAACGTTGTGCCTGCCTGCCTGTCTGCCTGTATTTAATACAGTAGTGTGCACACAGCTTATGTGCAAGTGTTACAAACAGCATTTAGCCAGCTGTTGTTAATATAATGGCACAGATTAAGCACAGACAGTCTCTGCATCCCTCCATCTGTGCTCCCTTCATCGTGCCTTACCCTGTTAACCCCTGTCTCCAGTGGCGACAGGACTAATGGATGGCCATATGACCTAAATATACACCAATAGGCTGCTGCCATTTAGAGTACACCTCCATAAGAAACACTACAATGTCATATAGCAGACAGACGACACATACATACAAGATGTAAAGACCTTAGCCTTTTACGTTCCTGCTTATTTCAAACAGCTTAATTCAAAGATGCAGCAGAATTTTTTGGGCATAATATCCATCACAAAATGTCTTTTTGCAGTTAATACTCCAGCAGAAGGAACACATTATCATTTGCATTGTACACTGAAACAAAGTATTACTAGGATGCACTAAAAAAGCATCATTTTTGTATATCCTTTCCAGACAAAGTTATTATCAGTACAAATGATAAATTGTGGGTCCAAAAATAAGCATTGTATGAAATCTAGTCAGAGTATTTACAATTTGAGGAAAAATTTATCTAGTAACCTTAATTTTGTAACTACAATAATACAATAAATACATCTTAAACCAATCAGAGCAAATGCTTTCACTCAACCTGAGCTAAAATAATAATTAATGGTCAATATAAGAGCAGTATTTCCATAAATAGAAAAGCCTTGGGCGGGTCATCCAGGTATATTTAAAGCTCCCCTAGTATTAGAGCTGGGCGATATTACCAAATCTCAGTATCATGATTAATTGAAGCTCTTATCTCAATTACCATTAATGAACGATTATTTTATGCAATGCTGGAACAAATTGGTGGTGTTACCAATAGTCGCCGAAACGATCTTCCTGCAGTATTTACACTTCACTTCTTTCTGCTCAATGTCCTCTGCACAGAATCCAAAAGGTGCCCAAACAACAGGGGCACGTTGGCTACAAGGTCCTCTGATAGAATGGTGCTTGTCTCCTCCATGTTGGGAGCGCATCCTTCGCTCTTGGCGAAAGTGAACGCAGACTGTATGGAGGGGGCGCGGTCACGTGACATACACAGGGAAAATAATCAAAATAATCGACATGAGTAAAATTACTTCGATTGGAGGGTCTAAATGTCGGTTTTTGGTTATTTTTCGATTAATTGCCCCGCCCTGCCTAGTATATTTGCTAGGCATTTATCCATTTCAGACAACTTGTTTTTCTTTGCGCTCCACCAGCTTTGTCTTAGAGTGATCAAGCCCCCCAAAGACCCATACCAAAAATGTGATATTGATGAAATATTAACAATTTGATTGTTTTCATTATTCAAATCAAGACAGAAAAGGCCTTTACAAACTTGTTCTTGAACGAAGACCTTTGAGGAAAGTATGCAGTAGCTGCCTTGTTATTGTGAGTAAATATATGCCAAAGTTTCAACACACTTAAAAAAAAAAAAAAAAAAAATCAAGACTTTCTAAGACCTAAACTGAGGGAAAAAATTGAGACCTCTTTGCTCTTAAGAACACACAGCAATCACATTATGTACACGCGGGGTGCTAGACTGTGTGTAAATATGTGGGTAAAGCCTGGTCTATACTCCTGCATCAAAGAAACATTGTTCTGCATTAACTTGTGTGCTGCTGTGTCTATGAGGTATGGCCCTTAAATAATGAAGCTATGCTTATGAGGATAAAACCACATAGTTCACAGTCACACTGAGTATTAGACATTAAAGTTTGGGTATTCATGCACAACTGCTGTAGATTTACAATAAGTGACATCTTGGAAAATGATTAGTTCAAAAGCTGAACAGCAAAACAGCAGCTGAATCTTTTTATACATTAACTGAGGTGTATGGGGAACAATGCATGTCACATGTCCTTGAATAGCACAAAAGATTTTGCAGAGGCAGAGAGGATGTCCATGACGAAGTACGTCCTGGGTGCCCATGCACATCAAAAACTTCTGAAACATTAAACAATTGTTCAAATGACTGATTACTAAGTCTAAGAATGATAGCAGAACAGTTTCCATTAATAAAAAGACTGTTTGGCAAAATTTGCATGAAAATTTGAGATGACAAAAGTGTTCATTAAAAACATCTGAAATCATTGGACTTCTGTGGAGATATTTTGGAACAAATTTAAAGAAACTTACATTTTTCAGGAGTGATTACATGCGATTAAGCTTGAACAGCAGTCAGTGCATTGTAAAACATAATTGTCAACAAGGATGAAGATAACATGACAAAGTAAGCCCAAATTCAAGGCCATATATTTATTGTTTTCTTCTACATTTGGGGTAAAATTTTGGAGGAGAGGGTTACAGAAGGGTCAGCAGTGAATCAACACAACACAAACAGGTTCTAGAAAAATGGTGAGGAAAAAGTCAACCTCCCTATTCCCCCTAATCCAGCACCGTATTACAATTTTATTTTTTCAGGAAAGTCTGTGCTCAAAGGAAAATGTCTGAGTCTGGGTCAGAAGTTAAGAAAAGAACAGTACCCATACCAAAAACGTAAATAAATGTGACCCAAAAATGGAGCCAAATCAAAACCTTTGTGTGCCATTTAACCCCTACTAGAGAGTCATGGTAAATGGTAGGGGTGTTTCTGCTGTGATACCAATCACCAATCATCCATGAGGAAGAATGACAGATCCCAATATACAGTCATATTTTGTTCTTGGATTAAGCAGTTGTTGAACTGGTTGTTTAGATAATATATCGCTTGGATGATCAGTTATCCAATCAGACTGATAGGAAGCCCAATTTTTTATTTAAATTGTCCTTTATAAGACACAGCTTTATTTTATAATTCCTACTTAATGTCCATGTAACAGTTTCTTCCCAGCTGCGCTATTTCCTGTGAGTTAAATGGGCATTTCATGGCAGGCTTTGTAATACTGTGTTGTTGCTGGAGAATCTATTTTGTATTCCATCATGATGAAAGTGATGATTTACACCCCTGTCATTCAGTCTACTAGTCTTTTGTAGCGTACTGGGCCTCATGCCTGAGGCAGCCTGATAATCGGAAACCTGTTAAAAGGACAACAAAGTCATCCTCATTCAGTCCACAGTATATAAGAGTATGCTTCTACTATTTAGGTTCAATAAAGGAGAAATAAACCTCCATGTAAGAAATGTAACTAGTTTTCAGCATTAGGAAGAAGTGAATGATACAATGATATGATTCATTTATTGAGTGTATGGATTTCTGTGAATTAATTAACAAAATAATTTAAACATAGAAATCAGTTTTTCACACAAAGTCTCAGACCATCAACTCAAGCCCATTATGCAACTAATGTAAGTATTTTGTACAAATAAGAAAAGCATAACCTTAAAAACCTTGAATTTCTGTTTTATTAATTTATATTTGGGCACTTCATTATGAAGTTATATCTACCATATATATCACTAACTTGGTATTGAAAATATCTATATAATTTTACATTTCCTTACATTTTTAGCTTAAAAGCTTTATCTTGCTTTTTTATAATAGATTTTGGTGCAGGTTTTTCATATATCATTAATTTTACTAACAGGACTTTCAACAAAGTTTGGGGTATTTTATCACTACTGCTTCAAGTAGATGACTGAACACCAGGAGCACAGTTAAACACAAGTTGTTTTCAACTCAAAAGAACTGCACTTCAGTTCAATTTGTTTCACAGTGCTAATGTGCTTGATACTTATTGGCTGACAATTTATTACATAATCACACTGAAAAGCACACAGTCTGATGGGTCTCAGATCAGCTGGCCTTTTTGTAATTACAACTGCCTTCACTAAAAAAATAGGAGAAGCAGTCCTTCAAACAATACGATAATTGCATTCTAAAACATTTATCTTGTAAACACAAAAAAATCTATGCAAACAAATAAAGTCAACAAGTAAATATTACTTAAGAGCACATGATGAAATCAGAGATCAGTCTACTGTTTTAGTTTTTAAAAAAGGGAGACACAGGAGGCTGTATCTGTGTCACTGTGGGAGGCTGTGTGGTTTAGTTCTTCTATTCTGAGTCTTGTGGGGGGTGTAAGTGTATTTTAAGAAGCTCACATGGAGAAAATGCCTTCCAGCCAGACTCCTCTTTTGATCCTCTTAAAATAGGAAACCCCTTTTGTTGTTGTGTGGGGGTTGTGGTGGTCCAAAACTAGGGAAGACTTTGAATACACCCTGCTGCACCATGCATGCCCCTCTCTGATGGTGGTCTCAGGTAAATAAGAATTAGCTTAGTGGAGGTTTGAGAGCTGGAATACAGGTTTAGGGGTAAATCATAGCTAGGCAGGTGGCTTCAGCAGCTCCACATGCTTTACCCCCATTTTCCAAACACTACGTCTGCACAGCGGTCCGTACGCGTCAGACGCTCCAAAGCAAATTGCCCACATTCTCTTCAATCAATCCATTTCCACACCCTTTGCTCGATCCACCCACGGCGCGTACCAGCAGCGTCCTGCCAACCCGGATCGCCCGAAGTGCGCAACACGTCTATTTTCAGCACAAGCCGCTTCAACTCTGCGTTAATCACCGCCTGGCAGAACGACCCAAAACAGGAAAACAATCGCTCAGAGCTAAACTGAGGGAACAGATGTATTTCCTCGCTTATCTATGGACAAAAAGTTATGATAAGCTAAGAACATATAGTGTTATAAAGCTTTATAAAGCTTTGTAATTCTGTAATGTACACCCATTGAAGAAGCAGTGAAGGCACAGAAAACATAGTAAAAAGTTATCAGTGGAAAAGTGGTTTTCCATTGGGCTGGCTGTAAAACCAGTTTTTTACATGTTGCTTCTTCCTATATCGTATATGAAACTTCTCGCGCAGCGTAATAATTTTCTCGTGATTATGTGTCTTGTCATTCTTCAGCACTGCACTTTCGGAGTATGTTGAAATCCGGGGTAGGACAGAGGCTGGACAATTTGGTGAGAAAAAACATGGTGCATTTTTTTCCATCCTGTAATGTCTACTGTAGTTTAAATGGAACTTGGGCCAGATTAACATAATGTCTTCATTTTAGCAATTATACACTTGTTTTGGATTTTAAACCCTTTTTTGGTTCAAATCTACTCCTTATCATATACCATTTAAATGATGAATAAACATTTAGATCACAAGAACAATACCCTTTTTTTAACTTGTGACGAAACAAATACGCACCATGCTGTGCTGCTGATGCTCTACCTCAGGCATCATGCTGGTGTATGTATGTAACAAGTGACCGTGGATGTTGCTTGCACTCTAAATGTGCAGATTCTGCACGGTGTTCAGTTTTCTGATGATGATTTCAGAATGACGATCATGGATGGGCAAGTGGCAGGCCAGACTGCCCCCTCACTCATTGCAGGCCACGGTTTAAATTCAAATATCATTAAATCAGAAACATCAAGAAAGACAACGTCCATGTAGGGAATATGAAAAATGTTTCCATAGTAAGTTTTGATTTCTCATATATGCTTAGTTTGTTACAAGAAGTTAAATTTAAAGCTCCTTCAGTCCAAGGGCTGTTGAACCCACAGGGACCATGTTTGACCTGTAAGACAGACCGAGCCAGCTGGCTTCCAAACTGGTTGGACCAAGGCCAGAGGGGGCTGTGTGTGAGAACCATGCTTATGCAGGCTGAGCCAGGCTGGGCTGATGAATGCAGTGGTACTGAGAGTTGCCCCTTAGTTAGCATATGAATACATCCCCATAAAGATGCATGCATGCACTTTTTACACAGAGTAAGACCAATGGGTATTGATATGTTTTAAGTTATATCCATTGGTAAACTGCAGCCACTTCCCAACCCTTTCACAGTCCTTTTTGTGTTGGTGCATCAAGGACAGACTTCAACATCGCTTGTAACACCACTTAAGATCATCACAGTCAGAGGATTGAATTTGCCATTGAAACAGATGTGAAACAAGTGCTGCATAAAAGGAAGGCACACAAACATGTTTGCAGAAACTTCTGGTAACTTCCATCTAGCACAACAGCCATAAGATTAAAGATGCTGTGCAGCATCCCTAATAAAGCTATTAATGTCAACAAACTACTGGGTAGCAGCAATCAATTATTCATTTAGACTGGAACACAGCAAAATTCAATTGTTATACATCAGATCAATGCCAGGCCAAATGATTCTTAATTAATTCTTAATTTATTCTCAATTCCCAATATTGGATTTTTTGCCAATATCATTTAAATGATATTTCAGAACTCATTATTGCTGATACCAATACCAATATTTTCTGTCAGAAACATAAAGTCTTTACTTTTTGAAATTCACTTGTTGCTTTCAATGAGAAAGTCTATTTGTGTGAGGCACAGATGAAATGAGGCTTTCAAGTTGATTTGCAGCACATTAGACATCAGTATGGTCACTGGGTTTATCGTAAAAGACAACAACAGCACAATTATTCAGCTTTCTAGACACAACATCACTGGTTTCATTTCAGAGCATTAGTCCGGTGTCTGTCCATTAGCAGTTTAGCCTGGTTGCTTACGTTCAGTCTCTTTGTTTTAACTTAATTGAGGCCCTTTCTGCACATAAGACTCTGAGAATCTCTCATGTTTCCTTATGCATCCTCCTTATATGAAAGATATTGCCAAAAACTCATCTTTATGCTTTTTTCTACAAAAGCTACTTACAGAGTCAGACTTGTCTTGTGTGCTTCCTCTCTTTGCACTCACATCTGTGCCCTGACCTCTGAACCAGACAGGTTTACTGACGCTACAGCAACAGGCAGAGGATCAGTTTACAGTTTACACTCCCCTCTCTCTATCATCCATTTGTTCTATGTTGTTTTTCACTGTGATGAAAAATCTGATTCTGGATCCGTTTATCTTAACATGTTTTTTTCTGTACTACCTAAAACAATATTTTATGATCAAATCGTTTTAAAAACGTGGTATCAAAGAAGTGCCTAAGTATCTATTGTTCTGAAAACCTCAGTATAGACTCACGGCCCAACAGTTCCCCACCTCCTCAAGTCCCTTAGTGACTTTGACAAAAGAGTCTTTTCATACAAATTACTACAATACAAGGTTTATTTCCTGAATGGTACACTTCAGTATTATTTGAAAGCAAGATTATGAACTTGAGAGGGAATAAAGTTGTTAAAAGGTGGCAACAATCCCACCCAAGTTGGTCTCTTCTAATGTATCCTTGTGTATTTCAAGCAGTTCAGCAGCTGCTTGCAATAAAAATAAAGGGTAAAAAATTTCCATAGCATCATGCTGTGTGCAGTATGCAATGATGGCAGCGTGCAGTAATTAATACATGTCTCAATATCTTCTACTGGTCACAGGTATTTCTGATGCAGCCAACATCTATCAATTAAAAATGAAGGTATTGGGTGTGTCTTATGTATCAGATGGTAAATGTCATGGCATCTAAGAACATCTATTACTTGAATGCCAAATAACCTTTTTGTTTTTAAAACATCAAAATGATCATCCTTCATGTTAAGGGTTCACTGAGCCATTCACACATTACGTTAAGCTCTAAAATGCCACTCCTTTACAACTTTAAAAGCAGCAAAGTCAAAACAAAGAAAAGAAATGTATCAGCCTATTCTCAAAATTACCGTGAATTATATTTAAAGGCTCTGTGAATTGGTTTCTTTCCTGTGCTCTACTTTAAGTTCCTGCAGTAATTTAAGGGCCTTATTACGTTATGACAAGGCCTTTTTTATAGAGCTGCAAACCTCTGTGGCTGAAAATGAAATAATAAGCTGTGTAGGGTGCTTGGACAAAGAAGTAGACACAGAAAAAGGAGTAGATAATGAGCCTGTGTCTGATTAAGGCAGTGCAGGGGAAGGGCAGGGCAAAGTGTGCTCTCTCTGGGGATCTGTCGGCTGGAGAGAGAGAGAGAGACGAGAGAGAGAGACTGCAAGGAAGATGTCTGCCAGAAGAGATCTGAAGGCTGCCTGTCCTGACTGGACAGAGGGAGGGTCATTAGGAGAGGGACGCTGGATGACAAGGTGTTGGTTAGATGTCCTGAATTAATGATGCTAAAGCATAGAGCAGCCTAGTGGGAGGCAGAGGTTGGCAGCCCATTACAGACTCCGCCTCAGTCTCTAGTATACCACTTAAGCAACAACCAGCTCCCAAAAGTGAATAAAATATGTAAAATATATTTCTAAAATCACATAAGTCATGTTGGAGGATTGTATTTGGAAA
Source organism: Cetoscarus ocellatus (assembly GCA_037902135.1). Taxonomy (NCBI): domain Eukaryota; kingdom Metazoa; phylum Chordata; class Actinopteri; order Labriformes; family Labridae; genus Cetoscarus; species Cetoscarus ocellatus. The sequence goes on from JBAMNC010000264.1 coordinate 184,319, forward strand.
AACCGGGTACATTTGTCTCTTTCGTCTCTTTTCAATAACATCTCCACTTGGCAGCAGAAAGCCTTTCTGTCCCTCCCATTGGCTCCTAAGCTGGCTACTGGACAAAACACTGAGTATATTTTAGAGGCTGAATAAAAATTACTGCAGATATAAATATAAAACTGCTTTGCAAGCTAAACTGTGGTGCAAAGCCTCAGTATTACAATTCAGGAAATGTGTTGGCCTTAACTGATGCTACAGAAGCTTGTGAATGGACAAACTGAGGAGAAAGAAGAATTTGTGGTAACAGAGAAATAGAGAGGAGCTCTTGCTGAGCTTTGAAATGAGTCACAGTCAAAGCAATCACACACCTACAGAGACACATTTAGCACACATTGTTATTGCTCTGTGTAGAGGATGTCAGCTTCTCATGAACTGTCAGTAAATGAACAATTTTTGGAAGAAAAACTTCTAAAATGTATAACATTTTTTAAGTATTTCAAATAGAGGTATCCCAATCAATCAGGGACAGATCATTATTGGTCAGTTTTTAGCAAAAGTACATAACTGATTGATAAGAACTAATGCTTGCAGTCATCAGTCTCATTACCTTCGATTAATACTCTACTGTTTGAAGCAAACTCAGTGAAATAAATCACAGCTTATTAACAGCTTAAAAAATCAACAGTTCAATCGTTTTAGATCCAACCTTCAGACAATGGGCACTTTAACAGTATGTCAAAATAGAAAGCTAGCTCTCACCATTTACAACAAGGCTCTCTAATCTTTGGGGGAAAAAAAAAGGAAACACCACACGAAAATGCTGGCTGACCACTCAGAGCGGGTTTCTGGCTGCCCTCTACCTTAAATGAAAGGGTAGTGTTGCAGCAGCTCATGATTTGTAGAGCACTATGTGAGAGGTAAGCAGGTCAGCCTGCTAGAAGTCAAGTTAATGTTTTTCAGTCCAATAAGTCACCTGATTGTCGTGTCACAAGCCACACCTTCTGTTCATCTTATCAACCATTTATGGCAACCAATCCAAAAATGAGTCAGAGACATTTCAGACAATCTTAAAAGGGCAACATTCTTTGTACATTTGGTCCATCTACACTTGAGATGGCTATGTGAATGCCCTGCTCTCCCTGATCTTCAACACAAAGTAAATGAGTCCAGTGGAAGGCTGGCATAAAAAATAAAAACAAATCAAAACCTTATTTTGACATCTTTTACTCACAGAATGCATCACAAAGTTCCACATATTAAAAAACAGGCCTCACTAAAAAGGGCTGTATCTGACTATGATCTGAATGTTTTTGTTATTTCTTGACAGAAAAACGTTATTTATCTAAAAATAACAAAGATTTGTTTTTTGTTCATATCACCCTACCCTAAAACAGCCCGTCACCAATTTATTTTCCTCTTTGTTGGATAAGAATTTGTATTTATGGTCTTCTGTCATTCTAATATAATACGTGACCCAGATTGGTCCTCCCATGCTGGCTTCCCCGGTTTTGATCTGATTGCACAATATTTTGATGATCAAGAGAGACAGCTACTCCATTTCTACTTAGTACAATTCACACTGCCTCCAATTTATTCTGCCTTACAACCAGTTTAGACTCAAGGCTCATTCGGGTTCATTCTAAAAAGGAAAGGTCGTTATAGAAAGGTCAGGCCCTTAATGATTGACTATTCTTTTTAGAATTAGCTATAGGCTTGCATAGAGAAGAAGAAAAGCTTAAGAGAATGACCTATACATTGCCAAAGCCTGTCCTTTTTCTCTCTCCTAGCTAGTTATTTAGTTGTCAGTGTGACTTAAAAATCCCTCAACACTTTAACTGGGTCTCTTATATTGACCATTTGCAGACATGTAACTAACATGATGCCACTCAGGTCTGTGGACAGCTGGGGTACCACTGTTGTGAATACAATGTAAGGCATTTTAGCCAGGAATTACTGCGGAGATGCATATTTAACCCACTACAGAAAGTATCATTAATACGGAACAAAAATGTCACTGAGTCTGTCAGGTGAGTCTGGTCGCCTTAAGACTCAAAAACAGAAAAATGAGTGTAGACCAGACTAAAATAGCTGCTGCACAGCAGTCAGACAGCGTGTGGATCAGCTGTTTACAGTGTGTTTCAAAGAGGAAAAACAACCACTGCCCAGCATTATATTATTATTATAACTGCCATCTGTTTTGGATGCATGAGGAGACTTGTAGAAATACGGAGTACACACAGCAAGAAACGTCTGCTAATGGAGACTGAGCAGGTCTAACTCATAAATGGCAGAAACCTCTGTGGGAACTGGAGGACACAAGAACATCCAGATTACCTGTGGATGCAGGTGAATACATTTTGAGCTTATGTTGTCAAATTCAGTAAAAAACCACAGTGACTCGGTAAAAACACTTCAGGATGCTTCAGGATGTTTCAGGATCAGAGGATACCAGCGGTTAATGTGTGTAAATCTGCAGTCTGTGAAACTAGTCATGCATATCCTCCTTGCTGTAATAAAAATTTCTACAAAACCCAAATCAGCTTTTTTCAAACTCAAAAGACAAACCAGAAGGGCCGAACGAAAGGTCATTCTCACAGTAAGTATTCGGCTTACACTGATTGTTTATTGTATACAGCCATAGCCATATTTTTAATAATAAATTTACTTGACAATTACTAACATTAGCATTAGTCCACAAATTGTGTCTGTTGCATATGATGGTTTAAGCTTTATAAAATGGCTTACAGAATTACTGAAAACCTAAAAACTGTCAAAAGAACTGGAAGCACCTTTGTGCAGGTAGGACAACAGCCAGTAAAATGAATGACAAACAATGTCTTTCGCCAGCCTATAAAATGAAAAGTGATTGTTATGTCTGTTTTCTGTACCAGTGACGGTTTAACTGAGCACATACCTCTTCCACCTTTTCTATACAGAATCAGTTCTTTGATATTTGTAGTATCAGGAAAACTGGAACTATTTTAGGACAGTGCACTAGAGAACACTGTTTCGGGGCTGTGGCTGCTTCTTAATGCAATATAAGTCATTTGATTATTTTCAGTCTACATAAAGGTGCTGTAAAATCAGTGAGCAATTTCCCTGAATAACTGTGATATTATTATCTATCAGACTAATCGTGAAATCAATTTTGCATATCAAGCAACCCTATTGTATAGTGTGAATAAAACCAACCAGGCCTAAAGAATAAACATTGCATACATGGAACAACACTGGGTCCTGTCCATAAAAAACAGAACTGGCAAGACAAAGTTCTCTTTACTACAGCAAAGCAGGAAGACCTGAATGTTTGTTTGGCTTTTAAGGCAGCAGTGAAAAATAAGTATTCTGTGTTTGAGCTGCAGGTTGAGACATTTTTTCCTGGTTAATGTGTAATTTGCTGTAAAAACTCATACGTCTATGTGCTGCAGGCACATGCCAAGATAAACAGCTTGGGCAAGACTGAGTCCAAATACTCCCTGACTGATACGAGCAGGGAAGTGGTGTTTTTTTTCTGTCTTTCTTCCTTTTTTAAAAACAACTACAAACAGCCTGCTACCATCTGAGAGTGCTACATAATAAGAAAGCAAAAATTCGAACAAACAAAAACCACAACATAGTTGCTGGACGGAAAATAAGAGTAATTTATGAATTAGTCTTAGCAACCTTATTCCACCAAATTATAATGTTTTCTTTTTGACAAAAAAAGGGCAGACTTCTGTTAATGTATTGAGTGTTTCTGTAAAATAGATGGTTAAAACAGTTGACTGTCTCTTGAGCTGTTTATACATCCAACCCCCATGCATAAAGATATGCTTAACCCTCCAATAGAGACCAAAAATACACGTTGCAGTAAGTATGGGAGATTGAAAAAAGAAATCATACCTAGTCATTACATTTTCAATGCCAATAAAAGATGAACATGTTCCTCACAGCCTGTCTTAAGGCTTTGAATATCCCTTTGCTGTATAATTCAGTTGCTGACTGTCCCTGTGCAACCCTAAACACTTACTCTCGTCTAACCCAAATTGATATGACACACCCTGTAAGCTACAGGTCTTGGCTCTGCCAGACTGTTTTCATTCAGCGTGCAGTGTGCTTTAGCTCAGCACACTTACATGCTCGGTTAACTTGAGCTATGGTTTAGCTCTATTAGGAAATTTAACTGGAATATTGTTCTTGTCCTTGTATATAAGAACCTGAGGAGAATCAATTCATTCAAAGTGTCTATATATACCCTTTTGTCAGCTAGTTGCTGATACCTCTCTCCCTATTTACCTTGTAAATAGGTTTTCAAAGCAGCTAACCAGTTACGCATCAAACCAGAAAAATATAAACAACCTCCCAGCTCCTTAGTGGCAGATTAAAAAAAAACTGTGGACAAAAATGTATTTATCCCTTAAACTGATTCAACATGAAATGTTCCTTGGGTGGAGCAAATTGTGAATGAGTAAAACAAATGTTACAAAAAAAACCCAATATACTTTTACAGGCCCTAATAGGACATGCATGCATTTTACTGAAACACACTCAAGTAAAATGAAGGGTATATGTCCACCTCAGGCTCTTGCCTGCATCAGAGATTTAATTTCACAGTGTTTCCGGGCCCGCACCTGAGATCCCCAGACAGCTCCACAACCGACTTTTCAGACCCAACCCACCAGCTGAGAACCACTGCTGTGCAACATGCAGAAAACGCGTCACCCAGTTCTATCTGATTGGGATGTACAAACAAGGGAACATTTATTTCCACCTAGATAATCTAGATTTGTCAGCCCAACACAAGAGATCTCATCTATTACAATTCAAGCCAGACTAAACTGTTAACATCATAAGCCATAAGAAGAATTCAAGAAAGGTAACGTGAAATCAATCATTTGGTTCTAAAGAAGAAAGGTTTTGGTACGCTTTTGAAAGCAATCTGTAGGACACATTCATAAGAAAAGGACCTTCTCAACCTAACTTTGGATCAAATTACTAACACAGAGACTCATTTTAGGCAGGATGTAGGGATGTCTGGACAATAGTGACACAACTTGGTAGGGATGAGAATTGATAAGATTTTACTGACACCAATGCCACTGGGATTCTGTTTATCAATCAAGTTCTTCATAAATTCTTTCATATAGTCTTTTATTTTCTGTGCAAAAGAAACTGATCTACACATGTTTTTGGTGGAGACAATGTCAAACTCAAATGCTAGATAAATGTTTCTGCAAGTTGTTGGTGTTTCTTCTTCGTGAAAGTTGTGAATTAAGTGTCTGTTTTGTTGAAATAAAGACAAAGGCTTCCACTTCTCCCCCCTGTTTGTCTGATTAAATATTTGACTTCTTTATTATTATTCTGCTGACTGCCTCTGATGAGAACTTGACGCCCTTGATATGCAAAGCCACAAAAAAAAGTGGAAGGACTTTATAAGGGAACTGATAAGCAAAAAGACTAATAATATTGATTCCTTGTTTTCAATTCTTCACTGAAATTGGTTTCCCATTCCCATCCCTACAGCTTGGGCTTGTAGCCATGTCAATCATGTCCCTAACTATCCATCACCAAAAATACTTCGTAAAATTAAAATGGGTGAGTTTTGTAAAAATGCATCCTCAGTATTACAAGGAGACTTAAATATGTTAAGTACTAAGCTGTAAAAATCATATGCTCCAAGTCTACTGTAAGTGAACTTCTGGGGTTTCTGCAACCAGCCTCAAGTAGACACTCAAGGGACCACAATTTTTGGCACTTCCACAACAGCTTCATTTTCTATCACTGGAGGTTGCCATCTGATTTAATGCAGTTTCCAAGTCAAGTTTTAGCCTGGCAAAAAAATGCTATTGCCCTGACTGTATGCAACTAGAGACGCACGCCATTATAAGAACACTATCATTATCAGAGGATAATCAGTCATTATAAGATAAACTGTTGTTTTGCTTGCCTTAAATATGATTTTAATAAAAATAGAACATAACAATGACAGAAAAATGAAAATTCTAATACCGTTACAACTAAGTAGTTTTCACAAAAATATGTGCATATATCAGTATCTGTATCACCCTTAAATGAGTTGAAGAACATGGGCATATTGAATTTCTGCAAAATTCCAGTAATGTTGTATTATTAATATTGTTACTGTCATGACTGACACACAATATCTAACATGGGAATCCAGAGATGACCAAAATGGCACACATTGACAGACATTGTAATCAAACAGCTTTAACAAGCAGGTATAATGGAAACATGGTGAAAATAGCAAAAACAAAAAGTATATCTACTTCCCATCTTATAGGACATGCCCTGATTCTCTGTTTAGCACCAAAAAATGAGTCATACCCCCTGGTGGCACTGGGTAAAAATGTTCTTTGATTTGTGTCAAACTTTGAGAGCAGATTAGTATCTGAGAGAAATCAGTTCCACGAAGTAAGCCTTATCTTTAGGCTGTAACATTCAGATTACACGTGCAAACATTTGATTAACTGAAGAGACAGATCGTCAGCCAGCTGACCTACCTGAGCATATGCATTATTCAGACACTGAAAAGAGAGGGCAGGCAGAAGAGCTCAGCTTACCTTTCACCTGAGCCGCAGGAGACACCGCATCCAGAGGCCTTTGTCGGAGCAGCCTGTCTCACCTACAGAGAAACAGAGGTAGGAGTTAGGTTTCACTTTTACTCAAACAGGACAGACAGACAAACTGCCTCGTGCCTCTCTTTCCCATACTCCTCCTGATCACACCACCGTGTTAGCGCTGAGGAGGGCGGAGCACTAACCCACCAGGTCCCAGACCTTAGGGAGTCGCCAACGTCTCTCTGGCCCAATGCACAGTCTGTTTGCCACCTGCACACACACGCACACACAACTGCCAGTCAGTAACAGCTAGTTTACTAGATGTGGGGCACAAGAGCTTTGAGCAGACAATAGTGAATTCAAGACATTAAAAAATCTTTTACTGAAGAAACACTTTGAGTGACAGCACTTCATATTCACAGGATCCAGGATCCAGGATTCCAGTTTGTGTGTATTTACTCAGTCAACAGAAACAGGGAAGCAATTAAAGCCAACACACGCATTCATATTCTTAGAGGACTGCCACTCTAAAGTGAACAAATAATTAAAAAAAAGCAGACAGTTCAGTGCCTATTTTTGTCAAACCAACTTCCGAGTATGGTTTAAAAAGGACTCTGTCAGATTGGTTTATTAGGAATTCTGTTTACAGCTTAAATGCTGCTTTCAACTCTCCATTATGACCTGACTTTTTTCCTTGAAATGCCTCTTAATCCTGTCACAGAACAATGAACTCCCAAACAGCTGGGATGTGTGATAAGAGGAAAATTCCAAAAACAGAGCAACTCAAGAGAGTGTAAGTCTGATAAAACACTTTCAGAAAGGAGATTTGTCTCTTACGTTGTGTGAGTCCTAAGAAACTGGTGCAATGCTAACTTGAGATGCAACATTCACAACAACTACAGGCAGTGTCAGAGCACAGTAGATGAGACTGAGTCAACATAACCACAGGAGCTACAGTGGAAAATGTCTCAAAGACAAACTCAATAACCAATTTACACGGTGTGTCATTGTCACTGTACAGTCAGCCTGCACAATAAGAGAAAGCATGTGATGTGCAACTACATTGTTCAATATTGCAAATCTAAATTTAACAAAAGATAAGAATAGCATATGGTTTAACTTAATGTTCCATCCTATGTTGTTTCTCCTGTTTTATTCAACAGGTGTAGGTCTGAACAGGCTTTCACAGAATCTAAGGTGGCTTTCACATCTACAGTCCGTTGCTTTGTTCCGATTGAGTTGAGGAAAAAAATAAAGCTACAAATTTGCATATTTCCTTTAGATAGTTTTATGTTTACATGGCAGTATTCTGAAATGGCCCAAGTCCAGGCCAAGTCACACAAAAGTCTCTATGTGACTATGTCACAGACAGTATTGCTACGGCCACAAGTTGTGCTATGCATTACAGGAAGAAATCCAGCAGGCTAAGCTACCCCAAAATTGACACTATATTAATAATGGAGATTAACTGTCCTACATAACATCCTACTTTTGAACATGTTTTTCAGTGTATCACAAGCCTTATAATACAAGTTTTAACAAACTGAAGAGGGTCTTTTAACACTTGCCAGTGTCTACAACAGACTATAGAGGACCCCAGATAGCAACAGTTGCTGTAGAGACAGTGAGCATTGTTAACCTGTTGATATTTTCATGCCCTGTTGTGCCTGTGCACAGCAAGTGACAGAGAAAGTGAAGAGATATATGAATTTTAAAAACACCAGCCAACGCCATCTCTCCCTGTCGTGTCTCTGCTGCATGCCACAAGTAACTTCTGTGAGCAGAGCAGCTGTGAGCTGCACCCTGTCGTCAGAGATAGGACAGCCTCCGGCTGATTTTTCTTTCCCCAAATATGAGCCCTCTCACTTCTTTGCTTTTTACATTTGTGTTACAGGTATGTGACATTTCTCTGCGTTCTTGTAATTTTTTTAATGTAATGCTGTGACTTCAAGAACTTTCTAAAATTTAGGTGAACTCATCGCAAACCGGGGGTGCAATATTTTCAGAGCATTTAAGACTGAGGGGGTTTGAAATCCAAGAAACCTTTGATTCACTAAATTTGCAACAATAAACTTAAAGGGATACGCCAACATTTTTTTTCTTTTCGTGTCTTGTCTCACTCCTGAGTCCATGACATGCAGACAGACACCATTCTTTAGACTATGCGTCCAGTAACAACAAAGAGACTGCAGAGCTCATCCATCGCTAATTAGCTTGGCTCAAACACTGGGAATCAATGGATAGCACTAGTCTGCCTCTGCCTCCGGTCATCAGTTGAACTCTTCAGCAAGCCGAAGCAGTCCTGTGTGCTTGCTGTGACGTTATTTTTTTAACGCGGTATGTTACGTTATCTATTTATCTACTCATAAACAGAGGCTTTGTTTTGCTGACCTACTTACAAGCACGTCCACGGTCGCATACACCCTGCGGTTTTGTTTCATATGTATTTTTTTCGAAAATTACACATAATGCTAATCTTAGTCTAAAAATAGATAAAGTAACATAATGGATAAAGTAAATAGATAAAGTAAAAATAATGAGTTACAACAAGCACAAGAGCCTTATATGCAGTCTCTTTCTCCTTTTAACAGTTGCCGTACCAACACCTCTTTTAGGCTTAAAAAACAAAACACCTTTAACAAGTACAATAGATACAGCTTAACACCAGGACCATAATCTGTGCACAATAAGGAAAAAGTAAAAGAGAAAAAGTGTAATCTGACTACAGCAAATCAGTTGCCCAAGCTTATCTATTAATACTGCTGACTATTGTGTTTTGTCTCGTTTTTCTCCACCTTTGATATAAAACAAACTTAAAGTAAATTTCTAGGGGCTGCCATGTCTGTCATCTAAATGCCACATAACAGGAAACTGTAGGTGTTGGTCGCTGTTTGACTTTTGTTAAACATGGTCTTATCGATCTTATTCTTTACTGAAATGTAACATTTTTGGAGGAACATGTAATGAATGTTTTAGGAATAAAAACCTGCCTTCCATTATTGTTGGACAATTACAGATCTCAACAGTAAACAGAGAGAGATTTATTTTTCCCTCTATTTTAAAAAGTAAAATTACAAAGGAAAACCCTTTCCGTTTCTGGTGACAACATTGATGTGTCTCGTGTCTAATATCACAGCTCTGATACTACCTCAGGAGGCAGAGCAAATAGCCCCTCAACTATGCAGTCTCTGCAACATTCAGAGGGAAGGCAAAGCACCGTAGGGGCGTAAATATCACAGCTTGAAATGGTGTCACGAATGTGGCTACTGGACAAAGAGGCAAGTTTTCTTTTAAAATGCACTTATTTTTATTTTGTCAAGGATTTCCGGTTTGGATAGTCAGGGACATGTAGACATGCATACAAGCCTGCACGGTGTCGGTTGGTCAGACAGCCTTGTGATCCTCCTCAACTCAGTATGGCAGTGCCCCATGTTTAGCATCAGCAATGTTCCACAGCCTCTTTTGGTAATCAAACTACTGACATTACATAGCTTTGTCAAATTCTTTCTAAAGTTTTTGATCATAACTGAAGTAATGCTTCAGTGACACAGTAGAGAGATAGGTAAAATTTACAGGACTGCAGGAGTCTCACTCAATCTTATTCTTAAGATTTAAGTGGCTGCTATGAAACGAAAAGCTGAACAATGACATGCCTTGTTGAATCCATTCATCTAGGAAATTTAGAACCTGTTTCAAATTTTAACCAATTATTGGTACCCAATCATATCTACATTAATTATTTAGGCAATAAACCCTAGCATAAAGTTTTATTGAGTCAGAGATGGGAACTTGAGTTTGAGAATCAGACTTGAGTTGCACTTAAGTCAGAAAAAATCGTTTTATCTTATATCTCTGGCTCATTGTAAATATGAGCTGCAATGCATGTTCATCTCCTCAAATTGAGTGTAACCATCAGCATTTGGTGTGAAGCATCAGACCAACATGGCACATGCAAAAAGCACAGATGGGCAGCCTCAAAGCCTTCCCCAAGACAAGTGCTGTCGGAAAAAAACCCAAAACTTCACCTTCATTGTTTTGAAGACACCCATCATATCATGTTGTAGACAATAAAAACCACTTTCCTGTTCTCCTGAACTTCACTGCTTTCTCTGTCTGTGCACTTCACTCAGCACTGTGCTCATTAAAAACAGCGACACAAAGAATACATCCAGAGAAATAAAGCATCTAGGTGAAATAGGACCACAAAATATTTCAATCAGAAAGGTAAAAGCCCTGTGCATAAACTTATTTAATTGTTTTTCATTTAAGGCTGATTTCAGACATGATGCACATTTACCTTTGTTGATATAACACACTAACAAGAAGGTAGCTGTGTTTGATCAAGAGAGGAAGATAATATCGAGAAAAGTACAGTTAAGAGTTGATAACTTGCAGCACCACACTGCACAAACTGTATAAAATATGCCCCATGGACCTATTTTAATAAAGAAATAACCATCAGTATTATCAGCTCTATTATTGCAAGTATGTTTATATCTTCTAATTTGTATGACAACGACAATAACATTGAGTAATGGTGACCAATATCAAGCTCCAGTATCCATTCAGTGGGGGAGACCAGGACCAAGTACAACAAGGAGTAGCTATAAAATACTCAGTACCCCCAACTAAAAGCAATAAAGAGTTTGACAGTGCTCAGTAGCAAACATACAGTACCTGTGTTTTTTTATAATAAAAGATGAAAAACGAATGTCAACTTCTCTGTGAGTTATGGAGGACTACATTACCCCCTTTAGACAGTAGGGGATTGTGTTTTAACAATATATTATAATTATTAGCCAGTGTTATTAAAAACTAATATACTCAAGCTCTTACAATTAGCATCACATGTCTAATGCTAGCTATCCAATATTCCTTTTTACAATGGGTAGTATTATTATTATATTTATTTTAGCAATTTTTAATATCATTAACTTAACAAGAGACTTGAAAGACTTGTGGCTGCCCCTTGCAGACAAGAAACTTGACTTGGACTCAGGGATGGGAATCATAAAACAATTCTATTGAGATCAGTACCAATCCCCTCATGGAATCGATATCATTAATTACTTTGCTTATCAATTCCCTTAAAAATTCCTTTCACTTTGTTCTGCATGCCATGCAAATCAAGCCTGCCACACTCTCATCAGAGGCAATCAAAGATGTCAAAAATGTAATCAGTGAGCAGAAGTGGTCCAATTTGTTGCTCAATTTTTGACAAAAACACATTTAATTCATGATTAGGCTAGAAACAACAGCAACTTGTCGAAGCATTCATCTATTCAGAACAGTATTTAATATCAAGAGTCACATCTGCCTCACATTGTTGCCACTGAAAACCTGAGTAGGCTGAATTTTTTTTCCCCACACAGAAAATCCACAGGAACTCAATAAGGTAACGGTTGAAGAATTGGTTCCATAAGCAAAATCGTTAATGGCACTGGTATTAACAAAAACTTAGCAATTCCCATCCCTTGTTGGACTTGTCCTCAAAGACTTGAGACTTGGTTTTGACTTGCATCAAGTGACTTGTGCCCATATATGTACTTAGTTAATGCAAATCAGCTCAGATTAAGCAGTAAAAAAACTTAAGACATAAAATACAGCGTAAAAGAAGGAAAGGCATCCGAGATCTTTGCCTTTAAATCCTATCTGTAAGCATAATAGGAGGCCACAACACTCAAGTACTTCTAACCTAAATAAGAAGTGAACTGAGAGAGAATCTCGAAGCTGACAGCGCTTTAGGGACGAACACAAAGAGGGGAGGCAGGGTAAAAGGAGATACGAGCCAAACATAGACAGCAACTACGGGAAAACAGAAAACAGTAGAGGAGGGAGGGGGTATTTAAAGACCATCTCAGTGGGTAGTAGAGTCTGCAAAATAACCAAACAGCACTACTTTGTGTACAGAAGTAAGATTTCTATGATATACAAAACATATTGCTTAGAGTATCAAAACGTACACAGTGTTCTTGTTCCAGAAGTCCAACATGAAGTAAGACGCTGTGACCCAGAATGAGGCATGGTTTGGATGGATGGGCTCCAAAACGGCACTTCTTTCTCTAAGCTGTCCTACATTTTCTCATTCAGGGCAGAGATGTTCAAGTATCCATTCTCCTGACTAATTCAGAGAGCGATTGCATACAGCACATGCCATGAATAAGAAGGCCACAAAAATATAAGGTCAGGTTTACCACATACACTGTTGATGTCCTGTATTACCTCTTGTATGCAGTCTAAACCCCACTACAAATTAACAACAATGCAGAATTTACTGTAAAAAGAAAAGGTTGGTGCAGGGATAATGGTGCAGTCCTGAAATTAGCATTGAGCTGGTTCCCTCAACAATGGGATTTTTAAATGTGTTTTTGGACGAACAGTGATGCTGCACAAGCTTATAGTCATGTCAATCATGTCAACCATAACAAAACAAACCCCTCCCCTGCCCCCAACCCATACAATGAGAGTAAACCATACTCCAAAACGTATTTGATACATTTTTTAAAAATACAAAATCATAAAATTTCACTGAAAAAACAATTCAGAATGATTTTTCAACACAGTGTAGTACAAATGAAAAGGAAGGGGAGGAGGCCCAATGATCCTGTGCCTGTTGTTGCCGTGAACCTGTCACGTGACTGCTTGTCATCTATTTTATAAAAACATCAAATAATTTTACTCTACACACAATAATATGTACCTCCCATTAAAAATAATCTTAGGTGATTTCATCTGTTTAATGAAATCACAAAATATGTTTACTCCTAAACATTTAGAATTAGAGTTAAATCAAATATTAAATAATGCATGTTAGTTAGATAACAAATGCAGATTTTATAAAAATGCATCCTTTTTCAAAGTCTAGTTTGTAATTTCATTTTTTTTCACATTATATCAAAATAGGAATCAAATATCATGGTTTTTACTGGAATTGTACTGAAGTTTGCAATTTTAGTATCATGACAGTCTTATTTAATAATGTTACATATTTGGATCAAAGCTGTGTATTGAACCAGGAAGTAAATGTGTCCACTAAGGCTATAAAATCCTTCGTTCCCCACATACAATGATGTGAGTTACAGCTTTAAGTTGACAATCAGGAATCCAAGTTTTTCGATTTTCAGCACTGGAGTTGCCACTTGGTATTTATCTCAAGTCTTGTCTGGTGCAGTCCAAAATATGTGATGCTTGAGGACAAAGCTCTTCAATTTTTCTAAATTTCAACTAGAAAATATCTTGGGCCACTAGCTGACTCTTGCCTGGCTGTGGCTGCTCCAAAGCCAATATACCATTTCAAAACAGACCAACAAATACACAGACTGGTGTTATTTTTATATTGTTTGATATATTGTGGATTACAAGACAAATTACATGATTTGAAAATGAGGCTATTATACAATATATGATAGTTTAAATAATATTTGCATCTGTTCTGATATCACAGTCAACTACATTTAAATTCTAGGCACCAAAAACTGGGCAGTTTCTTGTTTGTTTATCCAACAATTACAGGCAAACCCATTCCGTGTCACAACTGCACAAATAATCTGAACTGAAATACTGCCAATGTGTGAGTCACCCGCTCTACTCATCATGTGTTTGAAAGGGACAAACATAAGTTTTGCATCTTTATAAGACTGTAAATGGAGTTATCGACATCGGTACTAGCCTGGAAATTCAAAAGTACAGTATCAAGATTCAACCTGTGAATTTTATTGGACCAACCATGCCCCCACTCCCAGCCCTTTCTTTTGCAGGACTTCAGAAAACTGTGAATGGGAAATCTGTGTTAAACTAGAGTATTTTCTATATTTTCAAAGCAACTCTTTCGATCATGTGGTTTTAAAAGAGTTCAAAACCTTAGTAGGATGAGGGGTCATTTTCTCATCCAGCTGCATAAAGTCAGGCTGGTCAGGCAGGTCAAATCCTGCACAGTAAATGTTCCAAAGTAAAATTATCATCAAAAGTAAAGCACCTGGGGAGCGGCTCAAACGTTTCACCATTCCTTCCATCTTCACCTCCCGCCACACGTCCCAACTCAGCCTAATATGACCTGAAAGAAGGCAGCAGCATGTCACACATGGCCCTGCAGGGCATCCACTGAAACCAAATATGAAATCAGTCTCTGTTTTGGGAGTGAGCGTTTTTAACTAATGATTATCAGGCTAAGCCATTCATTTGCGTCTGAATCTGAGATTTTCATTCAAGTAGATAATGGAGGCTAATATTTACAAGAGCCCTCAGGGGGCACAGGGATTGTTTGTTCAGTTAAGCTAGAGCACACTGACAAACAGACCATAAACTTCAGCATTCTCCCCGCATGAACTTGGAAAAATCAGAGGGTAGACACAGAAATATAAAGAAAAAAACTCCACGTATAACAGTTGATTGGACTTTTCATCATTACATTAACTTGCACCCCAGATATTTAAAACACAATTTTGTGTTTTAAATATCTGGGTTGTAAGTTGGTCCCAATGCATCAAGTTGTTTAAAAACAACAGAGTAACTCAAAAGATAGCTTTTACAGTACTTAAACTTAGAGTCAAATGATGGTTTATAGAGTTTACAGAGTCAAAAACCTCCTCTGGCAATTGATTAAATATATTTTGATTGGAGAAGAGCATGGACAATTCATTTAGACCACGGGGGACTGTGTTAAAATATGGAAAAGGTGTAGGATTTCTCACCTTTGAAAAGAAGCTGTGTTGGTTTCTATACAGCAGCTGTGTTTTGATTTAAGCATTTAAATATGGTCAGACCAATCATCAAGTCAAAGCCACCATAGAATGCAATATAGCAGAGCTGGGACTTGACATTGAAATGTTTGAAAATAATTGCAGTACAAATTAGAATACCAGCGGGGATGTCATGACTCAAAGTTTTTTTTTCTTTTGTCATCACCAGCACATCATTGTATTGCGGCCCTACCTCGAAAGGGGGGCTGTAGTGTATCTTAATACTGCTCGCCACGCTGCCATTACAGAGCAAGAGAAGAGGTGCTAAGAAACTAATTGAAATACCTATAACTTAAGCCAAGGTGTAATCTATTTTTCTGAATATTGCCCTGTACTTGATTAATTCAAGGATCCATTTTACTTGCTAATGTTGGGGGGGAGTTGCTATAAACTCTATCCCTGTAAAACATGCACACCCAAGCTGCTTCCCCTCTCTCTGTGCTACCTCACAGTGAGTGTGTGTTTTTGTAATGTGCTGTTGGACAGGGGAGGTTATTCGAATATTATTTGAATATTTGGTTGCGACTTTTAAATGACTGTGTCATAAATTCCCACCCCTAAGAAGGATGAAGTGTTTTGAAAACACTGGGGCCTATGCAATTCAATCATTTTGAAAAAGACTTATTGTTTTAATTGAGTATCTGACCTTTAAGCAAATTGAGAAATTCAATATTTTAGATTTTTTTATTTCATAAAGGAATAACCTGCCTGCTCCAGGGCAAAATAACTCCTTTGATTAACTGAAGTGAAAAAAAAGTTTAGTCAAGGGTTCACTTTCCTTGTCCTTCTTACTCAGAGTTGTTTGGACAGTGCTCTGCTCTATATGTGGCTCTAAGTGTCAAATTCCACAGATTTTTGGTCTCATTTCCACCAGCTGACAATGTTTGACCTGCCCAGCTGACTTTGCTCAAAGCTCATTGGTTGTTCAAGCATTAACTTTCTCGAACAACCTAACACACCCTGAACAGCAGGCAAAAAGTCAGGACAACAGTTTCTGTACTTTTCTGAGGCTGCTTGCCTGGCAAAAGTGAAATCAAAATCGTCTATGCTCTCCTTTCTTTCCCACCTTCTTAAGAAGGCAGAGACACAACACAGCCAAGTTAACAAAAGACACTAGCATCTAAAATAAAAATAATTTATACAACAGAAGGCAAATGTCAAGAACTAGAGCCAGTTAGACACAATCTGCAAAGAGCATCACGCTAACCCCGCAAATATGGCTCTAACAGGCCAGTAGTAAATTCATGACATTATCAAGCCTGTCAAAAACTCCTCTTTCATAATAAAAACACAAAAAATGTATGTCAGTCTACAACAACCCTGCAGTGAACTCAACACAGAAGCTGCAGCTTATCCCTTGAAACTGCAGATTATCAGCATTTGACATGGGGAATACACGGTGCCAATCATTTCAGGGACTGGAACAAGTCCCTGTTTGCAGCCTGCCACTCAGAAACAGCTTTGAATAAATGGGGATCATTTGATGGACATATTGTACTGGCTTGGGCTAAGCTTGTGGACCTAAGATCATATCTCAGTATTTTCTAGGTTCTAGGTGAGTGCCAATGCACATTATATATATCTCTGGAGAGCTTCAGTCCATTTTTAATGATTGTTCCAGTACCCTTATTGTAATCTATGATATGAATCAAGTAAAAATAAAACATTACAAATAATGTTTGAGACCACAGCAACAAAAGTAGAAGTCTTAAGCCTAATTCAGATCGAAGTTTCATGACTTAAGACCTTTTAAAGGGATAGTTCAGTATTTTTGAAGTGGGGTTGTATGAGCTCCATATGGCCACTAAGTACCTTAGATGCAGTAAAGTGTTCTCTCCTCTCCCTCAGTAAGTCACAGTCTGTAAAAGTCTGTTACACAGAACTGGCCGCAAACAGGGAAGTACAGCAGGAACAAGGGGTATTTTCGCCGTCTACAAGAACTCCCATTAAAAAATAAAATAAATAAAATAAAATAAATAAAAAAATAATACCACAGTTTAGGAGTACGCTACCTATGCATGTCTTTAAGTGCATTAACTTTTCGGAAATATAAAGTTTATCTGGAACTAACCGACTCATGTCACGTATTCCTCCGCACAGCACTTCCGCGAGCCGCTGAATCACTCCGCTTCCCTCTCAGCTGTTGTAAACATAACAGGCTAGTGGCTTCAGGCGCCGGTTGTAGCCTCGTGTAACTCTTATCAGGCATTGTAATTCTTTTGTTCTGACTCTTAGCGGAGTGAGGAAGAAACAACATAGGAAATTAAAAATGAGTGATTATGACAGGGACGATGAAGTTCCATTCACTTTGGAGCCAAGAGGATATCTGTGTGAACCGGAGTTCACAGAAGAAGAGCAGCTGCAGATGGAGACCGAACAGGCCGAAAGAAACAGAGAGGAAACATCAGTGGAAACTGGAGGTCAAGAAAGAGTCGGAAATACACAGTGGTGCAAGTGTATGAACCGCGACTCAATGCACACGGTGCTGCTGCCATGAGTGGACCTTGGTTACAGACCGACTTCAGGATCTGTCTGAGTCAGAGGATACCAGAGACTCTCACACCGTCTCTCTCACACTCTCACAGATCTCCCTGCTCTTCTGAATCCCAGGGTATTGTGGACATTATTCAATTTCCCGAAATTAAACTGGAAAAAACATCCCAAACCTGAAGGACCTAATCACAGTTTATCCTCAAAGTAATGATCTGTCTGAGACAAACAAGCAGAGTAGAGGAGGCTGTTTACCGTAACATTGCATTTGTGTGTGTGTCTCTCTCTCACACACACATGCACACACACACAACCACTACTGTGTATTAGCCTCTAACTTCTGCTACAACACAATCTTAGCTGTTTCTGACGTAATAATATAAATATACCATCTCCTAAATGCAAGAATATATTTAGATTTTGCCAAGACTTTATATAAATTGTATGTAGATATATAGTTATGTACACACAATCTGTCAGGTAACGAGAGATGAAGGTATTTGCTGTATATGATGTTGCCGCATGCCCTTGTTACGAAGAGGAATACGGTGAAAGCTTTGAGTTCTCCATGATATACATCTGTTTCTGCATCCAGGGAAGCCACACAAAACCCCATCTCCGAAATATGTGTCGAATAATCAATGAGGCTATCAATGAGGTTATAACAGGCGCCTGAAGCCGCTAGCCTGTTATGTTTTCAACAGCTGAGAGGGAAGCGGAGTGATTCAGCGACTCGCGGAAGTGCTGCGCAGAGGAATACGTGACATGAGTCGGTTAGTTCCAGATAAACTTTATATTTCCAAAAGTTAATGCACTTAAAAACACGCATAGGTAGCGTACTCCTAAACTGTGGTATTATTTTTTTAATGGGAGTTCTTGTAGATGGCGAAAATACCCTTTGTTCTTCGTAAGATACTTACCTGTTTGCGGCTAGTTCTGCGTAACAGACTCTTACAGACTGTGGCTTACTGAGGGAGAGGAGAGAACGCTCTACTGCATCTAATGTACTTAGTGGCTATATGGAGCTCATACAACCCCACTTCAAAAATACTGAACTATCCCTTTAAGTAGTTGAAGCTGTGTGAACAGGGCTGTGGCAGCTTGAATCGAGGCATCTGTTAGTGTTGCCTACAGTCCAGTTTGTCACATGGCCAGCAGCTGTTTTCAGAACAAATCACATCATGTGATTTAACAGCCAATCAGAACCTTGATGCCAAGAAGGGAAATGAGCAAAAAAGATACATGGCATGGTCTACTGGAGTAAATGTTTATCAAAGGTCACTCATGGCTCAACTGTCATTAAGATGAGCAGCGCTACCATCAGCTATTCCCTCTACCTATTACAGTCCAGTCTGTAGTCAGCATCAGCTCTGGGCATTAGAGGTAACATAAATTCCTTAAATGGTAAAACTGATCTTGGGATAGCCAGAAATACCAAAGGGTTGGACATCTCCAGCCTCAAACTTATGGCATACCTGGTGTTAGCCTTGAGGTTTCTGTTCAAACACACACAGACAACCCCAAAGTCTGGATCCTCTCCTTTTTGTTTTCATTTTGTTGGCAGGAGTAGATCTGCAGCTGTAGCAGTTAAATCACTATCACTGTCCTCATTCATGTCGTACACTATAAAAATAAACAGTGATGAGACAAGCATGTAACACAAAGGAAGAAATAAAAGAAGAGTCATCACAATGGAATAGGCACACCATCTCTCCGAGTTGAATACACAGACTTTTAGTACACTGCAGAACAGTGTAGCAAGTTTCAACTTGTCTCGTTGCAAATCTTAAGTCTGAACTGAGATTAAGGTGCCAATGAGTGGGTAATGTCTTGCATTTAGAAATTAAGTCACTATAACAAATTCCTACACACTGTCTAAACCGAATCAAGGTTTTCAAAATTTTCTATTCTCTTTATAACAATGCATTTCAAAAGTATTAAAATAATAATTGCCTCATGATAAGTGGTGTCAAAAAAGCATACACTAAATAGTCTTCAGTAAAATTTAAGTCTCACATGCACAAATTTGTTGGCATCATTTGAAAAATATGATTATCTGCCGATACCAAGTACCAAGTCGATATTTATGTTTACCTAGACAATACCAGATCTGGTACTTCTGATCAGTCTCAGGTCCCTGCTCCAAATGAAAACTTAAATGAAGAATAGAAACAAAAAAACAAATAGACAATTTCTTTAACCACATAGAAAGAATATATTTTCTATAATTTCTTTGCATTAGAATCTGATTTCAGTTCTGCTACCAGGCCTAAAATTGGACCCTCGATGAAGCTGAATAAACGCCAACATCAACAGCTCTATACATTAAGCTTGGGATGAGTGAGAAGTGGATACTGAT
This sequence comes from Cetoscarus ocellatus, assembly GCA_037902135.1. Classification (NCBI taxonomy): domain Eukaryota; kingdom Metazoa; phylum Chordata; class Actinopteri; order Labriformes; family Labridae; genus Cetoscarus; species Cetoscarus ocellatus. Next base: position 204,445 of record JBAMNC010000264.1, read on the forward strand.
TGCAGAGGTGCAAGATATTGTGAGAAGAACAGGGTTGCTTCAGTAAAAAGAAAGGTTGTGGATATGTGGAGTCCAAGCTGCTCTATAAATATACACACCAACTACCCAGCAGAAAGGAAATGCACATAAAGAGGTCAAGAGGTTAGACACAAGCCCTAAATGACTTAATGTGCAAAAAAAACAGGCAAAAAATAAAGATCCTTAAAACAGGGAACTCAGTTTATTCTGTAAGAACATGAGACGTGCAAAAATCTTGACATACTTATATATAAAACAGTAACTGTAAGCATGGGCCTACAGTTGAACTGCAGGGAACATTGTAATACGTATATGCTGCTGAAAAAGGGTTTGAATAGAGATTTGCATAATAAAAACAGCACCTGCATTTGGGCCGAGAGCAAGGGCCAAAAGTCACCTCTCAGATTTTTAGCTAAATGGAGAAACACTGATTAAATCTCCATGGGCTGGATTGATATGCCTTTGAGGTTCTAAGGTGCTGATCAAGTCTGCATCGTAATTTTGAAATATTCTGTGAGTGTCACAATGTCATAGTACTGATAACTGCAATATTCTTTTTCTGCTAGCAAAACAGTTGTAAAATCATACAAAGGAAAGAAAGCTTAGATGATATTTAAAAAAAATAATACTTTTCTTTTTCAACAGCATGAGAAAATGATTTGGAAGAAAGGCAAAATAAATGGAAAGGTTAGACTTGGAGGCATCTAATTCTGTAAGTAAGTACAGAATAAAGAAAACATTTGTGCATTTTTTCTGTTATGCAACTAACATGTAAGCAAATTAATAATAACAATAATAATGATAATAATAATATTAATAATAACAACTATTTATATAGCACCTCTAAAAACAGATGTTTACAAAGTGCAACATGTGCAACATGTAAGCAAATTAAGGGTCTACACAAGCACTTTGATGGTAAAAAAAAAATATATATATATATATATATACATGGTTTTGTAGTTTTTGTAATGACACTGAGAAATGTCTTTATGAAAATAAGAAACATATTATTAATATTTAACAAGATAACATCATCTCCTATGAATCTAAAAGTAAATCTTTAAGTTATATAATACATTTAATCATTTTTAAATGGAAAATTTCATATTCACAAAGCAAAGTTCTCCAAGTCCTTCCAAAACTGTATTTTCAATGTTGAATTCAGTATGTATAGAAAACTTTTAAACTTGTGTCCAATTAGAAACATCTATTTAAGATCTTAACATATATTTCATGATAAACTATTTCCCACAATCTTTCCAATACACTGATGTAATTATTTTATTAGGTCAATTTAATTTATTTCAGTATTTATTTTACACATCATTTACATTCTTTAATTGTATTTTATTTAAACGTTTCTGTGCTACTTAACTAAGTCCTGGAATGAACATGGCATTATTTTATATATTTGTGTTTCTTTAGACCTTAATATCCTGATTGTAACTGTGTAACCACTGATTGTCCTGACTTAATGTTCAACTAGGGGAAAAATCCTCTTTTGGTTCATTACTACAGATCAAGGCAAGATCTGAAGTTTTGTCCCTACAAGTTCACTTTCTTATCATCTCCTGACAGACAGCTCTTATCACTGTTACCTCAGCAACAAGTCCCATCCCTACTAGTAAAGGACTGGGTGCGTGAAGCAGCAAAAGCTTGTGCATTGTTTTTTTTGCCCCTGCATGATGGACTAATGCACTTACAGGCTCCTCAGGTAAAAGTCTGACAGTTTTGTTTTCCATCCCTTTATCAATCTGACTCATAGAGACGCTGCTACTGCTGTGACACACTCTCCCATTTCAAAGGAACCTCCTGAAAAATCACACTGATACTGACAAATCTTGGAAAAAAAATGATGGAAAAGACAAGAGGTGGTGATGCTCTGTTGGTCTAATAATTTTGGAATATGGTTTGCCTGTTAAAATGCATGTATCAGTCAACTTTGCAGTGTGTTGCTCTCCCTCTTTCTTTAATATCTCTATGGTCGTCGTTGCTGTGCTCGTGTTGTCTGTGCTGACAACACCCATTCCTTTAGTGGATACCTGCACAACTGGTGTCACTTTGTCTCGGGTTCTTTCAGGTTGTGCAGCACCATAAAAGTTTTTTGAAAACTTGTGGTGTCCGGTGACTTTTAAATAGCTAACCGTGACACCACACTCAAGGGAAACTCTTGTTTTTGGGATGCAGGGGTCATCTTAATTTGAAGCTACCTGGGATAGAAAAAAAGGGCAGAGGAGAGGAATCTTGGAAAAGAAGTGGCAGCTAAAAGTGCATTTGCTCCTGGAGCAAAGAGACAGATTTAATATGAAGCAGTATTAGCCTAGATTCCCCTACTAGATGTTGGGGAAAGCATTTTTACCTCAGGGGGAAATGGTGCAATGCTGAGCCACTTATCAAACCTGGGAGAGGGAGCTTCCATTGTTAGGAGCAATGAGGTTTAAACTTACAGTGTCAAGGGCTAAGTACCTCTGAGGAATTTTCACACATCAAGTGTCAATGTCTTTCAGACATACAGCCTGTCTTGACAAAATTCAGAACATTTTTCCACCTGCACTCAGCATTAGGTATTTTAAAACTCCCCCTTGGCTATAGTAGTCTATTCTCCTTATAATATCTCTGCTCTTTATCAAAAAAAAAGTGATTTAAATCTGATCCATTGATCTGATCCACTGAAATCTGATCCTACCTCTCACACATTTTAAAAATGCAGTCAATAGTTCAGCCCTGGTGTCAACTATTGCATGGTGATGTCACGCCAGAAACCCCCTGTTACATAATGTCAAAAGCAAAAACAATTGCCACGCCATGGTTCACACCCAACTGATATGATCTGTATACAGCACAAGGTGACGATCATTGACTATTTGGACCAAATTATCATCCTGAGGGGCATCCTCTCAGTGTCTGACTACATGTGTCGATTGGTTGAATTTGACACAAGTGTTAAACAACTTAGAAGAAGACTGGAAAGGAAATATATCTGTGCTGTAGTTCTGTCTTAAACTTGACAGTAAGTAACACTGATTCCCAGATGGTGTTTTTTTAATTGCAGGGGGCAGAGATAAAAATGTGACCATATTGACTTTCCAATCGAGCTGGATCCAAGCAGCCAAACAGATATTACATCCTAAAACCCTACAGAGGGTGACCGGGACACACTTGGGTGGCTCGTCCTATAAGAGTCATGTGGCTGGAAGAGTGTCCCTCGCAGCACGGCATACATAAAAGCACGGACAACTGGTGCTGTCTGTTCTGCTAAAAAGCAGTAATAAAAAAAGGGGGGGGGGGAGCCTCCATACGCCCACAGAGCCAAGCGCTCCACATTCTCACCATCCCTTTTATTTCAGCTTCTTTCACAACTCCTCTCTCTGATTTGTCATTCAGGGCAGAGCAAAGCCACAGTTGCAGTTGATAGGCTTAGAACCAACACCATTAAATATCCCCGCCTGATTAGTGCAAGGTAGACTGTCACATGGCGCGAGTGGACTCTGGGTGTCGACATATGAGCACAAAGCCTCCCATCATACTAAAAGCTTAGTTTATTATAGATGCTAGAATAGATGTTGATTACTGAAAAATGCTGGATAAAGGCTCAGTCTAGCTTTACAAAGAGCCTTAAAAGCTCAACAGATGTGTTTACAACCAGACATGCATATACAGTAGAAGCAGTGTCTGCTGTTATTGATCCGCTGACCTATTTTCAGCAGCAATGCCCTATCACTGACCTTCAAAGGCCTCTACTGTCATCCCTGCCGCTGACACATTTTGCAGTCATTCAAAGAGATCAATATTAGTGCAGTACCAGCTGAAAGACAATCTAATAGAGGGTAATAGACCTTTATCATTTTGTTTAAGTGTACCAGTGATGGATGGACTCAAGTGAAAGTGCAGAGCGATCAGGGAGAGCAAACCGCAGAAGGATTTTTCGAGGCTTTTGCAAAAAAAGAAATACAAGGGGAACAGAAAGAGCATAAAACAGTTTCATCTCAAAATATCAGCCGACTTTCTCCTCTGACACTCAGGGAATTGTTTCCTCTTAGCTCACATCGACTCCTGTTAAGATAGTGTTTCCTTTTTCCAGATTTGAGCGACACATTCCCAAACCTGTTTTAACCATTAACTAAAGCGCAATACTGTGCTACTCACCAGCTCCAGATAAAACCACAATGATTAAAGATGATGAGCTCTTCTATCTTTATCTGCTCTGGGATTACACAGAGATGAATGAGGCAAAGTAGCACTTCACATTTAGTCATCACAGAATCACAAGTACAGACCAACCAGCACTGAAGTTATCATGCCAAAACAAATGCCAGGGTTCAGAAAAACTAAGGACATATAGTATCAGTCACATGGAAATGCGTGCATCATATTGACAAGGGTCCATCAAGTGAGCTTTCACATAGACAAAGTCTTCCATAAGGACAATAAAGCAATGAGCAACTTATTATGTGTCCTCCACACCTGTGGCGTGCACATGCACAACAGTACATCACTAGGTCCCAACAAAATCCATGATCATGGAATTGAATATTAAAAGCAGAATTCAATAGAAACACGTAATATCACGGAAATGGCCAACATTTTCCGTAAAAGTCTTTTTTCTGAATAAAAAGGAATGTATCTCTGAAAATCCTCCAGAGGGGGTCACTAAGGCTGGAGACAACACACGCTTCACTTCCCTTCCCTCCTCCTCCTCCCCTCGTTAATAATGTAAACATGTCAAAGTGGTCACCTGAGACCGGCTAGGCTGGCAAAGAAGCTACGAAACTCCCGGCTAACTCCAAAGTACAGGGCAGAGCAGTTTCCCAACAATGATACGTCAGGCGATCAAATGTTCTGCAAATTTTGTTAACATATTGTTGATTGGACCCGTAAAGATTCGTGTGAGGACCACCTGAAGAGTGACAAACACCAAAGGAGAAAGGAGGAACACCGTACTGCAGCTAAGGAGTAAGTTCTCCCTGCTGAGAGGAGCAAGTGTTAACAACCATGTCGGTGAATTACCTTATTCTGATAATATTAGGGTTGCATTAGTGAAAAGGGCTATACAGTACTCTCTGCAGGAGAAATACTGGCTCACTTCACCATCAAACACAAAACATGAACAAGCTGCACATATGGAGCTAAATCAAGACTTAATGTGTTGCAATTTGAATATAAAAAAATTGAAAAAATAAAATTTGAAACTGAAATTTCAATGTTTGTTCTTGAATTTTTCAAGAAATAAAAACACTAAATTAAATTAAAAATAATATTTTTTTTCAGTTAAAATATACTTTCAATTCAGCTCTGCAAATATATGAATAAAATATTTTGTTTTTTTTACTCTGAAATACATTTTAACATGTGATGTGTCATATTTTTCAGTTGCAGGATTAATATTTTCGATTTAAATCTTATCTTTTTGGTTTCACATTTCTTTATTTCACTTTCAGATCTTACTTTTTCAGTTTCAAACTTTTAGCCGTGTTGTGACGTGAGGGGCGTGGCATCGACTGAGAAGGGGGATGGAACTGTGACAGCAGAGCAAAGCGTCCCCAAATGATGTTGCTTTCAGGAAACAAGGATACTTCAATAGATATGACTCAGCACTTTGTCTATATTGTATTCTTTTGATATCTGTAAATAGAGTGATGTGTTTTCAGACTAATCTACTCTGGGACCCGTTTTCAAAAGTGTGCATTTTCGGGCATCTGAAACACCGTTTCCATGTGAACGAAATGCCTATGCGATTAAAAACTTGTGCGGATACGCCTGAATTTGTCTCCTAAATGTGTTTTGTAAATTCAATTTTGAGATGGAGCAGAGGGAATAGACATTTTCCATGCTGCCATAATTCATTGCTGTCAGTCATCAGGGCATTAAGACTCTGTAGTTGTCAAATTACCTAAAAAAAAAGATTGATTCATTTAAATTTGCTGTTGTTATCAGCAGAAACATGAGATGAACTTGGTGTACTGTGTCTCATTATTCCACACACATAAACAGTAACCAGTCAGGCTGCCTAGGTATGACAGTCACCCAGTATATTTCACAGACATTTTTGGGGGGATAAGGCAATGACCTACATGCATAAGAGAGGCTCCCACTAATTCATCCCTCTCTTGATGCACCATTTGAGGTGACAACGCCTAAAATCAAACATATAGCTTTGCTTGACTCTGTGTTCACATGGGCTTGAGTATCCTACTTATGAGCAGGAACACAACTTTTGGTCAAATTCAGGATATGGTGTTTACATAAGCACAGAGAAACTTAATTATTAGTTCCATTTATACATTATAAATACTAGTGTCCTTGCTTTTGAATTTCATCTTAATTGTTCAGGTGTCTGTGAGGTTTTTTTTTGTTTTGTTTTTTTTTTAACAATGAGACAATCGCAAAAAGCTGTCAGTAGAGGGTATAAGGTTTGTTCCCTGACACAGTATCTATGTTTCTGCTAGAGGTGTATTGAGACCAGGACACTGCAGAATCCTGGTTTGTGATATGGGTGTTCATGTGCGAAAAAATCATACTTGAAAAACCAAATCATATTCAGGATACATGAGTCCATGAAAACCACGGTCACCGTTTCAACATTTTTTCGTTGTTTTAAAAATAATTTCTTGAGCAGCTGCAATCACAAATGATGGTTGCTAAACAGTACCTTGTTAACAAGTCCTCACACATATGGTTCAGCTTCTGTGATAATGAAAAAAATTGTCTTAAGTATATAGAAACGCACATTATGATATTTGAGCATCTTTGTGGAATTTACCATTGGTGGACACAGCACAAACACACTGGCCAACTCAAGACCAAGTACAGTATCATGCTGTGAGAAACACGGTATCTGCCGGGAGCAAATATCAAATTTACCCTATTTGTTTAGTTTTTGGTTAAGAATGTTTTAACCAAAATCGAAAACTTGGAGTATTTTTTTTTTCATCTATGAATAAGCCCTCAGGATTGTAGAAGATAAAGGTCTCTCTCCGCAGAACAGGCTGTTGTTGACAGTCATAATTTGCTGGCAGTGAACAAATGTCAAAGGTTGCAGCTTAGGCTTTACACCAGCATCACTGGACCTGAGGCATGCTGTGGTTGGCCTGCAATGCAGCCTATATGTAACATTCCATTTGTATACACATTATATAATTCTGCACTGCATAATAACATCTTAACCTTATACACTGTATGCAACATGTCGTGCTCTGCCAGACAGTGGGGGAATTGTGATTTAATTGAATGATGAGGTCATTTCAACTGTGAGTACTATTACTCGTTTTGGTTGCAGCTCTGCCACAAGGTATGCACTGATTGATTCCAGCTCACTATTAAACTTGAAGTAGGTGATAAGCAGGCAGATAAATCGATCACACATTGCTACATGTCTTTGCCTGACACCACCACAGACATCGGCTAGCTCCATAGTCGCCGTGCAAACCAGTGGCAGCCAAGCCGCAGCTTGGCATGGGGCACGGTCTGCTAACGTGAAGATAAAGGTTTACTTTATGGAGCTAGCTTGAAACGTTAGCCACTACCCTGCAAGACGACACACCGACCACATAATGATAGCCCCACACGTTTCCAAATTCCTCCCAGTTATTGTCGTTTAAATGCTCATAAACAGTCTTCCAGACAAAGCAATCCCAGCTCATTAGTCGAGTGTGGTGCCACCGGAGCTCCGTTAGCCGTTAGCCCAAGTTAGCACATTAAACATACTCCAGCTGAAGAAACGTTCGCTAAAAATAGAAACTTATCTTTCTCGCCGTGTTGGCGTGGTGTAGTAAGACAGTAGAAAAATGTAAACTTACTCTGTGTCGACCAGCGAGGCGCTCACACAGTTGTTTTCCAGCCTCCTTTCCAGTCCAGCATCATGGCAGGGAGCTGAGCGCAGGGGCGGCGGGGCTGAGGGGAGCAGCACGCGGGCTGAGGCGGACGGCTGGAGTCGGCTGGAGGAGAAGTTGCTCTGTTTCCAACATGGAGAGAGAGTGAGAGGCAGGCTGGATCCTCCTGCTGCGGTTCATCTGGCTGCTGCTGCTGCCGCCGCCGCCGCTGCTGCTGCTGCAAGGAAAGCCCAGGCGACACCTGTGGCCGCAGCAGCGAACAACACCTGCTGCAAGCTCTGGACTGCAGACGTTCACCGAACTTTTTTTACTCTTTATGTTTGAGCAACAGAGATGAAAAACGATTGGGCACTGAAAGGACGTTTTACTTTCAGGAATAAATTATTTAAAATGGTAAAAGCTGGTTCCGTAACAGACTAAAGGAAAGATGCCCATTTGGAGTTGGACAGAACACAAAATTATTGCGCTTAAGTGAGGGGAAGTTAAAAATTCTGTTCAAGTTTTCTGAAAAGGTACTTCAGTATCTTTGAAGTAGGGTTGTATGAGGTTAATTTTAATAGTAGACCTAATACAACAGTGGTTTACAAAATATTTTTTCCAAAGACACAACATACACCAAGCCAAAAACGCAAGGTACACCATATTTTAATCTTGCATGAGTTTTGTGGTCCTCTGTGTCTTTTATTTGTTTTACTACATCTTTTATTTATTTTACTATGTTTATCTGCTTGATTATATTATTTTATTTATAGCATCGTTTTAGATTTATGCTTCTATTTGATTATTTATTGCTTATTGTTATTTGGAAATGTTTGTTTTATTGATTCTATGTACAGCAATTTGGAGATGTTTTTGTTGTTTAAATGTGCTATACAAATAAAATGGATTGGATTGGATTGGATATGCTATACATTTCCATGAAAAATGACCTCCCTAATGCATATAGTGTCTTATCAGTCTACTCCACACGTTTTATTTTATCTTCAAATGCCTAATAAAATCTGACAAACAACTGTTTTATTAAAACAAGAGTCATTAACAGTTATCCAACATTTATATTTAGTGTAAATTTATTCATTAGTAGGGATTCACAATATTATCTGTATGATATTGGTATTGGCAGATATTGGCTAAAAAAGTTAAATATCTGTATCCACTGATATTGAATTTTTTGTCAATATTTACAGCCGATATATTGGCCATGCATATTGGCCATATAACGGCAGTAACATCTGCAAAATACACAAATGTACCAAAGTGCTTATCATCACTACATTGGTACATTTAAAAAACAAGAGTTTCATTTATTCAAGAGTTAAATGTTGTTTTTCTTGTTTTACATCTGTTACTTACATAAATAGGCTGTCATAATGAGTGCAACAAGTCAGTTTTCATAAAGTAAAGACTTTGTGCTCTTGATGAAAAATATCTGTATCAGTATTGGCAAGTTCAGAATTCAGAATTAAGTTAAGAAATATCAGCATGTCGGATATTTACAAAAATCCGATAATGTGTATCTCTGTTCATCAGTTGTTCTTTATTTGTATTTCTATCATAAAGCATCTTTGTACAAAGTCTTGAGGCAAACACTTTTCTTAAGACACTCCAGTGCGCCCTGCCACACCATTTGAGAACCACTGGCATACCTCAGACACTGTGATCTTGATCAACTGTAAAGAACTGGCTTGTCTACATTGCTACAGATGGGGCCAAGAGCCCCTCTTAATTTACTGAATTTACCCTGCAGGTAGCGCATGTGCCTCACTGCAGGTTCTGGGTCGGGCAGGGTCTTTCATTGCGTGAGTGAATTGTTGTCTGTCTCTCAATGTGGCCCTTCCCTCCCTCCAGCCACCCTGAAAAGGATAAGTGGTGTAGATAGTGGATGGATGGATGAAAGAACTCAAATCAGACATTTTTGAATTAGTGATTTTAAACTAGTCCAACCTGAAGAATTGTGGTTTCATGGCAGCTTTCAAGTTGACAGCTAGATTTTTAATTCTCTAGAAGTTATTTCTGTCTTTTTAATTTCTTTTTTTAAGGATAAGATTTACCAATTTTTCACTTAAAATACGACGTCTTTATACCAAATAAAGACAAAACCGCCAATAATTTATTTTGTTTCCAACACTTGATCAGTAAATATTCAAACTATACCCTCAGTGCAGTGGCTCTCAAAGTGGGAGTCTTGAGGCACCGAGAGGGGGTCACAAGATACTTTCCAAAAATTGTTTTTGAATGCTCTCACATGGCACATTTACCCATTACTGTAAGAGTACATACAGAAAATGGATTTGTTTCATTAATATGACCACAGTTATAAAGCAAAATTTATGCTAAAATGTGGTTAATGTATAAAAATATATATATATTTAAAAATACTTATCCATAATTGCAACACCAATAATGTAATGATCTGCTGCTCTTTAAAGATATGCACTGATGGGAATCATGAAACTGTGTTTTCATTGCCTCTGCATCTTTTCTCAGTCATGTGTGCCAATATTAGGGTTGAAGAAGGCCAAGGCAAGAGCTACACAAAGTTTTAACAGAGCAACAATCCTCTTTAGGGACTTTTCTGTATTTTTACAGACAAAAAATCCCTCAAACTATTATGGCCTCAATCAGAAGCTAAAAAACCCTGGTGTAATCCATTATGGTGGATTTACAGATGGGTAAGCATTTGAGCTCCTCATTAAATTTGGATCACCCTGTTATTTTTGTCCCATTTTAATTTGAATTTGCAGGTTGGTTTATTGTTAGAGCAGCTTCAGCTCTGTATGCTGTTTTGTTTTTGTTTTATTTTATTTTATTCGTCCACCATAGAGAGTAAGAAGCACTCCAATGCAAAATCTTTTTTTAGATCTGACGTTTGAGAAAGAGACATCAAATAAAAATGGTGAGGAGGAGTTCAGGGCAGAGCTGAAGGAATGGAGGAAGTGGGGGGGATGTTAAGGACAAACTGCATATAAGACGTGAGAAATATCAGGCGAACTGAAGCTGACACTGACAAAACCTTATTTTTCCACGTTGCCCATTCTGTGAAAAAATAATTGCCCTTAAAACACTTCTATATAGACCAAAATCCCCCGAGGGTATGCCTGACATGAGCTGTAAAATTAGAACTTTTTGAAGTCTCTGCATGAAAAGCTTTCCCAGATGAAAAAAATGCATTATTTATTCATCCTTTGAGGGTGCACTTAGCTACATGCACCCTCAAAGTTGTTCTGAATAATGCAGAGGTACCAGCACAGTCCTTTTCTGCAGCATGCTGTTTAGGCTGTTGTTTGCTTCTTTTGATCACTCTATTAGTCTGACATGGTAATATTTTGCATTATCAGCAGTACAGTCAAAAGTAGCAGTCTCACAAGGAGAGAAATGAATGATTTCATATTTTCATGATATGCTCAGAAAATGTTTTTACATCACAACAAGAGCATTCTGAGTCACAATGGCTAAGAAATACAAAACTCATCATTGTAACTGAAAACACTGTCAGGAGGGAAAAAAGATTAAGCTTCATTTTTTGTGACACTTACTCACATCACAGTTCACACTAACAAGCAAAACAGAAACATGAGTTTACGTGTGAGACCACCTTTAAAATCTATTTGATTACTGACATGCAGACAGTCACTTAAGTATTAGATGATTTTGCTCTTGTTGCCTTTACACCTGGAATAGATTAGAGGCGTGTAGTAAGATTGTCCTTTCAGGCCATTTCTTAAGCTTTGAGCAAGTGTCCACTCTGACTAATTGATAAACTGATTAGATTTTGTGGGTCAAAAGTCAAGGCTATTGGGTCTGTTCATACCTTGCTTGTGAGGGTGGTATCACAAGAAAACTTAGAGAGATTCTCTCCTGACTTAGCACAAATATCCTCTCTCACCTATTGCAGAGAGTACCTTATACAACCCTGTTAAACAACAAAACAGACAATTCTGCTCATTGGAGGGCTTTTACACTCAGATCACAATCAACAAGTCACATCTATAAACTCTAAATTTACTCACAAATGGTCAGAGATGCTACTGTATTAAAGGTGCCCATCATTATGAGCTAATCACATCAGTAAATCTTTATTCACATTTACACATCAATAACAAAGCATGGGACTGAATTAGAGGGAAGGAATGTATATAAAATCCAGAAATGGGGTAGCTCGAGGTTAATGTTATGAGTTGTATGTTTGCCACAGCAATAGAGGTTAATTCTTCCTTTGTAAGAAGCACTGGCTGTATACCAGTAGTGCTCAAAGTGAGGATCATGCGATACTTAAAGGAGGTCACAAGATTTCTTCCGTAGACAGAGACAAAACTTGGCTTTATGACATCAGGAGGATAAGACCCTACCAGACAGAACAGGCAAAACAGCTTCACGCATCAACTGCCACAACTCCATACTAGCAGGCCTCCCTACATGTACATTTGAGCCTCTTCAGATGATCCAGAATGCAGCAGCACATCTGGTCTTTGCAGCCCAGAACAGCACACGTCACTCTGCTGTTAATCTCTTTCATTGGCTTCCAGTTTGAGCTCGATTCAAATTGAAATCCCTACTTCTGGCTTACAAAACTAACAAGAACGGCTCCTGTTTACCAGGAATCCCTCATCCAGGTTTACACTCCCTCTCAGCCGTTATGCTCTGCCAGTGAAAGATTCCTGGTGCCCCAATCGCAACATGGCTCAAAATCATTAGTTAGACTCATCTTCTCTGTTGTTCTCAAGTGGTGGCATGAATCACCCAACTCCATTCGATCTGCAGAGTCCCTATCTACTTTAAGAAAAAGTTGAAGACAAAACTGTTTAATGAACACTTGTGCACTTAGTTTGACTCTTCTCCTCTGAAGGTTTAATGACTCAGATCTTTGTGAACAACCCAGCACTGACTATGCTGTTACTTTATATGATGTTGATGTCAGTGGCATGATGAACTGATGATGATGACAGTGATGATGATGATGATGAGGATGATGCTGATATTGAGGTGATTTGACAGGGTTTTCTGTCTATTGCTTGGTTTAAAAAAAAAAAAGGCACTGCCTTTAGCATTACATAGTAGCAACTGTGTCCATATGGACGTAAAGCAGTTTGCTGCACTTACTAATGTTGTTCCCGTTTAGATTCTTGCCTGTGTTGTACTTACTCTCAGATGTACTTCGCTTTGGACAAAAGCCTCTGCTAAATGATATTGTAACACTGATTTGAGTAATTTCAATACAATTCATCAAGAGATTGTCTACACTTTTTGTATTTACACCCACACACCCACACACACACACATATGTATATATATAAACCACCATGAGGGACTGAGGGGGTTCCCATTCCATGGATGAGCTATTTTGGTGCTACCAGGCTGATAAATTTGGAAACCCCTGCTCTATTGTGATGCATTATACATAATAATGACAATAATAGGAAGAAGAACTAAAAAGTGCTAAGATTAACAAAAAGAAAGAGGAAGAGGAAAGAAAGAGGAGCAAAGCACACATACAAGCATATGAAAATAACCCAAGCACAAGAAAAATAAAGCAATAAATCATAATTTTCAGGTAATACAAGGCTTATTGACAAAAAATGTGATAAATGTGATGCTCTTGGCAGAAGGGACCAACATCATTGCATAGCATTGTGAATTTAGAGCACAAAAACAAGATCTCTGCAGAGTTTATAGACAAGCTTTCATGCCATTTCTAACCTTACACGGGCAGAGCCGATCAGAACTACTGTGACTATCATACTTACTATTTACACATACCTCATACAATCCAGATCCAGAACCAGTTTTACATTTCTTTTAAGTGCCTGGCCAAAAGGATAGATCTGTATGTGACTTCTGGAGCTGGAAATCAGACACCTAGCACACTTGTTGAAAGTTTACTAAGTCTACCACTGACACACCATCATAATACTCAAAAAAATCGCAAGTATATTTTTATGGTGACCTGAAAGTCAAAACAAAAAGGTTTGTGTTGAAAGACTACAATTCTTTTTTTTTTTTTAATTCACCAATCAGTGTATACAAACCAGACAGTGGAGCCAAACAAACAAAAAAGGTCAACAAGCTGAGTTAAGAATACAAACAAACAAAACAAAATATAAAAAAGTATAAAGGAAAAATAAAATCCAGTTACACAAACTTTAGACAAAGACAGACAGGACAGAACAGTGTCACAACAAAATTATATAGATTGAAACATGTGGGTTAGGTAGCATATTTTGATGGGTATGACCGGATGGGTTTGTTTAATGTTATTTGTTGTTGTAGTTCGTAATGATTTTCCCACACAGGTTCTGGCAGGAATTAAAGTAAAATAGATAAAATAATTTTCTATTATATTGTTATTTTGTTCTCCCTTTCTTTCTCATCCCGGTTTACCTGCTGTGTTTCTTTCTGCAGTGGCATTAACTCACAGGCACTAAAATGATGTCAAAAATTGTGGAATACATTTTGTTGAAATACTCAAGTTGATTTTGATGTACTGTTGATTGTTGTTCTATTGATAAAAAATAAGTAACACCACAATTCAAACAAAAAAATTCTTTATACTATAAGACATTGTAACAAAATGTCAGATTGTGAGAGATGTCATTGCCTATTGCAACGGTTCTTGAGGAAAGTCCAAGTGTGCCTTGGAAATAAGTAAAATCATAACTTACAACAACACAGCACATAAATGAGTTTAAAGTTACTCGTCAACCACTTGTGTAAATTAATTGGGCTGCAAATCCTGCCTCTAAACAAACACTTTAAGGGTTTTGAAGTTATTAGAATTGTGGCAGATTGAAGGATTCATCAGTTTTACATTGTCCCATTTATATATAATTCATACAGAACATAACATTTTGAATTTCCAATCTATTAGATTTAGGTATGTGTTACTGAATTCTTCATTAATAAAATATATATGAAGAATAACGGTAGTAGGCATTACAAACATTTACAGACTGAAGTTACAGTAACACATGTTAAGAGGCTATTCTTCATGTATAGATTTGGTGTGCCTTGAGATTATAAAACGACCTGACGTGTGCCTTGGGCAGCAGAAGTTTGAAAACTGCTGGTCTTTTGTAAAGTGGGAAGTTTTGTGAAATACTATATTGCATAGCAAACTATACATTATGATAAATACACTCAGCAGCTGCAGGCAGACCACACATATCCATGATCTCAAATGTACCTGCCTCATGGAAACTTCTGCCCTTTAGAAGAAACTGAAAATAAAGCTCAGCTCCTCTGGCCTGTAAATCCTCACAGGAAATGTCCATATATGGTTGTAAATATGCAGCAGCATGGACTTGACTTTGTTTCTTTGTGTAACGTACAATGTAAGAAAAAGAGGAAACCATCAAAATATAACCAACGAAAGTGGCAGCTGGCTTCTTGAAGGACATAACACACTCAAGATTCTTCAAAATAAATTCTCAGTCCTTACAGGTTTTCCTCCTGAGTTTTGTTTAATGCGAACCATTTCTTTATTCTTAAAAGTCACAGTACAAATCTAGAAATCAAATATTTCGCCGAAAAGTAAAATGTTGCAAAAAGCTTTATAAAGGACAGTCCAAAACTGAAATAAACGATATTTATAAAAAATACATCTCTAAGCTTTCAAAAAGTGGACAGCGTAGAAAGACAAATGCATCCAGTGCATCATTTGCTACAGTGCATATACAAACAATTACAAAACAAACAGGAGTCCTTCATTAAAAAGCATTGCACAGTTCAAATTGGCTAAAAAGGTGCAAACAGTGGCTTTTTCATTGGTACAAGTTTAAGTATAAGATTAATAAGAAACATGATAAGGTTCCTGAAGTAAGATGAACAGTCAATTGCCTTTTTTCACTTTAAAACTCAGAGTGCCCCCTTGTGGTAGGTTTTTAAAAAAGGCATACGCATACAGTATTAACAAAGATTAATCTTTTCACACAAGGCCATATCCCTTCATCAATATGTCTATCATAATACCTATACAGCATACATTATATTACCTGAGCATAAACATATAATCATCAGTAGGTCATATACATGAATAAAAAACACATTTTAGTGAGACAAAAATGTACAAATAAGGAAGTCTACCTCAAATCTAAATATCATTGAAAATGTCAATTCTTTTCCTCTTGCTGAATATTCAGTATTTTCAACAAATAAATACCAGAAAATAGAGATTCAAATTTAAAATCAACATAAGGCTTAACAGAAGTGTGAAAGGTGTACAGAATAAATGCAGCAGTATCTGTCAAAGGTGTTCCCTTCATTAAAAGTCATTCATATCCTTAGTAAGAGTAAAAACAGAGGAACTAGAGGACCAGACTTATGCATTATTGTACCCGTTTCTGTTAAAATCCTTTTTCAGCTCCACATTCTCATAAATGGAAAGCGCAGCCGTGTTTTGGTAGATTAGGTCAACGTTGGTTCCAGTTCTTGACCTGATAATGTCCATGGCGCACTGGTTGAGGAACACGTACTGGTCCTGCAGAGAGGTGAAATAAACAAAATCAGTGAGCTGCAGAAAATATATTTCTTTCATTCCCTTCTAGTTGGTTTGTTTGTACCTTTTTTGCTATAATGTTGTGCTGTTGTGCAAATCCTCATGAGCTGTGTCTGGCAACAGTCCTCTTAAGAAGTTTGACTTCCAGTGTTGTGCTCTAACGTTTACTGTGGCTGCGTAGACATGCCTGAGTATGTTCCTTCCACTAGTGCCCAATTTTATCTGTGCTATTTGCCACTATTATCATCTGTATGTGGGTTTGATGAAAAATGAACCATTTAAAAGCATCAAAACCAACCGCTAATTATGACAATACAGTATCTATTGTGAAAATAGGGGTTTTCAGTTTTTTATTGTTTTTTTTTTGTCATTTGTTTGGTTTTTTGCCTGTTTGTTTTGAAATTTTGAACTATAGTCCCTTACTGAGTCAGTTAGGGATGATATTTCAAATACAAACACCCCTTTTAAATGATGACTTCTCTCTGTTTTAAAACCAATGGGAAGATTATTATTGATTGTTTAGTATTATTCAAATTACAAATTATTATTTGTATTTATTGTTAAAAGTTTAATATGGATGATCCCATGAAATCCTGGTTTGCGGATTCACAATATTCAGTTTTAATTTACTGCTGAATTTTAAAAACCTCCACCATGGCATTTCTGAAATTGTTAGGCGAGTTATTAGCGAAAATGTGCAAAACTGTCCCATTGCATGATGTTCATAAACCTTTAAAAATTTCCAGGATCAGTATCTGGAAGACTTCTACCTTGTGCCATGGTCAACCAGGGCAGAAAATGCCATCAAAATCTGTTGAGAACTTTTTGTTAGCTGTCTCGCTCACAGCAGACAGACAGATGTTCAAACAAATGCACATTTGCCAGCAAAACACAACCTCAATGGAGCAGGTAATAACTTAGGTCCCAAAACGGACCCAGGTGGAACTCCACATTTCTTCTCTGAGATGTTAATCAACATAATTGATTTTTACATACTGACACCTGAAAGAAATTTAAAGCAAAGACTGTGGTGTACCTCTGTCTGCACCATCAGGGGCCTGTGCATGCGCAGATCACGGACTATACCGTATACATCCACCAGATTTTCCCTCTCAATCTGGTTGATCAGACGGTCAATGGCTATTAAAGTTCCAGTACGTCCAACACCAGCACTGCAGAAAACAGGCACAGAGCAAAATGGTCTTATCACTTCATGTCTAAAACAGATGAACAGCTACAAAGACTGTTTTGTATGTATTTTTGTGTCAGACCTGCAGTGGACCACAGCAGGAGAGTGTCTGGAGTACTGGTCCATGTGCTCTCGGACTAAATGTCTGAAGCTGATCAGAAGCTCAGTGGTCTCCGGTACACCGTGATCTGGCCATGCCGTAAAGTGGAAGTGACGCACTGCACGGGTCTCTGCGGTTTTCACCTGAAGGACAAACATTTCAGTGAAAAATCAACAAGAGGGAGAAATCAAAACATCTAATCACCAGTATTGTGTACAAAGTGTCATGAAATAACCTTTTTACTCTATTCACCAAAGCCAGTAACAAGCAATGACAAGTTTTTTTTGTTTGTACTTACAGCAACAGCTAATGGTTGCTTTTAAACATGCCAAATATTTTAAAAAATATTGACATCAAATATTAGGCAGAGCATATTTACACATTTCTCTGACCCCTTTAATACTTTTTAAAAATTGGATCAAGGTACAGTATTTAATGAATAACGTCCATCCATCTTCCCACGCTTATATGGGGCTGGGTCTTGGGGCAGCAAACCAAATGAATAGGTTGGTTCTGGGTCTGTCCCAGGGTCTCTTCCCAGTTGGGCATGACTGGAAAACCTCCACAGCAAGCCGACCAGGGAACATCCTAATTAGATGCCAAAGCCACCCCAACTGACTCCTTTCAATGTGAAGGAGCAGCTTCTCTACTTTGAGTTCCCTCTGGATGTCTGAGTTCCTCACCCTACCTCTAAAGCTGCGTTTACACTGAACGCGACTTTGCGACTGAAATAGCGTCGCCTACTGAAGTCACATCACGTGTCCATAAAAACACCTCATTTTGGTCACTCGTCGCCGTCTTTCAGTGACGTCACACCCGCTTGAGATTCACCGCAATCATATCATATATCATATAATAGGATGTATTAGCTGACATTACTCCAACTGTATCCTTTTCACTCACCTACCAACCACAAAACACTGCAGCTGATGGCCCTGCAGCATCTTCTGTGAATTCTCTGCGGTCCTGTCTAGGTGGATTGTCACTCTGTGAACTGGAATTAAAACTTTCTGTCACAGGTACTGTCACACACACACAAAACGCTGATTGGCTGTTGCCGCTAAGCCACACGCGCAAACTTTCCAACTTTGGCGACTAAGCGACGCGCCCGTCGAGTCGCGGGAGGGTTAGCCCCGCCCTATCGCAGCTGTACGTTGACTTTACATGGAGTGTGGTCGCCGAGGTCGCTCAAGTCGCGTTCAGTGTGAACGCAGCTTTAGGCTGAGCCCAGCCACCCTCCTGAGGAATATTATTTATACTGCTTGGATCCGCAATCTCATTCTTTTGGTCATTACCCAGAGCTCATGGTAAGGGTTGGAATCAGATGGAGCGGTAAACTGAGAGCTTGCTTTGCGTCTTAACTCCCTCTTTACCACAACAGTGGTACAGATTCTGCAACAGTGCAGATGCTGCACCAATTCATTTTTCAGTCTATGGTCCATGTTACCCTCACTCCTGAACAAGACCCCGAGATGCTTAAACTACTTCACTTGGGGCAAAGACTCGCTCCCCATCTGGAGGGAGCAATACACCTTTTTCCAGCAGAGAACCATGGCCTCAGACTTGGAGGCATTGACCTTCATCCCCACCACTTAGAACTCAGCTGCAAAATGCTCCAATGCCTGCTGAAGGTCCCCGGTTGAGGAAGCCAACAAAAAGCAGAGACGAAATTCTGAGGTCTCCAAACTGAACACCATCCTCCCCCTGGCTGCTCCGTGAGATCCTGTCCACGAAAGTCACAAACAGAATCAGTGACAAGGGGCAACCCTGGCAGAGGCCAACATGCACTGGGAACCCATCTGAGTTTTTGCCAAGGATGCGGACAAAGCTCTCATACAGTGACCGAATGGGTCTTAATAGAGGTCCCAGAACCCAATATTCCCGCAGTACCCCTACAAGATCCCCCAAGGGACATGGTCATAGGCCTTCTCCAAATCCCCAAAACACATGTTGACCTGATGGGCAAACTTTCATGCTCTTTCAAGAAGCCCTGAAAGGGTAAAGAGCTGGTCCACCGTCCACGGTCATAGCGGAATCCACATTGTTCCTCCTGGATCTGAGGTTCAACAATCAGTCAGAGCCTTCTTTCCAGCACCTTGGAGTAAGCCTTCCCAGGGAGGCTGAGTAGTGTGATTCCCCTGGAATTGGAACACTCTCTCTGGTCCCCCGTTTTAAAAATGGGGACCACTACCCCAGTCTACCACTCTACAGGCACTGTCCTGGACCTCCACACGATACTGAGGAGGTGTGTCAGCCAAGACAGACCAACAATGTCCAGAGCCTTCAGCATCTCAGGGCAAATCTCATCCATCCCTGGCATGCATGGAGTCACACTGAGTAATGTCCCAAGTACAAATATGATGGATATGTTATCATATCTCTTACATATTGCTGGATTGAGCCCCTAAAGAAAGAGTGTTTATTTCTGTTTCTGATTCCCTGTTTGAATGAAGACTTCGGAGCTTCTAACTCTTTTCTTAGCATCACATACCACAGCTGAGTGGAAGAGAAGGTCTAACCACACTGATAAAACTTCAACACATTTACATAAGATACAGTGACTCAAAGTATTGAGCAGCAAACGGTTAATCTACAAAGCTTTAGCTTATTGGTTTACTGTGGGAGGATTTTTTTTGTTCCATTTTTCCACTTACATTTTTAACATCAAAGTCCCTGATGGTCCAGTCTTTCAGTGGTATTTCAGAAGTTGTTGTTACGATGATATTTTCAAAGTGCTTGGTGCCATGTTCCCAGTACTGCTCACATTTTACCTGGAAAGACAGAAAACAGTAACAGAGTATAGTTAAAAAAAGTATTAAAAAATTCATACCCAAGTTCTTGTCAAGAACTTTACGTGTCCTGGTGATGTTTATGGACAAAGTGGTACAATCTTTTCTCTGGTTAAGCCTGTCCTATACAGGCGTTGTTAGTATGGATTAGGGATGTTGGAATTATGTTGATATTTCCAAGCTTTCAAAAGGTGCCAAATTAACATTTCATTTTAAACAACAGCGAGCCTCTCCTTTCAAGAATTAATAATATTTTTTACTGTAAATTACTATTTGTAGTTGAAACAAACAACAACAAGATAAACAGCATTTGATTCTACAATAAATTACAGATATATTCCTCCAAAAATAGAATAACAGGTATGTCACTGGTCCTTCAGCGAAAAAGCCAAAAAAAGAAATCTTTGGGTTACATGTACATTACACTGTATGTAAATTTATGTTTAACAGTGAAAACAAGCTTCATCTGCCTTTTTGGGCTAAAACAATTAAAATATGGGTTATATTTAGATTTTTACTCTGTGATCAAGTTAAAGAAACAATTAATTGAAGAGATTTTCTCAACAAACTGTTGTTTGTCATGTGTTAATTGAGTATATTACACTGTCTTGGCTAAGGATACTTTACCTCATGCTCAGATAAAAAAAAAAAAATATTTAGAAAGAAAATAAGGAACTTCTCAAGGATGTCTGTCAATATTACAATTTTGAGACTAATGGTTATGTAATGTGTTAAAAAGCTGTTTGCTTTCTTGTATGGTGTCTTAAATTTCGGATGGCACTTTGACTGAGACGTGATTTTGTAAATACTGCACTGATTTCTTTGTTTTATGTTCTATATTTTGTTGTTTATCATGTTATTATGTGACAAAATGTATAAAGCACACATTCACAAACTGTGAACAGAAAATAAAAGAAAAGCGGGTTAATAGAAATTTAACCTTAAGATGTAAAAACAAAAACAATATTATTTTTAAGATTAGTGGGAAAAGCTTGTAAACCAAAAAAGATATATCAAAGACAAAAAAAGTCAAAAGTCAAACAATATCTATATTCTCAGGTCATAATTTAGAAAGTAAAAATTAAATACTGTTAGAAAAAATCATCGGAAAAAAAATCATCATCAATGAAAACAGGCAATGCCTTAATGTTAAAACACATACAAAATAAAATTAGGAAAAAAAGTCATTATAATGAGATGTAATGTAATAATTGTTAAGCTAAAAAGAGAGATAAAGTCATGGCTATGAGATAAAACAGATTTTGATAAAATCAGTATTCAAAACTATGAGATAAAAAGCTATTATTGTGACAAGAAAAGCCATGAATATGATGTAATAAAGAAAATCATGAAGAATAATGTCATCTTATGAGATTAAAGATCATAATCATGTGGATAAAGCTCCTTTGCATGAGATGAAAAGTCCCTGTTAGATATTTACAGACAGAATAATTAAATAAAATGTCCTCATCATAAGATAAAAAGTTCATAATTTTGAGGTAAAAAGTCAAAATAATGAGACAGAAAGTCAAAATATGGGATTTTATGTAATAGTTTTGGTTTTCCATCTTTCCTTTTGGTATTTTTGCAATTTACTTCATACAATTCTAACTTTTCATTTCATAATCCCAAGTTATTACCTCATAATTAGAACATTTCTGTGACTACTCTGTGTGTTTTGGATCAATTATTGATTATTTCTTGGACTCCTGTGCTCTTGTCTTTGTGTGTGGTTTTCCCTGTGCTCTTTCATCATAGATTGGACGTGGCGACCTGAGGCCGGGGCTCACTGCACCAATCACCAGAGGTCCTCTCCAGCACAAGATGATTCACTCAGCTCATAATGGTATTGTTGGCCGACTCGACTACTTTTGAGCATCTCACAGTGTTTTTTGGATGATCGTGTTTTTTAAACCTTATGTTTATGCTGACTCTTTGTCTGCTCTCTTTCTTTCCAGTGCCTCCACCACGTCACACGCCCAATCTCCATGATCACTGCTGCACTATCTGGACTCTCTGGTCACCTCAGCCTCCTCTCTACCTGGATTCCCTGTCACTCCCCTGGACCTTGGATTCCCCACAACAAACATTGGTTGTAACAGCCTTTATTCTGTCTTGGTTTCTGCTTTTGGGTCCACATCTCCATATCAGAGATGATTCCCAAACATTTTCAATTTACATTGATTACTCTCTATTTTATTGTTTGACTTTGTCTCGTAATTTTGACTTTTACTTCTTTTTACCTCATTATTGTAATTTTTTAATCTCATAACTATTATAGTACAAAAATCTTAAAAGGGCAGTTCAGTTTATTTGAAGTGGGGTTGTATGAGCTCCATATGGCCACTAAGTACATTAGATGCAGTAGAATGTTCTCTCCTCTCCCTCAGTAAGCCTCAGTCTGTAAGAGACTGTTGCGCTAAAGTAGCCACAAACAGGGAAGTATTGTACCAAGTATAAAGGGTATTTTCTAAGCCTACAAGAACTCCCATCAAAAAATAATACCACAGTTTAAGAGTACGCTACTAGGGCTGAACAATATATCGTTATCGTATCGATATCGAAATATGAACATTCAAGATATTGATATCGAAAAGCAACTTTATAAACAATATAGATTTCCCCCCGCGCTAAAACTCCATATTCTTTTGCGTTATGATGTTTTTATTTTTCTGAAAAATGCTTGGTTTTCACCAAATCCATAGTTGTATCGTATCGCATCGATATCGAGATATCTGGCATGAATATCGAGATATGAAATTTTTTTCAATATCGTTCAGCCCTATACGCTACCAATATATATATTTTTTTGAGCGCATTAACTTTTAGGAAAAATAAAGGTTATCTGGAACTTGTCATAATTTCAACTTTCTACTTCATAATTTTGACTTTCTTTTTCATATTCATGACTTTTCGGTCTTGTATTTTCTCAGATTAATCCATTTCTTCTTATTCCTCTTATTGTGGCTCAAAATGTCATTGGTGTCATAAACAATTTGTCTCTTTTTTACATATATTGGGGAAAGACACAAACTTGTAGCACATACATCAAAGGAAGACAAAGACATGCATGCGGCTGCTCTGCTTTGTGTTTGTACTCACTCGTCCCTGTTCATTGCAGCGCGTCAGCATGACAAGAGTCTGTACGTTCTTCTCCCAGATCATCCTCCAGAACTCGTTGACTGTTTGAGGCAGAGGACCCTGGGCTGCTATAAACTCCTTGCTGGAGTTGTAACCCTTCAAAATAAGAGAGAAGCCCAGTTGCAGAGCAGAAACATTCAACCTTAGTCTGGTTGTAGATTTTAGAGGTGGAGACTTCAGCATGAATGAAGATGGAAGTGTTAATGAAGCAAATTAAGCAGTGATGTTGTCAGTACGCACCGGCATGTAGTTAGCATTGATGTAGTCATCATGAGGACTCCCATGGATGATAGAGAGTTTCACCCTAGAGGAGTCATCTGGGAGTTCGAGAAGAAAATGTAAGGAAATGTAAATGTCTGGGATATGGACATGGGATAATGATGCAGATAGAGTGTATTAAGTGATGAGATGGTTTGATGAGGGACGATAGTCCTTGCTGAAGCTGTAGAAGGCTTATTAACCCTTAGATGCCTACGTGGGTCAAAAACAACCTGCTGAGGATGTTTTGGTAATGTCTTTGTAATGAGTTTCTATTATATCATATTCTTGTATCCCGTAAATTGTATGTTTTCTGATATCATCACATTAAAAAAATCTGACATGTCTTTAAGTCATTTTAAGATATTGTAGTTTTTGTATTACTACCACAAGCTTCTGTACATTTCTCATAGAATATTACTAAAACAAACACATTATAAGTATGTTAATATACTTGTCATGCTTTATAATATTTGTTATAAGCACTTGTGATAATTTATAACAGACAGAGAAAAATGGTCTTATCACTTCATAAGTGATAGTGGGGGGGTGCTGTTGTAATCACAAAGTGCTTTAGCTTACATGAAATGACAGCAGTGCTCAATAGATAAAACATGAATTTATATAAGACTGTACCGTGTTAACAGTATTTTACTTTCTAATGTTAAGAGAAAAAAAAATTGTTTAATCAAAAAAACCTTCTGGCATGGACTCAAAAATATAAACGTCATACAGTGGACTGGAAATTGTAACGACAATGACAAAACTGCATATCAACCCTTTGATTCTGATGTTGGTCATTTTTGACCCACTTATGAAAGTGTGCTGGTCTATTTACTGGTGCATGTAAGGTCTAAGGTGACTCACAGGGAAGCACGTTGTTGTAGCGGTTCTTGGGCTTGTTCTCTGGAGCCAGGGCGTGTGTTTTGGCCTGTCCTATACCGACAACCTTTAGATCCTTCAAATGAAAAAGGTTACAAAATATAAATGATTTCTGTCATAAATCAGTGGTGAATTTTCTGTTCCCAAAAGTAAAATTTGAATGCTAATCACTTTCATTTTACACTGATCAAGCATGACATTATGACCACTCTGGGCACACTGACTGGTCTGCAGCTCCAGCCCCATATGCCACAAACTGCAATGCTCTGTGTGTTCTGACACCTTTCTATCAGAACCAGCATTAACTTAAACAATCTGAGCAACAGAAGCTGGTTGGATCAGACTACACGGGCCAGTCTTTGTTCCCCACATGCATCATGACCATGCCGCCTGTTCACCACAGTTCCTTCCTTGGACCACTTTTGATAGATACTGACCACTGCAGACCGGGAACGCCCCACAAGAGCTGCAGCTTTGGAGATGCTCTGACCCAGTCGACCAGGTGGTGTCAAACTTGCTCAACTCCTTCTGCCTGCCCATTTTTCCTGCTTCTAACGTCAACTTTGAGGACAAAATGCTCACTTGCTGCCTAATACGTCCCACCCACTAACAGTTGCCCTGATGAAGAGATAATCTGTGATAGTCACTTCACCTGTCAGTGTTCATTATATTATGTCTGATCAGTGTTTTATTTCAGGGTAATTGTTCACAACCTTCTGACATAATGAACAAATATGATAGTTAATTTTGCAAATGGTTTTATTGATGCTTTGGTTGGAGCAAATGCAAATGCATTTTTATATTTAAAGTCCTGGTTTATTTCCAAATATAGAGTGTCTAAGATGTTTCGTCAGGGAAGGAGCATATGTGACCTAAAGGGTTTATCTCATGGGACCTTGCACTGAAATATGTTCATCTTTTGTTTACCCTTGGACTGAGAAGTGTAAGGGTCAAGTATGTAAAGGGCAAAATGAAAAGTGGAAATGTTAAATAACTGGAGTTGCTTTCTTTTGAATTTTTCTTTTTTTGTTCTTAGTAGTTCTAATTTTTATTCTCAATATTTCAAATTGTTTGCAATTACTTAAGCTTTTTCACATACTTTGCTGTTTCTTTAAAGAAATTGTACTTCTTTTCTTCACATTAAACACTTTTTTTCTTTTTTGCTTCAATATTCATTTCATTCCTATGATATACTAACTTTTCTTAACTTTCATTCCTAACAGCTTAACTTCTGTTTTCAACATTTCAACATTTTCACCCAACATGTCTTATTACTTCAGCATTATTATTCTTGACATATATAGATGTATCTTCCACATATTTCAACTTTTAATCTCAATACTTAACCCTTTTCTTAACATTTTGACCTTTCCTTTTAATAGTTTGACATATTATTTCTTTTAACTTTATCCAAAAAAAGTTTTGTTTCTTTCAACATTTTAAGTCTTTTGTGTCATTTTACCCTGTTTTCTCTATATTGACTCTTCTGTTAATGTCATAACTTTTTAATTCAGTTCCACTTTTTTATTTACACACACTTTTCTTTACACACCGGAAAAAATCTTTTTTTAAGTTGAATAAACAAAATGTTACTTATTGAGTACAAAAGTAATATAACAGATATAGCTTAGATCTGCTTAAACATAACTGGTTTATTTGAAATAATTATTTCTAGTCGGCTCAGTTTAAAATCAATAAGCTGCTGTAGCACAAGCGCCTTGATTTAAATCAGCTTCATTTTTTTTACTAACCTAGTAAAAATTTGATGGAAAAGTTTACATATTAAATCCAATTAAACTCCACATATACATTTTTGAGTGTAGTCTTACTTTTTCTTGAAAATTCCTAATTTTTTCCTCTCAATTAAGCTTTTAATTCTTGAAAAATATTTTACTTTGTTCTACATGTTCTGAATTTTTCTTCTTTCCATACCTTCATGACTTTTCATGAAATTTTGACCTTATTTTGGCATTCCTTGACAGCCATTTCAACATCTATCTCCAAACTGCCTTTTCTTCTAAAAAACATTTGTTTTAATCTAGCTTTTGAGATTTCTTCATATTTTTTTTACCTTATTTCTCTGGATTTGACAATTTTTTAAAACATTTTTTGCTGAATTTTCTTTTACATTCCAGTCTTTTTTAGACATTATGACATTTTTCTTCATATGTTATCGTTTTTCTTAACATTCAAGGCAATCTCTCCACATTTTGGCTTGACTCATGACTGCTTTTACTTATACATATAAAAATTGTAAAATTTATCAAATGACATTGTGATCTATATAAAATTTACATTTTCTGTTACCTTTTATGTATTGGTTTCATAAATCAAACAAATTTACTCTGCTCATCTTCCTTGCTTTTAACCTGATGGATATTATTCGGCAGCACTGAATATCAAACTCCGTGTTACCTCAAATTCTTCTGCAAAGCCACAGTTGGAGTCTGCTTTCTGCCTCTTGTAGTAAGCCTCAAACTCCTCCACCCTGACAGCCGCACTGAGAAAGCAGAGATCAGATGTGAGTCTTAGTCAGAGGGAAGACATAGAGAGACAGACAACCATTCACGCTCACATTCATACCTAAGGGCAATTTAGAGTCACCAATTAACCTAATGAGCGTGTTTTTGGTCTGTGGGGGGAAGCCAGAGTGCCCGGAGAGAACCCACGCATACACGGGAAGAACATGCAAACTTCACACAGAAAGGCCCTGAACGACCCGGGGTGTGTTTAATATGTATAATATTTATTAAAACGGATAATGTGAATATTTAATTGCTTCTCAGAAATACACAACTGATAACTTTGTACCAAACCCCTCAATAGCTATTTTGGGCAGAGACCAGCATATTAACAAAATGTCTCGCTTACAGTGTAAGACAATACAATATGGCATGGTTGTGGCAAGGAGAAATATTTTGACACTCTGGAAATCTGAGAAGGTACCCACTTTTCAAACTTCAAACTTTTACATATTGAAAGAATCAGATATAGTGTCTCTCTCAACTCTGCTACTTTTGACAACATGTAGCAACCATTTTTATCCTATCTGTCTAAAACAACTTAAACTCAAAACTGTTATGTATATTCGGGTAATGACTGTCTGTGCTGACTTTTTTTTTCTATTTTTCCTGCTTTATATTCCCTTCTGTGTGAAATGTACTTTTTTTTTAAACTTTTTAACTTTTTAATATGTAATTGCCCTTTTAGATGGGGTCATTTATTTGTAAAATTAGAAGTCATATACAAATAAAATATTTTTTAAAAAATGATTATGTGAAGATTTGATCTCCAAAGGATAAATACTTATGATTTGCCTCTGAAAAAAACAGAAAAGGCAAAAAAGCAAAGTTGAGCCACAGCAGTAACGTTAGTAATCCATAACTTAGATCTTAAAGTTGTTCATGCTTACCTCAAGGGATAAATCTGGACGTCTGGTGATTCTTTCTTAGACATCCTAAGATTGAAACAAAGTGATTTCAAAGTTTCATCCAAAAACAGGGATATGAAAATATTCATTTTACATTAAAACTGCAGACCAACCTTTTCCAGTAGATGATAAAACCCAAGAGGATGATGAAGAGGATACAAAAAATACCAAGAGTTGCTCCAACAGCCAGACCAATCACGGCTATATGATGATAAAGAAAACAATTAAATGGGCATCTCTTCATATTATAGTACCAATTTAAATGAAAATAAAAATTGTTCTCATGTAGTACTTGGATTCACAGGAAGGGAGATGCTGAGGGAGAACTGTGTTGTTGAGACCAGAGACTGAGACCCGTTCACAAGCTGGTTTTGCAGATTTAGGTCCGTAAACAGCACAATTGCAAATCTGGGGGAAAATATAAATGAGACATTAACAAATATGTTTTATTTCTATGCAAAGTATAATTGTATATGTAGTAAACTAGAACCACTGCCTGATTATTTAATAACCTGACACACCAGATGGACTGTTCAGTATATTTCACCAGTCCTTCTGGGCAACAGCATATCTGGCAGGTGATTAGATGGTCGTTCCATCAATCACATTCATTACGAATGTGAGCCTCTATGTAGGACTAACTTGCCAAACAGCCGACAGTGGAGCAAAAAAATCCTTTCTATCCTTTTAGTATTGTTTGTGTTTCATTTAATAAAGAAATGTGGTCCAGATCTGATTAAACTGCTATTGAAACTGTTAGCATCTTTGCTAATCTCTGAACCAACAGCCACTTCCTGCCGTCCGAACTCTCCCTGATTTGAAGGGTGCTGATTGGGCCTTTCTGTTACAGGCAGAGCACAGCAGTTGTAGATTGGAGCTTGGCAAGATAATAATAATAATAATAATAATAATAATAATAATAATAATAATAATAATAACAATAATAATAAGTAATACATTTTATTCAAAAGCATCTTTGATGACACTAAAGGATACTGTACAATATTAAAACAACGATAATAAAATAAAAAATAGAATAGATTGAGCTGCACTGCAAGGTTAGTGATTATATGCATCTCTTCGGAATATAAGAGGCTAAAGTACAGTGATAGACAAGTGGGCAGGGCTGAAATGATTTGTGTGGTAGCTTGTTTTACATGTTTCCATCTTCTATCATGACAGGTCTTTTGATTTATTTTCATTTTTAATATTATAATATTTAGATTTTTTCATCTGTATTCCCTCCTTCTAAACTGATATTTTAAACTTCTTAAGGAGACTTTACAGGAAGTTTTTTTTTTTTTTTTTTTTTTTGAGAAACCCAGCCAACGACACAGAGTCATTTTGATTACATATTGGTAACCCCCTGAGTCATAGGCCTGAGGTAAGTCAGTACTTGATGCAATGAAAGCATGCATCTTGTGTTGTCCAACACAAAATAATTATCTTGTCTATTTTTGCAAGGCAGAGATCCAGTCAGAGCTGGAGTATCTGGTGAGAGTGAGAAACCTTCACATCAGGGAGCTGCAGAAAATCCACAATGAGGACAACTCACAATTTAAAGACCACCCCACGCTAAATGGGAGGAACGATCCATGAATCGCTTTTAAAATGTTGCTTTTTTAAATTCAGTTTGAGGAAATCCCCCTTTTTCTTGATGAAAGTTTGTTTTAATTTTGGAAAGGAAGAGAGGGGGGAGAGAGACAGCATGGATGGATCATCAACTGTTTTTGTGCTTTCAAGACAACATAAAGGCAATCAAACCAGACTGGAAAAGTAAGCACTGCTTCTTGTCTTACATGAATAGTTTTTTGATATTGTTTTTGTGGTCTCATTAAGAAATTTTATTTAATTCATAAAATTAAACAATGGGCTTAATATTCACCCCCTGTGACATTTATTCTCACCCGTGAATGCCCTGGAGACAGAATTGGGAACAAGTTATCCCCTCTCTGCTCCATCTCCAGAGGTAGTAACAGAGGCATGATATTGGAGAGAGGAAGGCAGGCACAGTGGGAGGCAGGCAGGCTTTGTATTGGGCTGAAGACTCTCCCAGCAGAAAAAATGTTATTCACTGTAGATTAGTGGAAAAAGGCAGCCCTAGAATAGCTGTCTTATCTTTACCAGGATGGAAGTTAAATCCTTTCTGGTGGTGTCAGTGTGTCCCAGTACAGTGACATGATGTGAACATGTCTCCATCTATATGCCTGGGGAGCATAAAATTTTCTTCTTTGATGGTAAAAATGGCACAACAGCAGCGTAATTAAAATATTTTACATTTCTTAAAGAGAAAACCTGTATAGTAGGTGTCAAATAGAATTCATTACCAAGTATTAATAAACACAGATGGACCCATAAAGGTGCATTCACTGGTGCGACTGACGTGACCTTGGCGACCACTCTCCATGCAAAGTCAATGTACAGCCACGATCAC
This sequence comes from Cetoscarus ocellatus, assembly GCA_037902135.1. Taxonomy (NCBI): domain Eukaryota; kingdom Metazoa; phylum Chordata; class Actinopteri; order Labriformes; family Labridae; genus Cetoscarus; species Cetoscarus ocellatus. Next base: position 235,009 of record JBAMNC010000264.1, read on the forward strand.
GTGTGATCGATTCTCACACGATGCAACGGATGAGGTTGAGTCTTAGGAGACGCCCCTGTCCCTGCAGATGGGTACTCTTGGTGTCGCCTTGGATGTACGACCAGGTCGCGTCGCTCGGTTGCCATCGTTGAAAATTTGAACTTTTCAGGCGACATCATGTGTGCCTGTGCCGCGACAGCCAATCAGCATTGTGTGGGTGTTGGCAAGTAATTCCTTATCAGCTTTTCTAAGATATTCCCAAGCATTGGTGATCTTAGGACCCAATGACCTTTATGTTTGACTAATACCCTCCTAAACTGACACTTTTAAGTTAAAGTGGACTTCTTTCTTCTTTCTTAGAAAGTTTGACAAAATTTTCTAACAGTGTGAAGTACTCATGTTTACAAGAAGATGGACAAAAAGACAGACAACCCAAAAACATATAACCTCTGGCCCCAGCTATGAGGCTTAAAAGTGCAACAGTAGCCAGTGAAGAAAGTATATATATGAATTTTATATATATATTTTAACTCTGCTTATCAGTGATTGTTATTTAACATTTTACATCTTACTGGTATTTTCTGTTAGGCTGCAGAGCACCATTGGTGTAGCCCTCCCATCCGGAATTATCTCCAACATTGATGATCAGCTGAGTATCTGCATTGCGTGTTTGGAGTTTTGTCTCTCTGACTGTAGCCAGGTACGCTGGAGTTTTCCCTTCCTTCCACTCATTGTAAGTTTTCCCCAAGTAGTCTCTAAATTTAGAGGTGTCTGGAGGAAAGAAAACAATGATCACAGTCAGTAATCATAAAGAACAAACCATTGGTAAATCTTAAGAAACACAAACAGTGGAGCGCACAAGAAGCTCAGTCAGGGCACAGATACTGATTAACTGAACAACCTGACCTGTTGGAATAATATTTTAAGGATAAAAACTTTTGCTCTCAGAGGAGAAAAACAGATAACCTGACACGCCATACAGACAGTTCCATATATCCGTCACAGAAATTTAAGACAATGAATCAGGCAGGTCCATATGCCCTGCAAGGTTAAAACACAAACTCACCTAAGCTTGAATCTGTCACCAGCACCCCGACATATATGATGGGCCCGTTTGTGTTGTTCAGCAGGCTGGAATTGATCTGAATGGAAAACTTAAAGTGTTCTTTGTCTATAACCTGAACCAGCTGAGGGTTCTCTGGAGCAGGAGGATCTGTAGCAATAAAGGACAGGTTACTCCAGTCAGGCAACTGTTGTCTTAGCATTTTTTAAGTGCATTGTAGTAAAATTGTTAGCTTAAATTTGCTTCTTCACAAATAAAAAGAAAACACATTTTTATAGTGATGATGTCTGGTGCTATCAATATTTAGTTCTAATTATAAATGCATTTTGTTGATTTGGACAGCTAATGTTCTGTAAAATCAGTAATGCTCTGGATTATTTCCATAGGCTTTTAAAGATTTTAAGCTATTGTCATACGCCGTACTGTAGCACTGTCTTAATTCCTTCACTGAGGCCACTAAAACACTGAAGTTTTAGAAAGAATCAAATGAATTGAATATGAATAAAAGTTAGCCAAATAGTGAGTGACCTATTTTCAATTGAATCAAATGAGAAAGAGGCCAGCAACAACAGATTTTGTCTTATCTAGTAACAGTTACCAAGGAGGGTGGGACATGCTAAAGATCACGTCCTTTAAAGGGTGGGCCATGACAATGGGTCAATGATCTTATAAAAAAAGAAAAAACTAAAAACATTTAAACAAAAAATGAACCTTATATGTTTTCTTGAACCTGTTACCTGTTGTTAGTTTGGATGAGCCAATCATGTATTTTGGCAGTGTATCATCTTTACTTGCAGGAGACAGTCTCTCCAAAAATTTAATGGCAAAGACAACTGTTTGTTCTCCTGCTGACAATTATTTTTTAATGTACTTTGCAGTGGTTCTTTCACAATGTGCTCCTAACCATCCTGTAGCAGTACTTGCCACAAAAACAGCGTTACACAATTGACGTGGAGGCTGGGCATCAGCCCTTGTGCTGTATGGTGCTCCAGTCTGTGGGACCTGTTTTCATGGTTTACGTAAAAAGTGCTTTAATTTCTTCTTTTATAAATCTAAAACTCATTGGCTTTAGGTCATATTCTGTGTATATGTTTTTTGCGTGTTTGTTTATGTGTGCATGTGGGTCTGTGAGGGTGCTGTCTTTTTCTTTGGCTATTGTTACACACATTTTTCCTTTTTTACACAAATAGGTCTTTACTTTCTCACACTTCGTTACAGCTACAAATTTTGGCATGGCAGACCAAATAAATACCCTTGCCTTTGTTTCCTCTTACCCCAATAAATCAAAATGGAGAAAAATTATCTGCTCAAAGAGCCAAAAATGTTATAGATGTGAGAAAAGAGTTGGACGACAGTGAAAAATAACAATCTGATAAAGAGGATGAAGATCAAAGTTAGATTTTGAATCTCTGGGCTGTGAAATGATCTTCTTAGCCGACATTGTGACAATGAATGGTCTTCTTGCCCAAAGAATTAGCCCTCCTGTGTGGTGATAGTGATTTGCACTGATGGTAACTGATGTTCAGGACTCTAAGTGGTTTCTTGTACCCTTTATACTATATTTCATTCTGAAAGTCATTATAAATTATGTGTATTTTGGGGAAAGCATGTTCCTTTAGAGAGGTCAAAGGAGGGTTCTTACTATCTCTGACATTGTCAGATCTATAGTAGAATCTACAAATTCTTTGCAACTAAAAAGAAAAGAAATAGAAACTTCTCTCTAAAAAATGTCTCTATAAACATTGTTTTTTTTCTCAATCATGCACTCTGATTAAGAAAACAAAAAACAAGCTTGAGGCTGGCAGGAAGTGTGCTTGCCTCACAGCAAGAAGGTTACTTGTTTGAACCCCAAGTCTTTAAGGTCTTTCTTTGTGGAGTTTGCATGTTCTCCCAGGGTTCTCTCCAGGCATGCTGGCTTCCTCTCACAGAACAAAAGCATGCTTATTAGGTTAATCGGTCACTCCAAATTTATATAGGTATGAGTGTGAGCATGAATGGTTGTCTGTCTCTGCAATTGGCTGGAGACTAGTTCAGGGTATACGCCACCTCTCATCCAATGTCAGCTGGGACCCCCCCCCCACCACCACCACCACCAAAAATAAATAAATAAGTGCTATAGACAAGGAAGGATGGACTGTAGACAGCTTGATGTCAATGAGACAACTTTCTATCAGAACATTGCAACTTCAGTATATGCACTCCCTCTCCATGTTTAACAGCCCCTGACCCAATACATTTTGTAAAAGTTCAGGAAAACAGACATTGATAGTGATTCAATATTAAATTTTTACTTAAAACTGTTCAAAATAAGCATATCTTTTACACTTATCTGTATTTTCTTTTTTATTTTGATGACCTTTATCCCACAACAGGAACGTTTCTTTTATTTAAAACTGCATTCTAACAAAGATTAATGGCAAATTTGAGGCATTCATTCTATTTTAATTGTTGGCAACTGGAATGGAGAAAGTGTCTCTTAAGTTTATATGCATATACTGTCACAGCTGAGAACAAAAGTGTAATACTAAAACTGCTGTGGATTTACCAGGCTCACAAAAAATAAGTCTGGTAACAGAAACCTGAATACTACGCAAGGGTTGAATTGAAATGTAGTGAAAAACAGTATTTCCCCAGAACTAAAGTTTCCTGTTTAAAAAAATACTTAAAAGTAAAGCCACGCTAAAATCTATTCAGTGAATGTGTTTACATGCACTTCAGTATCCCAGTTATGATTTGGTTCCATTGTGTGATCTGTTGTGCTGAATGAAAAAGATCTACCAGGATTTTTAAAATTAGACTGGATTGGACATTATGTAAATTATGTAAATATCAATACAACTGACACATAAACATAAACATATTTTCCACTTACTGTTAAAAAAAAAATGTCTGAAAATATTGAACATTCCAAAAACACTACGACAGAAGAGTAAATAAAAGAGCTGAGTTGTGACATTCCCACCATAGAGACCATTTTCCAGGTTGTACTGATATTTGAGTGGGTAAGCCTCAAATAAACATGTCATGAAGGTAAGCTCTCTTTTTAGAATGTTTTTTTTTCCGAAAATGTTGAAACATATTTTCAGTTTAATCCATATTAATTTGATCTTATACCTGTGATTCCTGTCTGGCATGTGAACGTCTCTGGGTCGCTGGATTGTCCACAGCTCTGAGTCTCCACAGTTATGCTGTAGTTGGTGTAGTGACGAAGGTTGGACACAGTGTGATTACAGTGTTGGCTTGATTGGTGGTTGATGGTATTGTTTACTGTGACCTGGAAGCCAGAGTAACCTCCACGGGGGCAGGTCCACAACACGATGACCTCTGCTTTAGGTTTGTTTGGAGCCTCACACCTGAAGCTAGTCCCAGGGCTCGCCTCTGAAGCATCAAATGGAGATGGGGAGAATAAACTGATAATCAATAAATTAGTAAATAAACTGTAAGAAATCTTCCGCTAGGCAATGAATGAGAATGTCATACTTGTGCAGGCAGATGTCCGTTTTGGATTACTCTGTGTTCCATCAGACGTCTCTGTGGTCACGCTGATGTCGTACTGGCTGCCAGGATCAAGTCCAATGAATTCAAACTCGGTTACATTGGACACATCAGTATAGTGTCTACCTGGGCCTTGCAGGGTCAGGTTAAAAGTGTAGCTCTCCTTGTATTCGCCAGGACTGGTCCATTTAGCTAGGATGGTGTCCTCATTAATGCTTTCATTAGCACGAAGAAAGCTCACATCAAATGGTCCTATGGGTTTCAAACAAAATTCAATTAATGTTAGCAGACCCAAGAAAACCAAAAAGATGGAAAGAATTTTCACAATAAAAAAATTCCTCACTTGTGGTGATACTGTGGATCTGAACCAGCTCACTCTGGAAATCTAAATCCCCCACAGTGACCAGTGATATGTTGTATGGGGTTCCAGACAGCAGGGAGGTAAAGGTGTGACTTGTGATGTTGAGAAGGATGTATTCACCTCCCTGAGGTGATATGTTTGTCAGCTTGTAGAAGAATGAAACATTGGACATCAGAGGAGCGTCCCCCCATTGAATGTCAATGGAGCTGTTCGTCTTTTTCAGGACCTCAATTGGCCCTGGAGGATTTGGGACTGAGAAAAGATTGGAACTTTAAAGACCAGGGGAAACTAAATGAGTAAATTAAGTGCCTCTACAAGCTGGACAGCCACTCAGTGAATTATTTTGGTAAGCTAATTATTATTATAGTTCAGGGTAACTTTGGTTATCATAAGGGTTGATGTTATTCTCCCTCACTGAGGACTGCAGTGTTACAAACATTAGTTCACTGTCAATAAGATTATCATAAATATCTGTAGTATTAGGATGATAATAATATATAGCTTTTCACAGAATTGTATGATGCCAGCATGCATTTTCAAGCTTAAAAGCAAAAAGACAATCTAAATTCCAATGCACTTAATGCTGAATTAAAGCATTTTATATGCTTTTCCTATACAATAAGTATATACAAATTGCACTCTAAGTTCATTTGACATGTTCTTTTCCAAATGCAAAAAGTGATAAGGTTTTGGTATCATCTAGTATTTTTCTAAAAGCAGTGCTAAACGGAGACTTTGACAACAGTGCTGGTGCCAAAATGGCTCCTAAATCAAAACTCTTAAAAGAAAACAGAGCAATATCAACATTTACTCTTGTCTTAATAATGCATCTGTTGCATTTCTATTTCCACATTTTAGTCAATGCAATCAGCATGACCATCTCACTGTGGTTTAATGAGTGACCGTGTATACTGGTGACTTATTGACTGCATTAAAGGATATCGCCACAAAAACACCAGAAAAAACTGTCTTCTTGAATGCATTATTGTTTCATTTTGTTTTTTAATCATGAAGTCAAATTTCACTCACCAAAAATATATATTACAAAAAAATCTTAACTTCAGGGGTGACAGGAGAACATAAATTATGTAGTAAAAGTACATTTACTTTTATAAACATTTTATTCAAGTGCAAGAGCATTTGAATAAAATGCATTTTGCTGTGGTACAAACATAACCACATATTAACAATTAGCCTTGATCGATACCCCTACAACTAAACTGTTAATGTTTTTTGTCTGTATATGTAATGATAATCAGTCAATTCCAAAATTTGACCAATATTTGGGGACATTTTCTGTCTGAACCATTAAGCATCAAGTATATCAGTATTGTTTAGGTTTCAGTTACTGTTTCACTATCAAGTGTTGCAATAAGAAGTTTGGTATCAGTTTAGACATTGAGATTTGAATATCATGAAAACACAAGTTGATGGGAAACTTTAATTGGTTTGTTTTTTCATGTATTTTTACTCAGTACTTAGATGCTATTGCAAATGTTAGTAAGTACAACACCACAGACTTCTCAAAAAAGAACAAGTACACAAAAAGCTTAAAACTTAGTAAATGTAGCAAGTTACTTTCCACTCTTGCTAAACTAATAAAAACAGCCACAGAGGAGGTCAGTTAAAAGTCCTTATTCAACACGGTCACTTTGAACTGTTGCACCAAACTTACTTCCTCCAGGTTTACAGGATAAAACGCTGAATTCTAAAGAAGAATGCATCCGTCATTGCCTGGACTAACAGATATGTTTGGGTCTGTACAGTCTTGAAAACATATTCTTTAGATGTGTATGATTGTGTACTTGGTTTACCTTTTATTCTCAAATATTTTTGTTATATGTATTGTTTTCCTGCAGCTGTTTTGTCAACTCTGGTGAATGTGCACTAACAACATACTGAAGTGATGCAGTAGGACGGGCTGTCAAAGGCAAATATTTTCCTGGCCCTATACTGGATGGATGATAATATAAAGTCTTCTCTTTGTGTGTTTTTCTATTTATATTTTGACTTATTTAATATCTTAAGTATTTTTTTTTCTAACTTCTACACTTTTCTGTGTTGTAAATTTAATCAGTTAAACATTTTAACCCTGTGTTATGGAGAAATTTAAATATTTACACAACTTTACAACATATAACCTTCAATCACTGAATTTCACAAAAGCAGTCATATGAATCTGTTATACTTACAAGTTGCATTGGTAACAAATTCAGATGGTTCTGTGAAGTTTCCGCTCTGGGATGTTACCATGGCACTATATCTCTGTCCAGCAGACAGGCCATTAAACAGACATGAGGTGTCATTGGAGTTCAGCACTTTACACACTTTAGGCTGAGAGGTGCTGTTCAGATGTACTATAAGAAGCTCCACTCTGCCTTCAGGTGGTTCCCAAGACACCAGGACTGAGCTGTTGGAGCCCCCACTGGAGATTTGGAGCCGCCTGACTGTCTCAGGCTCTGTTAATACAGAGAGGAAGGGGCTAAGCTGTAAGACATCCTTGAACATTCACATTAATCAACAAATTGAAATAATTCTTACTGGTGTACTGAGAGGTGCAATTCGCCTCCCCTTCAATGCCATCAGCTGCCCTGACAACCACACAGAAGGTGCACTCAGTCCCAGGGATGAGCCCTGAGATCACAGTGTCATTTCCTACAAAGGTTTCGCTTATGCGGGGGTCACAGCCTGACGTCTCAGCCAAATAAGTGTATTCTGGTTTGTATTCCAGGGGTTGAGTCAAAAACAGGTGCACAGCAGTTGTGTTTAAGGTTATAGCCTGCAACTGTCTGACACCATAGGGCCCTGCAAACACAACACAAAGAGTTTCCTTCATATCAACATTACAAACAGGAGCTTACATTATTCTGTCCTACGGTTAATCACAATCTTCAGATGCCCACAGTCCTAGAGTGTCACAGCGACTTCTTTGATGGGTATAACCAGCAGCTGCCCCACACTGACATGAAGAAATAAGGTCGGATTTGCCAGAGAAAGACACAAGTGTGTATCTAAGAAACTTTGCTGACTGGTTTATTCACAATTTTGGGTGAAGGAACAACAGAATAACCTGATACACCAGATGGACCATTTAATATATTTCACTGGTCCATTTGGGAAAAAGCTCATAGAAAGTGTTTGCTAATGGGCAGAACCTTTCAAAAGTATATGCTGCAGGTGATTGCATGGTTGTTCCCTCAATCAAATTCGTTACGAGCCGGTCAGATAATGTAAGGTGCTACTGTTGCGGTGTACAATCAATCAGTTGTGACAGGCCTTGAATCATGTCATAGTCCCAAATCAGGTCTAAAATTTGGCCTAAAATCTTCTTCCAGCCTTCATGAGAAATCCTGACTGAAATTTCCAGTAATTTTCAACCACTCACATAATTATTTAATGAAAAGTTATGCAGTTTGTACTTCAGATAAAACAAAAACATGATTATACCAGAAAGTCTATAAAGAACAAAATTAATATGGTTAAATAGTGCATCTTACAAATGGACAGACAGGACATGTATGCCAAAAACTATCATAACAATTTGGGTTATTTTCCAGAGATCTTTGAATTAGAAAAACACACTAAAAAAACTGCACAATTCAACAATCGTTTTAAGATTCTGTTGTTGGTTTTTAAATCTCTTAATGGTCTTGGTCCTTCTTATTTATCTGATTTGCCTTTACCATATGAGCCCAGTAGAGAACTCAGGTCCGCAGGTAGTGGTCTTTTAATAGTTCCCAAAGTAAGAATCAAACACACGATGAAGCATTTTTTCATTATTACGGCTCTTGTCTGTGGAGCAGTCTACCTGAAGACCTGAGAGCGGCACCTACTGTTCACATGAAGGAATGTTTCAGCACAAATAAAGTTTGATTGATTGGTTGATTGAAACAGATACAGTAAATAAGTCAGGATCTTGAGATAACAAACCAAATTTCCTCACTATCACATTGAATCAGGGTAAAATAAAATGTATTACTGTACAGTATGTTCATTTAGGGCTTCTGTATTTGATAGACTCTTATCATACTGTCCCTGAATTTGTTTCAAATTACTTTTGCCACCTCCTGGTTTTCAGACAGTGTTTTAGAGAGCGTGGTGTTCATACATACGTGTGAAGAAGGAAACTGTGACAGAAGCTGCCTGAGTGCCATCCTCTGTCTGTGTTGTTATAGTGAAGCTGTAGTTAGTGCCAGAGAAGAGGCCAGGGAACGTCTTTGTGGTGTTAGAGATGATTTCAGGGGGAGCATCGATTGAAGAATGCACCTCATATGAGTAGTCAGGTTTGCTCTCTAGCTGTGTCCAGAACAAGGTCACTGCGTTAGTGGTGATGCGTGTCTTATTTGCCAGCACAGTGACAGGATACGGTCCTGAAAAAAGAACAGAGGAATTGGGTACACAGTGAATAAATGATGTCAGGATAATACAACAATGTTTTGATAGCAAGACAAGCAATTAAAAAACAAATAAATGTTTTACTGACAAGCATTTAAAAGAAAACACACTGAATTGCTCTATTCAAAATGTTCATTCTGTGCAAGGCCTTAATTAACAAAAATATATAGATTCACAATCAATATTAATATTTTTTAACATTTTTTATGAGCCAGTGTTATCTCAAAATTTTGTTGTTCTTTTGTAGAAAAACAACCAAAGAATTCTATCCTGTTCTATCTCTTGGCAAATACTATTTCCTGAATCATACAAAATATAAGGAACAAAACAACATTTTAAAATATAAATAAACCAGCTAATGATATATGCTATTTAAACTGATAGGACCAACTAAACAGTCTTAAGTATCATATTAATTCTGTTTTAACCAGCAACTGTATTTATTCAGAAAAAAACGAGTCTTTGAAAATCATAAAAAATCTAATCAAATGGATCTTGAACCCAGTTGTGCATCCTTATGCATAGTGTATAATGGGTTTAGAGTATTATTGTCTCTTTTTTAATAGTACCTTCAGAATCCAGTGAAAACAGTTAAACTTGATTAGAAAACAATGTACAGCAAGCACAAAAAAAACATTTGTAAAGACAGATAAATAAACCTTATAAGAAAGCTATACAACAGATAAAAAGATCCTGAGGAACATCTATCAAGAGCCATAATAATAACTAATGCTGTTGCATGTTTATCACACTCACTGGTGTAGTTTCGTGCCCTCTCAGCTGTGCTCTCGTAGTTCATCTCACCCACAGTCACAACAGAGATATCATACGGACTTCCAGACATCAGATTGTTCAGCAAAAAATAATTTTCTGTGGTCAGGACAGAACCATTCGAGATGGACACACTGAAGTTATACTGCATGCGATCCATGTCCTCAGGTAAAGACCAGGCGAAGTTAATGGAGTCCACAGTCTGAGACTGCACTGTGATGGGGCCAGGAGGGTTAGGAACTGAACAGGCACAGGAGGGAAAGTTTTAATAGTTCATCACTTAACTCATTAGAATATAAAAATAATTTTAAAAACATTTCAATCGCATATCCTGTAAAAGAGTAAATAAAGTCTCTACATTTCTTAATTATTTTTTTCCAATTGTTATTTAAATTCAGTCAACCAGTCGGTAAAACTTTTCATACAAATTCAACTGTAGTTCAAAGTGCGTTACAGAAAGGCAGAGAAAAGATTGACAAGAGATTGAAAGTAACAATGATAACAAATATGGCATTTTTTAAACTACTTAGCAAATAAACACTCAGCGGAGGTCCATTTACTGAGTTGTATTCAACTGTAATATTAATAATAACAGTGATAGGTAGGCCATTACGATGAATTTGGTCACTATGCACACCAACATAGCTAAATAATTAATAAAATGCATTTTAAAAAATGTAAAAAAAAAAAAAAAAAAGGCAATTCAAAGAAATTGAAGATGATTAAGTGTAAAAGATAAAAACTCTACAACTAGACAAGAAATAGAAATAAAAAGTTAAAAATATAATCAAACATCAAATAGTAAAATTGGAAATGTAAATTTAATAATGAAATAAGGTAAAAAGTAAGTAAAATTACAGTCATTAAAAACTATCAAGTTCTACATTAAAGCCAGGCTGAATAATTTTGTTTCAGGACTTTGTTTAAAGATCTCTTCAGTTTCAGCTTGTCTCAGATCATCTGGAAGTTTGCTCCACAGTTTTGGGGCGTAACGTTCTGCTCTGTGGAGCAGCTTAAAGAGAAGAATCAGAGGATCTGAGCGGCCGTCTTGGTTCATCAACTCAAACCATCTCTGAGAGGTATTCTGGTGCCAGGCCATGAAGAGCTGCCTAAACTAGATTGAATAGTTGTCAAGGTGGAAACAACTATTCTTCCTGAGGTCCATACTGATAATCAATCAATCAATCAATCAAAATTTATTTATAGAGCACTTTACAACACTCAAAGATAATGCCTAACATGCAAGATCGATCAAATTCACAAATATTGTGAAGTATATAGTTATAAAACATTATTTGAAATATCAATACTAATACCATCACAACTGATCAATAGTTGAAAAAAAATCACATTATCTCGTATATGAAAGGTCAATGTTACTCACAGGTTGCATTGCAAACTCTTAAACTTGAATTCTGAAAAGGCCCTCTCCTGGTGATCACCTCCACACAGTACAGCACTCCTGGTTTTAGTCCCTCAAAGACTTCATTCAGCGTAGAGTTATTTAGATCTGAGCTGTTTTTCCCCGGCTCCTTATCACTGAACAGCAGGACGGTGTACGAGTCCACCTGACTCTCTGCTGCCGTCCAGCTCACAGACAGGCTGTTGGTGGTTCCAGTGGTTAAGATGTTAGTAACCATCGCAGGCCCTGTAAATAAAGTGTAAAATTCATTGGTAAACAAATTAGGGAAGTGCACAGATGTGGCTCATCGCAAGTTAATAACCTTACATCACTTTAAGTTAAAGGAAAACACAGGGTTATGGTGTGACAAAATGGTAGTTAAATCGATCTGTAACTTATACATTCTAACTTAGAGGTAAAACACCAAAATGGGTGTAGAGAGAAAAGTAATTTAAATTGTTTCTTTACAGATCTCGTTATTAAATTCTGATTAATGAAGGGTTTAATATCAGCTCTCAAAATAACCACCAATTCATCTTATCAGCAGTGATAAACACGAGGACAAGCCTTTGTAGTCCTGCAGGGATTCTACTGATCAAATAAACTATGAAGTTGCCTACAAAGCCAATTAAAATGTAACAGTGCTCTGAAAAAAATCTATATATGAAACATACTTGTATAGCTGGACGTGCTGGCCTTTGAGGAGTTGACCCCATCTAACTCTGTAATCACTTCAAAAGTGTAAAATTTTCCAGGGTCCAGACCAGTGAAGGTGTACGTCTCAGTCTTGGTTGTATTGCTGTGAACCAGAATCACATCCAGCAGCGCCCTCACCAGGTAGGTATAGGACGGTTTGTAGTCATTTTGCCTGAGCCATGACAGCTGGACAGATGTTGTAGTCACATTCTGCACTGTGAGGTTTAACACAGCTGTGGGCACTGTAGAGACACAAAGCAGAGGGTAATGTGAGACCAAATACAGGAGTAAAAATAATTGTTTAACTGGTGTAAAATATATAAAATAAAAACAAACAAAAAATATATCTATATATATGTATATATTTCATGGTCGATGAGAGCTTTACTTGTGTGACAGGTTGTAAATTCATCCATTGACTGGATTCCTGCTGTTGCAATTGTCCTGACGCTGATGTTGTATGTCGTTCCTGGCTCCAGGTTACTTAAATCAGTACTACTAGTACTGACTGTTTTGTTAACCAGTGCTCCTGCAGGACTGTAGGTTTGGACATAGTACTCATAATAGTCTTGGACTCCCTGCGGAGCAGACCATTCCACTTTCACAGAGGTGGTGGATTTATGGCTGCATTCCAGGTTGAAAACAGGGTTGGGAGCTGAAACAATTTACAATTTTTTTAAAAACATTTTTAAGGTGACAGTATGTTATGAATTATAAAGTGAAATCAATATGGTCATCAGTGTTTGGGGTGATATGTTAAAACAGAATCTGTTCCAGTACTCAAATGAATGTTTTGTTAAGGAGTCATGGCGTTATATGTGTGTGCGTATAATATTAATCAGATCTACTTTTAGATAATAGTGAATTTGATTAAGATTATATACAGGGGGAAAAAACTGCCATTTACTTTACATTGCTCCCCAAAGAGGGTTTATTCCACCAGCAGAGGGTTGACATAATCTTGAGTAGTAGCTGGACCTGCCTGATTTAATATTTGAAATCAGGCAGATCCATCTTGCCCAGCTCCTATCTACAACAAGATTCTGAACAATCTTGGGATGTGCTAACCTGACACACAAGAAGGACTGTTCAATAAATGTCACTTGTCCATCTAGGAAAGAGCCCATAAAAAGTGTTTGGGAATGGGCAGAACCTTTTTAAAATCACATCTGGCAGGTGACTGGACAATCGTTTCATCAATCACAATCACTATAATACAGCACGAGGTGTAAAGGACATAATGTAAGCCACTTTGTAAAACAAACACTTGGCAAAACATGTGGGAATTCAAATGAAAATATCCTTAATAAAGAGAGGCTTATAGTCCAGATCTGACAAAACTGCTTCTGAATCCGTTAGCATCTACGCTGATCTCTGTAAGAGCAGGCACTATCTGCTGTCATCTAGCTTGTAGCTCCCACCTCTTCCTGCACTAAAGGACTGTCTGAGCCTTCCTGCTTTGGGCAGCTCACTGCCTCAACTGTTGTTGAATCTGTCTGATCACAGACGTTGAATTTGGCAGATTCAACAACACCACAAGGTTATGTGATGTTCAGTTTGTTCATACATTGCATACAATTCAGATATTAATGCACCCTTACACTATATTCATCTGCCTGGGTCATTTTCAGATCGTGAGCATATTAAAGAGTTGTATAGGTGATCGCATCTGTGATTTTGTTGATAGCTTGCAGAGTAACAGATTATGAGCCATAAACCAGGCTGTTGAATGATGGTAGAGTCAAAACATTTACAGGCAGATTAAAAATTAGCTGTATAATGTCTAGACAATATCATCGACATATGTAATAATGGCACCCAACACTGATGGCTGTTAAAAAACATAAATAGGTTTGGGCTAAGAGAAGAGAAAAAGCTGATTACTTACAAGTGAAAGCAGAGATAACTTTATCTGAGCTCTTCAAACTCTGGGGTCCAACTGTTTGTACAGTTATAGTATAATTAGTTCCAGATGAAAGAGGAGATAGATCTACTTCTTTATCAGTGGAGGTCTTATTTTGTCTGTCACCACCCTCAGGCTGTGAGTAATAGGTGATGTGGTAAATGATGTTTGGAGCATCCTCCATCAAAAGGGGAGTCTTCAAACTCAGATGTAGCGATGAGTTTGTCCTCCGGTCGATGACAATGTCACTAGGTGGTGTGGGATCTAAAAAGTATGAACAACAGATAATCAATAAGAAAAAGCCAGGAAAACAAAGAAATATTCACAAGTGGCCCTTTGTAAGCTTTTTGCTTGATCTATAGACCAACCAATCAGACAGGCCACTGCAAAAGCAACTGCTGCTGGGTCATACAGGCCATACTTTGGGTCATACAGGCTCTCTACCAGGTCATGTTATATCAGTGTCTTCAAGAACAACACAAATGACCAAAATTGAAATCTGTAAGTATTTCTCATCCTGTTTCTTCAACCTTAAGTAGTCATGTTTTCTTTGGATTTGTTTCTGTGGAATACCTCTGCACCCAGATAAACAGTCACAGAATCACTTACATGTGCTAGGAGGTGAGGGAAATCATTTTTGATTCTGACATTATCGGAGGGTTTTGGAAGGTTAGGTAGCTTAGCAAACTCCCTGGTGTTGCTCGTAAAGTCAGAGTTATTTTATGGTGACTTTACCACACTAAAACATAAGCTAACTAAACTAACAAACTATCAAACCTGCAATTTATTTAGTCAAACACATCTAATGTGTTGTCATTACATCCGCCAAGGAGGTTATGTTTTTGCAGGGATTTGTCTGTTTGTCCAGCTGTGCCTAAGGTAATTCATATCTGACACACACATATTACATCTATTTTAAAGTCCTTACATTAGTTGCCAGTCAGTTATTGTATTAATTTTAATATTCTTTAATTAGTTTATAAAGCTCTACATGGAAGTTTTTAGTTTTTGAACTAGGACAGTCCCTCAGGACCCGATTCTTCTCTATTGGCTGCTCCACAAAGCAGAACTGTAACATTTCTGCAAATGAGACTGCGCTAAACTATAATGTCCCAAAAACTGTGGAAAAACCTATCTGAGATGGGTCAAGAATCTTTAATGCAGGTCCAGGATTTTTTTTTTTTTTTTACAGGATAGGGCAGTCTCCTGCAGTTCTGCTAATAACTCAAAAAATTCTCAACAGATTTTGATGAAATTTTTAAAAAGTGTTGGTTATGGCACAAGGAAAAAGTGATCTGATGTTGGTGTCCTTGGAATTCTTTAAAGTATTTGTAAGATAGTGATTGCAGTTTTCCACATTTTCATGAATAGTTTGGCTAAAAATGTCAGAAAGGTCTTGGCTGAGGTTTGTGCTTTCTGGGCACTTTTGGTAAATGATGGGACTTGGTTTGATGAGGCATGCAGGTTTTAATTCTGTGATGCTTTATGTTTTGTTGTAAGATTACTGTGATTCTCTACAGAACAACCAGTGTCATCTGCATTATGAAAAGCAGGTTGAAATGTTTTTAATGGAAGACCAGTTTAAATGTTCAAAAGCATATTAAAGGGACAATGTGTGGTGTTTTAAGTAATTTATGAGTTAAAACAATGTCTACATTCATAAATGTGTCCTCATTTGTGTCAAATTGCCAACAATCTGACTTGTCCTCCTGAGCGAAGAATTTTGTATATGTATTTTCATAGAACGGGTAAGTCCTATAGAGGCTTCCATGTCCTTCCAGTCTATAAAAGCTATGAACAGCCAAGAGGGACATAAAGCTCTACGTAGTACTACTGGCTAAGGCTAAACGCGTTTTCATTCAGAGCCAGCGTGACAAAAACGGAGAGAGAGCGAGACGCGCTTGTCACTGCCCCGGCAAATTTGAAAGCTGAACACTAATGATTCAATGTAGTTTGTAGTTTATTTAAAATAATGTACCTCTTCACCAGAAATAAAACTCGATGAAGTGTTGGATGACATGTTGATGTAGTTTTTCAGGCATATACCGGCTACCGTAGAGTTCAGCGGTTGCAACGCACATTTGAAAAAGCGGGCCGCTGGAGAGCACTATTTATTTGAAAGCAAAATACAGTTTTACCACTAGATGGGAGAACAAACTACACAGTGT
Source organism: Cetoscarus ocellatus (assembly GCA_037902135.1). Classification (NCBI taxonomy): domain Eukaryota; kingdom Metazoa; phylum Chordata; class Actinopteri; order Labriformes; family Labridae; genus Cetoscarus; species Cetoscarus ocellatus. Next base: position 251,242 of record JBAMNC010000264.1, read on the forward strand.
GGCTTTAATGTCAGTGCAGAAATTATAAATCTCCTTTTCCACTGATCATAGATAATGTCCTCAGAATTACAAGAAAGGTTTAACAAAGGTCAACAAATGTGGCATTATTACTGTTAATCGTACTGTTTAAGTAACTTTCAAGAGGTAAAAAGTTCAAATTAAAAAAAAATACTCAATATTAAATCAAATAATGTGGATCACAACTCAGAAGGTATTTTTTTTCTCTAAATGCAAAATGTTTGTAAACACATTGATTCAAATACAGCTCAGTTATGACCCACTTGTAGAAGAGCGTAGGATTGGATCATGAGTGCAGTATGAGGCCTGAGCTAGCTAAGCCATTGTGTTTGGTTGTTTCAATGAGAACAATTAAAACATTCATTAGAGTAATGAACACTTTAGGGAGAATATCAGTGTTAAATCTCAGAAACATACACATGGTGATTGTTTCAATGAATCACCAAATCCAGGCCAAAAGTTTTGCCTGTGAACAAAAAGGTGTTGCAAAAGTTAAAATTTGAAACGAAAAGTGTAATGTCTGATCTTGAATGAAAAAAAGATAAAAATACTGAATTAAAACTGAATGAAATTATTTATTTTATTTTGTTACTCTTACATATATTTGTACATTTGTGGTGTTCTTTTTTTCAGTGTCAGGTTTAATGTTTTCCTATTCAAATCTTTTTGTACCACAGTCAACTGTGTACGTAGTTTTGTGTGAAAATTGAAAACATTGTTTCTTTGAGTATGAACCTTCAACTTAACAATCTGGGTTTTTTTTTTTTTTGTTTGTTTTTTTTTACAGTTTTTATATTTTGATAATTGGTTGTCTAGAACAGTTTGTAAAAGGTAACTTTGTCCTCAGCATCATTTTATTCACAGATATCAGGTGAATACAAAGTAAAGAATTTGTTGACTCATATCGATTGAAGAACCCACGTTCACTGAAGGCAACATTACTGGGGAAGGTTTTGCTATGCTGTCACTCACAATCCCACGCCCATCTCCCATGCCAGAACAAGACCAAAAATGTCAAACTGGAAAAACACAGTCTGTAAGCAAAAAAAAGAATCTGACATCAAAAGAAAATGTTTTGACTGTGAAACAGAAAGATCTGAATATGAAAATATTAAACCTTAAATTGAATTTGTATAATAAAAAATAAGAATTTTGACCTCTACAGCTCACGTATAGATTGAACTTACAGGTGGCAAATGAAGCCTCGTCAGACATCTCACTGAATTTCCCAGCAACAGCAGTCACTATGATGGCAAAGACTCTCCCGGGGCGTAAACCAGTGAAGAGAAAAGTGTTGACTGTTGTTGTGCTGCTGTTTGAATACATCAGTTCCTCATTTGAGATGTTCACCATATAGCGATCAACCCTCCCTTTCGACAAAGTCCAGCTGATGTTCATCTTATCTGTTTCCCGTTGATCCACCATTATGTTCACAGGCTTAACAGGTCCTATTTGACACAGAGGTGAAAGAGTTTTTGTTGTTATTAGCATTACATTATAAAAAGACAAAACCGTTGTTCCTGGTATGGCAATTTTTTTAATTGGCCTGCTGTTGATTTAGTTAACCATGTTCTAACATATTTAATTCACATTTTCTTGGATTTAAAATGGCTCTTATCAGTTGGATGTCCACACAGAGGACAAGCCCATGTGAAACAGATAGGAGATCAGGGCTGTCAGATGGCCTCATCGGAAGCTCCGTGGTTGGGGTAGGTTACAGTAGACAATAGGACCTAAGTGTTGTATAAGGGCCCAAAAAGCTGAAAACTTAGGGTTAGAATTAAAATCAGTGCTTTTATTTTACTGCAGTTGTCATGGGATAAAAACATGTGTCAATTTGTAGGAATAGAATACGTCAAACCACAATTCCATTGATGTTGGAACATTTTGTATAATTCAATTAAAATTGAAGACAATGATCTGCAAATCCTATTTGACCTATTAATTCAATTGATTATCCTACAAAGACAATGTTCAAACTGATAGACTTCATTGTTCTGTTGCAAATATTCACTCTGTTTATATTTGACGCCTGCAATATGTTTAAAAAATCTGAGGCAGGAGCTACAGAAGGCTGGGAATATTGAGGAAAAAACAAAATCTGTTTGGAAAATTCCACAGGTGAACAAGTTAACTGGAAACAGGTGAGCACCATTATTGGGTATAAAAGGAGCATCCCCGAAAGGCTCAGTCATTCACAAGCAGGGACAAGGCTCACCATTTTGAGAACAACTGTGTGAGTTAATTGTCCAACAGTTTACAAACGTTTCTCAATGTACAATTGCAATGAATTGAGGGATTTCATCATCTACAGTCCATAAGTTCATCAAAAGATTCAGAAAACCCGGAGAAATCTCTGCCAGTCAGTGACAAGGTCAAAAACTGACTCTGAATGCTCGTGACCTTCAATCCCTCAGACAGCACTGCATTAAAAATCAACATTATTCTGTAAAGTCTACACCATGTGGACTCAGCAACACTTCCAAACAACATTTTCAGTCTACACAACTTGTTGCTACATCTACACATGCTAGTTAAAGCTACAATGCTAAGCAGGAGCCATACAGCTACACCACCCAGAAACCCTGCTGGCTTCTCTGGGCCAAAGCTCATCTAAGATGGACTGGCACCAAACGGAGAAGCTTGCTGTAGTCTGATGAGTCTACATTTCAGATTTTTTTTGAATATCATGGATTTCATGTGCTCTGGGTTAAGAAGGAAAAGGAGCATACAGACTATTACCAGCCCAAAGATGCATTCAAAAGCCAGCATGTGTGATGGTATGGGGGTGCGTTACTGCCCATGGCATGGGTAACCTTCACATCTGTGAAGGAACAATTAATGCTTAAAGGTACATACAGGTTTTGGAGTAACATATGCTACCATCCAAGCAACGTCTTTCTCAGGGATTCCCTGCTTATTTCAGCAAGACATTGCCAAGACACATTCTACACGTGTTACAACAGTGTGGCTTCATGGCATAAAAAATTAGGGGACCAAGCTGGTCTGCCTTCAGTCCAGATCTGTCTCCATTAAAATGTGTGGTGCAATATGAAGGGCAAAATATGATAACAAATACCTTGGACTGTTGAACTACTGAGGTTGTACATCAGGCACAAATAGAAAAGAATTTCAACAACAAAGCTTCCAACAATGCTTTCTGAGTGTTTTTAATGGGAACGGTGATGTAACATAGTGGTGGTGTCCCAGCTTTTTTGGAACATGTTGCAGGGATCAAATTCAAAATCAGTGAGCATTTGCAAAAAAGATGATTGCAAATCATTGTATTCTGTTTTTGTTTACATTTTACACAAGGTCTCAACTTCATTGGAATTGGGGTTTGTAGGTCCATTGAGTGTTCAGTGGTGACAGATTCATTCCTAAGCTTTCTTGCACTGAAGTGTCGGTTGCACCAGCCCTGCTCATTTGCATTTTTGTCAATCTATATGCAAAATGGTAAATGTGCTTGCACTTATATAGCGGTTTTCCAGTCTTTGACTACTCCAAGCAGCTTTACACCACAGGTCAAATCTACCCATTCACACTCATTCACTCTAACTTTCACTCACTGACGTTGGAGTTTCTGTGTCAGTTGTCCATCAGTATCAACTTACACATTTGCACCCTTTCATGCCCATTTACACGCCACTGATGCAGCATTGGGAGAAACTTGGGGTCAAATGTCTTGTCAGCACCACCGATGCCCCAAAAAAATGCTGATTTTCTACACAGATTTTATGATTCAAAAGTTAGTCTGCAATATGTGTAATGAAATTTAAGGAGGATTTTAACTACAGGAACAAAGAGATGAGAACTGGACACCTTATTCATACTAATATAGTCAAAAGGCTTTACAAGAAATTCTTTGTTGTTTAAATAAGACCACAGATATGCTGCTCTTTAGCATACATTAAAAAACAGCACTGTTTCAGTGTATCTACTTACTAGTGAAGGTTGTGGTTGAGGTTCCCGCTCCTATATTTGTAGGAATGACAGACACAGCAGACACTGTAATGCTGTACTGGGTCCCAGGGTTTAAATCTTTGATGGTAAAGGAGGTCTCAGCGGAGGTTTCATTGAAAGTTTCTTCTCCCTGAGTCCACTGAACTAAGTACGATGAAGCACTGCCATCTGGTTCAGTCCAGTTTAGAGACACAGAGGAGTTTGTGACAGCAGTGATGGTGAGACCTTTGACTGTAGCAGGCTCTTTAAAAAGGAGAAAAAAAACATAAGTGGAGATGACAATGCAAGAACAAAAAATATCCAGTAACTCCTAAAACATCTAAGGATTGTCATGAATTTTAATTCTTTGAATCCAGAGTTGCTGAAACCTGACACACCAGGTGGACCGTTATGTTTCACTCGTCCACCTGGGAAGGAGCTCATAGAAAGTGTTTGGGGGGGTGGGCAGAATCTTTCAAAAGCATATGCAGTTGTTGACTGGATGATTGTTTTGTCAATCACATTCATTTTGGGTCAGTCAGATAATGTAGTATGCGAGTGATACTGCTGCGATGTGAAATACAAAATGTAAGCCCCCACATGGAACAACCTACAGCAAAAACATGTCGGAAGTGGAGCAAAATGATCATTTCTATCAGGAAGTACTTTCGCTGTTTATGTTTGTTCTTTATTAAATAAAGAAATATGGTTAAGATCTGATAAAACTGCTACTGAAGCTGTTAGCATCTATGTATAAACAGTCACTTCCTGCTGTTGTCTCACTCGTAGCTTCCACCTCCTCCTGCTCTAAAGGACGCTGAATGGGCCGTGCCACTAGGGGCCGTTCACAATCATTGTAGACTGTAACTTGGCAAAATAGATCTGTCTGATTACAGACACTGAATCAGGCTGATCCATCTGCTGCACAAGGTAAGATTTGCCATAGAACTTTGTGAAAAATCTTAAACATAAAACTCAATTACACATTTCAGATGTCTGAATTTAACTTAACAATTATTGATACATTATGCTTTTTTAAGGTATGGTACTTAAAAAGTAATATAAATTATGCAAAAGTGCAATTTTAATCCCTTTCAGTATAAACCTTTTGTCGCCCCTTGTAATTTGTTTCTTTTCATGTTTGCCTTTGGTATTGTTTTTGCTGTCTGTTTTCTGATTTTAGCAATAATTTGTGACATTGTTGTATTGGATGTAGGTATAGTTTCAAAACTGGTTAGCGGTTAGTAGAGGCCAATCAAAAAAAATAAATACAGGAAATTACCTTTAAAAATATCAAACTTCTCATTTACAACTGCAACACATTTAATACACGGTGCATGCCATAAATAACTTTATTTCAAACTGGATCTTTCCAATTGTGCCATTTAAGTCTGCACATAGCAGGGAGCATATTTATTGAATCTAGTACCAATGCAGTACGAGCACCATCACGCCACCAAACAAAATCACAACACAGACTTAGGTGATAAGGGAACAAGGGAATGGGTATGACAGGGCATAGATATGTTAGCTAATACTTACAAATAACTTCCATAGAAACTCAGAAACATTAGCGAGTTAGGAGGTGTAAATGTGAGATGCCATGTAAAAGAGCTTTGACACAGAAAGACCAGAAAATGCTTCATGAGCTCAAATCCATTTACGAAATCACAGTAACAGGAGTCCATACTCTCTGGTCCTCGTAAGCTCTATTAACAGCATACTTACTTGTGTACTGTGAAACAGTGGAAGTGTGTCCCTCAGTGTGACCATCTCCTGCCACTGCAGTAACACTTATCTCATACTGGACACCAGCAGTCAGGTTAGTAATGTTAACATGTGTTTCTGTCACATTTACAGTCTCATTTATTTCTCCATTTTTTAATGTCCACTGCACTCTATAGAGCAAGCTTTTTCCCACTGGTTCAGTCCAGCTCACAAATATTGAGGATGCAGTGATGTTAGTGACAGTGAGATTTCTCACCACTTCAGGCTCTGTGCGTGCAGGTTAAAGGTATGATGAGAGAGACAAGAACACTTAGAACCAACGAGAGTTGCAATTAAAGAAACCAAAAACGGAGTTGTCCGTGTCAAAAACAAGAGAACAGAGACGTTGAATAGCTGAAGAAAGTTCATGCAAACAAGTATAATCATCCATCAGGACCATGATCTTACTTGTAAAGAGATAAATCTGAGCCTCTGCACTCTCTGTGGTGTTATCTCCTGCCACTGCTGTGACAGTCAGATTGTACCTGACTCCAGCCAGCAGCTCTGAGACAACAATGCTTGTATCACTAACTCTCATGATCTTGTTCGTGGTCCCATCAGTCCACTGTACTCTATAGAAAGAGCTTCGTCTCTCTGGATCAGTCCACATCAGATATATGGATGAGGTTGTGATGTTGACTACAGTGAGGTTTCTGACTACCTCAGGTCCTGTGAGGGAAGGTGTAATTTGTCAAAGTGGTCTTATTCTATGTTTGCATTAAAGAGACACAATCATTGAATCTTTCATTAGAGCTAGCTCCACTTTGCCCTTCCAGCAGCATCAAACAGACAAAACTCATGCTCATCTTTAGCATCTCATCTCACTTGTGTTGAGGGTTGACACCTTTCAAGCAGAAAAATAAAGGACACCTCTGGCAGTGTGGATGCTGCAAGGGCCCAACCGCCAATGGCCTAATAGTGAGGTGGGGCATAACTTGTGGTAAATCATAGTACGACATTGTTTTAATGACGTACTGGTTAAATTCTTAAGTACGTTATTTCACAGTTTTTCAGAAAATATCTGCAAACATAAAACTAAGCAGATACAACAATTAAATAACAACTTGAGTAAATACAAGCTCGTTAACTTAAAACTTAACTTAAAATAACTTACTTAGCATCAATTTATTAAATTATAATTAAACAAATGCTTTGACACTTTCAAAAAATATGTGGTGCAGGAGAACACAACAACTTTCAGAAAGTAGAAATAATTTTAGAAAATAATCTCACCTCAGGATGGCGTTGCAACTTGTGCACACCTGACTTTTCATGTTATTTTATATCATTTCTGTTTCCTGTTTCACCTCAAATGAAAGAAACCCCAAACAAATTTTTGGTATACAAATAACAAACATTAAAACTATAAAACTATCCTTCTGCCCACATCTCTGTTTTACAAAGTGATCTGTTTACCAAAAAGGTTTTCTTTTCTTTCAGGTGTGGAGCAGTAGTCCATGCCAAAGCGTCAACAGCCTTCTCTCTTACTAAATGTGCTGCTTTTTTTCCCCATGTGTACTTCTTGTCACTTCTTGAAACACTGAGTAGCCGTTTGTCTTTCAAAACACTGCAGGAAAACTCTGAACAGGACTGCTCAAAGATGAGAGTAAGAGCTCACTTCTCATAAGTTTCACAGAGCATCTGTTCCTGTATATTCATTTTCAGTGACGCTGTCAAGTCAGTCATTAGTACTTTCCAACTCACGTCTGAATTTCTGCATCCGTTTCATTTTCAATGGGGCACGGTGTGGAGAACCACATGCAGCCGCAGACATGTTTCCTTCTGATTTTCCATGACTGTCTCTCACCCCATCAATGATGAGCACTTATTCCTCATGCCGAAAATCAACCAAACAAACCAAGTGCCGCTATGCATAGGCGGGAGCAGCTAGCTGGTGTTGACTTTGGGCGGAATGGTGCTGTGTTCAAGGCAAATCGGAAATACGGGACAAACCACGTGTCGTATTCATTCAAAACGGGACGCAATGTTTAAGTGTGACATACGGGACAGTTCCGTATTTTACAGGACGGATGGCAACCCTGCTTATGTTAATAAACGTTACTGATTCACCAAGTCTATCCCTCCTAAATCAACAACTAAGCAATTAGAGAAACCTTGTTTCAACTGCTCTGATAATCCAACGAAATAACTAGACTTTTGATGCACAAGGAGTCCTTGATCCAGTGTTGTAGTCAAGTCACCATAACTCGAGTCCGAGTCGAATCCGAGTCCTCAGTGTTTGGGTCCGAGTCGAGTCAGAGTCACCAAAAGAAAAAAAATCCGAGTTGAGTCCTCTCACCTGAGTCCAGTCCAGGTTGAGTCCTTAGTACCTTAGCCCAAGTACTAGAAAAGTTCCCCGAGCCTAAGTATGAGTCCTCAATATTGAGGTATCTGTGCACACTAGGTGCACGATTTGGAATAAAACACAAATGGGCACAGGTAAATATATAACGTTATTTATTCTATTTTTGTCAGAAGACACAGGAAATAGTAGATGAACTGCATCCGGGTGACAACAAGATGGCGACTATCTACTGTGCTAACGTGTTTTGATACAGAAATTGGATTAAATAATTTACCTAGAAGACCTAACTTTTGGATTTATCATGACTGATTACTTTAACGAAGTCTCCAAAAACATACTGATGTTTCAGGAGAGATATCTCAGCCTCTGGAAGAGCTGCAATCGCACCAATGGACTCATCGGAATGGCTACGTTGTTAGCTTTCGATGAAAGCAATCGGTAAGTGGCTACGATAAACGGTTGTAAAGTTATTAAATATTTCATGAACGGTGTGCTTTGCTGTCGTATGCGATAGCGCTAACCTTCGAGGTGTAAGAGGCTAACGTTGTCGTTATTTAGCAGCTAGCTTATAACAGTATCAACAGTCAAAGTAACATTATCATCGCCATCTACTCACTTCACTGGGTGTATTCTAGACAGATGTCTGTTAAAGTTCGACGTTGTCCCCGTCTTCTCTTCAATGGCTCTTTTACATAATGAACACGTTGCTCTGCATTTACCAGCATTTATGGTGAAATCTTTGAAAGCAAAACGTACAACCCGCGGTACCTGCTTCGACATTCTGCCGCTCCTTTGACATGAGTGCGTGAACGTGCATGCAGGTAAACTAACACAGATGCCCGCTGTGATCTTAAATAAGACAATACGATATAGTCAATTAAAAAATAATAATAATAAAGGATTCATTAATAAATAAGCTTGAGTCCTCCCCCGAATCCTAATGCAGCTAGAGCTCGAGTCCGAATACAAGTCCGAGTCATCAGTGCACGAGTCCGAGTCGAGTCACGAATCTGACATATCCGGAGGAATCGGACTTGAGTGCGAGTCCTGGACTCAAGTCCTACAACACTGCCTTGATCTTTTGTCCATAATGTGGTGTCATCGGACACAAACCATTGATTTTTGTATGAAACTACTGTCAGCATAAAACCTGTTAGAACAATAACGTATTCTAGATACTAAAGCAAAGACCTCCTTAGACTTAATGCCAATCTTTGTCTCTGATGACATTTTGTTTCAACAATTTTATTCCTGCAGACATTATCACAGAGTTCATTTGTTCCTGTTCTTACTTGTGTACTGTGAAACTGAGGCTTTGTCTCCTTCAGTCTGATCATCATCTGCTACGGCAGAAATACTGATATCATACCGGACACCAGCAATAAGGTGAGTAATGTTAATGTATGTTTCTCTCACTTGTACAGTGTCAATAATTTCTCCATCTCTAATTTCCCACTGTACTCTATAGAAGGAGCTCTCTCCTTGTTTAGTCCAGGTCACAAACATTGAGGACGTGGTGACATTAGTTACAGTGAGATCTCTGACTACTTCAGGCTCTTTAGGACAAAAGTGAAATGAGGATTAAACAATTGACCACTCATAGAAAGTCAACATCATGACTGTGAAATTTGGAAACTTAACACATTTGTGTTACTGCAGCTTAAAGAATCATACTTACTTGTGTACTGTGAAACAGTGGAAGTGTGTCCCTCAGTGTGACCATCTCCTGCCACTGCAGTAACACTTATCTCATACTGGACACCAGCAGTCAGGTTAGTAATGTTAACATGTGTTTCTGTCACATTTACAGTCTCATTTATTTCTCCATTTTTTAATGTCCACTGCACTCTATAGAGCAAGCTTTTTCCCACTGGTTCAGTCCAGCTCACAAACATTGAGGATGCAGTGATGTTAGTGACAGTGAGATTTCTCACCACTTCAGGCTCTGTGCGTGCAGGTTAAAGGTATGATGAGAGAGACAAGAACACTTAGAACCAACGGGAGGAAAAAAATTTTGACTGTTGCAATTAAAGAAACCAAAAACGGAGTTGTCAGTGTCAAAACAAGAGAACAGAGACGTTGAATAGCTGAAGAAATTTCATGCAAACAAGTATAATCATCCATCAGGACCATGATCTTACTTGTAAAGAGATAAATCTGAGCCTCTGCACTCTCTGTGGTGTTATCTCCTGCCACTGCTGTGACAGTCAGATTGTACCTGACTCCAGCCATCAGCTCTGAGACAACAATGCTTGTATCACTAACTCTCATGATCTTGTTTGAGGTCCCATCAGTCCACTGTACTCTATAGAAAGAGCTTCGTCTCTCTGGATCAGTCCACATCAGATATATGGATGAGGTTGTGATGTTGACTACAGTGAGGTTTCTGACTACCTCAGGTCCTGTGAGGGAAGGTGTAATTTGTCAACGTGGTCTTATTCTATGTTTGCATTAAAGAGACACAATCATTGAATCTTTCATTAGAGCTAGCTCCACTTTGCCCTTCCAGCAGCATCAAACAGACAAAACTCATGCTCATCTTTAGCATCTCATCTCACTTATGTTAATAAGCGTCATTGATTCACCAAATCTATCCCTCCTAAATCAACAACTAAGCAATTAAAAAAACCTTGTTTCAACTGCTCTGATAAACCAACACAATAACTAGACTTTTGATGCACAAGGAGTCCTTGATCCTTTGTCCATAATGTGGTGTCATCAGACACAAACCATTGATTTTTGTATGAAACTACTGTCAGCATAAAACCTGTTAGAACAATAACGTATTCTAGATACTAAAGCAAAGACCTCCTTAGACTTAATGCCAATCTTTGTCTCTGATGACATTTTGTTTCAACAATTTTATTCCTGCAGACATTATCACAGAGTTCATTTGTTCCTGTTCTTTCTTGTGTACTGTGAAACTGAGGCTTTGTCTCCTTCAGTCTGATCATCATCTGCTACGGCAGAAATACTGATATCATACCGGACACCAGCAATAAGGTGAGTAATGTTAATGTATGTTTCTCTCACTTGTACAGTGTCAATAATTTCTCCATCTCTAATTTCCCACTGTACTCTATAGAAGGAGCTCTCTCCTTGTTTAGTCCAGGTCACAAACATTGAGGACGTGGTGACATTAGTTACAGTGAGATCTCTGACTACTTCAGGCTCTTTAGGACAAAAGTGAAATGAGGATTAAACAATTGACCACTCATAGAAAGTCAACATCATGACTGTGAAATTTGGAAACTTAACACATTTGTGTTACTGCAGCTTAAAGAATCATACTTACTTGTGTACTGTGAAACAGTGGAAGTGTGTCCCTCAGTGTGACCATCTCCTGCCACTGCAGTAACACTTATCTCATACTGGACACCAGCAGTCAGGTTAGTAATGTTAACATGTGTTTCTGTCACATTTACAGTCTCATTTATTTCTCCATTTTTGAATGTCCACTGCACTCTATAGAGCAAGCTTTTTCCCACTGGTTCAGTCCAGCTCACAAACATTGAGGATGCAGTGATTTTAGTGACAGTGAGATTTCTCACCACTTCAGGCTCTGTGCGTGCAGGTTAAAGGTATGATGAGAGAGACAAGAACACTTAGAACCAACGGGAGGAAAAAAATTTTGACTGTTGCAATTAAAGAAACCGAAAACTGAGTTGTCAGTGTCAAAACAAGAGAACAGAGACGTTGAAAAGCTGAAGAAATTTCATGCAAACAAGTATAATCATCCATCAGGACCATGATCTTACTTGTAAAGAGATAAATCTGAGCCTCTGCACTCTCTGTGGTGTTATCTCCTGCCACTGCTGTGACAGTCAGATTGTACCTGACTCCAGCCATCAGCTCTGAGACAACAATGCTTGTATCACTAACTCTCATGATCTTGTTTGAGGTCCCATCAGTCCACTGTACTCTATAGAAAGAGCTTCGTCTCTCTGGATCAGTCCACATCAGATATATGGATGAGGTTGTGATGTTGACTACAGTGAGGTTTCTGACTACCTCAGGTCCTGTGAGGGAAGGTGTAATTTGTCAACGTGGTCTTATTCTATGTTTGCATTAAAGAGACACAATCATTGAATCTTTCATTAGAGCTAGCTCCACTTTGCCCTTCCAGCAGCATCAAACAGACAAAACTCATGCTCATCTTTAGCATCTCATCTCACTTATGTTAATAAGCGTCATTGATTCACCAAATCTATCCCTCCTAAATCAACAACTAAGCAAAATTAAAGAAACCTTGTTTCAACTGCTCTGATAAACCAACACAATAACTAGACTTTTGATGCACAAGGAGTCCTTGATCCTTTGTCCATAATGTGGTGTCATCAGACACAAACCATTGATTTTTGTATGAAACTACTGTCAGCATAAAACCTGTTAGAACAATAACGTATTCCAGATACTAAGCAAAGACCTCCTTAGACTTAATGCCAATCTTTGTCTCTGATGACATTTGTTTCAACAGTTTTATTCCTGCAGACATTATCACAGAGTTCATTTGTTTCTGTACTTACTTGTGTACTGTGAAACTGAGGCTTTGTCTCCTTCAGTCTGATCATCATCTGCTACGGCAGAAATACTGATATCATACCGGACACCAGCAATAAGGTGAGTAATGTTAATGTATGTTTCTCTCACTTGTACAGTGTCAATAATTTCTCCATCTCTAATTTCCCACTGTACTCTATAGAAGGAGCTCTCTCCTTGTTTAGTCCAGGTCACAAACATTGAGGACGTGGTGACATTAGTTACAGTGAGATCTCTGACTACTTCAGGCTCTTTAGGACAAAAGTGAAATGAGGATTAAACAATTGACCACTCATAGAAAGTCAACATCATGACTGTGAAATTTGGAAACTTAACACATTTGTGTTACTGCAGCTTAAAGAATCATACTTACTTGTGTACTGTGAAACAGTGGAAGTGTGTCCCTCAGTGTGACCATCTCCTGCCACTGCAGTAACACTTATCTCATACTGGACACCAGCAGTCAGTTTAGTAATGTTAACATGTGTTTCTGTCACATTTACAGTCTCATTTATTTCTCCATTTTTGAATGTCCACTGCACTCTATAGAGCAAGCTTTTTCCCACTGGTTCAGTCCAGCTCACAAACATTGAGGATGCAGTGATTTTAGTGACAGTGAGATTTCTCACCACTTCAGGCTCTGTGCGTGCAGGTTAAAGGTATGATGAGAGAGACAAGAACACTTAGAACCAACGGGAGGAAAAAAATTTTGACTGTTGCAATTAAAGAAACCGAAAACTGAGTTGTCAGTGTCAAAACAAGAGAACAGAGACGTTGAAAAGCTGAAGAAATTTCATGCAAACAAGTATAATCATCCATCAGGACCATGATCTTACTTGTAAAGAGATAAATCTGAGCCTCTGCACTCTCTGTGGTGTTATCTCCTGCCACTGCTGTGACAGTCAGATTGTACCTGACTCCAGCCATCAGCTCTGAGACAACAATGCTTGTATCACTAACTCTCATGATCTTGTTTGAGGTCCCATCAGTCCACTGTACTCTATAGAAAGAGCTTCGTCTCTCTGGATCAGTCCACATCAGATATATGGATGAGGTTGTGATGTTGACTACAGTGAGGTTTCTGACTACCTCAGGTCCTGTGAGGGAAGGTGTAATTTGTCAACGTGGTCTTATTCTATGTTTGCATTAAAGAGACACAATCATTGAATCTTTCATTAGAGCTAGCTCCACTTTGCCCTTCCAGCAGCATCAAACAGACAAAACTCATGCTCATCTTTAGCATCTCATCTCACTTATGTTAATAAGCGTCATTGATTCACCAAATCTATCCCTCCTAAATCAACAACTAAGCAAAATTAAAGAAACCTTGTTTCAACTGCTCTGATAAACCAACACAATAACTAGACTTTTGATGCACAAGGAGTCCTTGATCCTTTGTCCATAATGTGGTGTCATCAGACACAAACCATTGATTTTTGTATGAAACTACTGTCAGCATAAAACCTGTTAGAACAATAACGTATTCCAGATACTAAAGCAAAGACCTCCTTAGACTTAATGCCAATCTTTGTCTCTGATGACATTTTGTTTCAACAGTTTTATTCCTGCAGACATTATCACAGAGTTAATTTGTTTCTGTACTTACTTGTGTACTGTGAAACTGAGGCTTTGTCTCCTTCAGTCTGATCATCATCTGCTACGGCAGAAATACTGATATCATACTGGACACCAGCAATAAGGTGAGTAATGTTAATGTATGTTTCTCTCACTTGTACAGTGTCAATAATTTCTCCATCTCTAATTTCCCACTGTACTCTATAGAAGGAGCTCTCTCCTTGTTTAGTCCAGGTCACAAACATTGAGGACGTGGTGACATTAGTTACAGTGAGATCTCTGACTACTTCAGGCTCTTTAGGACAAAAGTGAAATGAGGATTAAACAATTGACCACTCATAGAAAGTCAACATCATGACTGTGAAATTTGGAAACTTAACACATTTGTGTTACTGCAGCTTAAAGAATCATACTTACTTGTGTACTGTGAAACAGTGGAAGTGTGTCCCTCAGTGTGACCATCTCCTGCCACTGCAGTAACACTTATCTCATACTGGACACCAGCAGTCAGGTTAGTAATGTTAACATGTGTTTCTGTCACATTTACAGTCTCACTTATTTCTCCATTTTTGAATGTCCACTGCACTCTATAGAGCAAGCTTTTTCCCACTGGTTCAGTCCAGCTCACAAACATTGAGGATGCAGTGATGTTAGTGACAGTGAGATTTCTCACCACTTCAGGCTCTGTGCGTGCAGGTTAAAGGTATGATGAGAGAGACAAGAACACTTAGAACCAACGGGAGGAAAAAAATTTTGACTGTTGCAATTAAAGAAACCGAAAACTGAGTTGTCAGTGTCAAAACAAGAGAACAGAGACGTTGAAAAGCTGAAGAAATTTCATGCAAACAAGTATAATCATCCATCAGGACCATGATCTTACTTGTAAAGAGATAAATCTGAGCCTCTGCACTCTCTGTGGTGTTATCTCCTGCCACTGCTGTGACAGTCAGATTGTACCTGACTCCAGCCATCAGCTCTGAGACAACAATGCTTGTATCACTAACTCTCATGCTCTTGTTTGAGGTCCCATCAGTCCACTGTACTCTATAGAAAGAGCTCCGTCTCTCTGGATCAATCCACATCAGATATATGGATGAGGTTGTGATGTTGACTACAGTGAGGTTTCTGACTACCTCAGGTCCTGTGAGGGAAGGTGTAATTTGTCAACGTGGTCTTATTCTATGCTTGCATCAAAGAGACAGCTGAAGAATGTTCATGCAAACAAGTATATTCATCCATGAGTTGCACTCCAGAGAACGAGTTCTGACTCTGAAGATCAGATCATTATGGACGAGGTTTTAATGCTGACTACTCCCTGACTACTTTCTAAGAAATGTTGGTTTCATGGGGATTGATAAGTTTAAAAGTTAATAGAATTAATTTTGCTCATTTTAGTTTCAAAAACCCCTGGATTCTTAGACACATGTGACAAACGTTTGACATCGTAGAAAATGAGGCTGATTCAGAAGTCCATAAAAACTGCAATTCCTCAAAATCATTGCAACTATGCTAATGCTTTATACAGTTCATAGTGTTGAATAAACCACCTCATTCTTGTCATATAAAAGTTTAACACTGAACAAAAATGCATCCATCAAACAATGTGAAGCACAATCAAACATTTACTCACTCGTGTACCCAGTGGCAGTGGCGTTGTCTCCTTCAGTAGAGTTATCATCTGCCACCGCTCTGACAGTGAAACTGTACTGCACTCCAGCCGTCAGCCCAGTCACATGTATTTTTGGTTCTTTTACAGTTATATCATTTGTGTTTGCCGATCCATCTGTATAGGAAACTCTGTAGAGGGTTGTGTTTCCCGACAGTTCAGTCCAGGACAGAGAGATGGAAGAGGTCGTGGTTTCAGTAATAGTGAGATTCACAACAGTTTCAGGCTCTGTGAGAAAGAAAAAGGATTATGCTGCAAATAAATGTTATTTGAATGCAACTGGATGTATTAAAAAAAAGTACCTCACATACGTCATTATTTAAATCAGGTCTATAACATATTATAATCACTCCTGCAGGATCTGCCCACTTTTACAGAAGGATTTGAAGTCAAGGTATTTATCAAAGTGAACAGACTTACTCATTGTGATCAGATGGCAGCAGTTAAAACAACTGATGAAGACATTATAGATTGCTCCAGGAGTCAAACCAGTTATTAATCCTTCTCCAGTAGCATTTCCAGTGGATAAGTTGCACTTTGATTCTGATCCAAAGACGACAGTCGTTGTGTTTACTGTTAACTTTTCTGTTTCATTTCCAGCACATTTTGCCTCTGGAAGGTAGAAGAAGAAAAAGAGAAGAATAAAGAGAAGATCAGCAAAAACTGAAACTACAACACAAAAGTACATGAGTACTTATACTACTGAATCGTGCATACACAAATGAACAGGCATACAAGGCGTATTAAATTCACAGATGAACAGCAAAGTCAATCAATTTATCTACTTCCTTACTAAAATATCTCATAACATTTAAAACAAGCAAAATAACCCTTGCAAACCTTACTAAGCATCTTTTGTCCAAATATTTCAAGTGCAAAGCAAAGTCTTAGGGGCTGAGGGGTTGAAGAAAGAGCAGGCAGCAATATTTATCCTGTCTTTTTTAAAAGAGGATGTGACAAGTTACATCATCTTGCTAGTTTTCCTCATTACAAATAATCAAGCCTCAGTCATTGCTTTAAAGTGAGATTTTTATCTAGGCTTGTAAGTTGTTTGAGGCTAATTCAAAAGCCTGAGAGACACATGTCTGATGAATAGGGAGTAAGAAACTTGCTGAGACTTGAGTTTTGGCTGCATAAGCAGCTCAAGTGTACTTACTGTCACAGTTTGCTTGAGAGATCTGTGAAAGAAAGACAAAAAGGCATGTTAACTTCAAGAGCATCAGCAGAGGGCAGCATTGAGTTTTCAACCATCAACAGGGAGCTCAATCACCTCTGAGTGACAAAAGTAACTCAGATAATCAAGCAAAAACTGATCCAGAAAGACAAAATGTACCATTTCAGCCTGATAAAAAATATCTATACTCCTCAGGAGAGTAGTCCAGAGAGATGAACATGCTGTAAACTGTGCTTAAAAAATAAGGTTATAAAACTGCTTGAGTCAAGAGCTAACTTATAAATTAAAATTTTTCATTTAGTTCTCTGAATGGCCAGCACTTATGTTTTTATATTTCAGTGATAAAATGCACTGAGATTTTTGAAATGTGTCTAAATACAAAGGCTGGAGTAAATCAGCTTTTTTTTTCCAGATGTGTCCCTATAATGGAAATGTCTTAGCTCTTTTACTCAGTCACCATCTTTTAATCAGAAAGTTTAATTTAAATTTAATCCTTTTTAACCTTATCTTATTTTATTTTATTATACTACATTTTAACGTATGTCCTTCTAAGTTTAGCTATTTCATTTTACTTTAGATTTATTATGTATTTATTTATTTAATACAACAAGCCAAAATATGCCAATTGGTTAAGTGAAACAACACAAAACAATACACTGGAACAGCAGACAGACTACTGACAAAAGGAGGAACAAGAAAAGACTAATGAGTTATTGTTTTAGAATAGATTTTATCACAGTAAAGGGAAAAAAATGGAGTAGCAGGGACATGCAAATCAAGAGTAAAGAAGTTTGACTAATAGAGGGCATATTGTTATTCATAAAAAGAATGCTTAATTTATTATAAAATGGAAAATAAAACAATAATGTTCAAAGAGCCAGACGTGTTTTTGTTGCCCTAAAAAATTGTGGTTCAAACTCTGATGCCTTGGCATCACTCGACACCTTAGCAAAAGTTCACTTAAAACTGACTGGATTGAAATGAAAAGGTTAGTGCCTGACAGGGATGTTGAAAACAGTCCTTAAACTGGTGCATTGTCATGCAGACACAAATTATTCTGTATCACTGCAAAGACAAAATATCATCAAGTAACATGTGACATTGCCTGTGCCTAATAATAACATAAAAAAACATGTTAACAATTTTAACATTTTAGTATTTTTATTGATAAAGAAGCTCACCACGCTGGTATAGAAAGTACTTGATGTTTTCTTTCTATAGAAGTATTTTACCCTCAGCCTTGTTTTGTGTCTTCAGACTAAAGTTATGTCTGTGATGTTTTCACATTTAGGAGGGTTTTTTTTTTCTCAGGCATCTGCTTAAGGCAGCTGCTGAACTGCTGTATTAAACACCATTCACACTTTCAAAAAACCCTGAAACTATGGGGACTTCGCTGAGGTGAACTGTATGTGTGAACGCAAACAGCAGACAATTGCCCAAGTCCCTCCGATCCGAATCCTTAGCAAGTGTCAAGTCATTTGGTCCAAGTCTCAAGCAAGTCCCAGGTCTTTTTCCGTTGTGGGCAAGTCAAGTCAAGTCGAGTCACAAGCTTATGTCGAGTCAAGTCGAGTCAAGTCACAAGGTTATGCCAAGTCGAGTCAGCCACAGGTTGTCAGGTCAAGCTGAGTCACAGGTTATGTCAAGTCAAGTCCCTCACCATTGTTCCCCAGCCCACCCAAAAAACACTCAGGTTTATATCCTGAAGAGGGAAGCCTTATCTTCCTAAGGTCAATGTCAAAAAAGAGCATGCAGACTAGTCTGCATGGATTAAACCAGCATAAAGCTGTCCATTTATCCATTACAACGTTACATGTCTGATCATTTAGACATAGGCAGATGGGAAAGGCTACATTCCATTAAAGAAATGATACAAAAAATATGTTTATCTGCCCAGTGCCCACTGATCATCACAGTGCATGCGTGCGTGCTGCCAGCCTGCCAGTGCTTCTTGCTTACATAAAAAAAAAAACAGAGCCTTTCTGAACCTGCTAGAGAGCGCAGCGTGCACACAGACCACTCTGGTCATACTAGAATGATATCCACGTGGAAAAAAAAAAGCATACAATAAAAAAAAATTATATGCTACAATTTGCAAGTTGTCAAATTAGCAACTCGAGTCAACTCGATTCCGAGTCCCTTTGACTCGAGTCCAATTGTCTGGTAAACAGCATAGTTTTTCACTCAGACTATACCCAAGTAATTTCCTTGCTCCCACCTAGTATTTTTCCAGTGTAAGTCTGGGTGAAGCAAAGTGTGAATGCAGCAGCAAATAATCAAAGGAATTTGCGGCGCAACAGCAAGGAGGGGTGATGACGTTTATCCTGTGCGATCGGCACAAAATCCGGAAAAGGGAGACTTGACAGGATGGATTAAAAACAATCACTGTTGCAAGGAGAGAGACAGGTACTCAAAGATCTGGACATTTAGAAGTTTCCACAGCATATATAAGTTCTGCTCAAAACTGATCACCAACAGGTCTCTTGTGCTTTCATACAGCTGTCTCACTGTACTAATCATTGTGAACATGGTGACGTTGCTTCATAATCACTTCTGCAAGCTTTTGTGTTCCTCTACACTTTTTCGCTGATGCTGTTGATACCCTGTTTAAGGTATCAGTAACGTTAGGATATAAATTGTGATCAGAAATGCTCTGCTTCTCTGCTGAATACTGACTTCCATCATATATGTTTAACATCCTGTCCTGCATACTGGCGACAGCACATACTCCAGCAAGTGTGAACAACCATGTCAAGGAACTTCCTTAGTGGGCTGCCTGAACATTATCTTGATAATATCAGGGTTGCATGTCTAAAAAGGGCTTACATTTGGTTTGTGATTAGAAAATTCACCAAGCAAAGGTAGGCAAGACCTTCAATAATTAACTATGTTGGTGTACAGTGGAAATACATTTTTACAATGTTGATTTGAAAACAGTTTCTTAAAAGGAGTTCATATGTATCTAACTGCTTGTGTTTACTGATAAAAACGTGTACAGTAATGTAGAAAACCAAGGATGCCACCCAATATGTTGCATCATGATGCACAGTGAAATCAAACAAACTTGAATTGTTAACTGAATAATAAAAACTGAATTGAATCTTGGTTTTAGTGAAGATGCACAATACTACTGTCTGGGATGGAAAATGTATACTAACTTAAGTGAAGAAAAGTTGAGAAATTAAAAAACAACAACAACCTACTTCAGTTTTTTAAAGCAGTGATATATTCCATATCCATATTCAACTTGCTGTTTCAGAATCAACCTGAGAGTACAATCAATCCTATTTGTGTGAGGAAGAAAAATCGATCTACTCAAACTACTTTTCAAGCTTGCTAAGTAACGTATTGTTGCTTTAACCCTTTAACGTTCTTCTCAACCAATTGGTCAAGCATATTTTAAGTCACTATTTATTTTATGCACTTTTACCATAAAGTGACATCTCTACCGTTTGGTAAAGGATTTACTTTCAAAAACTGGTGGGTATGTTCTAAAAAAAAAAAACAATTGATTATTGTTATTGTTGCCTAAAGGAAACAAAAAATGCAAATAAATAATTTTTTGACAACATTTTTCTTGGTGGGGACCTTAAAGGGTTAAGTCTTTGTAACCTCAATTTTCAATACAGTTTCTTTTTCAACACAGTGTTTACCATCTCTTTATTGAGGTCATATGTCATTATGTGAAACATCATATATAATATTAGAATTGTCTCATATTCTTGATATTAATGTGAATAATTTCTGCATGTTTGAAAATGGATTCTTCTGTATGTGGTATGTAGTAAGATCCAAGTTTTAACATGCCGGAATCATCCTTTAAAATATCCACCACACAAAGAAAAACAAATTTGTAATTCACTGAGCTGTAAAGAGTGCCTGTTTTTCCTTACAAGGATACTTTCCCTGTAAATTTTGCATAGACACACAAGTCCCATTGTCTCGTGAAGTAAAGATCCTGTTTGCATGCCTGATAACATGAACACAACTTCAACCCGACAATTCCCAACCACTAGTACACATTGTGATGCCAATACCAATACTCGTGTCAGAAATAATGCTGGTCATCTGTAATAAATACACTCATATTTTACATACACCTTCATTTCCCCCTAACAACAGTTGTCTATTAACTCTGTAGCTATCATCTGTACCATGATATCAGCTCTCAACATGCAGCCCTGATTCCTTATTACTCATTAGCCAAACCTTAAACAGGCCAGAGGCACTCTGTCATGTTTCTTTTTGCTCTGTTTGCCACACAGCTAAACATTAAACACATGGCATCATAGCTCAAACCTGCATCATTATCTCGCTCACAGAGATCACACTTACAGGTCAATCATTGACTCTTGCTCACAATGGCAGAAAGTAAATACTTCATACTAAACAGATCAGGGTTTTTTTTAAATTAATAACAAATAATCATGCTAGCATGTAATGGACTGTAAATGGCATATATCACGATAGCAGTACGGTATCAGTATCATGCATTTTCTCTCCTCTTACATATTCAAAATTTGGAGTTATCTTTCTTTAACTGTTTTAAGATGTTGTCTTATATAATATATAATATAAAAAGTACTGCTGGATAAATTGAATTTTTAATTCAATTATGAACTTGGCTTCAGATGATCATTAGAAGTTTAATATTTCTGGGAAAGATTTTGGACTTTGTTTCCTCTCTCTCCCTCTCTTTCGTTTCCTCCTGACACACAAGGATGGAAATCAAAACCTTCGGTCACTGGATGTCATGCAGCTTGTTGTTCGTTAAAGAAATGATTTTCCATATCCAAAATGTTTGGAGGAAAATATGTAATGATCAGCAAAGTCTACAAAAAAGGATGATAAAGCATTTTTTGATTATTCTTTATGCTTTGTCAGCTTAAAAAAAAAGCCACCCAGTTCATTAGTTCCACAAGTTCAGAAAGCTGTCATGCAATCATAATAGATTGATTATTCTCTATATTCACTGCATAATGTTTTTCTTGCAGCTTCCATCTTGTTCATTAATTTGAAAAAAAAAACCTGTATTTTCAAAAATTTTACTGTTTTTAATGCCAAATATTTACAGACAAATCTGATGTTCGCATGAGAAAGAACTGAAAAAATATGATCTATTCCCATATTAAAACCAAAACACTGTTTAGTAATAAAATCTTGGGCACGACAATGATCACTGATAAAAACATTTTTGCACCTTTTTTTAGTACTGTGCTTCTTCTAAGACAATTATGTCTTGTTGGTCACAAGAAGAATCATGAGTTGTTACCACAGTACAAAGTTAAATCCAGACATGTAAATAAATATCACATAGTAACACAAAATAAAATGTTGCAGTGGCCACATGATCATAAAAAACACTTCTAACACGTTAATATATGTGGACTTGTTTTTCTCAAAGTGCTAAGTGCTATAAATTTGCCAAAGTTAACACTCCAAATGAATGTTTCGAGGAAAAATAACCTTAAAAACGAAAACAAGTGTATCTTCAAAGAGACCTGGCTGGGTGTTGTGTTGCAAGAATGAAGTGAGTCTGAGCTCATATAGGGCTTTCCTATCATCTGAATACTCAACAAACTCTTACACCACATTCACAACACATTCACACACTGATGGAAGAAGTCGCTATGTAATGTGTGTATCAGCCCTTTCATACACGTTTACATGCCACTGATGCAGAAGAAGAATAATTTCAGGATTAAGTGTCTTGCAAAGGACAACACATGACTACAGGAGCTGGAATCAAACCCCCAACCTCCCAGTTCAGAGATTGCTGAATCGACCACTAACCTACAGATGCTCATAGGTTATGGTTAAATCTGATGAATGGAGCACATATTTTCCTCCTTTACAGCACAGTGTGTGTCTGCCTTCTCACATAAACAGTTCTGATTTAATTCAAGTGGGGAGCCAAGGCATGTAACCTGGTTTGTTTGGGACTGAGTGAGCTACTGAAAACAACAGTAACGCGGCTGTTGATTGACCAATATTCACTGGAAATGCCATCAAACCTGAACTTAACTCTTTGAGTAATTTGCAAAAATGTTGAAAACTGTCATACCTCACAACGTCAACAATGTCTTAAAAATGTAATGACTTTTTCCTAAATTCTGACCAAAATGCCCCTGGAAATTTCATTAAAATCCATCCATACCTTTTTTTAAAGACATTTTGACCTCAATTTAGTGAAGAAAAAAAACAGACAGCCTTGGAGAGGTGTGGAGAGCGCAGGGTTAGAGTAAGCAGGTGGGCCACACTCAGGAATTGAAAACAGTGACCCACACAAGGCAAGAGTCTTTAAGGTGGTACGAGAATGGTTGCTTCCACTCCACCGAACCTGAACTACACATTCGTACCTTTTTGGATTATCCTGTGTACAAAATAGTAAACAAATAAACAATAAGCTAACAAATGCCAGCAAAAACATAATCCAAAACATTCATTTTAATATCAGGTTATGATGTACTTTCCCACAACCTGAGGGTCACTCTGGCAGCTGAGACAACCCAAACATTTATTACGATATATTAATTTTTTGACATATCTGGCAAGTCAGAGTTATTATTACTTCAGAGTTAAACTTTCAGCTGGCAGGGAACACTCTAACTAACTTGAATAAAGAGCATGACCAGGACATAACATGAAACATATATGGCGGAAGTCACTGTTCATAACACGATAGCGGACAAACCAGCAGAGCTTTATAAAATGATCACAATTTGCAGAACTTGATGATAACTTTGATGATATGCAGTGGAAACTTTCAAATATCGAGACCCACATTTGAGTATCTGTTACTCTCCTTGCAACAGTGTTTGGTTTTTATCCATCCTGTCAATTTGAACAAAAGACTTGAATTTCCCATCTTTCATCAAGGAAATTAATTCAGAAAAAAATAGGTTTAAGTCCATATTACAGGGCTGGTTTGTAAAAACAAAGGGCATAGACTGCAGCAGCTGCAGTTAAATTGCTGAACTACTTAATATGGTGGCTTAAAAGTTGATTTGTTGTTGATTTTTACTTTTTAAAAGTGATATCTTTTCATTTAACATTTGCATAAGTGTAGCATCACACCCAAGGGTGAGATCATGTTCTTGAAACACCTGCCTCTCTTGTTGGGTGTCGATCTAATCTACAAGCATTTTCATTTAGTATTGTGTATTTCATACTCAGTGTAACCTTTTATAGCAGTTATTTGCAACGTGCTCTGTTGATATTTTTTATAATTATTATTTTTTTAAATTAGATAACCTAAACTGAAAGCACAGACAAAAATAAAGCATAAATTCAAAAATGGTCTGAGCAGGAAATCAGTTAAGAAAGAGATCAGCTCTGTATACAGTGTCGCCCCTTTTGCCCACCCCTCCCCTGAGACTGATGTCTCCTCCTTAACTTTTCTTTTTCTGTTCAGAGCAGTGACCCTTCCCTTCCTGCCACTCCTCTGTGGCTCTTTTCGTTTTGAAGTACAGCGATGCCACACTGCAGTACGTGTAGAGCCCAAGGGTTCAGTCTTTGAGGATGTAGTCTTTTTTTTTTTTTAATAATTTATGAGAACACATATACGACACATTGCCAACGTCTGTGGAATTTGCTTTTCTCAACACATTAACCAGGCATAACTTGAAATGAACAGGTAGTTAGATTAAAGGGATATAACTTTGGGTAGATTTTGTAGATTATAATGAGGAACAGTGTATGAGGAAGTTTTCATTTCTGTGACCTAACTTCTGCTGTAAGTGAAGGGTGTTTGCATTAGTTTCACATGGACGCCCTGACAGAAAATAGTGAGACTCAGCTTCCCCCCCCCCCCCCCCCCCCCGCCCCCCTCCTGGCATATTTACGCTCCATATTAATATCACTATAAATACATACCAGTATAAACTTTGATTTGCATTTGACAAGTAAACTCAACACTGCAGGATATTAGTGACTGACTGCTTATTTTAATATACTTTCTCTATTACTAAAAATAGCCTGAATATTTGTATGCTAAACATGTAAAAAAAATATTATGAAAGATGCTGATTATTTCTAATGAACACAACTATGCTAGAAAGAATTTAAATGAGACGATTGTTTTAAAAAATTATCTTAACAGTCTAGACCTCAGGCCATTTCTTTTTTAGTAAGTATTTCATGGGCCAGAACGTCATCACAGGTTAATTTAAAAAGATGATTCATATGAAGAGCACAACTGGTGTTTTTATTTGATTGAAGTAGCAGCGAAAAAAGACTTCAGAGAGAGAAAGAGACATATAAGAACCATCAAGACAAATTGTTTCCTTTACGCCTGGCACCAGAGGAGAAAGGGGAAAAAAAATATTTGAAACACATTATTGAGACAATATCTTTTCACTCTGTTATGAGGTATGATGAACTTTGTTGACACTGTAATGAGAACTATCAGGTGGAATTTCTTCTTGCTGGAATTTTATTGCAACTATTGGAACACTGATTAAAATTTCCCCAGTCCTTTAAGTACGAACACCAGGTCATAAACATTAAATCAATAAACAGAAGAGGTTCGCACAGACGAGTCCCTGACCAGTTTTATTTTGTGATAAACAAACACTTAATGGTCCATTAAGCTGGCCTTATCCATGTTTACTCAGCACATGTTTTACAAGACAGCATCATCATCAAGCTCCCTCATGTGTCAGATGGAGAACAGACCAAACTATTAAGTTACGATAGAGTTTGAAGAAATTTCCTAAAACCCAGATTCTGTCGTGAAACATATCATGCGTACTTATTCAAAGTGTTCATTTTTCTATGTACTTTTCTTTCAATTAATTATTGGTGCAAAAAAGAGCTAATGTGCTGAGAGCTTATCTTGATTGACAGCTCTTTTGACTAATGTAGCTCACTCATAATATATAATTAGTAACTGTTTGCACTGCTACACTGTGTAGTTTCTTATTTTATCCTTGCTGGCTTTCTGCTCCAATCAACTCCTGTTTCTGGATGTGCAATTGTTCTACTTCCATCCTCTCAACACCTCCACTGCTCTCTGCTGAACTGATCCAGTTACTGCAGCTGAGGCAAGCGCTTACTTTGAGCAGGCTGCACAAGGCCTGCAACAAATTAATTTCAAACACTCATCCAATCATCCATCTATTATCTACACCATTTATCCCTTTAGGGGTTACAAGGGGCTATAGCCAATCCCAGCTGACATTAGACAAGAGGCAGGGTACACCCCTGGACCAGTCGGCCGGCAATCACAGGGCCACTCCACACAAAAATGCCCTGACCAACACGAGACTCAAACCGGCAACCAACCTCCTTAAAGTACAAGAAGAATCAAAGGATTTCTGTCAAAATAAGACACAGAGAAATTTGTTCATGCTTTTATTTTTAGCAGGTTAGATAACTGTAACAGTGTTTAAATCCATCAGACGGCTGCAGCTCATCCAGAACGCTGCTGCTTGAGTCCTCACAAACACCAAGAAAGTAGATCAGATCACGCCAGTCCTTAGGTCACTGCACTGGCTTCCTGTGAGTCAAAGGATAGATTTTTAAATCCTTCACTTGGTTTATAAGCACTTGGGCCAAAATACCTATCAGATCTTTTAGTCCCCTATGAGGCATCCAGAACCCTCAGGTCTACTGGGACGAGTTTACTTACTGTTCTCAGGATCAGGACTTAAACCAACACTAAGTAGTTTTTTCCACCCTAATATAATATTTCCAGAGTCATTGTGATGGTACATCACCTTACAACAGGTTGAATGACACGTCTGTCATGGTCTGAGAGGGTCTGTATTGCCTTCACTGGCACAATGTAACTTCGATGTGGATGGTAGGAACACTTCCACACTAAAAAACTACAAATTATTACTGCTTTGACTGCTTTACGGCATACGTCACTTCCCCCTCGAGGCGAAAGCTAAACGTTGGGAAAAGGGGAATATAAAGCAGTTTTTGAATTTTTTAAACAGATTTCATGAACAGAATTTAGTTTAAAGTATATATGCACTTATTTTCCTAATGGAAATGGGGACCTCTGGCTCACACTCCTGCATAGAGGGTGATGGTAATGCTCCTCTGACGTTGGATGCCACCCGCCATTCAACAAGAAGAAGAAGAAGAAGAAAGCTAAATGTGGAGTTGTTATCATGGCGGAAGCAGCGAAAAACCCGAAGAAAAGAAAAGTTTTATCGGAGGAGACGAAAAAAAGAAAGCTGGAGAGTAACAAGCTAAATGCCCAGACAGGAATAAACACTGGCCCGGTGTTCACTCGCTGGCATGAGCTGAAAGACGAGGAGGGATGTCCGACTGATGCTGATTTGGCCCTGTTATTGTTGGACTTGTAAGTACATGATGATTTATTCAAAAAGAAACATGATCAGGCTGTACCTTATCAGTCCACATTGTTTATTTGTCTCTCGGGACGTCCTGTCGGCTCGCTTCTCCTCTCTCTGTATGCACTCTGTTTTACGACTGTGCAGTTACACTCAACCACCATAGAGGCCCCTAGAAAGCTGAAAGCCTAAATCTTAGATAGTGCGGCTTTAACAGGTTGAGGCAGCTTTTGCTCCTCACCTGTGGAACAAACTACCAGAGACTTTCTTCATCTGTGAACTATTTTAAAACAGGTCTTAAACATTTTCATTCACGTCTGTCCTCTCATAAGTTCAGCTAATCCTTATTGTTCTTCTTGTTTTATCCACTCTGCTGTTTTAATTAAATCAAAATTCTTTTTTTTTTTTGTATTTTTTCTGTATTTGTTTCTTCCATTAATTCTCAAAAAATCTCCAAGGTTTAAAATGTACCTGTTCTACTTTTGCTAATTGTATGTCTGTAATGCTCTTAATGTCATAATGTCTTTGTTTTAACTCTATAAAGCACTTTGAGTTGCTGTATGTATTAATGGTGCTCTACATGTTAATTTACCTTGCCTTCTTGCTATAAGGCACACACACACTACCTGCTGCACCACCTTGCTGCTCTCTTCAAACAATCAGCTTAACAACTGGATAAATTTGATGAAATGTTCTACAGCAGCGAGCAAAGAACTGTGCCTGAAGACTATGTCCTTGTCTGATGTTTGTGGGGTCAAGAAAAAATATTAACTATTAACAACAGATTTTGTATGTATTCATATTGAGTAAACTTGATTAAAACTAGTTAGTTATAAAAAAAAACTTCAGTTTATTGCAGCATGTGAAGTTCAGCATGTGATCTCTCAGAGCCTAACAACCATGAACAAAAAAGACACATACATAAACACTGAGCTACATTTTATTGCTGTGACACTGCTGAGTTTTTAAGCAAATGTTCCTGACAGAGTGACCCCTGGGCCTGTGACTTCTCTGAGCCATGATTTCCAACATGTTTTATTTCCCTTGGCGCTCTTCCTGAGTATCACTTATTTTCTCCTGACTAAATAAACAAAACAACGTCTCAAACTATTACGCCTTGGCAGTGACTCAGGGAGCAGAAATAACCCAAGCACACAGTCCCATTTGGGAAAAACTGCCCTAGATTTGCTGAAGTTCAAATAATAGATGTAATTGTTTTAACTTAAATCCACTGAGACTCAGCTCTGCCTGTATGCATCCTTGCTCTTAGCTTCAAACATCAGTCCTAGTCCCGATGATGCTGTTAGTGTAGTGGATATGTTTTACTAAAACATCCCTGTTGTCTTGTGTAAATTAGAGGTAGAAGCAGCTAAACGTTTTACTGAAGCTTGTAAGAGAGACTGCTTCAAGTAAAACGACAAGTCCAGACTCCACGTACCCGATGAAGCTGCTTCATCATGTTTTCTGTACAGTGTGTAGGTCGTGATCAAAAATCATGATCTTGATTACTTTGATAGATGCTGAGATCACGACTATAAGACATGGTTTCTTATTTATTTCACTACACATATCACATAATAATTGAGCTTTGATGCTTTTAATTATGTCACTTAGAAAATTTAGAAAACACAATAAATGCAAATAACAATGAAAAAACAGACACTAAAAATAATGATAAATGAAACAAAGACAAAAAAGTGCAACATGTCATGTGGCACAGTAATCTTTTAACCTTATTTTCATAATTTTGAAAGACATTGCTATTAAAACCCCATCAACATCCCAGCCCTAACTGGTGTGGTAGATGATAAGTGGACTTGCACTTGTGTAGCATTCTTCTAGTCGGCTGGCAACTCGTTTCTAATGCCAGGTTACAACTACCCATTCACATCCATCCATTCATACACTGATGGTTAGGGATGCAATGGAAATAGTCCACCAGTATTTTTTTAAATCATATTCATAGACATTTTTGCTCCACTGATGCAGCAGTTGATACAGTTAGGGGTCAAGAGTCTTGCCCAAGGTAATACATAAAGAGAACGGCACAAGACAGTAATTGCAAGTCCAAGTTAAGTCCTGAACTTCAGTGGATGCTTTTTATGATTTAACTTATTAATATGTCTCCGTTTATAAAAGTTCACTTTAAACATTATGGACAGACAGATGGCAATGTATCACTTTTTCCAAAATTCACAGTAAATTTAACCCTTGTCATATCTTAATATAAAAAAACAATAATGTGCACTTCTGAGCATGTGCAGACTTGTTGTTATCACATTAGCTTGCTTATTAATGGGACACTGAGAATTCTTTAATTTCCCCTGGTCATTCTTGACCTGGTCTCCCCCACTCAATGGATGCTTAAAGTCCATGAGAACACAAATCAGCAAAAACTTTCTTTATATTATATTAACAATTGTATACATATTATTAGCTTTCCAGTTTTTATAATATTAGCAGTTGAGTTTTAGAAGGTGATCAGAAACTGGATGTCAAGTGGTTATAGTGGTCATTTATTACATAATAATCTCAGCCATATAAAAATGAACACCATTCAAAGTCAACAAAATTACTTTAGCCCAATCAGCCACAACATGTCAAAGCAATAGCAGCCTCATTCACACAGTCCAGAGAAATAAAGCAAGATTCTCTAAAACATAGAGACATTTTTATCTTTTGAATTTTCAAAGATGTTTAGTTACACATCATACTTTTTAAAATTAAAATTCCAAAAATTTCAAGCCATATTCCCTGAGGCTTTAAGCTTTATTTTTTGCTCTTTGGTCACCATCAGTTAATATTGTAATAGTCCGATGGAGTGGAGGATTATTTGTGCAGTTGTGGAGGTAGTAGAGTAGAAATACGAAATAAAATGGTTGGACATGAGCTTCTAACCCCAAGTCCAATTTGAGTCTGAAGTCTTTCAGGGACGAGTCCCTGTCAAGTCTGAAGTCACCTCTAGGTGTGACTTCAGTGTGACTTGAGATGGGAGTATTGATACCAGATTAGTAGTCTGACAAATTGTATATCTATCTACTCTTATCTGACAAGCTAAGAAACACAGTGCAGAGAAATTAGAGCACATATGAAAACAGTTTTATGAATTACTATTCTAAAAGTGACTTATAGTTATTTTTGTTTTATTTCAGAAGATTTACAAATCACTTAATCCACAAGTTGCTCCTATTGCTGGACCAGTGGCATTTAAATGGGAGCAAAAGTGTGTGTATGTATAAGCTGACACTGATGTACAACGTAAACTCAGAACCATCAGTGGTTAAATGTAAGAGTGACTGGGTGTGAGTGCGAAGATGTGAAAGTGGTCAGAAATACTAGAAAGCACTTGCACAAGTCTATTGACTCTTTTAGACTGTGTTCTCATTATGTGATTTTGGTCATTGAAAAACATCAAATTTATTACAAGAAAAAAAAAATTATTTCTCCATTTTAGCTGATAATTGGTATCAGAGTATGAGAATATGATGCATACTAATAAACACTTGTGGTCTTTAAAAAAAAAAAAAAACTTCACTGCCAGGAATATAGACTTGTTTTTTTTTTTTTTTATCTTCATAGACAATATAAGTTCAACATAGTGAAGTCCGTAAAGGACTGTAGATTACACTCAAACTTTATGAAAGCATTGAGATAAGAACAATAAATCCTTGAGTTGGAATAGAAGTTTGTGCAAAGTTTGAAAAAAAAAAAAAACCCTCAAACTGATCACTGGATATCACAATCACTAACAAGGAATGGGCATTAAACTCAATGGAGTGATAATGGATTATTGGTAAAGGTACTTATTTCTTACCCAAAACATTGTATGATCCCAGCTCTCACATATCAATATATTCTTGGGCAAACATACAACCTCTTATTGCTCTCACTGCTGCAACATATTTGTGTTTAATGGACACTT
This sequence comes from Cetoscarus ocellatus, assembly GCA_037902135.1. Lineage (NCBI taxonomy): Eukaryota > Metazoa > Chordata > Actinopteri > Labriformes > Labridae > Cetoscarus > Cetoscarus ocellatus. Next base: position 282,454 of record JBAMNC010000264.1, read on the forward strand.
TAGACTCACAAGAATGGCCAGATGTATGTTTCAATGGACAACCAAATGTCTTCCAAATCCCTCTACAGCTTGCTCTAAGTCATTAAATAAAATCAAAGAAAACTTGTTGATGGTGTCCATGCTGGTGAGAAGGTTGGCGCACATACTTTAAGGTCTTCAGATGAAATGTTCATCTAAATTCTTCATGGATTCCTCTTTTAGCCTTTTGGCTTTCCTTGAGATGTATGCAGCCCTTTAATGCCTGTTGTATCATATTTGATACATACTTTTATGATACCTCTATTTAGTCAATATGATCAACAAATTACAAAAAAAACACCTGAACACAATCAGATAAATGATAAAAATGTCCTCAAATGGATTATCAGTTTCCAAAAACACCTAATGTATCAAATGAGATACAAAAAATATTTGTGTTAAATTTTATAGAAATTTTCGATTTTTTTAGGATTTCAGTAGAAAGTGGAATAAACATTTTAGCTCCAAAAAATTAAAATTTTATTGGCCATAATTTGTGTTTTCAGGCATTAAAGGGTTAAATGTTCTGTTTAAGTGAGAAAAGTTGCTAAGAGGTTTAAGACTTTTTTTAAAACGCCAAAGTATTTTATTTCCAATGTCAGTCAGCTCATTTCAGTGTGAATCTTTTATCAGTCACACCTGGTTTGTTTGTTTTTTCAACAAACAAGCTCCAGTGTGAGAACAGTGATGGAAAAACTCCTTAAGATGTTTTAATGGACTCAAAACCATGAAACATCCCTTCTTAAGGCCACCACAACTTCAAATACAGCAGTGTTATAGCCTCAGTGTGTGTAATCTGATGTTCATATTGAAACATACTTGGCAGGGACACAGCCTTGACCTCTTTGCCCTGAGTACTGTATCCGTGCCCTCTGACTGGGCTTGTCTGCAGAGGGAGAAGGAGGAAATGGCTGTCCTGACCACTATATAAACATTACATCAACCCTGAAGGCAGCCTCCTCACCACTCTCCTGATTCCCTTTCATTCCTCACAGCCTGCCTCATGATAACATCCCAGTTCCTTCCTCCATAATAACACTCAGACCCAAAACAATCAAGAAATCACCTTAAAGACTGTTTGCTCAGGGATCAGTCCATTTAACCTTAGCCCCTCATAATCTGATAACTCTGAACAAAAGCACACAGAGAAAAAAATCTGCATCTTGAATTACGCCAGGTTGCAGAAGTGTTTCTATCACGATGCCCTTGTTGACTTGCTGAGAAAGTGGAAACTGCAAAATCACGTAATCTGACTCAAAAATAAATCAGTGTATGTACAGTTTTGTATGCAAGACAAATAAGAAGCATGATTGACATGGAAGAATCACAGTTTTTGTGGTTGTTGTTTCCTCTTTTCTTTATTTAACTGTTCTTTGGACTTTCACAGTTGACCCTTTTGGCTTGTATTTTTCAGTGTTCTTGTTGCCAAAGCCGACATAAGGTGTTGCAGCTCTTCTTGATTTTAATTAGACAGTGCAGCGACAGACAACAGATGCTAAGGGTTTTTTTTCCTTTCAGAATGTTATGCAATGAAAGCACTGGACTATATAACTGTTTTGAATTTAAAATGAATGCAAGGTCATGGTATCTGAGTTAACAGTAAACAAATGATAACAATGTCATCAGTACAAACACAGTACAAACACACATCATTCATTAATCTTCCCCTTCAACTGTCAAAAGTTTTTTGTTAAACAGAATATTTTGCAGAGAAAAAAATCAAATGACATATCGAGAAATAAACACTTTAAAATCTTTATTTTGCTTGAATTAATATAGTGTGCAAATTATTACATAAACATTTAGCTGTTTGTACTCGAAAACATCATCCTCCATCGTCACCGCTAACACTACATCACGTGACGCTCCAAATGAGATGTGGTTTCATGTCCCTTAAAGACATGTCTCCTATGTCCTCTCTGTTCCACCTCATTTCCTTGCATCTCCATGCATCTCTGGTGGGAGGGACTAAGATGCAAGGAAGAGATGCAAGTGGAGGAGGTAAATGCAATTGAGGGATCTGGGATGTAGCCAACATTTTAATAAAAATGTAATGTATTTGAGATATGCCCTGTACAGTGTTTTAAATGATATAGTTCCAAAACAACATTTATACTTAGATCTAAGACATTATAACATTCTTATAACAATTTTCATTTTATCTAGAGGTATCATGTTCACTTTGGGCACTGTAGCTTTTCCTAAATATATGTTTGTGCCCCTTTCACTGGATTTTCTGTTGCTAAGGGTCTCATTTGACCTTCAACTAGTGAAGAAAATTAGAAAATTCTGACCATACAAACCAGTTCACGAAAAAAGAATTTCTAAAGTATCAAAGCTTTGGAAGCACAATGTTGAAGTTAGAATCTGTCACTGTATAACAGGACAATTTAAAAAAGCGAGCCCAACTTCTTCTTCTCTTGTTTTCTTGAAGGTATCCTCCAATTAGGAGAAGCCAGAGGTTAAAAAGAGTGGACAGTGATTGTATCTGTCAACTGAAAAATAATAAAAGTGTAAGTCTGAGCATTGGGATGTGGTCCTTTGTTTTATTCGAGACAGAAACTGCCTCTAATAGTGGCACATGTGAATATGTTGTTTTGTTTCTCCTGATGGACAAGGTTTGACATGCATGCTGAGCTGTAGTCAGACATAAAAAGGCTTGTTTACTTTTGACCATTGCATGATTCCCAGAGAGGTTATGTATTTGCCAGCATTTGTCTGTTTGTTTATCTGTCTGTGAGTAAAATAAATCAAAAAGTTCTGGATTTGGAAGAAATTATTAGGGAATGTTGGTCACAAGAGAGGAGTGATTAGATTTGTTGGTGATCCAGATCCAAAAGTGGATCCAGGAATTTCTTCAAGGATTCATTAATGTGGTGCGGTCTTCTACATTTTGGCAACAGATCAGCTAACATGTCAGAAAAGCCTTTGTACAGTTTTTTGCTTTCTGACCACTTGTCAGTTTGTTTGGTCCCTGTTGTCATGCAGTTTTAATGAATCAACCTGACAGCATCACAGCATCATTATTCTGATAGCTTCTGTTGTCCTGAGAAAAATGAAGCTTGAAAGGTTTGAGTCCCCCCCCCCTCCCCCAAAACAAACAAACAAACAAATAAAATAATAAATAATAAAAATAAAAAATGGAAAAAAGGTCAAGGTGTGCCAGAAAATGGCTAAAAGCAGCTTGGAGTTGCAAGGGTAAGGTAACAGAGAACAGTTGCAAAGTTTGAACAAAATCCCTCAGAGTGCTATTGCATTCACATGTGAGAGGTGATCGTGAAAGACCTTCAAAATCTGATCAGTTGATCCTTGAGTCAGAGAAGATGTCTGAGTCGAATTTAAAAAAAAAAAAAAACTTGAAGTGGTCTTGAGACACTCACAGCTTTTATGCAAGAATGTTTCAGACAGACAGAAAGACTAAGCAGAAGTATCAGTCCTGTGGCTGAATGTTGTCACTGGCATCGGGTCATATAAATTAAAAAAGGATTTACGGTTCAGTGCTGAGCTAATTCATCATACACAAAATACCCTCTAACTTTCTCCTTTATTGTAAAATTAAAATTTCCAAAACATTCACAAAGTCCTCTTAATAAGGTTTTACTTTAGTCATGTGGGACTTCCTCTCTTGAGTCAGACATTGTGTGCTGCAAGGCGAGATCAGTGAAAGATATGACCCTTGGCAGGTTGCTCTCTATTTTAAGTTCATTACCTTTGTGACTCAATTGTTTCTGTTCTTACATGACTTCCTGGCACTTCTTGAGCCCACCCGAAGACCCCTGATAACACATTTAAACAACATGGAGGGCTTTTTATTTTAACATTACACTCCACTTCACAGCACAAGCTTATTAAGGTCAAATAAAGGATGAAAAGAGCAGCACAATAAGAGCTCATAAATCAACATTAGTCGGAGAGCATTGTGTCACCAAAACATCACACAACAAACTCTACCACTCTTTCCATTGTAGTATCTGACATGTAATTCTCTCACACCAATCTGTACTTGTACTTTTGGTCTCTGTTCAGCAGCATTCGCTGTGTTTCATTCAACCACACAATTTAACCAAATTCATTGAGAAAACTAGATCTGAGAGTCTCACATAACAAGAATACTTACGTGACCACAGAACAGATCAAAGTTTAGGAAGTGCAACCATCACATAACCTTGCACTGTAGATGGATCAGCCTGATCTGATGTCTGTGATCAGGCAGATCCAATCTGAAACAACTGTGAGCGTCCCAAAGTGAGACGGCCCAATCTTTCTACTTTAAAGCAGGAAGAGGTGGGAGCTACGAGCAAGACGACAACAGGGAGCGACTGCTCATACGGAGATTAGCATTGATGCTAACGGCTTCAGTAGTGTAGTGTCTCATTTTCTCAGTAAATACCGAATGAGCTGGCTCGTAACTTCTGCGCAGAAATGGCAGCTAAGATGAAAAAAAAACGTAAAAATTTGTGCTCTCGCTCTTCAAGAAAGCACGAACGCAGGCAAAGTCCACTTTCAAGAAATTTGTTTATTACGGTCACAAGGTGAACAATAACAAACGGGAGTTGCTTTGTGTCGCGACACCCCAAAACAACTGAAGCTCAAGTTGTTGTATGCATGTGAGACTCCTCTCGTCATCCCGAAGTTTCCAGAAGGTTCCCTCCCCATCTCTTTGCAACATTCACTTTCTTTAATTCTTAATTATAATTGTGTAATCCTCCCCACCCCACCCCCCATAGGTCTTTATACAATCCCATGGAGTCCAGAATTTATTTATCTTTTGCTATGAGGCAAAATTAGGCATATTTGTTTCTTAATTCTATGGATTACTCAAAATGGCTGAATTGATCCAAGATGGCTTCCCACTTAGCTCCAAATATGGTCGGCCTTTTCCTGCTCCTGGCTTTGAAACAGAATGTTCTGTACATGATGTTCTTTCTTTGAATACTTGTCCTTAGTTTAATATTTGCAACTTTGAACCATGGACTCCATTAGATATGTATTCAGGCTCTATGGTGTAGAAAATAAACTTTTAATTATGTTGGTGAGATCCTTATTTTTACTCCTATATATAAAGAATTACCTTAATATGAGCAAAAACCTTTACAGGCATAATATGTTATGTGATACTTCTAACTACATTGTGAGATTATGATATATTATTAAAACAATCTTGAAACATACATTCTGTGGTCATTTCTAACTATTGTAAGACCCTGAATAGGTAATACATCCTGTACCCATTTCTACATTCAGTCAGGACCTCTCAGTAACATTAAATGCTGGCGTTTGATGTGTATATGTGACTAAATATCCAAGAGAAACATTATACAATGTAAACATAGGAATATTATTATGGATGATAAAAAAATATGTATAAAAGGCTTAGGTCTAGTATAGGCTCAGTATATAAGGCAAACAGCCTTTTACTAAGACAAAACCCAACATAAGGCAAAATATGTGTCTGGTAATATCAACAACGTTACATACACTGTATTTGTATAACTAACACTACCAGCTAATGCTAAAAAAGAAAGATACTTGAGTTTCTAAAATGACCAACATACCAACATTCAACATTCCATTATTGAAAGTACGTAAAGAAAGAGAAAAATATTAAAAGTATGAGTAAAGTAAAACTCATTGATTAATAGTGATACCAACAAGACATTGTACGACAATTTTCCACCACAGTAGCATTTCTTTTTTAAAAGAGAAACAAATAACAACACTGTAAACTTCTCTATGGTAAGAATATTGTCGCTACTCTTCTGACATGTTTTGAGAGTTACACAGTGGTAGTAGCACCCGCCTGATACATTATCTGATTGGCCCGTTTTTGTGATTAATGGAATGATCATCCAATCACCTGCTGGAAATTCTTTGAAAGGTTCTGCCCATTCCCAAACACTTTCTAAGGGCTCTTTTCCATCACATGCCACCACCATAACTAGATTTAATATCAAAGTTTCATATGTTTTAGGTACATTTAGTAAACAACTAAGGGGTTATTGTTCGGGTTGCGTGTTTGGGTCAAGTTAAAGGTCAAGCAAAAAGGATTTAAGGTGAAGGCGTTTTGTTGTAAATAATGAACTACATTAGTCAATGAAACAGCTTTAAACAAACTTAGTTAGCAAGTTGCATTATAAATGCATGGGGAGTTATGTACCTAGCAATGCTAATAAAGCAAAACTAATGACGAAAAAAAAACTTGTCATTGCTTGTAGCTGCTGCCGAACTTTGGGCACATGAAATATCAAATGTCATTTTCTCTGAAAGATTCACAGCTGTGCTAATATTTAAAGCAACAGTTTCTAAATTGTGACATACACCTCCTTAGATTGCCTGCACATTGACACTAAAATGGTATACTTATTTAAAACAAACAACTATCATATTTTTAGTCGTCTACATCCAAATAATGGGATCAATAGTAACCAAAAAATTGTTTCATACAAATACAAATTATTATTTAACCGTATGTTTATCCTGCAAAGCACTTGAAAATAAAATAAAAAATAAAATGGACTCCTATTTATGGAACACAAATATGGTGTCATGCTGTATGTGGCAAACATGCTACCAGCTCATGCTTACTTGTGCCTTTTGGGGTTTTTTTCTTCTTGTTTGTTCATTTTTATCTCTTAAGTACCCTCTTGGCCCTTATAGATAAAAGTTAACTATAATGAACAGAAAAGGCAAAATCCTGTTTGTTATTGTGTTCCCTCTCTTTTGTAAACGTAATTATTGATCAAGATTTTGATGCAAAGAGATATAGAGTCAGTCACAATGGTTTTCAATAATAGTTTTGTTTAAATGAGATTTCTGTTTTATTTACAATAATACTATGGATCAGTACTGACTTTTAAGATTACATTTTTGTTTTGGTATGTTCTTGTTCTCAATAGTATTTCACAAAGGGTTTTATTATAGACTGAGATCTTCAAGTAGCCTGCATAGCTCTCTCTTAAATGCAGTCAGCTCTTGCATCAATCACTGAATTACCTTTTAATTCTTGTATATGTTGTATCCCAACTCTTTTTTGTTTGTTTGTTTGTTTGTTTGAGGCAATTTTCTTTTCATTTGTGCAAAAAGGCAGAAGATTAAAACAATTAAAGGATAAAGCAACACATAAAATGCACAGGTGGGACAAAAGAAACCCCTTAGGGCTTGTAAAGGGACCCACTTAACAGTGAAGAAACAAAAGACAAAAACACAACTTATAAATGTTAAATAAAATATAAAAGCAGAGATAAAGAGCAAGTATGTAGACAAAAACAGATACAATGTGAACAAGAATTATTGTTTTGGGTTTCTGTTATTTTCCACCAACAATACTAAAAGAGGTCATATTGCGCTTTTTGACTTTTATATGGCCTCTTAACACATCTTTTCTGCATGACAGAGCATTTCTAAAGATAAAAGAAAAAGTCCCTTGGCATCAGGACTTCCCCTCTCCCCTCTTTACGGTACAGTTAGCTGCCTAACATGTCTATCATTATATGCTGCATTTTATGAAAATGCTCACTGATTGTTTTTTCGTCCATGTTCATGCCTTTATTAACTTTAAGAAAGCTATACGTCTTCAGAGGTCCAGTCCTATTCATAAAAACTGTAAAAATGTACCCAAATATTAACTGTTATTTGTTTTTGTGTTCTGTATTGTGGTCTCTTCTCTTAATAATAAGAGCAGCCACATGTTATTTCTCTCTTGTTAAAGCTTTGACCTACAATGCATGATGGCTTATTCTGCATGTTTTTCAGCAACACTACACCTTACAATGCATCATGATTTGTTGGATACACTGAGGGCATCACCCACGCAGATTTCAGACACCACTACTAAAAGGAGCGTTCACTTTACAGTGTACTGTTCAGACAGCGCTATTTCACACAAACACTTTTTGGGGGAGCACTTGTGTGTTTAAAGACACATTTACTTTTGCATAGCTAGCTCAAATTAGTCTGGAGTCTGACACGGCACTAGCTAAATTAATTAAATAAAAGCTCCAAATGCAACGTAACATTGATTGAGGTGGCTAAGTTTTCATTAAGATAAGTAAACCATGTAGTAGTAGAGTACTTTTAATTTAAAAAAATCAACATCTCACAAAGATTTACAGCAAAATCTGCATAGACAACTTAATACTATTAGAGTAAATATTAACACTTTGTAAGGGTCTATCTGTGTCCACACCACAAAGTATTGTTTTTACTCTTTTTTTGTGAAATTCATGTGAAATTGTTGATTTTTTTGTTACCGTAATTTCTCATATATAACGCACTTTTTCTTTCCTCTTAAATAAGGCCTAATTTTCGGGTGCGTATTGTACACGAGCACAAGCAAAATATGTAAAATATTTTGTCTCGCCAACATCGCGGTTACAGCACATCTGATACAAAAAGCCAAAATATTCTCTTTCTCTGTGAAACATTACTGCCAAACTTTTGTAATTCTTATAAAAATGTTGTTAAACTGTTCTAATCCAATGTTTTGGGTCCTAATTAGTTTACCTTTGTGTAATGATCGTGTAATTCCCCATGTTATGGTACCGCTCACGTGTAAACACACCGGGCGCTGCCGTCTTGTAAGCGAGGGGACCAAAATAGCTGTGCTCTGATTGGTCGAAGACATTGCCATGTTTATAGCTGCGCTCTGATTGGTCAGCACACTACGACTGAGCATGCTGGGATGGGTGAAATATGATACGATGTGAAGTCATTGCTTCAAGTACCATAAGATCGTCAGCAGGTGTCCTCTGGGAGGGAATAAGTGTACAACAGTAAATTACCATCGAAAATGTCGACAAAAAGAGTAAGTTACCCAGCGACATTTAAAAGAAAGGTGATTGAAGTGGCTGAGGCAGTGGGCAAAAGAGAAGCTGGTAGAAAATTTGGCGTGAGTGAAGCTAACATTCCTGGTTGGAGGAAAAAGAAAGCAGAGATAATGAAGGACAGACCAACATCAAAAGCTTTTGACCATTTGTCTCAGAGAGCAAGGTTTGGGCAAAATTTGGGTGGGCGTTGTATTTCAGCACAGCGTTTTTCCTGGAAAAAAGCATGAAAAATGGGGTGCATGTTATAATTGAGTTCCTATTATATTTGAGAAATTACAGTAGTTAAAATATTAAACTTTGTAACACTTAACAGAGGGACTTTTGATCAACACATCTATGCAGTGGCTGGAATGCACTCTCTAAAATTATTTTTTTTATAATGGAAGTGTTAACTTTATATTCACGCTTCACAGTCAAATATTGCTGTATTTCTTTTCTTTACATTAATAGGGAAAATTAACTGAAATGAAGCTGCCATGTTAGGTTAGAGATTAAAAGATTTAAAAAGGAAATCTGCACGGTTTTCCTCTTGTGGGCTCGTGGGATCTGTTCTTTCTTGTCCAATAATGGGGGATTGGCATGATGATTGACCCTACAAGTGTCACTTGAAGGTTCAGAGTGACGAGCTCAGCATTAAAGATCCTACAGTGACACCTATGGATTTGACTTATTCGAACATCATTTTTGCTTTTGTTCTAAAACCAACTCTTTTCAACTGAGAGTATTTTTTAGGTATTTGACTCCATCTATAGCATGATAAACTCTGCACTTGCTGAAATTTTGTTAACACCAAAATTGTAAGTCTTCTCAATTTGCTGTGGTACAATTCTGAAAATTCACCAATGGCAGGAAATGACACATACATTATTAGTTCTTTTCTACAAGTCATAGATCCCTTTAGGTGTGTCTATTTTAGTGATCATTTTATATGTCATGCATTTTAGGGCATTTCATATTGATAAGAATGGCATATCATTCCCCCACAGTTCCTCTTGTGATGAACAACAGGAACATGAATCATAGAAAAGTGTTAAAAGCCATGTCTAATAATATACACAGCCTCCAAATCCTCCCGGCGTAACACAGCTCTAGCTCTGAGTGTGTTTGTCTCCAGGTACACTATCCTCCTCCTACACCATCGTCCTGAGCTGCTATCACGGGCCACATCATGGTCTATGGAAATTAGTGACGTAGATGTTCACTGCAGCCAACAGCGTTCACAGCGCTGAGTGTTTGACAGTAGATAAACATCTGAGAACAATTCAGCACCCATCAGAGCTTCCTCCTAAAGTTGCTGGCTGTAAAACAGCCTGAAGTGTGATGAGACTGATGTTTGAAATGTGTGAAAGTGGAGAGAGGGGTGTGATGTGTGGTTGTCTGTAAGGACAGAAGAAAAAGGATGAATGTTTTACATGTTTAGCTCATTTGTGTTGCATTCAGGGAAGTAACTACCCTCTTTCAATTAAAATGACTGTATGAATTAAATTCATTTTTAAATAACAGCTGTAGAGGAAAATAGATGACCTCTGGTTCATCATTGTCGGCCATTGATTATCTACATATTGAAAAAGCTTAAGTCTGAAAGTCAGGCAGAACCATCTTGCCAAGTTCCAATCTACAATGATTCTGAGCTGCCCAAAGCAGCATAGCTGGATCAGCAGTCCTTCAGAGCAGGTAGAGGAACATGCTATGAGAGAAACGACAGCAGGAAGTGACTGCAGCACAGGGAGTAACATAGATGCTAACAGCTTCAGTAGCAGTTTTCTCAATCTTCAGTATCAGATTTTGACCACATTTCTTTATTAAATGAAAAACAAATAGCACTACAAACTTCCCTTTTAGTAAGGATTTTTTTGCTCCACTTATGACATGTTTTGTTTGCTTTTAAAAAGTGTCTCACAGTAGCTCCCGCCTACTACATTATCTGATAAATTGTGACTGATAGAACAATCATTCCAATCACCTGCAGGATATGCTTCTGAAGGGTTCAGCCCTCACCAAACATTTTCTATGGGCTCTTTCCCAGATGGACTGGTGAAATTAATTGAACGGTCCATCTGGTGTGCCAAGTTATCACACCACACCAAACCAAACAAACTGTCCAAACAAGCAAACATATTATTGCCACTCAGTTTAACTCTGTGCTGCCTTGTGATATTATATATGTAAAGGTGCCATATTTTGATCCATATTTGCTCAGGCACTTCACACACTGCAGTTTAACATGGATCCTTGATGTCTTCATGAGATGTTAGTAGCATGCTAAGCCCATGAATCAAGCACAGTTGCATTCTTTCCACGCTCACATAACCGCTCTGTTCAGAGAGGGTGGTTTTAAGGGCGATCACCTTAATATGCTAATGAGCCAGAGCATAGCAGCGGCAAACACATAACACAAGGGAACTTCATGATAGTACTGCAGCGTATTTATTTAACCCTTATTTAACCAGGAAAATAAACTCGTTGAGATTAAAAATCTCTTTTTCAAGAGTGTCCTGGCCAAGATAAGCAGCAGCACAATTCACAAAGTTACTTACAATAACAACAACACACACAAATACACATGACATGTGTAACACTTAAAGTACAATGAAAAAATAACAAAGACAGTTAATTGACTAGCTGTACTCTTGAGGGAACCAAGATCATCTCTCGAAACATCTGCAACCAGATGCCTCAGTATTCATATCATTTAACGTCGTCTTAAAAGTGTCCAGTGAAACCATCTCGAGCAAAGCACTGCCACTCCAGCCATGCGCCACTTACAATCCTGAACACACACGAACCGCAAATTCATGCCAGTTACCAGATAACAGTGAAGCTCATTTTCCCCAAACATCACAGGCCGACGCACAACATGCTAACCTCGGCCTAGTCACCGCAGTGGAAAACAGCCGCGACTTAGCCTACCTTCTGGGCTAACATTAGCAGAAACAGAGGGGTAATGTGGGGAATAGACTAATTATATTCGGCCAACTCTTAAACTTCTCTTGACTAATGTGAGAATGCTCATACATTGAAGTTTACCCTTCAGACTCCCAACAAGTAACGTGAACATTGACGAACATGTTGTGCAGTTACCTCTGGTTCACTTTCCCTTGCTGTTAGCAACAGTTCATAGCAATGAGCAAAAGAAATACTACACAGCATTAAAATACTCACATTTCTATCATCAGGTTTGTAGGCGGATTGTTGGTACTGAACCCGGATTCAGGAAAAGTCTAGTTGTCATTCCTGTGTTGAACTGATTGAGGTTGAAAGAGCAGTTGGACGTGAAGTGTTTGGCACACATTTACAGGTTTTAGCCTCATTCCCTTCAAAAATAAAATGAATCCACTGGGTCCTTTGGTCCTCCGAGGCTGGTAGCCTATATATGAAGACATATGTAGCTGTTTACAGCCAACAAAGTTTTGGGTCTAGACATGGTGTATGCCAATCTCTCGCTAATGGTGTAAGCCTACCTCTACCTGAGCGGGGATACTCAGGTAGAGGTAGGCTTATGCAAATGAAAATGCTTGTTACATAACAGTAAATCCACAGACTCAACAGCTCGCCAAATACCATGAGTTTACACTTATGCAGCCTGCTACATACAGGTGTTGTTGTCTACTCTCACATGTTGTGGGCTGGGAGGAAGGCCAAATACATAAAAATGTGTTCAAAAGCCTTAAAAAAGTGATTTTTGCATAAAATGTCCCCTTTTTTGTGATGTGCGCAGGAGAAGGCAACAATATTTATATCAGTGGATGGCTTTGTATATATAATAAAGCTACATCAGACTGCTCTGTTTGCCAATGTTGTTTTCCAATCTTTATTTGGTTCTGTGAATGCATTCAATTACACGTGGCAGTAAAATAAAGGCAATAATGTTTGACTGTCACTTTGTCCACCATCTTGGATTGCTGCAGCATCTTTTTTAGCCAGGTTTAAGCAGCGACCTCTGGGGCTGAAAAATTAAGCCAATCCTGAAGTGCCAAAAACTCTAACTCCTCAATTGTCTGCTCAAGGCTGGCAACAGGGAACACAGAAGTTATAGGATTGTGTATGGGAACCTGGCAAATTTTACAGCCTTAGTAAAGACACCTAAAGCCTGGTTCTACAATGGTCTTTGGTCTAAACATCTGATACAGCTAAAGGTATTGGGCATGATTTTTTTCACAGTATATTGCGACTGTTCCTGTTTAATATATGATTTCAAGTTTTGGAAAGGTAGGGACATGACTGAATTGAATGAATGAACTTGCTATTGGTCAGACAGCCTTATGTCCTGCCTCAACTCGACCTCTCTATCTATTAGTAAATTTATCTGAAGTAAAGCCGAGGGGTCTATAAATTGCTAGGATGGGACTTCTGAGACCCTTTATCTACATAGCCACATTTTCCCTTTATGTAAAGCTGTCATTGTCACTGGCATCACCTCTAATTTATGCTGCTGATTCTGTACATCATGCAGCCAAACATAAAAATATCCAGGTATGTGTATTGCAAAATATATCATTCAAGATTGATACTGACAGTCTTGAAAAAGATCCAGCCAATCTTCTGAGGTTTTAGCCAAAAATTCCACTCAGATATATTTGGCTAGTCTATAAAACCCTTTGTTTCAGCCCTGCTTAGAACGTACTGTTTAAGAGTAAATCATGAGCTGTTTCTGACCAGTTCCCTCTCAGGAAGTGAATGCTTCAGCTTTCAATGCTGTGCTTTAGTGTTTACTGTGCCTGCACTGATATGCCCAGACATGTTCAATCCACTGAAGATGGCTGTGAGCTGAACAAACAACAGTGCCTTAGAGTGTCTCCTATCTCCTGCATATCCCTAATGACATCATTAGGTTTTAGAGCAAGCAACAAAGGGAAGGCCCTGAAGACCAGGTTTCACATTATCTGAGACCTTTTAGGCAATTTGCCTTTTTAAAACCAGATGTTTTATGCACTTGTTGATAGAAGAGTTGCACTGATTACCACAACAACTAGAAGTGCTCTGAGAGCACAAAACCCCACACAGACATCTGTAGCATTGTTACTGTCAAAGATGTGGAAAATTGCCTTATCTGACACTGTCAAGAAATCCTTAAGGAAATTCCTGGATCCACATCCAGGTTTAGATTGGGGCTGAACGATATGGACAAAATTTCATATCTCGATATTAATGCCAGATATTGCGATATTGATTTGATACGATATGACTACAAGTTCGGTGAAAACCAAGCATTTTTCAGAAAAATAAAAACATCATAATACAAAAGAATGTGGAAAGTGCAGTTTTAGCACGGGGGAAATCTATATCCTTTATATCGTTGCTTTTCAGTATTAATATCTTGAATGTTCATATCTTGATATCGATACGATAACGATATATTGTTCAGCCCTAGTTTAGATCACCGCCAGAATCGTACTACTGATGCTTCAGATGCTTCTCATGACGCAGTATCCAAATCTGGCCTCTAAATCTTGGCCCCACAACCTGATACAAGTGTTTAATATTCAAGCTACAATAGTCAAAATAGAAAATGGCAATAATCAATGTTTTCCATTGGTGAGAGACAGGCAGTGGGGTGTTTAGTTGAAATAAAATCAACACTCATGTTCTGGTATTGAATGTTTTCTTGAAGAAAAGAACAGTATCTGAGCGTCCCCTGTTCACATCACTGCAAACTGCACTGCAAATTGACCCCTTGGGGATAAATATAGTGGTTGAATTGAATTGAATTGAAATAAATTGAACTGACATGGCATGAGATGTCAGACTCACATGTGGTGTTTTATGGTCATTTTGCACTAATGAAGCTTTTAAAAATCATTGTAAAACACTAACAGAAAGACCAGCGTCTATCTGAACTTCAGCCATGTCGAGCCATGACAGGCTGAGAGGACTTTGGTAAAATGATAGCTATCTGCTGACAATAAGGCTTTTGAGTCAGAGAGGAGCCAGCATCTAATTTACATTCGCTGGGGAACTGTGACTCTTTGTCATTTATATTTTACACGCTGTATTTCCAGTCACAGTCCCGCTGAGAGGCAGCATGTTTGAGGACCATAATCTAGTACTGGACAGTCTTGGTACAGAAAATGGAGGATTGGGAGTGGGAGGAGAGGGCAGCATTCAACAAAGACAAACTGGCCTGTGACTTTTGCACATAAGATCAGGACAAAATGAGGTTTATGCTTTCTCATTTAGATACAGTGAGGAGAGTTAAGATTCAGTCCAGACGTCATTGATGCCTCTGATGTCACTGTATATATTTCACAGTAGATGTAGCATTGGTTTAGCAGTTAGCCACAAAGAAAGAAGCAACTAAACAGAATATGTATGAAGGTTTGTCCCTTTTAGTGAAAGAAAACTTCACTTTCTCCTGTTTCAATATTTTTCCCAAAGATAGAAATGTAACCATGTACTCTCACAATGAGATGTGGCCACAGACAGAGAAATTGAGACGGATCCATAAAAGGGATGGAACAGAGAAATGTTCAATACTATGATAAACTCATGCAAAGTGATGAACTTTTCCTGGTTCAGATATGACTGAGGGTCAAGCTGGCACGTAGAAAGCTAATACTATAGTCACTACACATAATAAGAGACACTGTTTAAGCCTTTTTTTAATCTGAGCTTGTATATCATACATTGTACAAATGCCATGAAAAACTAAATAAAGAAATGGAGCCAATTAAATTATTGATGTATAGATGACTTCTTTCAAGCAGAGGAGCTGTGTCCTTATAGTCCCTAAGCATATCCTATGATTCCTGGAACTTCTGGACTTTTTTTCTTCAAGTGAGAAAATGCATTATTTGCAGTTTGCATGGTCTGGCTGATATAAATATACTTTCTTACCATTGTAAGTGTGATTTTTCTGGTCTTTCCTGTTCCCATCCTAGTCTTTCCCTCTAACCCTTGTGCTGTCAACTATTGAACACATAAACTGCATATCATGCTTGCTTGCTACATTGTCATCCATCCAGCTATCTGTAATCAGTCTGATTATAGATATTAAATCAATGCTGATCCATCTGCACTGCAAGGTTAAATAAAAAAATATGACTATTACCAACATGATGTGGAAAAGTCAGGTCTTGCTTATGAAATCTAGGACCCATTTTTAAGGGACTCTGCTGATAGTGAGCTTAAGTTGACTGATTCACTGTAATTTCTACTTATTATTTTCTTCTATGTCTGTTTAAGGGGAAGCAAACAAATAAAACTAACTCACTAACACTAGCTCTCTAGCCTCCACATCTCCACATAGCAGAAGAAAGTTTGGGAAGGCATACAACATTACAGACCCAATGGAGGAGGGATTTTATTTCTGTGTCACATACTCCTGAGTAGCTCTGGTGATACTCTGAGGTCTGCAGTGTCTCTACATCATTATATGGTCTCAGCTCAGCCTACTTGGTACCTCACAAAAGGTGAAGCAAAAGCTGTGCCAGCCTCTTGGTTTGATCCTGGATGGAAAATCAAAACAACAAAGAGTCTTAGCCAAGCAGATACCATGAATAGTGGGAAAGCCCCATAAAAGAACTATGAAAATTGATGAGACAGGCAGATGTGCAGAGTTAAAGTGAGATTTATCTTTGCAGACTGAGAGCATGAGGCTGGTGGTGAAAGCATGTAACATGCTGGGAGCGCAAGTGTTGACAACTCTGCTAAATTTCAGTTGTCAGTACTTTGGAAGGGCTGAGGGCTATAAGCTTAAGCTCTTGTCATATGCACATTGTGTTAAAACTGAATCGGCTTCTGTAATGTCTTTACCCACTCTGTTTTCACATTGTAGGCTTTTCAAAAACAGCAAGGATAAGGGGGGAAAGGGACAGGAGACAGGCAGGTCCTTTAACTCTGATGTGTCATCTTACTCCCGTACAACTCCAACAGAGTTTTGTTGTGTTTTACTGAAAAATTAAATCAGCAAATACAGAAAAAATAGAGTGAGGTTATGTATGCATCAATCTTAAACTCACATTGTAGACATAGGATATCTAATGTGGACTAAATACTACAACAAAGCAAAACAGGCTTTGATGTCACAAATATTACTTTTCTGTCAGATCATTGTTTGCCAATATCTGAGATACAGTTATGAGTTGTTATAATGAAACTTTGGTGGTAAATTAAGTCAGTGTGCGAGTTTCCAGCACACAACATTTTGCAGACAAGTTTACTGATCTGTGACAGCACAAAATTAAAAGAGGAACAGAAACTCAGAGATGAATTACATGAACAGAACATCTTACCATTAACTTTTAAGAGGTAGTTCATGAACAAGCTGATATATAGATAAAATTGTATTCTGATGGTGTTCAGTGTGGGAAATGTGAAATAAGATGTTATGGGGAAGCATTTTGTTTCTCCTTTTTTGCTGCTCTAACTTCCTTATGCTATTACCCAGTAAAACTTTCACAGTTTACATTTTTAAGTCAAATTGGCAACAATAAGATTAAAAAAAAGTTACCATTATTTCTGTGAAACTCATTTATTGTGTGGGAGTTTGCTTGCATTTTTGGTGCATTAATAATCTTTGATTTTTCAAAAATAAATGGTATTACAAAATACAAAAATATATGAAAGGATTGAAAATATGATGATTAGAAAGGAAGATGAAGATTTTTGAAGGGCAAACATTTAAACCACAACAGAAGTACTTAAAAGTCACTTAAACCGACAGGCAGGGCAGACCTTCAGAAATGAGAAGTTCAGCACCTTCATCTTCCCTGTTATCAAAATGAAAGATACTGTGAGAGCAGCTGAAGTCCTGACTGTCACCATCATGCCCCTACTCAACAATCTAAAGCTTGTAGTTGAAGGCTTAATTTTCCACTCAGGTCTAAACAGTTTTGATAATAATTAGTCCTGAAATACTCAGTGTGGAAAACGTCAAAAAAGCATCATGAGAACGCCCTTATCAGAACCTGCAGCTATGTCGTCAGGTGGTATATTTGCATGTGAACCCTGTGGCCCGTGTTCATCTCCATGCAACATGTGTACACTTCATAGAAGTTGACTGAGTCTGTGGGCCATTACACCTTTACTTCCTTTTCAAAACTGCAAGCTTGTCATCCAATTTGGAAACACAGTATATCAGCGCTTTATGTGCTTTATACCACAGGTCTCATTTACCTATTGACAAACTGATGGCTGGGGATGTAAAGTGTGAATCAGTATTAATCCATTCAGTGATACAAATGTAAATGCCAGTGGTTCAGCAGTGTGAACAGTTCAAGTTCAGTGTCTTGCTTTGGGACTCTTTGACATCCTGACCATCTAGTTTAAGGACAACTGATTCGACCATCAATTCACTGCTCATTATGATAACTTCATCAAACTACGTCAAACCTCACACATGAAGTCTCTTATTTAAAAACATATCTTAAGTACCATACCTTTGTAGTTTCATAAATTGTCACAGACAACCAAACCAGTCCTTGGACCTCTCTTCAAGCCTTACTAAAAAGAAGCCATTCAGAATACAAACATAAAAACACATTGCTCGCACATCAGCAAAGCAGCTATTGTGTCATTCAGGAAACCCTGCAAATCTGACATTTTGACCAAGTTTGATTGTTTGTTCTTTGATCACATACAACCAGTTTGTCCATAAATCAACAGGAGAAAGATCTGCTGTCAATACCAAAATAAGAGCATATCGCCACCTGCCTTAGTATAGGCAGGCATGCTTTTATCAATACATTTCTTCTGTCTTTGTGAATGTGTACTTGGATGAAAACAGTACTCCAACTATACTGCCCAGAAGAGCTATGACCAAAGCTGAACTTAAAAAATTATATTTTTCCCTATATTTGATTTTGATTACTACATCATCCTTATCTCTGATATTTAAAGAACCTGCTGAATTTTACAGAGTGTATACCCTTGGTCCACTTCTATTCTCATTCTGTCTGAGACGCTCTGTTTGAGCTCTGCTACATTCAGGACCCCTTCTCCACATAAGCCCAGTCCACTCTGACTGGCTGACCCATCTACTCTGTGGTAACTGGTCAGTTCAGTGCTTCTTAGTGCTATGTTTTCAGCAGCTCTGCATTCTTTCTAGAGTCTATGCTCTGCACTGGGCTGGATTCTTGAGCTAAAGGGCTCAAACTACTGATGAAACATGGGTATGATGTCACAGTGGTAGGTCTATTTGGAAGAGCTGTTTTAGGCAGTCACTGGCGCTGCTCACAGGAGGAGAAGTAGAAGTCCAGATGCCACTAATTATTTAACTTGAGCATAGTACTACTCCGTTATGCAGGAGAGACAGATAAAAAAACAAGGGAGGGCATATAAAACTCAAAAAAGTATAATTTAACTTCAAATACAACAATGCCTTAATGCTTACCACTGTACTGTGAATGATATTGTGTTTGTCCTTTGGGTTTGGTGCTACAATAATCCCGCCTTTATAGAGAGGGTATGATCAAGTATAAACTGTATGGAAAAAGATGAAACCCAGTCTGAGCCAAGCTGAACTTGTGCCACAGACAGAGTGCTCAGAAACAGGTGCATGAGAAAAATGTTCAACTTTTATCAATATCTGCACCTACATTTCAATTTATTTAAACTTTTTTGTCTCCAAAGTTGGTTGACTAACAGAAAGTAAGGGGAATATCACTGTTAAAAGTTACATTTTTCAAGTCTGATAAATGATAATTAGTTTACAGAATGAGATGGTGTGTTTATTTGTGTACCCTAACTTTAACCACTTGTCATAATCACTCTTGTGGTTGCTAAATGATCTCCGCATAAGAGGAAAATACAATTTGAACTTTGTGCCTCATTACAGAGGCATTATAACATAAGTGTGGTCATTTATCAGCACTCTGGGGTGCTCTGTGGTAAAGGCTTGGTTAATTGCTGGAAAATACTGGGGTTAATCTTAGAAGAAGCCTCTGCTGACTGTTTGCGAAAGCTAACCAAAATGCTATGCCTGGTGTCAAAGTCACACATTTTCATTTGAAGGCATCATTATTACACCGAAAACTGTCACAGGGGAGGACTGGTGGGAAACACTTACTTTTGCAGTTACATTTCAGAGCACTTAGCTCAGCTGTACAAACATTAACTATGAAAATAGAAAACCAAGCTAGACAAGCTACAAACAAACAAAAAAGCTGACCACTCACCATTCATTGATATGGACAGCATCTGTCCCCTCATACTGTACAAAAGTGAAGCAAAAATCAACTCCTAACCTTATGGCTATGTCGAAAGCAAGACAGGGTGTCACCATTGCCTGTGTCAACCATCAATCAATCAGCTCTCAACTGGGGTCAACGGTTAAGCAACCTATCACTTTACTTGTTGCCCTGTTACACCCATTGACACACAGCAGATTAACAGAAGATGCATACATGATGGAACAGTGTATATACATATATATATATATATATATATATATATATATATATATATATATATATATATATATATATATATATACATATATATACATATATATACATATATATATATATATATACATATATGTGTGTGTGTGTGTGTATATATAAAGCGAAGTTCATATTAATTTTTGCAAATTTAGAGGTAAAAAAAATGCAACATGCAGCAAAAAGCTCCACCTCAGACTCATATAGATAATTTAATACATTGTAATTACAAATAAGAGGTAATACTGCACATCAGATTTTTGTGAGACTCAGGTTTTCATTGTTCAAATTAATGCCTACACAATGTATTTAATCAGAGTAAATATATATATTTTTTAATGGTACAATATTTTCCCCTGTCACTTTTTTCTATGACTGTTCAGCCCTCGTTCACTTGATAAGGGGGTTTGTTTTAGCACAAGTCCCTGGTACACAGAGCTGTATAGAGATCTTCAGGAGTGACAGGGACACTGAGCTGCACCTCATTCCATTCCTGACCCCTTTGTGCTGGCCACACACATCCTCGCATGCCATTCTCAACCTCTCTCACCCTCTCTCTCTATTGCTCCTGTAAGACCAGTGGGACCAGGACAGGTGGATCTGTGGCTGCTGGACTTTACGTGTTATGTAAGCTTTGCTGGGGGAGGGGTGTGGATGAATTCTTATTACGAATCACAGTACAGGTCAGCTCAATGGAATCTGACCTGTGTGATCCCGGACAAAGAATCAACCATTTAAATAGTCTGACTGAAATGTCCCATCAGAGAATGAAACTAAAGGATGATGTTTTCAAATGAAAATTTCGCCCATATTCAGCATCATGAGATCTTATATATTCCATTCACACCTTCAGTGCCAAAGTACAACCACCAAGTACTGGTTTTTGCTCAATAATCCTTAAACTGAGCACCATTACATGTTGTCAAGGAGCATTTCCTCAAAGATGTGTATTAGGTGTAAGCACTCTTATGCAACAAAACTGTTAGGCATCTCCCTATAGTGTGTCATGTATAGATGGTTAAACAAAAGGCAAAGAGAGAAAAATGCTAAAAGACTAAAGCTCCAAGGGGCCTCATCGACCTTGTGTAATTAAGAGGTATACTGCATGTAAGATTACTTCCATTGACTGAAACATGAACGAAAAAAATCACAACACAGAGTTTAATTCAAGTTAAAACGTAAACTTTTTCCATCTAATTGTATTAGGTAAGTCAAGCATAAAAAGTGAAGTTTAAATCAAGAATCTTGTGCTAAAGCAACTTATTTCTTTTAAATTCAGTCAACAAGAAGGAATTTCTTCAGATAAACAAAAAATGTTTAAGTTGATCTAAACTAAGCCAGCATCTCATCTCCGGCAGGCTAAAAACTGAATTCCACTTTTCATGATTTTCATTTCTTTTTCTTTAAACAGAGTTATTGGTCACCTGTTGGGAAGTGGGTTTTATGCAGTTTATCCAATAACAAGTACAAACAAAATCCTTTGTAATCCAGACAATACAAAATTCATTTATTTAGTTTAAAGCATTTTCTTCATCTCCTGAACAGTAGCAATTTCATCGACAAGAGGTTATCGCTCGACGGGCTTGTGTCTATTTAAGTTCATGTCATTTTTGAACTTATGAAATAACATAATTATGTTCATTCAACTTGAAAAAAAAAGATTCTCTTCCACTGTTGTTATTAACATAAATAAGAGTCTAAAAGTGAATTTAACATCTTAGACATAGATTTTGATTGTAAAAAAAAAAAAAAAAATCTTTTTCCAAAAGTAAGTTCCTAGCTCCTCAAAGAGCCCCAAAATGTTTTCAGATCTATCATATTGCCATGTAGTAGCTCAGGATTCAATTACTGCAAAATTCATTCTCACAATACTTTGATTGATGCTGAGACCACTATTATGACAGCAATGAGATCAGATTAGATTAGATTAGATTAGATTGAACTTTATTAGTCCCTTTGGGAAACTCCCTCAGGGAAATTAGGATTCCAATAGTAGTTTCAAAAAGTAGATTAAAAGCTAGATATAAACAAAAATATAAATAAAAATCAATATAAAAAAAATAATAAATATATATCATATTATTTTAGATTTACATTTTTTTACTATTGTTATTAACTATTTTATTGTCTACATTGTCATTTTTGGACTTATTGAACATCAACACTCTTAACACTACGACATTCTGAACACTTAAAAAACAAAAAGGCAGTATATAAAAAATAGAAAAATAAAAAATATATTTATACATAAATTTGGAATACTGTTTTAGACATAAATAAATTCACTTTGGTCTTAAGTGGGCGTTAGATTCATACTCCAAATTATTGTGATATTTTTGAGACTGTATTGATACTTTATTACAAAATATAGATATCTCATTGATTAATCATTAGATAAAAACAACATAATTTTGTTTTAGTATTGTAGTTTTGCCACAGGCTTCTAGTAGGCAGCATGACTGCATGTCTCACCGTTATATTTATCATTATTCTGTCACTGTAACATACATTAAAGTTTACTCATGTAACAGGGACCATGCTTAACATAAATAATAAAATTTCAGATTTTCTATTAATGCATGTGATCTTAAGGGTTCTTAATACTTAAATAACTCCAAAAGTAGAACAGTTGATAAGAAAATATGAAATATCAGCCTGCTCTTTGTGCAATACATTGTGATATATTGTGTTGGCCTTTGTATCATATTGTGTCCTCCAGCATCCTCGTTTTAAGGTTATGGAGATGTATTTGTGTCCAGTGGTACCACAAAAAAATGGCCCCCATACAAACAAAGCTATTCTGATGGTGCCACAGCCTTTACCAACACTGCATATATGCCTAAACCACATATCCACATTATGCACAAAATTCTCACTGTAAACATCATTTTTGCTAAAAGACCACCTCATAGTCACCCAATGTCATCCCTAAAAGTTACCTGAACACTGTTTTGTCATTATGCACATGTAAGTGAATCATTACAGCTCATTTTCTTTTGGTTTAAAGAAAACAAATGGTTTCAAAATTGGAGAAAGAAACTTAACTAGAGAGGTCCTTTCCCTTTGGGTGAGGACCCCAATTACAATAATTACAGTTCCATCCAGAAAACAAATACAGTGATTAAAGACACTTTGGTTCTGGCTGCTCTCTTGACTTTAAGGATTTTTTCTTCCCTTCACCATCTTTTTACCAGTTATTGTATAATATCCAGGGGGGCAGTAAAGGGAATTCAGTTAAGATAGCGCTAAGGGTCCACAACTGGCAGGGGCCCAAAAGATGATTGAAACATTAGTCAGAAGTTTTTCACCATCCATCTTTAGACTTGTTTTTATTGATGAAAAATATAATAACATTCAATAAGCCTTTAAACTCTTTGAACAACTTTGGAAAATATTTGAAGTCTTATAGATAAAAGTGACATACATTGCAGTAGAACCTAAAGTTGCATTGATTATCATTTATTGATTTATCAGGCACAGTGAGAGTCAACCAATAACACTTCTTTTGAAATTTAGAACTCTATCAATGAAATTTACATTCAATCCAAAAATGATGTAAGGGATGCATAAATGGTAAATACTACTCAAAGCTGCTTTACACCGCAGGTCACATTTACCCATTCAGACCCATTCACTCTCACATTCACGAACTGATGGTTTTGGAGTTGTTATGTAAGGTGTTCAAGTTAGGTGTCGAGTATCAAGTATATATATACATTAGGCAAATTTCTGTAATTAGGGAATTACATATGAATACAACTTCAACGACACTTGTTATATAACTGAAAAATTGAATAGTACCTCTGCAGTTTTTTTTAATAGTCTTGAATGTCAAAAACATATTCTTTGAAAACTTAAAAAACTTATTCCACCATTTTCAGGGTCCCTGTTGTCCTGACTTTTAGCTCCCTGAGGGCAGTTGCTAGTGTCCAAAATTGGATGAAAAACAAAACACTTGGTACAACACATCACAAAACCTATGTAATAAGAAAGTACAGCGCATGAGGTACAGTAATTATTTATCCCCATGCTCCTGTTTTCATGACCGGGGAAAACCAATATTTAAAATATAATTTTCAAATTATTACTGCACTCAAATAAACATATTAGGGAAAAATTAGTGTCAGGTTTTAAACATACATATGATATAGGTATAGGTATATGTGGCCTTGGTTTCTTGCTTTCAGCACCTAATAACCATGGCATCAGGCCACCGTTCATTCATGAGAAATAAAAAGGCTTTTCAGCTCTAGCTCACAAATGAAATCTCTGCAGAAAAGAAGCCAGTGGGCCCCTCTGTTTAAAAGCATAAACATAATGACAGACACTAGAGGTGAAGCTAAGAACTAAAAGAGAAAGTGAGTAAGTGCCCTGGCTGCTTTTAGTTAAATGGGAAAGGGCCTCGTGCTGGTCTTTCCCTTGGGCCTCAAAATTGCCTAAACCTTGCTATTGGCATGTACAGTGCATCACAGAATCCCGCCTCAAAAAATCCCGAACTATCCCTTTGAACTTTACTCAATTAAAACGATCAACCCTGAGTGAAATACGTCTTTATTTATCTGCCTCCAATCTTCCAACAAGCACTAAGACGCAACTATTCTCAGTTCTTCATCTCTGACGCCATTAAAAACTTAACCTGTTAAGTTTGGAGCAGTCACCTCCTGCCACAGACAGGTGAACCCCTCACAGCTTCCACCTGCGCAACAGGTGCACTCACTCCCAGGCTTTAGGCTGAGAGTCAGCATCCAAACAAAGCGCCCTCTTGTCTTTCTCCAGAGTAGAGCAAGACTTCTTTTTAAAGTTTGCCACAAATGGAAATAAAGAAGCTGTCTTACCTTGAGGAGAGCGCAGAGGAGCAGCAGAGAGACGCTGAAGCGCACCGCTGGCTTCATGGTGACGCAAGATGAAGGGGAAACTTTCGAGGTACTTTTCTACCAGTCGAGTGCTCTCATTTTCAACTTTCTACTTGTTTGTGAAACAAAATAAAACTTAAGCATCGGCTTCTGAAGTGCCCCGTCACGTCCACATGAGGAGAGTTATAAAAGTCAGAGGAGGAAACTTTCTTCCTCGCTGTTAACGGGGAGGAGCGGCGGCCCCTGCGCGTCGATCAGGAAAGTTTTTAGTCAAATTTGCCACTCCTCTCACCATCATTTCACCCTCCTCTGATTCAGTCACTTTAAACGGTGTGTTCCGCAGTTTTTAAGCTCAGTATATCAAACTCGGTGTGGCTCAGCTCCTGCAGTCTGATCCTCGGACAGAGAGGACAGGGAGAGGGCTGTCCGGTCAGTCAGAAATGAGGAAGAGTCGACCACATTCTTCAATAACACAGAGAGGAGGGATGATGTCACGGTGGGGTCTCTACTAAACAAAGCCCTGCGACTGAGGAGTTACTTTAGGCTTTGATGAAGTGAAGTAGCCCCGTTTCATTGTCTCAAACAGGCCGGGCAAGATCCACATAGCTTGTTTCCGCCTGGCAACAACTTCCAAGTGCCCCTTCAGAAATCTGCTGCCCACCAAACACATCAGCTCTTAGTGCCCCCACAAGCACAGAATCACCAATAAAGAGTACCAGTATAATCCAGTCAGTGCCATATTCAAGAGTCATCAACAGGGCCAGTTCTGAGCATAGACAGTGTAAACAAGGAGTAAAGAGTGCATGAAAAAATATGGAAATAGAGTTTTTATGGAAGTATCCCTCGAGGGAGAATCTCCCTCTTTCTGAAGCCTGAGCTGTGCTCGGGTGAGGTATTGATTAATCTACAGTTTTACATTTTATCATGTAACATATGAAAACTAGAAGTGATCAGAGAGCACAAACCTCCACCAAGACACTTGTTGGGCAAGTATATGTGAAGAAAAAACTGCTGCATCTCATGCTGTTAAAAAAAATGGAAACATTTCTGAATCTGCATCCCTATTCAGATTGGATCACCACCAAATCCAATCAGTTCTCCCGTGTGTCATTACCCACATTCCCTGAAAATGTTTTGAAAGTCCTTTGAGATCTTACTGAGTTATAAAAATGTGGAAACTACCCTATCTGTCAATATTAACAACACCATCATAAAATTCCTGGAATTTGGATCCCCCAGTCTAATCACTTCTTTTTGTGCCATGACCAACATTCCCTAAATATTTTGTAAAGATCTGTTGGGAAATTATTTAGTTATTTGCAAAAATGTGGAATAAAATGTGAAATATACCTTATCTTGCAATGTTAACAAGTCCTTAACAAAAATCCTGATTTGTGTCCCTATTAGCATCATCACCATAATCTAAACACTTCTTCCTTTTGCCATGACCAACCTTCCCTTAAAATTCTATCAAAATTTATTTAGAATGTTTTAAGTAAATCAAACTGACTTATAACTAACAGCACCAGGAAAAACACAGCCACCTTAGCAGAGGTAATATTGCTTTGTAGCAAATATCTCTTTACTTTTCCCTGGATGGCATGATGCAGAGTTGGTGGGGGGCATCAAATCATAAAACCACTGAGGGATAAATATAAAATAGAACTTTTTATTAAAATATGCATACCATGGTTAACATACTTTTAATTTTTGCTCTGTTGGGCATCAGAGTGAGCAGAAACAGGTCAAAATATAGAGAGATTCCAGCTGAAAGAGAGGAGAAGTAAAGTATAAGAGGGGTGTGAACAAGTACTTGAGCAGTGTTAGCTCAGGATATCTGATGATGGCTGCATTTTCCTTTGAATCTTTTTTAAATTAGGATAACCTCGTACACGGTAATCTTGGACATACATTACTTTGCACTGCAGCTGGATTCACCTGATTCTGTGTCTGTGATCACGCAGATCCAGCTTGCTAAGCTCCAAGCTTGAACGTTTGAGCTCACCCTGCAGTGTCACTGCCCAATCAGATGACACTGCAGGTGATGACGACCAGAAGCAGCTGCAAGCCTGCAAACAATGAGTGCTCATACATGGATTAGCATAGATGTTACCTGCTTTAGAAGTGTTTTTATCAGAACTATACAATATTTCCCATTAAATGAAGAACAATGAACAATGAAAGCATTTCTCCATGGAAAATATATTTTCGCCTCTCTCCCAGTGGTCTTTGGCAAGGGTTTGCTGTACAAGTTGCCTCGTGGTGTGAACTTTACTCCTGCAGCAGCACCTGCCTATCATCATCTGACTAGCCCATAATAAATGTGATCAAACCTCCATTTACCCTCTGGATATGTTTTCTGCCCTCCCCTAACACTTGAGCTGTTGCCCAGAGGGACTGGTGAAACATATCCTGTATGATATATTGAACTGTCTGGGGTGTCAGGTTAGGGCACACGGGAAGACAAGTGTTTTAATTGTTTGGTTTTTTTTTCCCTGAACAAGTTAACCTTCAACCTTCTTGAACAAGCTCGCAGTTTTTTTGCTCAAAGAATTATGCTTGTACAAGTCACTGTGTGTAAACTTCATGCTAGGTAATTATGTTTATATAAATCACTACTAACAAACTTTTACGTGGGTCTGAAATGCTTTGTTCCTCTCCTGTGTCTCCTAGACTGTTGTGCTGTACGTTGCTGCAGCTGGAAATGTCCCTTTAGTCTGCTATGCTGTTTCAAATTAAAAGGCCTATCACAAATTAACAACTGCAGACTTTTATTGTGAAGTACTACTGGATACATGTTTATCATCTGACTTGACTTTTCTTTAGTGAAGCTGTAACCCAGTATTTATTGACAAAACAATGAGGAGTTACAGCATGCAGGCACAGAGTTAGCTCCTTCTCTATTTGTTTTGGGACAACAGTGGACTAACTGTCCTCTCACATTGGAATTTATGTAACAGCCATAAATGCTATATTGACCCGTCATAACAAAAGGTAAATGGAGTGTGCGAATGCTTTAACAATAGAAAAAAATATATGAAACAATCTCTCAGAATCTCCAAAACTACCTCTGGACATTAAGCTATGTTAGAGTCAGAGAACACAAGACCCTACATCAAAATTCAGTATGTATGTAGACACACACATACATAAATATACACAGGTTGTAAACTGATACATATATAGATAAAGTGAATCCAAATAAAAAGATAAAAATATAAAGGAAATCAGAAATATAAGATGCTAAAAAGACTAAAATGGAAGTAAGAAGATGACATTACATAAAAGCAAGTCTCTAAAAGTGAGTCTTAAGAACTGATTTGAAAGAAGTAAGATTCTGCGTGCCTTATCCCCTTGTTCAGGTTGGTCCAAAGTTGAGAGGCGCTGATGAAAAAAGCTCCATCACCTTTAGTTTTAAGCCTTGACTTTGGAACAACCAGAAGGCCCCTGCCCGAGGATCCGAGGCTGCAGGCTGGCTCATGGGTTGTCAATGGATCAGTAATGAAGCTTGGAGCCAGACTTGTTTGATCAGTAAAATCTTAAAATCAAGTCAAAAAATAACAAGATGCAAATGTAGAGATGCTAAAATCAGGGTGACGTGATGTTGTCTATTACAACCAGTTAAAAGTTGAGCTGCTGCATTCAGAACGAGTTGGAGGCAGGATAGTGATTTCTGATTGCTGCTGTGGATAAGTGAGTTACAGGAGTCCAATCTTGAAAAAAACTGGGCATGGGTGATTTTTTCAAGGTCTGGTGGAGTGGGTATTTGTTTTATTAGAGAAATGGTACGAAGGTGAAAATATCCGAACTAGATGATTTTATTTATATGAATGGAGAAGGTGAGATCTGAATCAAATATAACCCCTATATTTCTGTGTTTACTGTTTACTTAAAGGGGACTAAGGCTGGACTGTTTGAGGTGAGTGGGGTTTCTTATGTTGAAGAGAGTTACTTTGGATTTTGAGTTACAGAGCTGTAGTAAGTTTTCTGCCATCCAGCAGCTGATGTCGAGACAGTCTATGAAAGCAGCTAGGATTTTGGGTCCTCAGGTCTCTGGGGAAGGTATACCTCTACAAATCTTTTGCTACAATTCCTGATTTGAGCTCTTACAGTACCTTAAATATCTCTTAGTTTTCAAAACCAGAGAGATCTTTTAGATCTTTTATTTTTAATAATTGCAGAGTCATGTCTTGTTTTGGCAAATGTAATCAAGCCCATGATTTAAATGCAGGACTGTAGTTTTTTAAATGGCATTTCATGATGTGTTTTTACTTAATAATAAACCAACTTTTCTGTTTCATGGTTGAATTTCAAACATAAAAAGAGAAAAGTTTAAAGCTGATTTCCTGGTTTCTTTCTGCAAGCAGTCCCAGAGTACTATGAGAAGAGCTCACAGCATGAACCAGAGTCAGTTTTTAAATCTGTTCTTCCCTCATTATTTGAACTTTATCCATGAAACAGAACAAATGTTTGCCCTACACCAAGTTCTGTTTTTATTGAACACAGGGAAGGAAACAGTGGAGATGGGCAGAGGTGACAGTGGGTCAGTATTTACCCATCATTTTTTGTCATTGGTTATTGGTTGGGAGCCCCCCAGGCAGAGTATTTGAACAAGAAAAAAATATTACAGAAGCAAATTCTGTGCTACCGTTGTGTATGTATTAGAGCATATGTTTTAAATTTGTCCTTAAATTATCTTCTTTCTAGACCTAATGCAGGTACATTTTTGAGTAATCCTCTTTATTGGTCTTTAAATACGTCAGCAACTCTGCTCCTCATGTATGCATTTATGAACATCTTTAACGTAGACTCACAATGTGTGCTTAATGACTAAAAGACACCGCAGACTAGTTGAAGAGTAAAATTGATCCTGCTCTGTTTCTCCTTTTCTCTGTTCAGAAAATACTGTTATGTGCGTGATATGGGGCAATTGTTCGAGGTTTATTTACAGAGCATTTTTATCAGTTCTGTCGCAGGGTGCTGCACAGGAAGTAACAGACAGTTTGTGTTTGGCTGGCTGTGAAAACACACTGACAGCAAAAAACACAATTTCAGAAACAAGGATGACATTTACAAGTTAACATTGGGCTTTCCCAACAAATGTTAAATTTTCTCTGTTGAACTGAATTTAGTACTTTGATAAATAACTGACTTTGTTTTCCTAAAACATATCAGTTACTCCTTCATAAGTGCCTACACTTGAACTGGACATATGTCAAGGCAAGCTCTCTAAAAGTTAAAGTAAAATTACCATACTTCTTTAAACAAAGTATTTGCCTGTGAATTTTGGTATATTGCAGTGTATTAGTGTGCATGTGTATGTGTGTGGGTGTGTGTGTTTGTGTTTATCCAAGCACCAGTGTATCTGTACCTGGCGAGGGCCTTCAGTGACTGGAGCACTAAGAACTGCCTCCTGCTGAACACCTCCAAGACCATGGAGATGGTAATTGAGTTTAGGAGGTCTAAGCCCCCGCTCCAGACAGTTACAATCAGAGGGGGGGTCATTGAAGGGGTGCACAGCCTCATCCCGGAACAATACAATATTCATTCTTTGGCTGGAGAGGGTTGAAGTGTAGCAGCTTTGAAAATATGGGATGTTTGTTTCCGACAGCGACAATAAGTTAAAACCATCAGCAACAAGACAATTATCAAGCAGTTACCCTCAAAGGTTTCACCCCTTTCAGGATGATCAGTAAGCTGAAGAGCATTTAATAATGATAATAATAATTTATCTACACAGCACTTTTCAATACATGCATTGCTTTACAATGGTAAATTAATCAAGATAAACACAAATAAACACAACACTAAAATACAGAAATACAGTTGAAAAATGAAAAATAGAAATCACAAAATATGAGCAAAAGCCATAAATTAATGTTTAAATAATTTCACCAAAGTCAGCTAGAGGTGCAAGTCTATAAAAATGAGTTTTGAGACTGGATTTGAGATTTGAGAGCAGAAATGTTTTCTGCTGATATCAGGTGAAAGACTAGTCCAGAGCTGAGGCGCCTTCACAGTGAAAGCTCTGTCACCCCTTGACTGCAGCCCGGACTCAGAGACTTTGCACGTCTAATGCAGCTGATTTAAGGGGCCGTCTTGGGGAGTATGGTGTCAATAACTCACTTTAGTTTTCAGGTGCAAGACCATGTACAGCTTTGAAAGTAAAAGTGAAATTTTGAAATTAATTACTAAATACTAGCATCCAATGAAGTGTAGCTAAAACAGGGGTAATGACAGAGGTGTGTTTTAACCTCCTCAGAAGTCTGGCAGCAGAGTTTTTTTTTTTTTTTGACATAATGCACAAGAGCTGAAACAGTTGAAAAAAAGGGGGGGGGGGCTTTTCAGTAGTGCAGCAGTGACAAATACAAGCATGAATTATTTTTTCAGTCTTATTTAAAGGTAAAGTTGACATGAAGTAGGAGATTGCCCTAGGGTGAGAAAAACTAGACTGGATCTTTTTTTGTGTTCAATTATGGCTGAGGCCAGCATCAAATATGACTCCAAGATTTCTAATTTTTATGATGGCGTCATAGGTAAGGATTTAAATGGGTTAATAGTGACACATCATTTCCTTCGTAAAAGGGTAGGAGGAAACCATACCAGAGCCATACTAGCAATATGTATCCATATTTCTTAATCTGTTTTGTAGAATACTTTGGTCATTGGTGTTGAACGCTGCACTAAGGTCAAGCAGCACCAGAACAGACCCATGATTGGAGTCAGCAGCCTGTAATAAATCTTAAGGAATTCTTAGAAGAGCTGTTTCAGGGCCTGTTTGACTTCCTAAGAGCTCATTTAAACCAGTTTCTCAAGAGTTCTAGAGAAAAAGGGACACTTTAAGATTGGTCTAAAGTTATTTAAACACTTGGATCAAGGCCAGGCCCTTTTAAAAGTGATTGGTTTCATGCTGTTTTTCAAAAACCAAGTGTCTTTAGACAATGTCAGCACTGAGGGAGCTATTTAAGATTTGGAGCAGAA
Organism: Cetoscarus ocellatus; assembly: GCA_037902135.1. NCBI lineage: Eukaryota > Metazoa > Chordata > Actinopteri > Labriformes > Labridae > Cetoscarus > Cetoscarus ocellatus. The sequence goes on from JBAMNC010000264.1 coordinate 314,509, forward strand.
TAGGGCCTATGTCATGTATCACTTCTTTAAACAGTTAAGTTCAGATGACATCAAGATATGGGTCAATGTGTCAATAAAAGTTTTTATGTCAGATGGTCAGAAATATCTAGCAAATGAGGACATGGGCTAGGAGGACTTCCTGGGATAATTTGCAGTGAAATGTTTGTGGATCTGGAGAGTTTTATCCTCATTTAACCAGACATGAAGTGAGTCATGTGTTAGTAAATTTTTTTATTGTTATTATTATCATCAGAGGATAACTCAGATGCATACAGGAGAGGATTGGTAAATGGAAAATAAAAATTAAGAACAGACAGACAACCAAACACAGATAAACCATAACTGAAAACCAACACTAAATTTCTCTCTTGTCTAATTGCATTATTTTCACTTACATAAGCGCCACAGTAATCTGCACATTATCTTAGCAAGGCACTTTATATGAAAATTATCTGAAAGTCTGCATACAACATTGTTGCTTTATTAAGATTGTTGCTTTATACTGCTGCGTGACCAACAGTTTCATTTTAAGAGCCCTTCTGCTGCTGGCTAATGAAGATTAAGTTGATATAAAGTGGTCACTGTGACCCACCATTCCAAGGAAATGTTATGTAATCCTTTGGGGAGTGTTGCAGCGTGTTTCCTTGCTCTTTCATTTGTGCTGTTGTTATCATATAGAGTACACATTTTACTTACTTTGTTCTGTGCAGGGATCAAGAGTCAAGTTGTTGCATGTGTGAGGTGATGCAGATAGTGTGCAGCAGCAGCAGAGACTCAGGGGAATGTTATGCTATCTAAATGTCTTCATAAACATTTGTCGTTCAAACATTAAACCTCAACAACACAGTGTACTAAGGTTACACAGTAGTCATAAGAAGATTGATAATCATAGAGTAGCAGCACCAGTTTTTAAACAATACATTATTTCCCTCTGTCATTACAAGACGTTACTGTAGAAATGGAAACCAGATAGAAATGTGACAGCATCATATAACACACTCATATCTGGTCATAATCTGATTATGTCCTAATTAGAGCAATACAGTTCTAGGAAAATACAAGTTTGTTTGTTTTTTTGTTTGTTTTTTTGTTTGTTGGTCAGTCAACAACTGGTTGGCGGATTAATTAGTTGGTAAGTTGGTCTATGATAGTTGGTCTTTGATAATTGTAACAGAGGATGGGAAGAAGCAGTAGCCAGCCAGTAGCCATATATATATATATATATATATATATATATATATATATATATATATATATATATATATATATATATATATATATATATATATATATACATATACATATATATTTATATATATATATATATGTATTTATATTTTTATATATTTTTATGTTATCTTTATTTTATTTGTTTATTTTTTAGTTTTGTTTAGATATATCTTTTATATATGTATTTGAATCTGTAATACTCTGAACTGCTACTGAATCTGAATTTCCCTCAGGAAGGTTTTCCAAGGGGATTGATAAAGTATTAAATAATCTAATCTAATCTAATAATCGGTAGGTCGATCGGTGGGTGGTTGAATGATTGATTTTCTTTGTTGGTTGATTAATTTTTTGGCCTTTCCAATGGTTGGTTGGTTGGTTTATGTGTTTATTTGTTGGTTGGTTGGTTTGCATTGTTGGTTGATTATTTGGTCCGTCCATTGGTTGGTTGGTTTGTTTCTTTATTTGCAGGTTAAGTTGGTTGATCTTTTTGCTCGCTGGTTTGTTTATCTTTTGGTTGGTTGGCTGGTTGGTTGGTTGGTAAGTTTATAATCTGACTGGCTGATCAGTTTGTTTGTTTGTTGGTTGGTTGGTTAATTTGTATTGTTGATTGGGCAGATGGTCCCTTGGTTGGTTGGTTTATCTCTTTGGTTTGTTGGTTGGTCCATTTGTTGTTTAGTTGGTTGGTCTTTGGTTGAATGGAGAGTTGGCTGGTTCAATGTTTTGTTTGTTTGTTTGTTTGTTTTTTTGATTCATAAACATACTGTTGTGTCTTTCCTTGACATGACTGTTTCCCAGTCTTCCAGTCAGAGTTTGTTTTGCTTGTTTCGTTAAAAACTTAACAAAAACTAGTTGGACACTCTTTCATTTATCTCTGTCTGTGGTCTACACACCCTTTAGGGTCACTGATGGGGGAACTTAGTAGCATGGTGCAGAGCAAATCAGAGAGACCCTCTCACATGCTTGGTCTCACAGGGTCTGCAATTTCTGCAAGGGCTCTTAGAGACAGGGAAGTCACCCTCCACCCTCAGGGGTTTGGTGGCAGCTATAAAAGCTGCTCACATGAAACGTATCAGTTGTCTGAAGAAGTCAGCGGCCTTGTTTCCCAATTCCTTAAGAGGGCCAGAAGGTGTGCTTGCCATATTAGTGGACCATCTCTCCCTCCTTGGGATTTGGAGCTGGTCCTAAGACGAGGTTAAGATGAGCACTAATGTAATTTTTTGAAAGAAATACATACAAAACTAAACCACAGGGCACATGTGTAAACCACCACAGACGTGCCCTTAAGTAGGTCAACAAACAGTGGTTTGAGCGTGCACCCTTTGGTTTAGTTTCGTTTGTACAGTGCACAGCAAAAATGAGTACAACCCTTCAGATTTGTCAGAAAACCTTTAGTTTCCTGTCAAATTCAACATTTTCTATGGGATACTATACCACAAAATACTCCCCCAAATGTGGACCATTGATTGCAAAGAAGATTTTTTAAGTTGCACACAAAAAAGTATTTTTCTCATTTTAAGATCAGGATGCAAAAATGAGTAAACCCCAATCAAAGGGATGGGAGCAAAGTTAAATTTTAGTTATCATATTACCCTTATTTCATCTTATGGTAAAAAAAAAATGTTATGTTAAACTCAGCTTTGTCAAAACTTTGGAAATCTTATGTTTATTTAGATATTGATTAATACATTACTTTTAACAGGGGGTGTACTAATTTATGCTGGGCACTGTATTTTTTTCAAAAATTACATAAAGTGCTAATCTTAGTCTAAAAATAGATAACGTAGCATAACGCAGTTAAGAACAAAAATGAGTCACAACAAACACACAAGACTGTTTAAGTTGCTGAAATGTTCATCTGATGAATGTAGGCAGAGGCAGGCTAACGCTACCCATCAGCTCCCAGCGTTTGAGCTAAGCTATTGCTTGTGTGTGTGTGTGTTTGTGTTTGTGTGTGCGTAGTGCATTAACAATGTACATCAAGTGGTGTTCTGCAATTGACGTTTACTCTGGTGCCTCTAATGTAAATAACTAACCTGGCACACCAACTTATTTTACCAGTTCTATCGGGCAACAGCCCATAGAAAGCATTTGGGAATGGGCAGAACCTTTAAAAAGCATATCTGGCAGTTGACTGGACATTTGTTCTGTCAATCACATTCATTCTGGGTCAGTCAGATAATGTAGTAGGTGGGCGCTACTGGCACAGTGTCAAATACAAATTGTAGGCCACTACTTAGAAGAAACTCCTGACAAAACATGTTGGAAGTGGGGCAAAAAAATTGCCTTTTTATAGAGAAACTTTTAATGTTGCTATTTGTTTTTCATTTAATAAATACCGTCCAGATCTGTCAACACTATAGCTCTTCTATCTCTGTACAAATAATCAATCCTGTTGTTGTCTTGCTCGTTGTTCCCACCTCCTCCTGCTTTACAGGACACTGATTGGGCCGTACCACTTTAGGACACTCAAAATCCTTGTAGATTGGAGTTTGGCAAGATGGATCTGCCTGATTGCAGACATTCAATCAAGCAGATCCATATGCCACCAAATTTAGTAACAATAGCCCATACATTTCAATCCCTAGGGATTATGGAAATGGGCGAATTTGAATTATGTTGAACTATCCTTTTAACATGAGATCAAAATTCTAAATGCTGTCAAAAATTCTGTTTTTGAGATAAAAATCCAAAATCCATGACTCATTTGACAACATTTTGTCAAATCTTTAATGAACACTGAAAACTTGTCAAACATCTTGATACACAAGAAAGAACACGCAGGAAAACTAGGGTCCTGGCCGTTTAGGCAGTCCAGCCCCTAATAAAATCTTTCAATACTATCAAAATAAATACAATACAAAATAAAATAAACAAAAATAAATAAAATACAATACAAAATAAACTAAATTAAAAAAAATGGTCGGGACATTGTGAACGAGAGATTGTGTTCAGCTATAAACGCAGTCATACGAATTTTCTGTTCACACACACGGTCAGTCATAGATGTTGCTGTGGTACCTGTGGCCATCGCTCCTGGTAAGGTCGTCGTGTGGGAGAGAGCATGCACGGACGCTATGTGACCGGGGTCTGGAGCACAACGAGCTAAAACTTTTTTCCCGCTGCTGCCATACAATAGTTTTCTGGAGCACGGTACACAAAAACAAGCTCCTGGCTCCTTGAGGCTTTCCATCTGCTCCGGCCTCCTCTATCCAAACCCAGTGCCACTTATTGTTTTACTCCCGCTCCCGCCCGCCCTACTCTGCCTCTGATTGGCTAGAACGCCTTGGTTACCTTGAGTACCATTGGTAGTTGGAACTATCACTTTAAACGACTGGTTACAGAGAAAAAAAATACTTCACCAAAATATTCCTACGCCGGATTTCCAGCACCGTGCCACAGGTCTTCAAGCCCTGCATTTACAACATGCTGAAAGATGACCTAGAATGAGGAAAAAGTAAAACATGAGGACAGAGGGGACTTTCTTGACTGCTGCAATGGTCTTGGAGGAGGGCCTTAGAGGAGGCTGTGGATGTGGAACAGAAGTCAAGACTGAGGGGTCACAATTGTTGCTGGCACACTGGCCAATGAACTTTTGACTTTTGACTCAGGGGAAATGTTCAACTGCTGTAGATTGCATCAGTGGATTGGGCAGCATGAGAACTATGTTGGTATGATTTAATCTATATGATTAAATCAGTCCATGAAAGCATCTTTAGACCACTATAGTATACATAGTAGTCTGGGGTGTCCAATGGCACTCTTTCACCTAACAATGAAACATGTACATACAAAGCATTGTGGATTATCTCTTGGAATCTGGCTCCCCAAATGTATGCAGTGGGTGTAAATATATTGTATAAATAAGGTCTGACTGGACTACAAAGACAGAGTAGTTGTTCAGTCACCTCCCAATTTGCTGAAAGGTCCTGCTCTTCCATAACCCTGTCTAAGAAATGGACATTAAAACAGTCCATGCATACTGTATGTGAAACAGTTTGTCTGGTGTGTCAGGTTAAAAAAGCCTACCAGAAACTTGTAGACTATTTTAAAGACTTCAAATAGGCAGGTAGAGTTTGCCTGGTTCTTGTCTATTTCATTTACTTTCTGTATTGCTGATTCTCAATTGTTGAATTATTCCTCTGGCGCCACATGAGAAAATATCTTGGCTCTCTGTTTGCATAACTACTTTACCTCAGAAAGCTTACAGGTGTCAGGTTATCTTAAAGGTAAAAGAGAGCTTTAATATGAGGAACAGACCCTGGTTCAACAGAAACTTTGCATTTCATTCACATTATGCAAACTAAAAACAAATGAATGTCTTTTTGGTTATTGTTGTATTTGAAAGATCTTAGCCTCCCTTTGAGTTTTCATGCTATAACTGTCATGTCATTTCCATGAAGGAGCAAAGTACTGTTTTTTATGTAAATTAATTTTTCCTGGCGAGTTATAAATTTTAACAACCGGACTCAACTAGTGGGACTTTTACTACCCATAGATACTGTGAGTGAAGTATTATATCTGCCATTTTTGCAAGATAGGAGGTAAACTGGATGTCCTCCATAAACTCAGATGTACAAGTTTATCAGAGATAAAGAAATGTTCCAGGTTTAACTATTTCATTTAAAAAGAAGAAGTGAATGATTTTTCCTGATGTAAAAAAGTAACTTAAATTAATATGAAGCCACAGTTTTTTTAATTCTCCCCAGTACACTAATCCCTTTTTAATTTTAAGTGAATGCCATCTTTTCGAGCCACATGTGATTAAATTAGACTACATAGAACTTTATTAAAAAAGTAGGTAAAAAGATATATAAAAAAGATGAATTAATTAATTAATTAAATATGGCTACTGGCTGGCTACTGCTCCTTCCTGTCTTCTGTCTTCCTGTTACTATTCCTCCCCCCAGTGAGAGGTTGTACAGTCTGATGGCCTGAGGGACAAAGGAGTTTCTCAGACTGTTGGTCCTACACTTGGGAAGGAGCAGTCTTAAGCTGAACAGGCTCCTCTGGTTGCTGATGACGGTGTGCAGAGGGCGACTGTCGTCGTCCATAATGTCCAACAGTTTGTCTAGAGTTTTTTTCTCTGCCACTGTCGCCGGAGAGTCCAGTTTCGTGCTGACCACGGAACCGGTCCACCTGACCACTTTCTCCAGCCTGGATGTGTCCTTCTTGAATGTGCTGCCCCCCCAGCAAACCACAGAGTAAAAGAGGACACTGGCCATCACGGACTGGTAAAACATCTTCAGGAGTTTCCCGCAGATGTTAATTGAACGCAGCCTCCTCAGAAAGTACAGCCTGCTCTGTCCCTTCCAATACAGGTGGTTAGTGTGGATCATCCAGTCCAGTTTTCTGTCCAGCCACAGGCTGGGGTCCACAGCCTCCACCTCAGCCTCCTCGATCAGAACTGGTCCTGGTCTTGGTCTGGACTTCCCAAAGTTGATGACCAGCTCCTTTGTCTTTGAGGTGTTGAGCTGTAGATGGTTTGTGTGGCACCAGACAGCAAAGTCCCTCACTAGGCTCCTGTACTCCTCTCTGATGGCTGTGTCACTGGCAAACTCCTGGATGTGACACAGCTCAGAGTTGTAGCAGAAGTCTGCGGTCTACAGGGTGAAGAGAAGAGGGGCCAGCACCGTGACCTGGAGCCAACGTCTTCATCAGGTGTGGGGTGAGTGCCAGTGGTCTGAAGCCGGTTCTTCTTAGGAACAGGAACGATGCCGGATGTCTTCCAGAGGGTGGGCACTCTCCCTAGCTGCAGGCTAAGGTTGAAGATGTGTTGTAGCGGTTCTCCCAGTTCAGCAGCGCAGGCCTTCAGTACTCAGGGACACACCTTGTCCGGGCCTGCTGCTTTCCTGGGTTGTAGCTTCCTTAGCTGTCCTCTGACCTGGTCCACAGTGATGTACGGAGGAGGCTGTTTTGAGGTGGGTGAGGAGGAGGGGCTGTTGCTGGATGTCTGAGGGGAGGTGTCCTGAGGCAAGAAGGAGAGATGACTGCAGTGAGGGAGAGGGTGGGGAGGCATGGGCTAGTTGAACAGGTTGAAGAAGTCATTAAGTTCATTTGCCCTCTCTATTGTCCCCCGTACGACACTGGTCTTTGTGTTGTGGTCTGTGATGGTTTTCACACCTTTCCAGACCTCCCTCATGTTTTTTCTTTTAACTTCTGCTCCACCTTTCTCCTGTAGCTGTCCTTCCCTTCCCTCATGCAACGTTTAACCTCCTGCTGTGCTGCTTTCATCACCTCTTTGTACCTGCTCCTGAAGGTGGCCTTCTTCCTGTTGAGGGCAGCTTTGACTTCCCGCGTTACCCACGGTTTGTTATTAGGGTAACAGCGGACAGTCTTGGCAGCGGAAACCATGTCTGCACAGAAGTTAAGGTAGTCTGTCAGACAGTGTGTCAGCCCCTCTGTGTCCTCAACATGGGGGTTGATCAGCTCATCCCAGGCTATGGTGCTGAAACAGTCTCTCAGGGCACTTTCTATTTCAGGGGACCACTTCCTGAGGGATGTGAACACACACTGTGGTCACGTGACTGAGCTCCCTTGGAATATAATATGGCTGAATGCTAACAGCTAGTAGCTTGAGGTCTCAACAGCACAAGACCGTCTTTACGGAGATATGTCCTGGGTTACACCAGCAGGTGTGGACATACATGATGAGTCCCCCACCTTTGCACTTCTTGTATGCTTTAGTGTCTCTGTCGGCTGTCACAGCAGTAAATCCCAGTAGGTCCACGTTAGTGTCCAGTACAAGGTGGGTTAGCCACGTCTCCTTAAAGATGAACAAGCTGCTCTCACGGTAATTCCGCTGGTTGTTCAGTGCGGACAGCTCGTCGATCTTGTTCTGCAGCGAGTTCACATTCCCCATGATCATGGAGGGTATCGATGGTTTGTAGCACCTCCAATTCTCCGCTAGCCTAGCCCTTAGCTTAGCCCCAGTCTTACAGCCCCTGGATATCCTTCTCAACTCAGGGTGTAATGTCGTATCCCAGCTTGTCCTTTGGTACCAGAGCCAGTAGTTCCTCCTTTGAATAGGTGATGAAACTGACTCTTGGTAGAATTTCATGAGAAAAAAAACAGTCTCCTGGTAGCTTTAGAACTGCCTCCCTGTAGCGTTTTAAAGTTAAAAAATATCCATGGGATACATATAAAACAAAATAAATGTCTTCATAAGAAGAGCAGAAAGGTCAAAAAGATGGGAAAAAGTAAAAACTGTAAAAAAAACTAGTTTAAAATTGGAGGAAAAAAAACAGGAGAGCTAATGAGGCAGCTGTTTACCTCCAGCGCCATGGCATGGCATTAGAACAGTTCTCTGATTTGATGGACATACTGTATACTGTATTGGCAGACTTATCATCCATTAAAATAGATACAATACAAATATATAGACATACAGTATACAGTATGTCCAAATCCAGGCTCTAAACCATTGCAGGACTAAGACACATCACTTCTTTTAATTTGTGATTTTCATAACTATTAAACTTATTTGAAAGCTGCTGCACTAAAACTTACATAATAACCAATATCAGTCCTACCCCGTCATAATCATATGTTTGAATGATGTCTATTCATAGTTGTTGCTGCTAAACCTACCATGATTACCATAATAAGCACAGAGAGAAACATGATAAGGGCAGTTAATCATCTTATTTTATATTTTATTTTTACATTTTATTTCCTCTTTCTCTCTTCCTTATGGCATCTCTCGCTCTGCATCGCTTCCTACTCTCCCTCACACCCTCAACACAGCTTCAGCAGATAGTGGTCCAAAACGAGTCTGGTTTTTCTCAAGGTTTACTGCCTGCCTATCAGAAAGTTTTTCCTTGCCACTTGTCCATTTATGATGTGACCACCGTAAATGGAGTAACTGAACCAAAAAGCAAATCACGAGAGCAGATAAAGGTGCAACACAAAGATTTATTTAACCAGGGGTAGGTCAGGTAAAGCAAAGGGAGGATGAGGGAATGGAGTGTGGCTGTGAGAGCTGGGCTCGATGAAACACTGAAAGAGAGGAGGAGAAGCACAGTTAGTCACAAGGAAATTCACAACAATAAGACCAAAAAACAGATAGTTCAAACTCTGGTGACACTTGAAGCTGGCCAACATTACCACAGTGGGTGCGGGAATAACCCGGCTCTGTGACGAGTCTCCAGGGAGCTTATGTAGGGGAGGCTGATGAGGAGATAAGGTCCAGGTGTGCAGCAGCAGAGAGCTGCAGAAGCCAGGAGACATGCCCCCTATAACTCTTGTCCATTTTCCCCCCAGCAGAAGGGAGGGGTGAGGAGCAGGAACAGTCCAAAAGTAGGTCAACACTGAAGACTCGTCACATGTCCAGCACTTTGCTAAATGTTGCAAAGTGCTGTGTTCATGACTGTTCATGGATTTCCACATACAGCGAACATGACATACACCAAAGCGCCACGTGTTTGCTCCGACCGAAAAGCTGGCAACATCGCCCACTGGAAGCACGGCACTGCAGCATGCAGCCCTGTGCAGCTGGAAGGGGAGGGCACAAGATCCCTAGAGAACCACAAGTTCTTGTGTGAATTGCGATATCACACGATAACGAAACATAAACTAAGAAAAGAAATAAACAACACGTAACTTCGCTTCTCTAAGGTTGCTTTGCTGGTCCCAACCATATAGCTCCAAGATTTGTATTAGGCCTACTTCTATCCACCTAAGTCCTTGTAGAAAGCATGTTTGGTATCATATATAATGTTATATTTCTCGCCCTCCACTGTTAACTTTTCTGTGTCCATGGCGTTGTGTTGCCTCTGGGACCCTCTGACTGAGTGTTGACCTGATGTTCGTGCCTCCGGTTGTGACGTAATGACAAACCACTGAGGAAATTTACGTTTGGCTCAAATGTTACTGTGATGGAGCTGGAAAACACCTCCCTCACTGAGGTTACTAAAGTCTGTGCAATATTGTGTTTATGTTAATTATTATTCAGGATATGGTTTTTTGTTCATTTTATTTTGTGAACACCCCACTAATATCTCCTCTCTTCGAGGTCACCTTCTTGTGGGGGCGTGTCTGCATGGAGTGCACACATGAGATGCAGCCAACAGGTCCCAGCAGTGGCAAATTACCTTGTTAGGCTGGGGTGGTGAGCAGAGAAGAGGGGGAGGGGTGAGGGTTATTTAGTTATGTTTAGCTTTAGTTTGGGATATTCTGTTAAGTTATTTTGGGTTAATCAGTATTTATTTAATCTTTTTGCAATGGGTTGGTAGAATTGTATATTTGGGTATCCTGTGTAGATTAGTTTTGTGTAGAGCTGTCACTGGAGGAGAGAGAGTGAGGTAGAGATGCAGGTGAGAGAAAAAGGGAGGAGGGGCAGGTTGAGTGTGCTGCAGCTCAGCTTAAAAACCAGCTGCAGCTGGGTCAGGTGTGATTGTGTGTGGTGCCCTGCAGTCTGCTGCATGGAAGAGGATCAAGTTGAGAAATGCTGTTCAATATAAATGGACTTATTAAAAAACACAGAGCTCTGAACCTGCTGTCTGACATCCTTCATTGCACCTTTATGCTGAAGATCTTCACTCCCGCTGGTTTTCATCCAGTTTTGAGGGTTTTTCACCAACAAAACCTCACATTGTTACATTTGAGTCATTGATGTTGAGGATGGGACCATTCCATTCAAGTTAGAACAATAATGTTGGTAGGAGCCATGTTCAGCCTGTGATGAAGTTTTTATTTATTTTTTGTCAGCTTCTAAGCTGCCCAGAGGGGGAATGTTCCAAGTACTGATACTACTTATCCAACATGCTGACATTGTCTTCTGTGCATTGTTTCATTTATTTTCTTTTACTTTTAACGTCTTGGTGAGAGTGACAAGACAGTAGATAGAGTTGAAAATTTGGGGAGGGAGTTCGGCATGGCTAAGGGGAAAGGAGCAACACATTGAAAGTGGGCCAGCCACTTCAAGAACAACAGCCTATAAATGGGGTGTGCAAATGAACTGCAAGGCTGCAAGCACTTCCTATACATTGATATTGTTAGGTGAAATCTGAAAGGGACCCATTTTATAGCCATTTCAGAGTGATATTTTCTTCTTGCTGCTCTGCTATCGTCACTCCATCAGCAGACCTGTGTCTCATTTTTCTGTTTATGTTGAGCAAATGATCATAATTGCTGCTACGACCCATGAACATGTGTGTTTACACTTTTGTTTAGATTTCAACTTTGGAGTAAACAGGGTCTTCTAATCTAGCGTTTCAAACTGTCTGATCGGATGTCACGTCTCTGGACGGGAATGTACAGTGTTGAAAAGAGATTTATGAGGACAGGGATGTTGTTTTATTTGCAAACTAAGCTGATTTAATTTAAAACATCTGACTTTGCAATTTTTAAAAGAGAAGATGATCAGACAACTTCATTGTCTGTGACAATCACGCATGCAAATTTCATTCAATAACTCTTGTCCATTTTCACACTTTCTTTATAACAATTATGATTGACAGATCAATCTTCCAATTACCTGCCAGATATGCTTCTGAGAGGTTCTTCCCATTCCCAAACACTATCTAATGTGTCAGGTAAGACCACCGAGAGGGTCAGGAGAGTTTTATAGGGGTCAAGACTTAGAAGAGAAAAGATGGTAAAAGTGTAAAGAAATTTAATATTTCTAACAACACTGTTTGTATAAAAAAAAAAAAAAAAAAGCTCTTCTATTTTTCTCTTTTTTTTTGATGCCATCAGATTGAGACCAATAGTTTTCTCACTATGCCTAGCCTTCAAGTAGAAGGGAAACAAATGACACATACCACTATAGCCAATCGGAGTATGAATGCAAAAAGCACTGGGTCTTAACAAGAGTGAACATTACCAATGCTCTATTTTCTTCTAAAGGTCTTAATCAGAAACTGTGAGAGTACTGGCACCATTTTAGAAGTATCACTTTAGCACCAGCGTCAGAAACAAAACAACAATACCAGCCCTCTCTGCCCATGAATAAAATTTTTAGATTGCATGCACACAGACTTCCTTTTAAAGGTTGTTGCATTTTGATTTTCTTTAGCTTCCTCCAGTGCTGATGAACCTTTGTTCAACTGGCTCTGTTAAAACTTTCCACGACCAGAACCTATCTTTCCATGTAGATCAATTTCCTCTTCATAAGTTCCCAGTTTTTTTGTTCTCAGAAACATGGGTATCATGAACTTTGGTTGATCTGCTGTTTGTGTAAGAATAAACTTATGCTTGCATTTCCCTTTTAATGTGACAACCTAATTCTGTTTCTCTTGAACTTGTTACTGTAATATTATGGCACATCTACAGGAAATATGCAGACTACAGTAGCCTGCGGTCATCAGATGAACACTTCACAGCTCTCTGATTTCCACCAATGCAAATATTCAGAGAGATAAGTGGGCCTCTTTGTGTCCCACAGTGTTTTATGTCTGCAGATAGGCAGACTGGAAGCAGCCAACTTCATCCGAGTGTGAAAAGATGAGTCACAGTCGGATCTGGAACTGATGTTGGGCTTTTAATAGATAATAAGATCTAATCACATTTAGACCGCTCACACTATTGCCACACTATACATAATTTGTCATCGTGTTTTAGTAAAAGGACTCAGCTGGATACCTAACACTCAAAAAGGACACCTGCACTGAGTCATTAAAACCAGCAGATGTCTCTATTTATCACAAGTGCACAGGTACTCCCCATTTCTCATGAACACACACCAAGACTTCATATAATTACTTTATTTTGAGTCTTTGTCTGACAAATTAATATATATGTATACATATATATACATAACTCTAACTGTTTAAGTTAGATATCAACAAAACAAGGTTACATACATTTTACAAAGAGGAACAATATAGTTATAAAGCAAGAGGATTCAAAGCATTCAAAGCCATCTATTAGTGACCAAAAACAGTCCAGAGTTTGAATTATTTCATTAAATCTTTCTTCAGAGCTGTTATTTATATTAATACATCAAGTTATTCTGACATTTCAGTCAATAAAGTGATCTAAACATTTTAATTCATTAAGAGCACTATTTCTCAAGCTTACCCCTGCAATCTGCAGTAACTGAGTATGTTTTTTTACTTTTTCTACAAAGTTATAAAGCCTTGATCTACGGAAGAGTATTAGGGCCACTAAAGAAAAAAAAATAGAATTCTGAGAAAAAAGTCAGAATTCTGACTTTAATCTCAGAATTCTGACTTTTTTTCCAAAACCTAAAAACAAATATTTTTTTCGGGGGGATTTTTTTTTTTTTTTTCATTTCTGAAAAAAAAAGTCAGAATTCTGAGATTAAAGTCAGAATTCTGACTTTTTTTTTTCAGAAATGAAAAAAAAAAAAAAATCCCCCCCCAAAAAAATATTTGTTTTTAGGTTTTGGAAAAAAGTCAGGATTCTGAGATTAAAGTCAGAATTCTGACTTTTTTTTTCAGAAATTTAAAAAAAAAAAAAAAAAATCCTTCAGAACAAAAAATATTTTTTTTAGGTTTCGGGAAAAAGTCAGGATTCTGAGATTAAAGTCAGAATTCTGACTTTTTTTTTCAGAAATTTAAAAAAAAAAAAAAAATCCTTCAGAACAAAAAATATTTTTTTTAGGTTTCGGGAAAAAGTCAGAATTCTGAGATTAAAGTCAGAATTCTGACTTTTTTCTCAGAATTCTATTTTTTTTTTTTCTTTAGTGGCCCTAATACTCTTCCGTATTGATCAAATAGTTTTTCGTCTTTTTTTTAATTCTCTTTTCATTGAAGGTTTTCAAAAAGAAAAAGTTGTTCATACATGATATAAATATTACAAAACCCAGCAGCATGTTCCCCAAAACCCCTAGCCCAAGCATGTTCCCAGTTTAGACATCCTCGGACAAAGACAATCATACACATGAATATGCATCCAAGTGTCCACTCAATTAGATGTACACATAAAATGCATGCACCTGCTTACAGCCAATTTACACTTACATATCCATATAAATAGTAAGATACAATTAACAGTGACAACAACTGGCTGAGACAATAAAATTATAAAAGAGACAGCGAAAAAAAAATAAAAATAAAACAATGTGGTCCTGGACATGAGGCCTCAACGTTGAATGTAGACTCCAAAACATTGCATCCCTGCTGCCTAAAACACCCACATGAAAATAAATAAATAAATAAATGGTTAATTAAAATGACATAAATTCCCAATACAAGATATTGTATATATTTCTTTTTGCACTTACATTATTTTTGGTTTTACTTTGTGGAATAGACCATGTACACAAAGCAGACTTTTTTAAGTTGTTCGAATTTACTTCAGCACTGGTTGTGTTTTTCACTTGATGTCTATTCTGACTTTTAGATAGTAGGTGTAGAACTAAATGTTAACTGACTTGGGAAAAGACCACACTTCAGACTCAGCAACATAATCTGCACAACAAAAACATAGAAATTGGGTATTTAGACATAACTGATACACATAGCTTGGGATTTGATTCATGAGATCAAACCAGTCTTGTTTTAAGCAATGAAGGAAGAGAAACTTATTTTGGCACTACTATGAGAGTCATACTGAGCAAAGCCAATCGAGATCAAAATGAATGTAAAATAACTTACTAACCTACAACTGAGAAGGAGTAATTAGTGGGATGCTGGGGGAGAATTCTTAGTATACAGCCTATTGGCTATATATGATGGTCATCTAGATTAAGGTACTAATAAACTCTTAATTTGTCCAAAAACAGCCAGTATGCTGTTTGATAATAAGCAGCAGCTAGTTAATGTTGAGAACTGTGGCCTTTTTGCTTAATTTAGTGCAAAAATATGAACTACTATAATATATTTCTAGTTGTGCATGTATGGTACTTGGCACACGTTTATTAACAATTACAAATTGATCAAATGGCACTTTTTTACCTTAGAGGATAGTTCCAATATGAAATACTGGGAAAACTTAGAGGGAGAAAGGTTTGTCTATTTCTAATGAGTGTGTTTATAAAATATTCTTAGGTTAACTATAAAAAAATGTATATTACACCGAAACATTCAATCAACTTACTCCAGGTTAGTGACCCCTGGAGTAAGTTGTATTCCTACAAATGATATTGATAATGATACAAATAATAATTTAATTTTTGTTAACAGTCAGATTTGTCACGCATTGTCAATTTTTGCAGCAGAAAACTGAAGCAAGTGATGTTACTGGGAGTGGGGTCCTGACTCCCTGTGACTTTATTAAAGTATATGGAATATTTTGAGAGAGGGCAGTGAATCTATGGCTTCACCAGGCATCAGAACTATTATTTTAAAACACAAGAAGCATGACCAGTAATATCTTGCCCTCAGCTTCACCTGTACAACAGTGGGTTATAAAGAGAGCCACCCACCTTCCTTTTGCTGCCTCCTACCAGTGTGAGAGGTTTTTCTACCGAAGCCTCCATCAAGATAAAGTCCAGATCAACGCTGGACTTTAAAAATGACAAAGAGTTTCAGTCCTATAACTGCTTCCAGGAATGGGGAAATGTGTAGCGCATAACAAGCAAAAACTTGTCATTATCATCATTGTTGACATGGAAGAGTTAAATGTAACTCATTTGGAAGGCAGTTCATGGTAAATTAGGAACACCAGATGGGCCATTCAAAACATTTCCCTAATCCATCTAGGAAAGAGCCCATCGAAAGTGTTTGGGCATCAGCAGAGCCTTTCAGAGGCATATCCAGCAGGTGATTGGACAATTGTTCCGTCAATCAACATTTATTATGGGTCAATCAGACAATGCAGTTGGCAGGCGCTTCTGCGTAAGAGAACGTGAGCCACTTCGTAAAACAAACTGTTGTCGAAACATGTCAGAAGTGGAGTGAAAATATCCTTATGACAGAGAAGTTTGTAGTGTTTTTATTTGTTTTTCATTTAATGAAGAAATGTGGTCAAAATCTGTTAAAACTACAACTGAAGCTGTTAGCATCTATGCTAATCTCTAGAAGTGCAGCCACTTCCTGCCATTGTCTTGCTTGTTTCTCTAACCTCTCCCTGCTCTAAAATACTCTGATTGGAACGTGCTGCTTTGGGACGAGCACAAATGTTGTAGATTGGAGCTTTTCAAGATGGATCTACATGAGCCATCATTGAATCAGTCTGGTCCAGCTGCTGTGCAAGGTTAGTTCATCGTCAGAGCCCATTCAAAACAAAAACATCCACATTTACAAAAGTAAAAATGAGTGTTTTCACTAATGTGCTATCAATAATGTACTGCTATACAGTACAAAGAGAAATACACCAATGTGCACATAATGCATTATACACTGATAATAGTAGCTATGATCTGTGACAAATCTTGTGACATTGCAGAAGCCTAATGCCACAATGAATGCATACTGCAATCAAAGCTAAAGGCGGTCCAGTGAAATATTAGTGTGTGACCTTTGTTTTTGGTGGAGACTTCTTTTTTTTTTTTTGGCCAGGCAGTGTATATAACATCATTGTCTGAAGATGATCGGAAAAGATAAAATTACAGTCCCCAGCCATTTTGGAAGTCCTTAGCTGTTTCATTTGCAATGATCCTTTCCGAGACAGAGTAACATTTTCAAATTCACAAGTGAGGTGATGCTAAATATGTTTTATGTTGTAGATATAATGGTAAAATCTTCAAAACTGACCTTATTTCAGACATTTTTCCATTAATCCCCTTCTAAAATCTCATAAACTTTGAGACAAGAAAATGCAGAAGTGCTAAAATGCTAACTAACTTCTCCCTTTTAGGACTTATTGATGCACCACTTTGTATAAACCACCTACAGCACCACCCTATGAAACTTTTAACCCAGTAGCAGGCAACAAAAAAACTGAAAGGATTTGTTCTGAAATCTTTAAAAAATATATATATATTATTATTATTATTTTTATTGGAATATTGGAAAATCATGTCCCATCACTACCCTCAATATGCATATCTTGGCCGTCATTCTTGATATGGTCTACACGTAGGCCCATGACATTAAAGATCATTTAACTTAATTTACATATACATAATCTGTCTAGCCTTGTTTTGTGCTTCCACTGTTTATGTAGACAGTGGCTGTTTATGGCCAGCTTGGAGAGACAGGCGAAGGTTGCCATATGGCGAGACAGGAAGGAGGGAAAGAGGAGGCATGCTGGAGAGGGGAGGCATGAGAAAAGACAGGAGGCTGTGAGGTGAGAGAGAGACAGAGAGAGAGAAACTAAGGGAGGAGGGGTAGCGTAGGAAGTTAGCAGGAATGCAAGTGAGGATAAACCAAGAGCAGGAGAGCATCAAGACGAGGGAAAATGATGAAGACCGGAAGACAAGCAAGAAGCAGAGGAGGTGACAGTGGAGGACGATCACTGCTCAGGGATGTGTTATGATCTGATACATCACTCTCACATAATGAAAAAATGTCTGTGGTATCTTGAAGGAAATCACAGGGATAACTGTAAAATATTTTATTTTTGTCAACAAATCTCAAAAAAAGAACAGCTTAAGTAATCATACACTTAATACTATCTCATTAAATAAAAGTCTAAAATAGAGTATGGCATTGACTAACCCTTTTGTCAAGAATCTTGAAATATCATTTGTTACAATTTGGTGTTATACAAATGGAAGTTGATTGATTGATTGATTGATTGATTGATTGACCTTTCCATATTTTCTTCTTCCATGGCATTGCATTGATTTATTTTTGTGAGTAAGTTATTTTTGCCTCAGTGAGCCAGTTTGGGGATTTTTTTAAGGTATATCGTTATAATCAGAGGACAGAATGGTAATGGGTTGTAGTGAGTCAGTGGAGTGTCAAGGGTTTGAGCCCAGCTCCTGTTTAACTTTTTTTTTTTATGTTGTTGTGACCTTGAGCGAGACTCTTCACCCTAATAGTGAGGGAAGAGCATTGTCAGTAGCTTTACAGGAGGTGGTCATGTAAGCTAAAACCAATGGACAACTTACATTAACTTCAACTATCCGTGAGCAAGGGTGAGTTTAAATGGGTGTGAAAACATAGATGTGACCAGCAGAGTGGTCAGAAAAATCAAAGTTTACAACTGACAATTTACATTTCCAATTGTAATCAGCATTGACAGCTGTTTTGCGTTACATAAGTAAAATGCATCTGGTGAGTTCTTCTAAAGTCGCTGCATGAAATGATTGATGGGTTTGTTTGTTTTCTCCTTTGTAAGAGTCCAGATTTATTTGGTTTCTGTCTGATGCTGGTGCTAAACTGATACTTCTAAAATGGTGCCATTAAGGGCTTTCCACAAGCACCAGCTGCCAGCCGAACAGCCAACTTGGGTCACCCCTTTACGAGACTGCTGGAAGTTGACTTCTTGTAATGTACAACATCCCTTTAAAAAGTTTAGAGTTAGAAGAGCTTTGGCTGGTTATGAAATGCTCTGCCCTTTTTTCACAAGTTGAGTGAGATTCATCTGAAGCAGCGCTGTTACTTCCTCGCGCTTTCATTTTTCTGATACATTTGTTATTATTGTAATGAAATGTTTATCATAGAGTGTTTTGTATTACGATATGGAGCAACTACTCTGTTAAATGTTTTTTTTACTAACAGAAACAGTCAAACTTAATGCACTTTTATGTGATTGTATTTTTAATTCTTTACTGCAGCTACACATGAAAGATTCAGACAAACATCAAAAAGCTTACCTGTTGTCTCCTTGGTGTTTGTTGAACCTGTTAACTATCTGCTAAACTGGAAATTGCATCTACTGTCTTGTAAAGGCAGAATACAGCTACTCACTTACTACTTGTTCCTGTCATGACTTAGCTCTTGAATGGGCATACATGTAGAGATATTTGAGGAAATTATTTTACCGCTATTTTCTACTCTATCTAGGCTGAGAAAACACTGTTAAAATGTTTGTTTGGTTGTTTGTTTTTTATAAAGAATCACATTTTTTTTTAGTTTTTTAGTCATCTTTGTCCCTAATTGTTTTTATTGAGTGACATGTGATATGGAAAAAAGAAGTGTTGTAGTTGTGAAGCCGATAAATGGTGGTGGCCAGTAAACTGATGCTAAGAAACGTATTCGTCTCCCTCCTGCTGTTCTTTTGGAGTAGAGTGATCCTTCCACCACACATTGAACCCCTATGTTATAATATGTTTCCCTCAGGGCGTATAGTTCATTTTTCTTTTTCATAGTACAATATTTTATGAGTTTTTTTCATTCATTTTTTGCATACAGGGTTTGATCAAGTAAAACAATTAGACAGCAGTTACATAAGTGAAATAACTTAACAGTATTTATATCAATATACTTCAAAAGCAAGAAAATTAAAACAAAATTGAAAACAAACTTATCAAGGATTAAACAAATATATTTTTCTTTTTAAATTCTTTATTTGTACCCTGTACAAGTATGTTGCTATTATTTTACTAAGATTGTGACAAATGACAACGTAAAGCATCTGTTGGAATTTCTGACAAATAATGGGGCTCTGTCCATCAAAAACAATTGCCAGTATCCCTGGCTGGCCCCTATTCCCACCACCAATTATTCCTTACGTCTTGAAAAACAATGGCCAGTGACTGCATGTCAGGACAGGATTCCCTTGCAAAAATACCTCACTTACCCCTTAATTTATGTTTCTTAAGATGGAGGGTAACATTGGACATCTCACTGATAAGAGAAGGCAGTTCAGCATGTTCGGCTCTGACATTCAGCAAATGGTACCAGGATGAAGGACTGAGAGCTTCAATGTGATTTGGTTTAGTAGGTATTGGATGTGTTGGTGCTGGTATTCCAGTGATAGTAGATTTTAATATACATCACTGGTCTTGTCAATGAAAATGTATAAAGGTCTTGAAGGTCTGATGTCCTGGTTGTGTTTGACCATTATCATCATGTCTTGGGTGTCTATTAAGCAAGAATCTGATTTAAGTTGAACAAAAAATGACAAATTTCCACCCTATGGAGGGTAAGATTCAGCTTTTTCTCCCTCTGTGAGCACCCAGATCTAAGGGGGCAGGGATTCTACAGGAGGCTATGATAACGACCTCTGTGCTGATGGATGATATTTATCTACAAGCAGAAAACACACATGTAGGTGGTGGCTGTATAGCTATTACATCATGAATCCCAGGAAGTAAACACTGGAGGATTTTAAGGGGCATTTCCTTTAAAGAGACATGGTGCATTACTCTGTGAAGAAAGAGTTTAGTAAAAGGTATCATGTTCTTCCGTTCCCTAAGCCTCTTCTAACAATATTAAAGCAAAGAAAACTGATTTTGCAGGACACCTTTAAATAAATAATGTTCAAGTTTATCAAACATTAAAACTAGTTGAATCTTTTGGTTAAGTCCCCATCACTGCAAACCAAATCTGAAACAAATTTATGGGAACAGCTCATGCATATTCATTTATTTTGTATTGTTATGGTCTGCTGTTAGAAATGTGAATGTGATTGTTTCCATACTTTACTGTTTGAGTTAAATAATTTAATATAAAGGAAGTGGGAAGCATCCTTTGGCAGTGAGTCCCCCCAAAGTCACTGCATGAACCGATTTATCTGCCCACAGTGTGATTAACACACACACACACACAAACACACACCATCTCTCCCTCTCTCTCTCTCTCTCTTTTTCTCCTTTGCTTGCTCGCTCTCCCTCATTCTGGCTCTGTTGCCAAGGCTACCGCACAGCCTCTCGCTGCATATACCTAGATGAAGCTGCCGCCTGTGGATCGCTCCTCTCTTCCCCAGGATAAAAACAAAAGAAACAAAAAACATCAGACTTTCATACATCCACTTCTCTTTTTACACTCACATTTGCATTTGAATCTTCCTCTCCTAACCTCCACACACACACACCTCCTCTTTCTCGGTCTGTCTCCTTCCACGCAATCATACTCCCTCTTCTCCTCCTTCTCCCTGCAAACAGAGAAGCAGTTAAGGGATTGGCGTGGTTGTTGGTGTTTGGCTCCTGGTCTTTGGCTCACAGACGAGCAGAGCGGCAGATGGCGATGTGAAAACGGGCTCAGCCAGGTAAGAGGACTTATCCTAAACAGACTTAAGGCTGTGGGTGAGTGAGTGTTCCAGCACCACCTCCTCCTCCTCTCTACTCCCTCTGTCTCTCCCTCTCTCCTGTGCAACATGAGGTGCATACCAATTCCTCAGCAAAGCCCCAATGGTGCATATGGCTGCTGCGCTCTTCTGGCTGTGAAAAGGTAGGGATGCGCGTTGTGGCTTGAGTGTGCATGCGTGTTTTATTTTGAGGTCTTTTTGAGATGATCATTCGCCAACAGGTTGATCCTTTTGATGCTTTTATTTTTAGGTGTTTCCTCTCTTATGCATCATCATCCACAGCTTGGTCTCCTCTCACTTGTGTCATTTCTCTGTGACAATGTGGGAGTCACCAGAGAGCGAGATGCAACAGTCCACCTCCCCTGGTGATTCATTACTAATCCATGCAGTTCTGCGCTGTGTGGTCACTCTGGCTTGCCGTAGCCATGTACCTCATATGAATGATGTGTTGTCTTAGCATGAATGACTGCCAAGGAAAGCCGCTCCTGCGCTTTGGTTGTGATGCAGTGCAATCATGTAAAACGGGGAGTCTTAATTTGTCTCCATACTCTTGTAAATACAATCTCTTAGCTGAACATTTTAATTATTCATGCAGTATAGCTGAGGCTGAAGTTTATTTGTGTGCTCATGAAATGTCTTTGAGATGCCCGTGAAGCTGCTGGAAAATATTGTTGGAGTATATGTAAACAAATGATCAGCTGTCAGTGTGATATACAAAGGGAATCTGCAGGCAACTGATAAAAAAAGA
Organism: Cetoscarus ocellatus; assembly: GCA_037902135.1. NCBI lineage: Eukaryota > Metazoa > Chordata > Actinopteri > Labriformes > Labridae > Cetoscarus > Cetoscarus ocellatus. The sequence continues at coordinate 336,470 of JBAMNC010000264.1, forward strand.
GTGTATTTTTATGGTCACCCAGAGCTAGGGCTGGTGACTATAGACCAAAATCAATGCTCTGTATATACGGGATAGTCAAATGATGATCCATGATTCTCAAGCTGCCAGCTGTTACAGGGCACTTTTAGTAAACAGTCAGCTGGTTTAACAAACGGCTTTGGTCTGAACACATAATATATCTAAAGCCTCTCACTGTACAGTTGAAGTGTTTAGATCGTGCCTATTTTAATATTGAGGATTTCTGGTTTGGAAAATTAGGGGCATAATTGGCATGAAATTTAGCCTATGTGTTGTCACTGTTGATCAGACCTCAGTATTTTTGAAGTTGGGTTGTATCAGATACTAGTAGTCAGTGAAGTGGCTGAAAGGGCACCCATCAGCGCTGTACCTTTAAGGAGAATGAGCTAAGACTACAGGTACACTGCCTTTGGCTGGAACAGTTATTTTGCGTAATAGTGTGGTTATTACAAAATAGAGCAAGACTTATGTTTGATTGAATGCACGAATGGGTGATAGATTTCAGAGCACTTTATTTTTCCTCTTGGAAGTCTTTTGTGTGGCAATACTTGATAATGTAGAAAATGGGCATGTGTTCCTCCACCTGTGTGCATTGATTCAGCCCATCTGCCTTTTGACTCCATGGACTCAGAAAGACAAAACAGTGGCACAGGGAACGAATACTGAACCAATTTTATGTGATTTTGACTCAAGTGGCGATGACATTCCTCTTACTGTGGATGCATGGGATTACCTTTACCAATAAAAAAAAATCCTCTGAAAGAGATTGAGAGGGTGTAATCAATACACAGACAGAAGAACACACAGCCATTTGCTGCTTTGTAAAACAGTGCCAAACACAAAGAGACTTTCTGGAGGCAAAAAAGTCCACTGAAATTAGCCATCCAATTGTTTGTTGACCCAACATAGTTTCTAAGCTCGTTTTTACATAAGAGTCACGCAATTGTGCAAAACAACTGTTCCAGCCAACAGCAGTGTACCTTACTGGTCGTCTGAGCTCGCTCGCCTTAAAGGTACAGTGCTGCTGGGAGCCCTTTCAGCCACTTCACTTACTATTGTCCAATACCTCAAACAACCCAACTTCAAAAATACTGAACTATTCTCTTAAGGCCCCGTTTACACGACAATGTTGTCACCAAAAATGGAAAGGTTTTTCCTTTGCCTTTTCAAAGCGCTCCGCGTTCACTCCACGGAAACAACTGAAAACGCTGTAGGGTGCATGCCAGGCCAGTAGATGGCGATGTCAGTATGTAGTGAAACAGTGGTGTTGCAACACGCGTATGCTTTCCGTTGAAGACAAACTTTTCACAAACAACAATGGCGAGTGGACGCATGAAGATGCAAGAGTTGTTTGTCTGGACAACAAATGTGTCTGGATATTTATGTCTGATAACAAACTGAGCACAGTAAGCAGCACACATGTTGCTCAGTAGATTGTTGTTGTTGTTGTTGTTGTTCCTAGAATGCGCGCACGCAGCCTTCATGTCAAAGAGTACTGCACATGCAGTGACGCCAGCGTTTCACCCTGAAACGCTGAATCTCATCTACATGGAGTCAGAGACGAATCTGTTTTCAAAACTTTCCACTCTGGACCCTGGTTTAGAAAGTTTGTGGATTCAGGCACTCCGGGCACCATTCTCGTGTAAATGGGAGGACGAAAACACAACGAGAACTCTCCGTTTGGAGAGTCAGGTGGGCACTTGGAAGAACTGAAACTTTTTGCACTTCTATAATGGCTACATTTTGCAACACTGGATGTTACAGCTCAGCAAAATTATTAAAACTTAAGTATCTGGCGAAAAAATCCATTAAAATTGTCCTTAAATACACCAATAGAATTATAAATTCCCATGGACTAAAATTTCAGATGAATTACTTTGAGTTATTAAGCAAATTACAGTAAGTGGTTATAACTAACCTTTTTTTGACCAAGATTTAGGCCTGACGTCATTTTTTCAGAGTTAAGATAAACTTCATTGGTACAGATACTCAGTCTTTAAAATTATTTGAAAAATATTAGATGTAATTAAAAAATGTGAAATTCTGCCCAGCTATATTCAGAGCTCTTGAGCTATAAAATCAAGGTTTCGCTGAGTGTATGCGAGAGGGTGTGTGCGTCTAGTGTGTGCGTGGGTGTGTGTGTGTAAGTTTGCCAATAAAGGTCGATGAGGCAGGTTTTGGCCCTTGTGCCTTCATCTCATGTTTCTATCACATCATCACTTTGAATGAGAGCTTCCTCTTACCTCGTCTCACATCACATTCAGCACATCAACAGCCCACTCGATATTTTGGTCTCATCTGGAAACAGGAAGTGCAAGTGTGCTAGAGACGACACACATAGCAAAACACATTCATTTTTTAAAACAGAGACACAAAAACAAACAAATATCAACGTGTTATATGTCCACTAAGAGAAAAAAAGAGACTGCATTCATTCCCCTTCTTTCGGGTTCGGGGGGCAGACACTGCTGCTTTGGTGGATCTCCAGAGATAAAGATACTTGTTTATTAAATTAAATATTTAGGTGTAGCTTACTGATTTAATGGAACCCCTAAAGTATGAGCTGACTTATAATCAAGGAGAAGCTCCGCTGTCAGGTTTGACTTATTTACAGCTGCTTGACCTTCTTATCATTATTTATTTATTTACAGAATATTCTGCAGCAGGAATGCTTGAACAACTTCATATTAAATGGTCATCGGACTAACCAAATTGGTGGGACAGAACTTTAAATTTAAGCTAGTAAAACAGACTGGCACAGGGATGACATCATTTTTGGGGGCAAAAATAGAAGTTAGCTTCAAGCTACATTAGTCTAACTACAACAGAGGGGCAGAGCAGCAAAGCTTTCTGTAACTGTTGTGGGACAAAGCTTAAACATGTGGGACAGGTCATCACAATGCAAATGTCCATCTAACCTTAATATAGATAAATAATATAAAATAAAATATATTGACTTTATTTACAATAAATAAATGAAGTAATGTAGTGTTATGATAGAATGATGTCTTTGATTGCACACTCTATGCAGATTGTGCACTGTGCTTTTATTTCGCAAAATCAGAAGTTAACAGATATATTTAGTCTGGAATGGATTTTCCCAACTGCTCAGAAGAACAATGCCTTTTTCAAAGGAAGTACATGTTTTACAACTCTTATGAAATTGTTTCCTTGTATATACGGAACAATGTTCTTATATTTAAGTGCTTGTTTTCATTAACTCTTCAACCATGTGTTCACTGAATAGTGGACAATAAAACAAAACAAACCAAAAAGGCACAACAGATCAATTATCATTAATTATTAATTATCATATCAGAACATTTCTCTGATGCTTATAAGACTGCTAAAGAAACAGTGTGCAAAACTGTCCTTCATCAAATTAAGAACAAAAGAACTGAAAGGTTTTGATTTCTGACTCTGAAGTTAACATATTTGTTTCCAGAAAAAAAATACCAAAAAAATTAAACAAGGAAGTCTTTGTCACTTACAGACTTTCAGTGCAACCTTCTGATTTAAAAAAAATGAAAAAAAAAAAAAGTACAAAAATAAAAACATTGATACAAACCAAAATATGTAATGAGGAAAGAAAAATTTTTTAAGTTCTTTCAGATTTTTCCATCACCACAGTTAAAGTAGGCACCACCACATGTCAGGCATTTCAAGCACCCTGGGCAGCACCTGATTAAAACACAAACAAAAAGCACTAGCCTAATGTTAAAATCTAACACCATACCTTTTTTTTAACATACCTTTCTTATAAATAAAGCATCTTTACCTTGTGTGTTGCTCTTGACTTTGTAATTTCTGTTTGAGCACGTTGCCTCCAGTAAGGCCTTCTCCTTGAGTGCTTAGAAACAGAATTCGTTACAGCTGTATACAAAGTTGCATTTTACTTAAATTTCACTCTTGATAAGGTCCACAGAGCACAGGTTGTGCTGGTCAGTCCATGCTGCTGACATGAGGGAAAATACTCACTCCACAGACGCATTTGTATCTGGGATGCTGAAGAGAAAGGATGCAGCAGCAGTCATAATTGGTGTCTCCATGCCTATAGGCAGAGTTGAGCGCTTGTCCACTACAGTAGGTCTTCCTGCAGGAGTGGCAGAGTAACACAGTATTCCTCATAGTGTTCATCTGAGTCCAGTTTGTCTCGTATCGGAAGAACCTCAACTGTATCACAGAGATGGGAGAATGTGAAACTGCTCGTCAGTGCCAAGCTTGCAACATTCTTCTGATAGTCATCTGAAAAGTCATACCACTTCTTAAGGTAACTTAGAACTTCCTGGTAGAAATGTGTTAGACCACTCTTGATTGCTTCCTTTTGGTCTGGATGTTATTGCAGGATAAAGCTGGTTTCTAATGCAAAGAAGAAATCCATCTGTCTGAGCGTGAGCTTTGTTTTGAGAGTGAGCATAATGTCATAAAGCTCACAGACAGTTGTGTCTTCTCCCTCCAACATCATGTAAGGTCTTCAGCCCATTGCTGAGGACAGAGAGATAAACTTATAGCTCAAGAGGTTGCCCATCACCATCCTGGTCCATTTCAAACAGCTGCCACAGTGATTTTGGGCAGTGATCTTCTCCCAGTGAGAGAAAGTAGCTCTTGATAGTGGTCCAGTTGTCATGCAGCCTTTTCACAGCAGGCCACAAACTCAACCATCTGGTAGGTATACATCTCAGAACAGCCTGATAGTCTACCTCCACAAAGGCAAACACTGATTTCTTCTGAATTCTTCTGTTCTTTTGTACGTTTTGAAGATGCAGCAAAATGATGAAATATTTTAACTTTTGACTCAATGTCAATGTTAAATCAGTTTCCTGCAGGTTTTGCACAGTGATGCACTACATGAGCCATACAGTTTGCCTTTATGATGCCTCTGTCGTCTGCTTTCAGTTTTTGGTAAACTGAATTATTTTTACATAACTAATTAATAATTAGCGCTTGCATTGTCTGCAGCATATGCAGAGATCTTCTCCAACGGCAGGCCATTTTCTTTCAACTTGCTTGTTATCTGGTTATAAAAGGTAGTAGATGAGGCATCACTGTCCTCATAAAAGTCTATTATTTTGTTTTTCAATACCAGTTCTGGTGTCCAATATCTAACAGACAGAGGGAAAAGTTCTGTCATGCTGTGGTTTAAATCATCCAAGGCCACGGAGAAAAAAGGCATGTGCCATCTTGTCATCTTGAACCACTGGTTGTTTCAACTCCTCTAAACAAATCTGCACAGAAGCAGGAGCAAGAACATCAGTAACAATTGCTGCTGCTTTTGTTCATCCACATGAGATCTTTTGCAATGGCAGAGTCTGAGAAAATGATGGGAGCTAGCTTCATACCACAGTCTGCTAACTTGTATGACAGCGAGTGCTGTGCAGTGTGGTAAACGTTTGTTATTTCAGCTGCTGCATGATTGAAAAAAATCTGACAAACTTCACAAAAAACACCCGGAGAATCTCCCTCCACTGGCTTTGCCCATAAGTAAACGCTCTGCTAGAGTTTCTTGTAGCTTTATTTTCATTTTTAGTGGTAGCTTCCAGCATTGTCTGCCAAAATGTGCATCTCTGTAGCTCATGTTGTACATGTCAGTGGGACATTTCGCTGGCAACTGGAGAGGTGGTGGTTGATGAATTCTTGACCTCACGTGAGCACAGATTGATTGAAAGCTGGCACAGCCAATGGCAATAGCCACATTGTTTTTCTTATTTACCATTGAAAGAAAGGTGGGATTTAGAAGGCTGATGTCCTGCACTTTGGAACACTGTAGCCAATTAAATGTGTCCCTATAATGCTGGAAAAATACTAAAATTGCAGGACAGTTCTGCTCAAAGCAGGACAACTGATCACCCTGGAGGCAAGTGGCCCATTTAGTGCTACTTGCAGTCCAAATTTGTAGTTTTACAGGTCTTTTTTACTCCATTTTGTTTATTTATTGATTTTGTTTTTTAATATGTCATGATTTTTATTTGCAACTTTATTTGATTGTATTTTTATGTCATTGTGTTTTCTTATTTGTGTTTTTCATTGTGTTTTTTTATGATCTGCTGTTGTGTTTTTTGATTTGTTGTTGTTGTTTGGTTGTTGGTGTTTTGTCTTTTGTTTTGTTTTTTTGTTTTTGTTGTGTTTTTGCTTTATTGTTATGTTTATGATACTCTATCTGTTAAGTTACTTGTATGTATGCATTTATGTCCCAGACTGTGTTAAAGGATAAGTTCGGTTTTTTGACACCTGGACCTTATTTTTAGGATTAAATACGTTCGTAGACTCACCCAGACAATTTTGGCGGAGCTCGGATCCGTTTTCGAGCAATTTAGATATATCCCACGGCGTTTTTCTCTCATGCCGTAGTAGCAGACGGGGCCAGAAATCGTATTTTGGGGGGCGTCAATACGTGTTTCCTCTGGTCTCAAGTCCCACTCTGAGCAGCAAAGGCACTCCTCTTCTGTTGTGTTTGCCGTGCAATGTCCACAACACCACCAGTTAGCCCCCATTCGTGGACGTACAGTGGTTGCTTGTTCTCTGGCCAGCTGTTCGGCTCTTTCCCTCTGCATCCTCCTTTCAAATAGCTCCTCATCGGTATATTCTGGTTCAAAACAACACAGGCATCCATTATACTCAAAGTCGTCGTCAGACACTTCTACATCGGATAAATATTCCGCCATGTTGCACAAAAGTAGCCGTGTAGCCTAGCAACAACAGCGGCTCTACTCATGTTCTTATCTATGACGTCACCAAAAGTTACCCATCCTTGTAAAGCCCCGGATGACCATAACAACAAAGTTGAGCTGACATGGTGATAACAATGGCCATTCATTTATAAAATGTAGCTGAAATGAGCGAGTTTCACAGCAGATAATGTCTAGTTTAGGGGCTTCGATTTCTGGCCCCGTCTGCTACTACAGCATGAGGAAAAATGCCCTCGGATGGAACTAAATTGCTCGAAAACGGCTCCGAGCTCCGCCAAAATTGTCTGGGTGAGTCTGAGCGTATTTAATCCTAAAAATAAGGTCCAGGTGTCAAAAAACCAAACTTATCCTTTAACAGATTTCACCCCTAATATTATATATAAGTAATATTTAATTTTGTCCTGTTTCATAAAATGTCATCAAGCCAAACTAGGCTATGAAGAGTCAAAGTTAAGAAAACATTTTAGTAAAAATATAAAGTTTTGATGCCAGTGAAAATACATTATATAGTGAAATTAGAACATATATTTTATCATTTTATGGCATTTGCCTTTATTTGAGAGATTGGGGAGATTGTGGATTGTGATGGAAAGGGGTGAGAGAGTAGAGGAAAACATGGGTTAAGTAATATTTTTTGGCACATCTGAAAATGAAGCTTCAGACCCGATCAAATGCACCATGAAGAGTTCTGTCCAAGTGCTCGACAGCCAAAGTGTGTGAGAAGAAAACAAAGATATTTACCTCGAAGACTGAAAGCGAAGAGAGGAGACATTTTTTGTCAGGCTGTGAATATTGTCACTCTGCTCCCTGTACAGATGCATGTTTGTGTTTTTCATCTCACCTCAATTTTGAGTGTGTGTTTACGGCACGCTACAGTTTGAGGGTTGCCACAGTAACCAAAACGCCAACCTCACTGCGTCACAGCTTTAGATAACCTTCACACACAAAAAAGATCTGCTTTTACTCCCATTTATCCCTCCATCCACTCTTCTACCTTTCCAGCTATTGTTTCAAAACGGAAGCAACGCTCTTACGCAACACAATGCCAGTGTGTGTGTGTATACATGTATGTACACTTAATGTCTGTGTGAACATTGTATTTATTTACATTGCCATAGCTACTAGTCAGGGTAGCTGGCGTCATCATTTCAATCCACCTTCGTAGCAAAGCAAAGGGAGACCGAGGGAGTGAAAGCTGCTCGCCTCTGTTTAACGCCTGTACCATGTTCCTCATACTCACACAGCTCCTGACACTAGTAAAGTGCTATATTCCGCTGAGCTCCCTGGTCGGTTTAACTGTGACCCATGCCACAAGGAGAAGAGTGAGAGGCTTTTCCTTGATGCATTCTGATTGGATGAGAGCAATGGGGATGTAAATATATGAGAGCATCTGGCTCCAGTCATTCCTGCTTCTAACATCAAGAGAAAGAAGATGTGAGAAAGGCCTTTATTTTGGTGCTTCCTGTAGTTTGACACATCATAGATCATCAAAATGTGAGGAGAGAACATTGAAGAGAAAAGTGTACGGTCTATGATAGCTCTACTATTGCGGAATATAGACTGTTTTATGTAATTCTTTATTACACCTGCACATGGAGGGCAGTGCACCATCTTCCCAATGTCTTTTGCAAGGTCAAGAGCAGGATAGACTCAGTCCGACCCATTCACCCCAGGCATCCCAGACGACCACAAATATTTGTATATTACTAAACCATCATCAAAGTGAAAATATTATATTCATTTTGTTTATTGTTAGCTTTCATCCCCTAAATATGCTTAAATAACTATTGTAATTGCTGTCGTTATTATAGGAAGATCATAGTTTTTGGGGAATTTTTGTTTTGTTTTGTTTTTTCTGTCTCTTTTCAAATATTCCCTCACTCTAGTTACACCCTCATTATTCAGACAAAGCTACCAAAATCACACAGTGCAGGAATATTTGCTTGTAACACAAGCATACAGACATGCTGACAAAACAAACAGTGACAAAGAAGGTCTCCTAAGTCTTTTTGCAATCAAACCATTGGTGGTTTGTGTTTTTAATGTGATTTGTCCATAATCCATAAGTCATGTAATCTAGAAGAATTGTATTTAAACATTATGTTTTATGATAGATCTGTCGTGCTCTGTGTATCAAAATATGCCCACTAAGGCCATTAAGGCCCACAACAGCGAAACCCAAGTTGCAATGTCAAATGTAAAGATTTAAGTATTTTCAAGCACATCTGTATCTAAATCTGTTTTATTTATAACAACTAAAATGTCCCAGGTGGTGGTAACCCAAAATAATAAAAGAGAATACAATCTTCGCATTTTAGTTGGTAAATAAATTCTTACAGAAAAAAAAATCTGAACAGGAGTGAATGTTTAAAACAGTTACAATACATGACAAGCTTATGGCCATTTTCTTAAGTGCTGACTTTTAGGGCACAATGGATTAAGTTTGACCTTTTTATAAGCTGACACAGTACAAAAATAAAAATAATCATTTTGTTGTGTTTTTTTTATGATCTGCAGACATCCTGTTTGTTTTTGCTTAGTGTCCATGAACTATATTGAACTATATGGTCAAAGTGACATATGAATGGTTAAATTTCTAAAAAAAAAAAAAAAATGTTTTTCTGATTTATTAGTAAGACTTTAGTATGTCAAAAAATGATGTAGTCCAAGTAGAAAATGATACTGATAAATTATCATTTTAAGCTTTGTATTTTGTTGCGTTATCTTACCAGTTTACTGGTAGAGTGAAATCTGTTACATATACAGTGATGTATCTCAGATGTTGTTGTCATTGCTCCTGCATTTGAGACAAATATTTACTGAGACGAGGACAGACAGCATCTTGTTGTGCCTTCATCCTGATGGTATAATTCATTAAGTATGTTAGGTTTCTAGGCCTTCTACTCCAACGTCCATGGATTAAACTTTTCACCAACAGCACAGGAGTAGAATAGTCAAGGATTTTAGGATTCATCCTTGAACCAATCCTGATTTCATTCCCCTTTTTCTCTATTATTATGCTGACCACATGAAACATATATTCTTGTTCTTCCGTCCCTCAGATCTGACTCTGCCTCACAATGGCTGATGGTGTCTGGTTGCCTCGGGATACAGGACTTTGCTTGATCATGTGAACTGACCCCCTCCTTGCTTCCCTGGTACTTTCATAGGTGAGTCATGTAACTGTCTGTTTACTTTTCTTGTTTTCTTTAAATACTCCAGTGAGCTGAGTAGGAATCGCTTCCTCCACATTGTTGGTCTGTAGTCATTAATAAAAAAGTAAAGTAGTTTCCTAACTCACTTGGAACAAATTTAGCATCAATAACACATTCAGACAAAAGTGATATGTGCGCAAACAGCACAGAAGTGCCCTCACGGGCCCCCGCATTCACACATCAACAGCGACCACGTGGCAGTAATCAACCAAATGTACAAAACACCTTTATCACTGGTTGAAGGACAAAGAGTAGGGCGGAAAAAGGGGGCCTGAATACACTGCTGACTGATACAGAGAGGGTGTGTGTATATGTGCGTGCGTATGTGTGTGTAGATGATAATGCTCAGGACAGATGAGAGGGATGAGAGCCACTCTGTTGCCAAGGTAATGGACAAGGCTGTAAACACACTACCTCTGACTCATCCCTCCACAATAGAGCCGCTCTCTCTCTCTGTCTCTCTCTCTCTATCACACACACACACAAAACACACAGTAATTTCCAATCTGAAGGGGACAAGGATCTGGAGATGAGATCCACTTCAGTCTGTTTAGCCATACATCCTAATAGGCCTGTGGAATAAAGACGACCCTAATGAAGACACATTCATTTTAAAAACACATTCAGGCCAACACATGCAAACACAGCAGCAGCAGCTTTGGCATTATATGTTGTCAGGCTGAATTTCCTTTCATTTTTGTTGCACCTCATAAAGGTACTCAACATTAAAAGCATGGAAGCATTATCTTGTTGTAGAGATGCACACTAGAGTAACTGCAGTAATGAGCCCAAAAATGTGGACGTGAGTTAGCATTTAGCAATTCCTGGTTCTCAAGCCCAAAACTAAATGGGATTTGGAAGTCTGGTTACAGATAAATCCATGAAATAAGGTTTGTGGTGAACACATGCTCATGAGATTTCAATGTTCAACAGGTAATAATAAAATACATCTGATGTTTGCTGCTTTTGAATCTTAACTGTTGTTGAGTGTTAAAAACCACGGTTGCTATCAAACTACTATCAAGGACTTAAAAAATGGCTGGGGACCCAATGGCAAGCATTTCCGATCATTTTCTAATAATCACTTATTTATTAACTATTGCCAGAGCCATGAGGACAAATTTGATAATGCCATTCAATTAAGAGGAAATTGTCAAAGAGGGGTTACAACAAGACATTGTACAAAGGAAATATTGTTGTTGCTTCCAAGTTGAACTGCCATGTTGTTCCATTGTAGTTACTGATAGCTTTTTACTCTTGCAGATTACATTGAAGCTTAAAACATTGTGAAAAGTAGGTTTATTTGATTAGATTACAAAAAAAAAAACAGAACATCTAAGTTTTGCCTTTTTTTCTTGTTGTTTTCCACAGAGTTTATTATCAGATATGATCCAAAACACACTGAAAAATCCCACAGGCTTTTGGTGAGCTTGCAGTCAAAGTAAACAGCACGATGCTAACTTCCACATAGGCCTAGAAAAAATACATCATATATACCACTCTATATATATGTAGACGGCATGGCTATTTAATTTGAGACTGCGCTTATGAGGATGAAACAACATGGTTCACAGTAACACTGAGTGTTATATACTAAAGGTCGGGAGTTCATACACAGCTGCTGCAAGTTTCAAGGAAATTCCATCAGCATGGCCTTGACTAAAACACTACAACACAACAACGACTAAAAGACACAAAGGATAAAAAAAAATGACAGAATTTGGAAATGCAGCAACAACAAATGAGAAAATAGGAGGGCAAATCAGAAATTACGATGATAAATCACAAAACACAACAACATATCAAATGCCACAACAGAAAGTAAAATGTGTTTTTAGACTTTTCCATTTTTTTAAGATTTTGCTGGGTTCTGTGATTTGTTGTTGTGTTTTTTATTTAACTTTTTTCTTAATTGTTGCTTTGTTTTGTTTTATCAAATTCTACTGTTTCTTATTTGTTGTGCTTTATAATGTGTTACTGTGTTTTTAATTCTAGGTAGGGATCATCAAGCTTTTTGTTGTGTTGTTGGGTCTTTTTGATTGTGTGTTTTCTTGATGTGATAGTGTTTGTTTATTTAAAAAAAAAAAGTTTGTTGTATTTTCTTCATTATTGAGGGTTTTGTATTTTATTTTGTGTCTTTAAATTTGGTGTTCACTTTATTGTCCTGTTTTTTGATTTGTTGTTTATTTTTATATTTGTAGAAGTGTATTCATAATTCTTGTGTTTCCTCAATTTTGTTGTGTTGTCTTATTTTCTTTTGTGCATTGATTGCTGACAGAAATGGTGTTTAAAGTGACAAATATAAATAGGTAAGCAAAGACAGAAAAATAAAGTAGAAGCAGCTGGATTCCACAGCATGACTGCATCAGAGGTTCCTTCATCAAACATTGGCAGGTCATGTTGTATATTCTGAAGTAAATTCTGATGCTACTTATAAATCTTATTTTTCATATAGATATTGGGGTTTTTGGACAATCTTTGTGATCATACAATCTCAATTTTTCAATATATCAACCATATTTATAGACAGCATGCATGAGTATTATGTAAAAATATCAAAATGCAAATACCATGCAGTGAATGTTTTTGGTGGTGTAATGAAGGACAGTTTTACTCCACAGGGAAATCATGACCCGCAGACTGAGCAGCTCCACCCGTTCCCACACTGAGGATTCCATCTTCCTTAGGCCTGATGAAGACCCCGTCTGGCTGGATGAGCCCACAAAGACAGAAAAAGTAAATGACAGAAATCTTAAGACAGATTTGATCCAGAACCGTAGAGATGGTACATCAGGGGAGCAAAACCCACCAGGAGACGAGGTGTACATGCGCAAGGTGTTTGCACTGGTGATTGAGATCCACTGCTGGGCCGTTATATTTGTCGTCTCCCAAGTCATGGTGAGTAAATGAACGTCCGAGACCAGATTAATTTGGTCAAGGAGGTAATTTTTTTTAAGATCTGCCAAAATGTAATCTTTACTGATCACTAAAGAATTCAAATAAGTTATATATTTTAATAGATTTTAAATCAGCAGTGAAGGTCCTCTGGGACTTTACAGCTAGATGTGGTACAGTTTTTTAAGGACATAGCTTAGTGGCAGAGCATTTGTTTGTGATCTGGTCAGTCATTAATTCATTTCTGAGGGCCCCATTCTCTAAAATTTCAATATAAATGCCAAAAGTCTGAGTAGTCTGAGAGTATGAACCACTTCGAGGTGGGTACATTCTTTTAATAGGGGTTGGTGGCTTAGCTCAGAGAGTCACTCATTTCTCAATTAGAAGGGCACACTCTAAATCTAACGAGTTGGCATTACTTAAAAAAATTTTGGAAACCGATTGCCTTAAAAAAGGTAAGTAAATATGATTAATAATCTTAGATCACATTTACTTTATATTTACTTGTTTTGTGTACTCTGAACCCTGTTGTATGTACTTAATTTTATTGAGTTATTTTAACTTGGATTAAGAAAGTTATGTCACCTTCCTATGTTAGTTATCCACAGTATCAACTCACTCATTCACACTCTTTTACAATCATTTACACACCAGAAACTTGGGATTAAGTGTCTTGCCCAACAACTTTTCACCATTTGTTGCCCAGAGCTGGATTCCAACTTGCAACCTCTTGATTACCAACCAAGCGCACTATCCAACTGAGCCACCAACACCTCACATACAAGCAAGCACAACAAAGGATGTTTAGTAGTTTTAAAAAATTGGCGTTTTACTTCCGTGTTGCAGCTTAATGCAGATGCGTTAAATAACTCACCTTGAGACTAAGAGAAATTCTGCCTGCCCCAACATCGAAATCAGTCTGTAGAGTAGTCTCCCGCCTGGCTTTACTGCACATGTGCAATCCTGAACTCAGTGTTCAATCACCATGATAAAAAGTTTCGAGTCAAGCTTACACACAGGAATTAAGTTGTAAAATTTTTTCAAGCTAAATGGGTTCCTTACTCATATTGATTGAGTTTAATCAACAGATTATTAAGATTTAAGTAAAGTGCACAAATGTAATTAAGTGAGAATAGCTATTACATTTTAGAGTGCATAAGTTTTAGCCCAGCTCCTGCTACCTCATGTTGAAGTGTCCTTGAGCAAGACACTAAACCCCAAAATTGCTCCTAGTCCTGCATTGGTGATGAGAAAACGGGTGTGAATGTGATAAGCTGATACTAGGTAGAAATTTCAACCATGAGTGTGTAAATGTGAGTGTGAATGGGTGTGAATGGGTTGATGTGACCTGTGGTGCTTTAAATGGCCAGATAGATGGATAACTTTCAGCATTTATTCAATAAAAAATAAGCAGGTTCTATTTAAGATGGAACAAAACAAATTTGGAAACAAAAGAGAGGAAAAAAGAGACAAAAAGGAGCAGATCAGGGAAGCCACCCAGAAAGGCATGAATGCATTTATTTTATTTATTTTTTGCTGCCTTAAAGGAACACTCCAACATTTTTGATGTTTTCATGTCTTACTTCAGTCCCCAGTCCATGACAAGCAGGTAGACACCATTCTTTTGAGTGTGCGTTCAGTAACAAGAAAGAGATGGACTTAGATCACCAATGGCTAGCTTAGCTTAGCTCAAATGCCGTAAGTATATGACTAGTGCTATATCCTGTCTCTGTCTACAGACATCAGATAAACTCTAGACGGTCCTGTGTGCTTGTTGTATTTTTTATTGACCGCGTGACATTACGTTATCTATTTTTAGACTAAGATTAGCATTTTATTCAATTTTTGAAAGAAATACTTACGAAACTAAGCCACAGGGCGCATGCGCAAACCACTGTGGAAGTGCTTCTCAGCATGTCAACAAACCAAAGCCTCTGTTTACGAGTAGAGGAAGATTGCTACTAAGGATTATGGCCGACTTTATGAGAGGACAAGGCTGATTTCTCCGGGACTGACTCACATTCAAAACCTTACCTATTTGAACCAGAAATATACGGAGGAGGAACTACATGTTTTGAAAGCTGAGCGTGCACGAAGAGAAGCCAAGGCAGTGGAACAGCCTGGGGCTGAGGGGAGAGTCCGCACCAGCATAGACTGTGGTGTATGTGTGGGCTAGCCTTGGGGCTGAGGCAAGACACGAAAACATCAAAAATGTTGGAGTGTTCCTTTAAATAATAATATTTGTTTTCGTTTATGTTTTCATAGGCACTCAAGAAATTAACACATAATCATAGAAAACCCAGCTTTGATATCCAAAGATAACTAGAAACAAAAATTAAAGGTCTGGAGAAGGCAGCCAAACTTGACGTGTCAGCTAAATGGAGTAAAATATGTTGTTACGCACCCGTCTATGGGGTGAATGCATAACAACATATTTTAGGACATAAAGGTTGTGTCACTGTTTGGTCCCCAAAATTAAACACTAGAACAATACACAAATTCACAAAATTTATTCTGAAACAAAAGGCAAAAGGAATTTACAAAAACAAACTGAAAAGCAAGTTCTTAAACAAAAACAGGGTACACAAACAAAAGGTAGCCAGAGCTTACACCCAAAATAAAGAATAACCCAAAAATACTAGCTAATAAAAAAACTACAAACTAACAATCACAAAGTTACTCAAAGTTAATCAAAAGCACAGTTTGGAGGCCAAGAGTTGCTGCTGCTGTCAGAGGACGCCCGTGTCTATGGCTGCTTTCCAGCGGCGGTTTGGACCTGTGAATCACGATTTCAAAGTTACGAGTCACAACTTCATACCATTCCAGACATTCTTGTGTCGGGATGTATGTAGAGGTAATTTGATACACTTAACATGTGATAATACATGTAGCACAACAGAAAATAATATTTCTATCTTCCCCAATACAATATTTCTTACCGGGGCCGCCATTATGTTAAAGGGACAGTTCAGTTTATTTGAAGTGAGGCTGTATGAGCTCCATATGGCCACAAAGTACATTAGATGCAGTCAAAAGCTCTCTCCTCTCCCTCAGTACACCACAGTTTGTAAGAATCTGTTACGCAGAAGTAGCTCATACAACCCCACTTCAAATTAACTGAACTGTCCCTTTAAGCTGTGTGACGTTTAACGAGGAACTTGGAGTAGGTTGAGCATCATCGAGTTAACAGGTGTGAATTCAGAGGTTTGACTATAGCGCCACCCACTTTTAGCCGGTAAATCATGGGTTGGGGGTTGCTTGGAACGCACCCTATCTCCCAGCTGAGGCTTTTTGAATATGTCCTGGTTATCTCTTGGGCCAGTGGGAGAGCTGCGGGTCCTGCCGCTGGTCCCGCTTCCCCAGCTAATCACAGGAGGCTACCTGCATGTCAGCAGAGATCCTCCTGTGGACAAACCACTCACTCCTGAAATGCACATACAACAGGAGCGAGCATCTCCACAAATAACATTAAATAATCACAATATACGGATAGGTCCGTAACATATGTATACTATTCAAATAAGGTTTGGAAACATTATTTTGGTTGATTATTTCTCCCCTTTATTAATACCAACCGGTATTAATATATTATATTTATATTGCTGGAAAGCTTGATTTGTCACTTTTATAACAAGGTACAACTTGTAAGAATCATGCATTTGTGGAATGAGCAACACAGCTAAACATGTGGGTTGTGCCCCAAAAAAGTCCCTTGCAACTGCAAGCTGGTGCTCTGTTATGTAGAGTGGCAGCATTATATGGTGTCAGCCCTGGTATTATTTTCATTGTCTGGTTGAAGACATAATGTCTCAGCATCTTTTCACAAGTGAGTTAATGCATTTTTGTAAAACTAGTCAGTTGATCAATAAGTATACATTTATGCAGTAAAAAAGCTCACTTCCTTTTACTTATTCCTTTTTTTTTACCTGTACACTGTCCCAAGTCTCCCTGATTGCTTAAACATGGATGATGGTGAGTACACTGTGACAATCTTTTCCTTTCTCCCTAAAGGGGTACTGGGTGTTTTTTGTGGTGGAGGGAAATGGACCCTTCTCTTCCATCTACAAAGCCTTGCAGGTCATTGATTTCTACATGAGCATCATCCTACACTGTCATCCCCTTTTTGGGATGGATGTAAGTATAACTCCCATCTGAACTTCAGAAAAAAATGTGGTGAGATGCTGATTGATGTGATGTCTTCTCCTTTGTTCTCTCTCTCTGTGCATTGGGCAGTCGGTGGTATTAATGAAAGATGTGATGAACACCACACAGAACATCTGGATGGTCCATGCTATTGGAGTCAGTGGATGGGCCGTCTGTGTATTCACGGTAAAACATGGGACTAATTGCATTTTGCTTAAAAGAGAGATAACTATAAATAGCTTTCATATCTATGCTGTAGCTATTTTTCCGCCCATGTATTTCACTTTAGTGTACAGGGATATTTAACAAGTCAATGCTGGACAGACAAAAATAAACCACAGGTTATCAGTGAAGACATGTTGGTACTGTGTATTGAAGTTGGAAGTACTTGGGTGAAGTCATCCTGCTATCAGAAGGCTAATTGATGTAAATGCATGTAAAAAGGCCTTACTGGGGATCATAGTAAAGCTTAAAAGTTGGTATTTCACCAGAGATTATCTCCCACAATTGAGCACTAGCTCACTTGTCAGGAGGACTATTTGGCTTCCATCTAAGTCCCACCCACTAAAAAATATATGTCTCTTTACAAAAATGAAAAAAGTCTATTGCACACCACCTGCACAAGGGAGCAGATGTATTTAAGAATGAATATGAGGTTGAGATGTGTGATCCAGACCTGTGTAATGTCCTCTTCTCTGTTCTTTTCTTGCTGCTGCTGCTGCCAGTATATGCACCCATATATGAACCCTCAGAGGTGCATTCATGCGCATGCTCAGTGTAACAACAGGAGGAGAGACGTCTACGTTTTTCACATCAAAAACAATCAAAAACAGTCCATGGACGTCTAATTACACTCACTTTTTGTAGGTCATTCACATTGTGTGCAAGTGGCGTTATGGCAAAGGCTTGTGGTCTGCAGACAGACTGATGCGGAACAACAGTGATCGGCGTCAGTCTGTGAGCCGGCAGCCCTCCTTCACACTGTCGGAGTGGACAGATGCTCAGGAGGACCTGCTGGACATTGACCCTGTGCCTGAGACACCCGTCTTTGACCTGGGCACTGACAACAGGACTGAGGGAGATGCAGCAACCCTCACTGTTACACCTGTGGGGCTTCAAGAGAGGTGAGAGAGGGCTGGGAATTATCTTTGGAAATAAAACCAAAGGTTAGCTAACTGGCTGTTTTTTGTGCATATATGTGTATCTGTAGAAAAGCATCTACATCATCCTGACTCTAAACTTGTTCAGATTTGTTTCCTTTACCCAAGAGATAATGCAATATCTAAGTATTGTCTCGTCAAGACCATCTCTCGAAGCTTTCATTCCCCCATTCATTTTTCTATTTCTTACGATGGAGGATTATGGCCACGTAAAAAAAAAGAAAAGAAGAAAAAGGACGATTGAAAAAAAAGTAAAGTAAGGGAATAAAGTCATAAAGTTACGAGATTAAAGTCAAAAAGTTACGAGAATAAAGTCATGAAGTTATGTGAAAAAAGTCATAAATTTATGAGAATAAACTCGTTGTTTTAGTCTGTAGAGGCTATCAGAAGAGCAGCAGCTGTCTGTACAAAAATAAGGAAAGTCGAGCATCAAGTGAAGTTATAATTTAGTATAGGTTTCACAAATAAGGAAATACTTCTTTTGGCACATCAGCATCACATTATCATGAGTATTAGGACCCTGAAAGGATACTGCTAGAAACTGGGGCTTTTCTGAGGAGAGACCTACACCAACTTGGAGGACATTGTCTCCTTTTTGGAAGAGGAAATGTACGCTCTTCCGGTACAACCTTTCAGAATAAAGTTCGTTTTCTCTATTAATTTAGATAGATTTATGACTTTATTCCTGTAACTTTATGAGATTATTCTCGTAACTTTATGTGACTCTATTCTCGTAACTTTATGAGATAATTCCTGTAACTTTTCGCCTCTATTCTTGTAACTTTAGGGTTTTATTATCGTAACTTTACTTTTTTTCTAAACGTGCTTTTTTTTTTTTTTTACATGGCCCCAATCCTCCGTTGTAATTTGTAATGTGGGAGACCACAGACACAAGGGCACTTTTAAATGTTTGTTCACTTAAAATCATTCAAACACAGACACTTGACTGTTTTATCAAACTGTGAGACCAAAAACTTAACAACAGACTCAAGATCTAACAGAAACTCATGAAGGGGATCAACAGTCAGGGTGGCAAAGTATAATTTTAGTGTCTGACCACTTTCCACCAGGAAAGACACCGAAATGATTAGTATTACCTTTTTATGTCTTGCTCCTGTTCTCTGTCTTTTTGAATTAAAAAAAATAGACCTGGTTGAGAATAAGGTCAAATTATGTTTATGTTTGCTTTTATACTTGTGAGTATAAAGTAGCTAACATCAGCTTGGTTTTGCTTCTGGTCTGCTCGCTCACAATGTCTGTTGCAGATATTACACTGTTGGCAACCCAGACTGAAGCTGTACATGTTAAACATGTTTGACATCTCTGATTTGAGATCATAAATGTTGTGATTCAGTTGTAAGCAATGGATAGTTGTATTTATGGCACACTCTTTGGGATTATTTGGACAAGTTGTCAGTTTTGATAAGCCTGGAATGGGGTCAAAAATTCAGCATAAAATTCTATAAAATGAACCAAACCGATGTGATTCAAGAGTTTTTTTATAGACTGTCAAAATGTGGAATGGCAAAATATAATTTAAGATTATAACTTCTCAAAAATTCATTTGGTAAATACTCTGAGGGCCTGAGAGCCCCGCTGAATGTTTTTTAATCTCTTTCTCACAGGAGGGGCTCCAATGTCTCCCTGACCTTGGACATGTGTACACCGGGCTGCACCGAACCCTACGGCTATGGAGCTCAGCTTTCCCCGCGTGATCAGTCGGCCCAGGAGTACCTACGACAGGGAACACACGTTCTGACCCCGGCTATGCTACACACACAGGCCATGGACGACCAGGGCCTGCAGGCTGAGTTTTATGTGAGCGCAGTAACCGCAGCTCATCCACCTACATGTTTAAGATTAACAGGGATGAACAGAGACTCGCCAGAGGAGACATACACTGACACACACACAACCACACACACACACAGACTGGATAAGGTGAAAATGCACATACACACACACACACACCCAGCGGAGCAGTGTACACACCCGTTAGCTTTCCTCTGTCTGTCTGTGGGCGAAGGCAGAATGGATACGGGCATATTTGCATACAAAACCCCACAGAGGATTTCAGTGTCTGCTAGGCAGAAAGATGAATGTTGGAGATCATAAGTTAGTCCACTGCAGTAATATGATTGTTGGTACGGAAACTACAATGATTACTTTTCACGAGGCATACTCACTTTACTCAAATAACTGGAGTACTTATGCGATACAGACAACACCAGTAAAAATAGTTCTCCACAATAATACGACCCATTTTGCATATTAACAGGACAGGGCACTTAACAACAATTTCTGACAATTAGGGGAATTTTACACCTAACACCTGTGGTCCAACGAACACTGGTAGGCTATACTTTTTAGGAAGGTTAAGTTTGTTTGGGCTCATGTGAAAGCTCACACAAACTCTGATTCAGAAATGGGCACAAGTCACTGGTTGTCCAACTCAAGTCTCAAGTTTCTAAGGAGCAGTTGTAAGCCCCTCAGGTCTCTCTTTGAGTTAATGATACTGAAACTTGCTAGATACAATAATAAAAGGATAACAAGAAATACTGCATGCTATATAAACTGAACAATACCAACGTTAAAAGTTTGAGTGTCTAAGCGTTTAATTACTCTGGGTCCTAACTAGTAATCATAATACACTGTAAAAAAACAAACCCACTAGCCTCTCAAACACAGTAATGGTAATCTTGTTTTAATGATGTAGGTATTATTAGGTATTAGACATCTATTTTTACTGATGTTGGCATTTCATATTTTTGGTGATTGGGTGAAATAGAAACAGTTTCTGACATTTTTCCTCATAAATCAGATAGTTTTGCATACACTTGTCATCATTTTATATATAAAAACACAGATAAAAGCACTACTGAGCATGTGCAGACTCTATTTCACCATCTAAGCTTACTTATTATAGGGGTTATTGACTATGCCCTCCCTGTTTCACTTGTCCCCAGTCTCCCCCACTGGATCAATACTGAAGCCAGATTTTTTGCACTTTGGTAACCATCAATTAGTATAGTTGAAACATAAGTGCGACTCTAGCCTGAGTCTCAAACTCAAGTCGGCCATCTCTGCTCTGGTGCTGACCAAAGAACTGGACTCTGGTCCAGAACCAAACCAAGTGAAAAATGAAGCAATGTTTGCAGCTTCCCCCGAAACTGAGTCTGCTGAACTTTTTGGTGTGAAAGCGACCTGTAGACTGGTACTAGTGAGTTTAGTGATTAACATGGAAAGTATTTTCTCACCGTTCAGATAGAGATGTCTGCTGTGTCTTCAAAAGTATTCAAAGTTGATAAATCTATTAATTTTGAATGAGGTCTTTAAAAGTTTTTAAAGTCTTATTGGCAGATTTGTAAGCCATGAGATTTATAGCTTGTTTCAAGTTTTATTGTAAATCAAAAATGTTGACAACCTCTGTTTTCCTGAGTTTTGGTTTTATATTTAGATATTATTAGTCACCAAGTGAGTCAGAGTTTGAACTATTTCTGTTTGTTTTTAACTGTATAATTCCTTGTTTCTAACATATTTTTAAATGTTTGTTTTCTAGGAAACCTTGCTCTGGGTGTGTAACGCAACTTATTTTCTCATTTGTCCCTATTAAAAATGGAACTATGTCACAAATGTAAGGAGTCATACTAAATTATGACTGTGTAGTTAAGCTACTATATAATCAGTAAAACATGCTTGTGTTTCTTATGTATTTATTAGAAATTTAAGATCCAATCAAGTCTTCAAACAGTTTTGAGAAAGAGTTTTGAAAAAGGTCTGAAAGTTATGAAAATCATTATTCAACATCAAATTATACATAGAGTTATATTTTTAAAGATACATTTTCTACAGGAGCTTTCACAAGAACTGCAGCCTTTAGAAGGTACTGATTCTGTTTCCACAGAACCAATGGGGTCCAAGTGATGCCCAAGTATATCTGTTTTACAACAAAAAGGTCACAGTTATTTTTTGGGTATTTCTGTGCCTTTATTGACAGGAGAGAGAGACAGTGGATAGGCTTGTGAAGGGGTGTGAAAGAGGGTAGGGGAGGACTCTCTGCAAACTGGCCACAGGCTGGATTCAAACCCAAACCAGCAGAAGCATGTATATGGGTCATGCCTGGTTGCTTACCACTCCGCCAAACCAGCACGCAACAAAGGTCACATTTATTAAGAATGTCAGTAACTCTGGAGTACATTTTGCAGTACTGAACACTTCTGTCCATTAAGCACATACGTGTCATTTAACAGCAGAGTACTTTGTCTAATCTCTACAGATTTTTAGATCTTGGTTAAGACACAGACAGCAGTGCACTCCAGGAACCTTTAAAGACCTTAAAAAGTACTTCTGGGACTAAGATCAGTAACTATTCTGGTGGAAACACAACAACAGGAGTCTGGATTGGGACTTTCCCATATTTTCTGTGAGGACTGATGGTTTTTGCACCCATTGTTCTGTGTCCATTGGCAGGAAACTCCCATGAACTTTGTGGACCCTAAGGAGTACAACTACCCAGGGTTGGTGAGAAAGAACCGCTACAAAACCATCTTGCCCAGTGAGTAAAAAGAGCAGGATCACCCAATGAAGAGATAATGCAGCTTTCATGTCAGAAGAGAACAAACAAGATATAATTTCCCACCTTCCCAAATTAAAATCAACCTGTCTGTTTGTAATGACCTTATTTCTTTTTACTTTCAGACACACATAGCAGAGTGATCTTAGAGTCACAGGATGAAGACGATTTCCTCACCACCTACATTAATGCTAATTATCTCAAAGTAAGAGAAAAATGGCGTGCAAAATCCACCTCCAGCAACAACACAGCTGATATATATTTTCATGTTTTCATTTGTGTGTTTGTTTGCAGGGCTATGGTGGTGAAGAGCGAGCATACATTGCTACCCAGGGTCCCACTGTGAACACGGTGGGGGACTTCTGGAGGATGGTGTGGCAGGAGAAATGCCCTATTATAGTGATGATCACCAACCTGGAGGAGAAAAATGAGGTCAGAGATAAAATAAACTCGTTATGATGATGATGATGAAAAAGGAAAAAAGGAAAAGGAAAAAATATACCCTTGTGCTTTTCTATTCTCTCACAGAAATGTGCAGAGTACTGGCCCGAGGACACTGTGACCCATGAGGGCATCGAGATCAGCGTTATTTCTGTTACCCAGGAGGATGACTACAGTCTGAGGGTGTTTACTTTGAAGGTAAAATCAGAGAGACTAGTTATGATTTATACATAACACAAATACATCAATTTATAGTTTATTCTAAAACATAATATAGACTGAGCATTGCATTAGTACATTCGCAAGAATAAATAAATGAAATACTGCTGATTTGACATGGCTTCTAACATGCTAACATTTACATTACCTCATTACCTTTTTGTGCTGCTTATTATGTGAAGATTTTCCATGAAATGTAAATGCTGGCTTGATGTTTAGTATTCACACCTCAAGTAATGCAGTTGCTACTGAATGGGGTCCTCGATTTGCACAACAGTAAAAAAAGAAAGGCAGGACATGACTTTTAGTTTAAATGTTAATGACAATAGATGAAAAGTTTATCAAGTTATTGATGATACATCATGCTTTAAAAAGAGAATATGAACTTTATGATGGGAATAATCCAAAAATGTGTTAGAAGTTTAACCCTTTAAAGCCTAAAAGCACAAATTATAGCCAGACAATTCACAGTTTTTGGAGCTGAAATGTTTATTTCACTTTCTACTGAAATCCAAAAAAATCTAAATTTCCATAAAATGAAACATTTTTTGTATCTCATCTGATACATTAGGTGTTTTTGGCAACTGATAATCCATTTGAGGACATTTTATCATTTATCTGAAGTAAAGTGACATTAATCATTAAAAGAGCCATTGTACCATTGTTGAGGCCAGTTCATGCATGCTGCACTGTGCCCACTCTCTAAACCTAAATTTTTGATAAACCTACTTACAGACATTGATGTCATGCTTAGGTGGGACTTAAGACTGTCTGACTTACTTGTAGCCATGTCAATAATGTCCCTAATTTTCTGAAACCAGAAGAACTCACAGAAATAAAAACGGGATTGTTTTTAAAAAATGAACTCCCTGCACAGTGAGAGCCTGTAGATACATCAGATATTTTGACCAAAGCTGTTTGTTAAATCATGCAGTAAAGATTGTCCATTCCCCACACAAATAACTTTCAGGTTTCCTAAAACCAGCCTCTAGAGGGGTCTTGAGGAACTGCAGATTTTGGTACTTCTGTATTGGTATAATTTTTTAGCCACACAGGTTGCTGCTTGACAGTGAACAGTGTTTTATAGCCATATATTTACAGTAATAGCCTTATGTTGTTTTTCACTTTTGAATATTGTCCTAAAGTGTACAAAAACTTACATAAAGTGAGTTTTTTTTCATCATTTAATCTAGGGATGAACCATATTATTGGAACAATGTCAGTATTGCTGGATATTTGCCCATAGAAATTGGCCATAATTATCTCTTATATTTGCTGTGATTTGGAAAAATGTACAGTTGTACCATGATTATTTACCTCATTATCACTGAATTACCACTTTGATAATTGTAAATATAATTTATTAAAGGATAAAATGTTGTTTCTTTTGCTCCACATCTGTTTCCAACACAATTGGACTGTAATTTTAAAAGAAACAGGTCAATTATTAGATGGAGACCTTGTGCTCTTGACACAAAATATCTTTATCTGTATCAATATTGATATCGGTATCAGCAATATTGAGTTTGGAAATATTGGCATATAGGATATCTGCAAAAATCCAATATCGTTCATCCCTTATTTAGTCTTATTATCAAGGCAACATGTGATGTCATAAAGTGTAGCTCCTGCCCATCTTTCTTGCAATGTGATGCTCTCATGGACTCACACTCTCAGACCTGATGCCATTTAAGTGTCAATGAGGCCTGAAGTAACTGGCAATGTTAAAACACCTCATTTCAAGATTAATATAAGACCAAGTAATAAAACAACCACAAAGCCATTATAACATTGTGCCAGAGTATGTTTTAGACTGCCATGGTGTACAACATGTAATGAGAGTTGGTTGACTAAAAGTTCCTCAGCTCCCTTCTATTCAACTCCATCTCTGTGTTCATGATGAGTGTTTATGTGTAATTAGGGCTTTGGTGTCACTGGCACTTAGCAAGCCAAACATGATAATTCTGTAAATGCTGCCTGCATCTGATTACTAATCACCATGGGATCATTACATAACTGTGCTCTGAGTTAAAAGCATGTTGTTTATTTAACCCCTCTGGTTAATGTTATCTATCTGCTGGTTTAATGATCACCATCAGACCTGGGGGAATAAACAAACAGGAAGCAGAGTGATCTCATTATGTAAAAACAGAGGAGCCACAGGTGCATCAGAAATCAGCCTGTCATTGTTTGTCTGAACACTCCTGTTTCCATGTGTGTGTGCATGTGTGTTTCAGTGTGAGGGAGAGGAGCGCAGTCTGCAGCAGTACTGGTACACCTCATGGCCAGATCAGAAGACCCCAGACAAAGCTCCACCTCTCCTGGAGCTAGTGCAGGAGGTGGAGAGGGCCCGAGAGGAAGCCCCACCCTCCAGTGGCCCCACAGTTGTCCACTGCAGGTATAAACATGTGTATTTTCTGTGCTGTAGAGATGGATATCTGTAAATTATATGTGACCAAAAGTAAGTCAGATGCATATGAACAAATATACTGATTGTGTAAACAGAAATTTACCCCAGTGAGGTTTTACCATGTCTTGCCTCTAATCAAGTTTTATACATTTTGTTAACAGTGCTGGAATAGGTCGTACTGGCTGTTTCATTGCCACCTCTATCCTGTCCAAGCAGCTGAGGACTGAAGGTGTAGTGGACATCCTTGGAACCACCTGCCAGCTCCGCCTTGACAGGTGGGATATTTTTTGCACGTATTGATAGAACTATCTGTAGTCCTGGCAGAGTATGTATTTTGCTTTTGGGTGTTTCACTCACACAGATCCAGTGTTCTAGGAGCCCGAAGATGCACATTTTGGAAAATGGGTCCCAAAGTAAATGAATCCATCCTTGAATTTCTGTGTTTACAGCTAAAACGCACATTTTCAAATTCTATGATCTCATCGCCCTGCCTCTCCCTTAGACCACAAGTGCTAACCCCAACAACAACAGAAACAATAGCAGAATACAGGGTCACATTTGTGCTGCCGGAGCTACTGAGCTTGTTATGGCTTTTGCAGCAAAATTTTCTGCTATGCTCCCACCACTGTGAGCAGTAAGTGGACATGGAGAACAGCATACATTACATCTTCTTTTGTGTGTTTACATTGCACATGTTTTATGTGCAGGGTCAGTGTCTTCCTCTCTGGTTTTGGTGTATGTCTACAACAGCGTAACAGCGCCATTTACAGGCCTGGCATGTATATTACAGGGTTTTCAGTGTTTTCATGTGAACAGACATGACATGTCTTGAAATGATGCCATGTTTACAGAAAATGTTTTTTTTGTTTTTTTTTTTAATGTTTTGTCTCTGTTTGAACCAAAACTACCTGCCTGTGTTTTGCTCTTTAGCCCCTCATTTTCACATAACATATGTTTACAGTGGCAAGTCTACTGTTATCCCTCAATCACAGAGTGGTGTAGTGATGACATATTTTTGCAGGCCAACCCACAAGTTAGCATGGTTCCCTCAACAAAAAGCCTATGGGATTTTCCAGTTTGGTTTTGGGTGATAATAAGCTCTGCCCATTTTTCCTGCTTGTAACACATTAACTTTGAGGAAAAAAATGTGCACTTGCTACCTAACATATTCCACCGACTAACAGGTGCCATGCTGAAGGGATAATCAATGTTGTTTACTTCATCTTTCTGCGGTCACAATGTTCTGCCTCATCGGTGTGCATTGGAAATAGGTGCTTCAGTCAAAATAGTTGCTTCTTAGTCAAACCACTATGTTGTAGTTCCATAGTAGCTTAATAATAGTTTTTTACTCTAGCCTAATATGTTTAAGCTTAATCATGAAAGTAGGTTCATCAGTTAATATTATCGCAAAAAGCAGAACGTGTAAGTTTCATATTTTTTTGTTTGCCACAGATCTTACTATAAGAATAATCCAAAACACAGTGGAAAATCCCATAGGCTAGAACCAGTGCAATGCCAGCTTGGCCCATGAAAATGCATAGTCCCTGCACCACTCTAACCTTACCCAACCAGATGGACTGTCTGACATATTTCACCAGTCCATCTGGTAAAGAGCCCATAGAAATTGTTTGGGAATGAGCAGAACCTTTTAAAAGCATATCTCGCAAGTGATCGGACGATTGCTCTGTCAATAACATTCATTACAACCCGTCAGATAATGTAGTTCGAGGTGAAAAGGACAAAACTCGAGCCACTTCGTAAAACAGACTCTCTGAAAAACATGTCAGGAGTGAGGCGAAAATATCCTTCGTATAGAGAAGTTGGTGTTGTTGTTTTTCATTTATTAAAGAAATATGGTCCAGATCTGATAAAACTGCCACTGAAGCTTAGCATCCTTGCTAATCTCTGTACAAGCAGTCACTTCCTGCTGTTGTATTGCTTGTAACTCCCACCTCTTCCTGCTCTAATGGACACAGATTAGGCTGTCTAGCTTTGGGACAAGCACAGTCATTGTAGATTGGAGCTTGGCAAAATGGATCTGTCTGATTATAGACGTTGAATCACGCAGATCCGTCTGCACTGCAAGGTTAGCACCACTGTATTGCAAACACAGAACAACTTATCAGGACACAAAACAGAAAGTAAATCAACATCCTAAAGCGTCTTCATCCAGCCCCTTCAAATAAAAGAGATCTGAACAGAGCAGATCCCCAAGACACCATTTTTCCTTTCCACAGCTGCGTGAACAACATATCTAAAAATTTACCAGTTGATGAATATGCCTTAGTTTTGGTTCACAGTCACAAAAACCTCCTTTGATAAAAATCTTAATTTCATCCCAAGTGTTAATGAATGGAATCATCCTTTCAGAGAATGTGTGTTTGTGTGTTCGTATCAGGGTCAGAGAACAACAGCCTTCCTTTGTGACAATCCAGTTTCACTTTGATCTTCTTTGGCTTCTTCTTCACAGAGGGAGCTGTGCTTGAATGTGGTGAGAGTGCTTCATGTTGATAACCATCATCTAACCTTGCTGCCCAAAATCCAGACTCTGTGTATCCTTTCCTCTGGGCAAACTCTACTAACACACCCAGGAACCATCCTGTACTGTCTCCTACCTGGAACTCCCAGCTGTGAGTTTCAGAGTTAAAGCCTCCGGAGTTTAGAGCTGTGAAGTAACAATCAAAACACTCTGTGTTATCAGGAAGCTGCTGCCCCTCTCCTCATCTAAAGCCAGTCAGATCATCAGATAGGACGATGTCTGCGTGTGCAGTGTTTGGATCGAGAATAAGTGACATGTAGGAGACCATGTCCTTCATCTTGTTCCAGATGTTGAAGCCCAGGTTGCCCAGGTGTTTGACCTGGTCCATCAAAGCTCCTTCAGGGAGCTGTAGATCCTTTAGCAAGGGCCGCTGCTGGACTTTTTCCACCACAGCCTTGAAGTTTTTCAGGAATGAGGCATCCTCAGCCATCAGCTTATCCGCCGTGTCTTTGACTGTGTTACTGTCTGAAAGAGTTGCTATCTCTTTGCTCACAGTCCCTGTCTCCTTCATCCTCAGACTCTCCTGACCCCCCCCCCCCCCCTTCCCCAGTGCACACAGTTGGGCCTCCTCTTCCTCTGACAGAAACTGATGAAGCTTTTTCAACTGCTCCTTAGTCTTACTCTCTTTGTGTTGGGCTTGGATCTCAATATATTTTAAAGTATCCTCAAACTCTAATTCATCTTGTTCAAAAACTTCTATCTTCTTCTCTAAGAGCTGTAGAATCTCTTGAAGTTGCCTCTTGTGTTTTCGAGCAGCTTCATCAATAGGTTTGAAACTGTGCCCAGCGTGTTTTAATGAATCTCTATGGACAAGACAAACCGGCTCCTGATGGTCCAGACAGAAGACTTTAGGTTCCTCATCATGCAGACTGCAGCAAGTCCTTGCAGCTTCTTGATCTCCCTCCAGCAGAAATGCCTCATACAGATTCTTTAAACCAAAGTTAGGCTCTACTTCCCTAGATTGTCTCCACTTAAAAACTGAACAATCCTTGTTTTTCTTCTTTCCTATGGGCCTTTCCACACCCTCTACAGAAGCTCTGGCTGCAGGTCAGGATCACAGGATCTTTATAGATGCCAAGGCAGGCTGGACAGCACAGACTGTCCTGTTACTTTGTTGCCATTTTGTCTCAAAGTGAACTAAAGATGCAGTAGAAAAACAGGAGACCACTCCCTAACCCCTTTTGTGAGTTCAGTTTTCAGTTAAAATGCAATGATTCCATGTTTTCTGTCTGTCTGTCCTGGAGCTGTCTAGTCTTAATCTGAAGGAAGATCAAATTGCCCTCCTCTGTGGGTCTTGTCTAAGGCAAAATAACAAGTCAAAAATGTACTTGAAGCTTGCAGAAGCAGGTTCAAGGTTCAAAACAATAAACAGTCATCAGAGGATTCATGATGATTTTTCTGGACTAACCCTAGAGTGATCCCAGGGGGGTTCCAGACAAGGGGGGAAACAATTTTTGCTTTGAAACAGTTTAAACAAAGAGGATCAACATTACTTGAAAAATGGACCACGCACCAATCTTAAAGCCAACTTTAAGCTTCACTTCATGTATGCCTGTTTTTTGTCAATTTGTATTAAGACTGCTTTGTATTACCAAAAATTTGATGATGCAGAACATGTAAGTAATGTAGGGGTGACATTTCAATACATTACTCTATATGGTGATACTCTGAGGAGGGCAATATATCACAACTTTTTATTAATCCTCTATTTTTATAGCATTAAAAATCCACAATATTATACCCATGAAAATGTGGGTTTTAATGGTTTGAATTTAACTGTCTGTCCAAATGACCAAACTCAAACTACAAAACCTCAATTCCAGTGAAGTTGTGACATTCTGTAAATATGTAAATAAAAACAGAAAACAATGATTTGCAAATTATTTTTGCAAATAAGACCTATATTTAACTTAATACGCCACAAAGACAAGATATTTGATGTTCAAACTGATAAACTTCATTGTTCTTTGCGAATATTCACTCATTTTGAACTGGGCAGGGGCAACAAAGGACTGGGAAAATTGAGGAATGCACAAAAAACACCTGTTTGGAAAATTCCACAGGTGAACAAGTTGATTGGAAACACAGAGTGTCATGATTAGGTAAGAGAAAGAGTATCCTCGAAAGGCTGAGTTGTTCACAAGCAAGGATGGGGTTCACCACTTTTGAACAACTGTATGAGCAAATAGTCTAAACAGTTTAAAAGCAATGCTTCTAAACATATGATTGCAATGAATTTTAGAGATCTCACCATCTGCAGTCCATAATATCAACAAAAGATTCAAAGAATCCAGAGAAATCTCTGCATATAAGTGGCATGGCCAAAAACCAACATTGAAAGCCTGTGACCTTCAATCCCTCAGAAGGCACTGCATTGAAAACCAATACAAATATTGTCTTTGTAGTGTATTCAACTGAATATAGGTCAAGTAGGATTTTACATCATTGTATTTTTTTATATTCTTTTATGGTTTACACAACAAATACACAGGAAATAAACAGAGTTATATTTACCTTGTTTCAGCAAAAATGTATGTCTAATATATGAAAAAGAATATGTCACAGACAAGATGGCCAAGTTTGATTATATTTCCTTATCAAAGTAGCAGCCCAGTTTGACATTTATGTGAAGAAATCCCTTTGTTCATTCAGACTTTTGTTCTTAAGTATTCACTGGTCGACTATACAATGAATCAGTTCACTTGTGGAGAGATCTATTGTGATTCTTCATAAACTTTCTATTAAAACTCTTTAGTTAGGTAAAATGAATGAAGATGTAAATAAAGTCAGGGGTGTGGCATCGGGGACATACAGTAAAAATGCAGCTGCGTAGAAAGCCTTTCTGCCATTTTGATTTTTAGGTAGGCCTACATCAGAGTTCATTTTTGGACAATGCTTGGCATCATACTTCAGCTAACCCCTTCAAATGGCTTTAAACAATCCACTTGAAATTTGTTTATTGCTTGAAAAGCCCACTGACAAAATCTTTAATGAAGGTGAAGGTGTGGGTATTGCAGCTTGTGAAATTTTATGTCTCCCCATGACAGATAAATCTGTGGATTTTGAAAAAGCGTTATATTTGTTGTGATTGTATTTGGTCAGTGTGACCATATTTGCATGTGAGAAATCAAAATTTGTTGTTTTTATCAAAGGGCCAGGCTGACAGCAATGTTAAATTTGATTTTGACAATTAAGTCTCACCATAAATACATAAACTGTTAACACTGACATACACCTTACTCTGACATACTCCAAACCCTAAAGTGTGCAAGTGCCTGTTCAATGCTGCTTGCAACTCCAGTTGTAGTGGTCACTGGTTAGAATATTTAAGCATTTGTGAATGCTTTTATTTTGATATTATTAGCAGTCACGCCACTGACAAATTTGTCTGTTGGACTTCTTCAACTGGACAACATGTAAAGACTGATAAGAGGACTATTTGAATATGAATATGGTGTGCCCTGGGCTCCTAGCATCACTACGGGCAAAAATCATTCACAAACCACAAATCAAGGATACCTGTATTCTACTGTATGCAGCTGTTTGATGTTCTGAATGTAAAACAACAAACAGGGAGTAAATTCTGAGCTCATACAAGCATTTGGACTTGAGCTTGAGCTCATACAGTGCTTTTCTAGTCTCTTTACTACTCAAAGCAGCTTTACAGCGCAGGTCACACCTACCTATTCACACCAATTCACTCTCACATGCACCCACTGATGGCTGGAGCTTCCATGTCAATTGTCCATCATTTACCCTGACACGCCAGATAGCCAGTTCACTATATTTTGTACAGGATATATTTCACTTATCTATCCAAGCAGCATCCCAAGAAAGTGTTTAGGGAGGGGAGAATCTTTCAGAATTCATTATGAGCCAATCAGATGACAGAGGGCAGGTGCTACTTCCACAGAGTAGAGTAAAAACATGAGCCAATTCTTAAAGCAAACTCTCATCTCAAACAATCCATCAGGAGAGGGGTGGAAATGCCTTTTTCACTGAGAAATGATTTCAGTGTTTTTCTCTGTTCTTCATTTGATGTAGAAATGTTCATTTCTGATAAAGATGCTACATAAGCAGGCAGCATCTATGCTAATCTTTATACAAGCAGCTATTGTTTACAGGCCCACAGCTATTTCTTGCTGTGTCACACTCATAGCTCCCCTCTCTCTCTGCTGATTGGTCAGTGCCTCAGCAGACTGAGCCCAGTCGTTCTGACTTGGAGCTTTGTGAGATGGATCTGCCAGCTTACAGTCATTGAATCAGGCAGATCCAGCTGTACTGAAAAATTCACAAACCATCAGCTGATGGTTTGTGAATTAATGACCAGTAGCTACACAGACAGTATATTGCCAGAAATATCTGCATGCAATACATAATTTCCCTTCATGCTCGCGGGTGTTATGCTCCATTTTAACGTATGATCAGTGACCATGTTAACTGATGTCTTTCAGCAAGTGTCCTTACTAGTGTCTGTTAGATTATAATGTCAGAATGTACTCATCAGTTATGTATGTGTGACACAAAAGTGCAAACACAGCTATGGACATGTAAGCAAAAGAAATACAACAATTTTCTTCTGCATAAAAAAACGGTTGAATTTGGAGAAAATCTTGTAATTTTGTTTGACTGATAGCTTGAGCTTTGTAAAATATGAACCCTTTCGGTGTTCAGGCCAAGGCTTCGTGATTTTTTTCTTTTCCATATAAACAAGGGAGACAATGAAAGAGGTATTGTTTATGTGCACAGTTTGGAGAAAGCCTCCCCATTTAAAGATATGTGGCTGTATATATATTCCATAATTGAGATAATCCCAATTTTTCTCCTCTTTACAGCCTCTCTGCTCCGGTCTAACACTTTTGTGTGCTTTTTAGGGGCGGAATGATCCAAACAAGTGAGCAGTACCAGTTTGTGCATCATGTCCTCAGTCTATATGAGAAGCAGCTGTCGCACACCGCTGAGGAGTAGAGTGACATCAGCACCCAGACCGAGACACACCACTGTACACTGTACCGCCTCTGGTGGTACACACACCACTGTACCTAACATCATCTCAACCTCACCCTTTAACACCCTCAAACTATTGTTGATCTCTTCACCAACAATTGTTCAAAAAGATGTGAAATCTGTGTTCATTGTTTCTATTTAGGTGGAACAGATAAAAGGAGGTGTGACTCAATCAGACACTTTAGTGTTACTGAACCACTTAGTCCAAGGAGGTCAATCAGACCAAGAGTGGTCCAACCTGTTCTCCTGATTTATCATTTGCATTTCTTCACTTTTATCAAGTTACAGCACCCGAT
Organism: Cetoscarus ocellatus; assembly: GCA_037902135.1. Taxonomy (NCBI): domain Eukaryota; kingdom Metazoa; phylum Chordata; class Actinopteri; order Labriformes; family Labridae; genus Cetoscarus; species Cetoscarus ocellatus. The sequence continues at coordinate 370,072 of JBAMNC010000264.1, forward strand.
TTAGCATTAGCAAGGCCACATGTAGTGATTATATTGAAATTTCCTCATCTTACACTGTCGAATTTATGGTAATGGAAAGGTTAAACTGGGGCTAAAGTAAAATCAGATAACCTGCTGTGATGTTAGCCAACCAAAGTTAGTTTTGATAAAGGTAAAGGCCCTTTACAGCATAAGAGCCAGCATAATTTTGATCTATATAAATGAGCTGAGTATTTTAGATTTTACTGTTAGCTACGTTCTTCTCTCATTGACTGATTTTTAATGTCAAAGGCATTCTCATTGAGGGCCTGTTTTTACTCGTGATACATTCAGGAGCCACCTCATCTTCAGGTTGCATGGTGCTAAGTGTTCATTAAAGGCATGTGCAATGTTATGGAACCTAGGAATGTATTACAGTTAGGTTACTAATTAACTAAATTAGAATACTTTCTGTGCATTTTACAGTATATTACAGTTTTTACCATGCTGCCTGTGCAGTCCTCATGGCCCCCATGATGTTTACAGTCAACAACTGAACTGCATTGTGGCCACATAGAAAAACACTCAGAGGCGTCACAGAGCCTGTGACACTGAGGGGACAGAGGCCAGGAATAGCACTGGACCATGTAAAAAATCAATAAAAAAACACAATCAAAGCTGAAGAGAATCACATGGACACACGGTGGAAGGTGAAATGCACAAGACAGTAAAAAGTTGCATTGAAAAGAACCCTGCATATTCAGACATTTAATTTTTTCAGATCAACATTTGTGTCTTTAAAATGTATGAGAGAGAGAGGGATCTGCCCCAGTCTGCTGTGCACTGTGAGGCAGCATTTTGTGTCTTGACAAAAAAGCACAACAAAATTTAAACAAACTATATATCAAATATATGTATTTTAACTGTTTTGTATTAGCTAAATGTAATATTATAGATACACTGCAAGCAACCTAAAATAAAACAAAATAGCTTTATGCTAAAATAGAAAAATGTTTCAAGATGAAATCTAGAAATATGCAATTAACATCCCAGGAGCAACACACCACCTGCTGAGTATTCACAGAGAATGAAAGCAAACAACAGTTTGCTGTGCTAAGGCACAGGTGAGTATCTATTTTATAAGAAAGGAAACATGTTAAATAAAAGATGTGTAAAAATCCGTTCTTGGACATTCTGAATCCTTTTGATTCAATCTAAATGCAAAAGGATTTTTAGGAATGAAAAATATTGCAGGTCCTTTGAAACAAACAAAGAAAAGAAACAAACAATATACAACAGGCATCTAACCCTTTTTTTTAAAGCCAGAACGTTTATTTTTCTTAAGATTTACTCAGTCCCTAAGAAATTATCCTTATCTCACAATTAGGAGTCCTCAAGATCCTCAACTAAAAACTGCATTTTACAGTTTAATTTGTTGCAGTCTTTTAATCTATTTAGTGTCAGTTAAACATGTTGTAATGACCAGTGTATCCCAAATTGGGGTTAAGGAAACTCTGAGGGGTTGAAAGTAACTTGGGAGGGTTGTAGAAAAAAGAAAGATTCTCTTTTCAATTAATTTAGTTATTTCGTATATGTTCATTTAATTTCTTCAGTTTAAAATAGAAACTAAACTTAAACTTTGAACTCAAAATAAATATGAAATAAAACTGAGTCATTTTTATCTTAAAGTTAAAGTGATGTGGGAAAAGATTGTCATTCTGCACAAACACCAGTAAGTTGTACTTTTTCCATTAAATTATGTAGTTATGTCCATAATGCTGTCTGTACAGTGAGATTTCTTGTATCCTTCTTTTAGCCTAATAATCATGTAGAAACTCGAAAGCATTTGGAGAGTGCAAACCTCCGCCAAGGTAGCTCACATATTGCTGTTACATCTATAAGCAATAGTTCCATGATAAAGTTAGCATCATTATATCATTCCTTGACCCTGAAAACCCACACCTAGCACTTGAAATCATGTTGATATTATTATTAGTTAGACAGTTATGGAGCAAAAATAATTATTCGCTAATGGTGGTTATCTGGATCACCACCAAACTCTAATCATTCTTAAATTAGGCCATTCCCAACATCTCCTGAAAATATAAGCAAAATCTGTCCAGTAGTTTTTGAGTAATCTTGCTAACTAATAAAAAAAATATATATATGTCTGCAAAAACATAACCTCCTTTGCAGAGGTAATAAAGATATTTCATTTTATAGGTATGCGCCTCATTATTTGCTTTCACTGCCTGGGGGCTGTGAGGGTCCCCAGACTCTGGCCTGGTAATTTAAGGGGTTGCCTGCTGAAAAGTATCTTACAATTGATTGCATATGCAAGAAAAATATTCATTTTTTCATTCTGAATGTTAAAGCAACAATATGGCTTATTTTCACTTTTTAATAGTACTTTCAAACTAGACCTAACAGTTCAGTTTTTCTCTGGCTGTTAACTGCTCACTCTCTTTTTCACTCAGTAGTCTCGTTCATTACCATCCTCTTCCATCTTTTAGTTTCAGCGTTTCATAAAAAGAGTGTTAAGATGGACTTATTTTCTTCTTTTTTGCTGGCCTGTGAACTCCTGCTGTAATGCCTTCATATTTCTTGCCAGAGAATCAAGGCCTGCTCACATAGGCTCTTTTCACAGTGCTTTCATGCAAAATTGCCAAAAAATGATGCCCTGAGATGTTCACATTAGTTCCAAGAGGATCTGATACTTATGTCAATTCACTATGTGATACAGCTTTGGGGAAACACGAACAAATGTGACATGGTGCCTTTTCACATATACACAAAGGCAGACACACGAAAACACACAGACCTGTGCTCCCCCACTGGCTCTGCTCACTTGTATCATTTATATGATAGTACTTCCAAGTAGAGGTGCAGTGGTGGAATGCAGAGGGGATCAACATGCTTAATTTGTTGGCTAGCTTCTCAAGGAAAGATTCTTCTTCAAATAACTTAACTACATATAGCTTCGGATTCAGCCATGCATTGATTATATTGGTAAGGGTTATCAATAACAGAGACTGTCTAAATGTCACAATATGAAGTTAAAAAGACAAGGTGGTGCAAAAAAAATAATGGGTTGAACAATATGGAAAAAATAACTTGTATGTTTTCTTCTTGTCCAGTCAGGGGCCCCTACATCTGTCCCTGAAAGCAGCGCCCCGGACACACATTTAAGAGACACAAATATTACTCCAATAACGTTGATGGGTCTTAATTAGCCGAGTTCTTGTTTTAAAATCATACAATTCACTAAGAATAAATAGTCATGTACGCAGCTAATATTTGTTTAAATTCATACCTTAAATTTTGTCTCCCTCAGTTTTACTTGCTCTGTTTTACCTTTGCCTTCAACAGTAGCTTGAACACATGTGAAGTAAGGAGCCCATGATTGTTGTATAGACATGCCAGGCCTAATCTGTATGAAGCACAAACAGACACACTAAGGTTGTCTCTGATGTTCAGCTGTAACAGTTCTCTTTCTTTCTGTATTGTGTTTCTTGGTTGTGTTTGGCTTAATGGATTGCATGTGCTGTATGGGACTCCATAGGTCCACAATCAAAGCGACGTGATTGGTTGTCCTGCTTTTCTTGTGTAAAAAGGTTTTAAGCCTATAATACATATGAATATATAGATATATATATACACATATATATATACACACATATATGTGTGTGTATATGTATATATAAATATACATATACATATATGTGTGTGTATATGTATATATAAATATACATATACATATATGTGTGTGTATGTATATATATATATATACACACACACACATATATAAATATATATATAAATACATATATATGTGTGTGTGTGTGTGTGTATATATATATATATATATATATATATATATATATATATATATATATATATATATATATATATATATATATATATATATACACATATATATATATATATATATATATATATATATATTATCTCGCTTGCTCTTGGCCAATGCTTTTGATACAGTTTGCTTTTGTGAAACCAACCAGAGATATTTTTAGAACATTTTGATACAATCTTTTCGAGTAGATGCCTTGTGTATATTTCCGTTTACACCATGATGGAATGTAGCTCATACTGTGGATCAAACCGTTGGTTTTTATTGCAAGATTTGACAGAACAAAAATGTGACAACTACCTGAGTTACCTTACATTATAGAGAACAAATAGATTATGTTTAGTCCTTGGTATCTGTTACTTTTATGCCTTATGGCTTTGCTTTAATATGCTTTGCTTCCTGTGTATGTTTCTATCGTTTTTATTGGAGAATTTTACCTCAGACTGTCTTTTTTATGCAGTCCCCACTTGATTCCATCTGTGACTCTATAGGCCACTCTCAGTTGAAAACATGAGATGTAAATGCTATGTGTAAAGGCAGCTAAAACAGTAAGGACAGTTTTGTATGTAACAAAATAACACCCGCAAAACTTAGTGCATTCAATCAGCAGTCACAGACATAATCAGAGGATTGACTGACCTTTGTGAAGCTGGACCAATTCATTAACATTAAATCAAAAAAGCAAATTAAACTGCCACCATTACCTTTTGGGAACAGAATTATAAGGAAAATCCATCACTGTACTTTCTAATCCTCTGATATTGTCCAGTGTGCTTGACTGACGAGCTTTTATTTGGAGTGTTTTTTAAGGCTCACCTGGTGGTCCTCTGATGATCAAACTGGGGATGATGAAATAGCCAAGCAGTCAGACATAAAACCAACCAGCATCAGTTTTCCTCTCCTCTGCAACAGTGACGCTTTGATTTGTGAGTTTTTGCATCCAAATAAAGGTAGATTTTCATGAATCCCTTTGTCACATCTCTTTTCTGTCTCCAATCATTAGTAACCAGAGCACAGTAACAGGTATTTCAGAGGGGAATAAAATTAATTGGATGTAACTCTTAATATACATTTATATGGTGGATTACCCTCAGGTCCCCTGCAAAAAAAACAGCTGCAGTTATATCATTCAACCACTAGATGCCAGAATTTACAATGTAATTGTGTGTCTGCTTCAGTCGCGTTATCCTGCAGTAATCTGCCATGGCATGACAACAGCACAAAGGCTTTCAGTCAAACAAAGGAGGAGTTCATGATAAAGACGGCCAACACCAGCTTATTACCAATAATTGTCATGATCTTACCTTTCTTAAGATCATAATATCTTCAAATAATTGTGAAAGCATTTTTAAAGCATGTTTGATGGCTAATTATGCTACTTGAGTGTTCAAATCTCACCTTCATATTGTTTTGTCTTTTGTTAGGATAATATGCATCTCTCTCTCTCTCTTTCTATTTATATATATGTTTTTATGAAAACAAATAGTTCTGATATTAATTAAAATTATATTATGACAATATTGGTTGATGAGAAAAAAACTGAATGGTTTAACATTTTATGAAATTGTTTTAACTCAGGAATCAGGTGCTTTAAAAAATAATTATTTTTAGTAAAAAAAAAAAAAAAGAAAGAAAAAACACCCCAAAACCATACTCAAGCAAAGTAAAAGCACTGGCTAAAAAACTACTCCAAAAAGTAGTGATTACAATAAAATAACCAATGCCAGTAGGTTTTTGAGACCACAATGCAGATATTACAGAGACAATGTTGTGCACTCCCAGAAAAAAACTGTTCGTAAATACAGAACATGAATGGAAGAGTTGAGTAAAGAGTTGCAGTGGGGTTGCTGCAAAACAATAATTCTGTATCCATCGCCTAAAGATATTAAGGTATTTATTCCACTCATTTACAGGGGATGCAAAGATGTTTTTAAGTAAGTTAGTCTTATATCTCTTAAATTGCACCTGAGGCAAGAACAACATGAATTCTTCAAAAAGACAGTGACATGGTTCAGTCAGAAACATAGGGTCTCCTCAAAGCCCCCCGCCTGTGACCTACAGAAGTGGTACTAATTAGTGCCTGAAATTTGACCTTACACTGTGACATTACCCCCAGCAGTCTTAAAGGCTATGTTAAATGTGCAAGCAGACAAAAAGTTTGCTTGTTTGTTTGTCTGTTTTTTGTTTTTTTTTTAATATTAATTTGGTGCTGAGAATTGGTTTGTTGTGTTTGCATTCTCTGACTTTTTTGTACATCTTTGCATGAGTGTCAAAGCATCTTCTAAACCTTTGTTTTTAAAGGTGAAAAATAAATAAAGTTATTACCATTATAAAAACAAAAAGAAAAAGAGATTAACAAAAGTTTAAACATATTTATAACTGTAATCAAAATAAATAGCATATATTTTATTGATAGCACTTTCAAAAATGTATTCATATCTATTTATCTCTTGATGGATCGTTTGATCATGTTTATCAACTGCCACTGAGGAGGACAGTACAGGAGAAATAGCCTATTCTTCCTTAAATTTTAATGCAACTTATTTAACCCTGAATTACCTCACTCAAAATGAGATTCACTTGTCTTTTATTAAGGTGCATTTGTTGCTGTTATTATTGTTATAATAATAATAATAATTATTATTATTAGTAGTAGTAGTAGTAGTAGTATTGTGCATATGCGTGCAGTAGAAAAACAAATATGATATAGATATGATTTAGTCAACACCGGGCCCTGGTTACAACAACAACAACAAAAAAAAAACAATAATAATAAATGTATATCTTGCTAATGTCTTTTTGCAACAGTATCCGTTCGGCACAGACTTTTTGCTTAACTATATCATTATTTGTTGGTTGTTTTAGGGTCATCCCGTATAGATCTGTATTTTCTTCCTTGCTGAGCCATATCAAAAAAGGCGATGCTGTCAGTACAGCGCCAAATGCCTAACTTGCAACAAACAATACATACAATTTTAAAAACACCACAGTTGCAATGTTCCTGGTATGTTTATAAAGAACACATGCAGACGTTGTCCTATTATCAACTGGTCTATTCGTGAAAATCAGGAGTTCCTTCTTGTCTCGCTATCAGGCGTCTAACACTGTCTATATCTCTTACAATTTCTCAATGCATGAAATACCCCTTCTGCAAGTCACTAAGGCAGCCCCGTCACTGCATCATTCATAAACGCGTCTCCTTTAAAAGCCGGACTGGCCCTTTAATCCAAGGATCAGACCGCCGACGTCATCCATCCCCTGAGCCGCCTGTGTTGATTGGCTGACGGTGACGTCAACCTCATATTTTTCCCTGCTGAACCATGACCTCATCGCTTTAGTTCAAGACAGTGCTAAAGTGCACCTTCTGTAACCCCCCCTCCCCTCCCCCCGCACACTCACACACTACCCGTTTTAGCTTTAACCTAGCCTAGCAAAGTTAATCTACCCCCCTCTACGAGCCAGCATCGTGTCCCGGGCCAGATAACCGGCTGGGGGAGCGGGTTTTACAGCCTGTCGCCGCGCTTTCATGTCCCGTTTGTTCCTGGCGCTGTCACCCTCTGTCAGCTGTCCTGTCCCCCGACTCACAGACAGGTAAACACCGACCAGCCCCATGAAGAAACCGCCGCTGTCCCCGCACGCATGGAGGACAAACAGCTGAGTAACAAACAGGAGCAGCGTGGAGCGAGAGGTGAGTGCTGTGGCTGGATTAAATCAGATATACCATCATAACAAGTGCGCTGCAGCCATCACAGCTAGCTTACGTTAGCAGCGGTTGCTCGCTAACTGCGCTCGTGCCCCCCCAACTGCTGCAGCGAGTCTGTCAGCGCGCGCTACCCCCTCCTCTTTATGAGCGCGTCCGCCTTATAATGGAAATTAAAGCCGTCCCTTTATGAAGTTATCGATTGTTTGACACTGAAAAAGCCCGTCCCGATACATCTAACAAATACAGGTAGGTGAAATGCGTTTGTGTTTTCCTCCTTTTTTAGGCTGCAGCGTTTGATCCTCACAGCCTGAGCGATCAATGGAGTGCTTTAATTTCGTATGCGGACATATCCACGCGTCACAACAACACGGGGCAGGTTTCCCACTTAGACAATTAGCAGAAAGCCTTTCTGTGAAAATTAATTTGTACTATTACAGCAACCTTTTAAAATACGATGGCCGCTGTCTGCATTGTGCTCTCTCCTTATTTCTGATGTAGGTTGGTTTATTATAGTGCGGTGCGACAGCGCACCCTCCATCATTGTTATTAACGTTATCAAACACGCCACACTGTCCCATTTTCCTCTTTTCACGACATTTGCCGTTATTTTTCCTGGTCGAATTTCGCGATTGACTTTTGTCTTAAACATTATCTGTATGTTGTTCGGAGGCCACTTGGCCCATTTTATTTCAGGAATCCTTGGTTTCCTTTGATTCAGTCTGTTGTGATTATTTTTGTGGTAGAGAAACCCCACTTTGTTATTCGACCCCACAATTTGCAGCAATCCAGAGGGAAGATATTGATCGAAGGGCACTAGGAGGCTTTACAGGCCTACCTGGTTATGTTGTTTACACTATGACGATGCTCACGCACCAGGAGGACCAACCAGATATTGATTTTTCCAAACTCACGGTCACTGTAACAGCGTCGCTCATGTTGGGTTTCTTTTTTGTTATTTTTGACGACATTTTTGATCAGACTTTAGTTAAGCCTTCCAAACAGCTGTGGAGAAGCTTCTTTGTTAACCTCATTTCAGAAGCATCAGTGATTCTGTGTTTATGAATGCAAAACAAATCCAACCTAAGCTAATTTCATTTGAACATTCTACCCATACTTAAGAAACTATAACAAAATATTACAGCCATACTGGAAGCCAGGTTTGTTAACAGTGCAAGGTTGGGCAGTTTTCCACATTTTGAAAATAACTAGCCCAACAATGTTGCAAATGCCTTGGTGTAGGTTTTTGTCCTCAGAGCAATACTAGCTTTTTAGTTTATTTTTATAGTCACTTCATACTGATACCTGTTTGATGCCAATACAACCCCAATAGAAGTCCCAGACACCCAATATCAGGTACTCAGTATCTGGCAATTTATTGTTCTTATGATCAAAAAGTAAAGGCACACTTCCCCACACCGTCAAACTGTAAAATATCCATAAATGCTGATGCTGTCTTCTCTACCACACAACCTCTTACTGGCCCTCCAACACTACTACATAGATTGATGAGCAGCAAGAGTCAGAGCTAGACGGGGGTCATCGTGTGAAGACCATCCATCTTACTCGTTTCATCCAGTTAGCCCCTGCAACACCTCCTATCCTAGTCCCTAATCACCCCACCTATCAGCATTTCTGAGACACAACATTACATTAAAAAAAAGAATTATTATTTTTTATTCATTATTTATTTTTTATTTAGTTGCTATACTCTAGATGTGACCAAGAGATGAAACAGTTATGGATATTGAATACAACACAAAGACAACATATTTAATGTTCAAGCTGATAAAGTTTATTGTTCTTGGGTTTTATGTTGCAAATATCCACTCACTTTCATTTTGATGCCTGGGGCAAGTTCCAAATGAGTGAATGTTTGTAAAATCTGCAAATTTGCAATCATTGAATTCTGTGTTTGTTGACATTTTACACAACATCCCAACTTAATTGTAATTGAGCTCTGTACACGTGATGCTGTTCAACAGGACATTTCCAACTAGGGATCCAAAATAAATTGCAATCCAATCATAGCTGCCATGTAAGCTTTAATGAACACACTGCAAAAGACTGAACATGTCCCAATAAAAAAAATATATAAATATATATATATATATATATATATATATATATATATATATATATATATATATATATATATATATACATACATATATATATATATATATATATACAAGAGGCATGTTGCAAAGAGCCATCGCGTCAGTGGCTCAGTCTGGTAGTGTGCTCTACTAGTTATAGTAAGGCTGCACTTTGAAGCCCAGTCCCAGCTGTCTCCTTGTCCAAGTCACTTAAACCAGGTTTTTCCTGTATGTCTTAACTTTTTCTGGGGGAAAACTTTGCAATTGAACCTAAACCACCAGAGAATGCATGTGAGAGTTAATGGGTGTAAATAGGTTCTGTAGATGTGACCTGTGGTAAGAAAGTGCTTTAAGTTGTTTGTCAGAAAAATGAGAAAAGTGCTGTATAACTTAAGTCCATTTACCATTCAGCGTGGGTGTAAATAGTTTATTCATTCCACTAGTTATCGCTATCACGATATCAAGTAAACAGCACAAGGTATCATATTTTTCCCCAAACAGCATGGCATATGATAAAAAATGATAACAACAGAAACATATATAATGGATTTTCTGACATTTACAGGTGAAGAAAGTCTTCAGATTAAGATAATTACAAAGAATTATTATCCATTGAGAAAAAACTCAATGTAACAGAAACAATCTGGGAAATATTTTAATCACATTATTATCTAATGGATATTGACTCTTGGTGTTTTAAAGTCAGATACATTCTTGAAGACAAGCATTTTTCTTTGCCCAAGTTTCTTTACAGTGAATTGGTGACCATTTAATTCTTCTTCAGTCCGTTGTTGATGGTGTCAGCCTGAGTTCCTTACTGTGGCTACACACAAAATCCAAGGAGACAGCATATAAACACACGCAGATTCAAACCTTCAGTCTGTGGCTCAGTGTTGAAGACGCTCGGATGATGTCATTGTTTGTGGTCTAAACAAACAAGTCATGCCTGTCTTTGTGTGAGGCTAAGAGCAGCTAAATATCAGTGTTGTGGAGTCTCTGGCCGCAGGTGACGTTATGCAGAGCTAATGAATAACCTGGATGGTATTACATCAGCGCTGGGTGCCCTCCAATTGCCCTCTTCTTGTTTGCTTCTCTTGTCTGATATGACATTTAGAGCTGGCCTATCATGCTTAGCTCATGCTCTTGTATGAATATATCTGCCTAGAGTATATATAATATGGAGTGAAAGTTACTTCCTCAACTTTGCTTTTTTAGCCTGCAGAAAGAAGATCTTATAAATTATTATCAGCAGTAAAGGGAGTAACAATAAAGTCTGTTGAGCTGTGTCACTATACAAACCAGGGGAAACATTATATTGATAGGATTTCCTATTCCTCTCCAGTCTGAGATAAGCTTTTATTTCTTTTATTGCCTCGAAGTTTGTATTCTTGCATTGGTAGTCTGATTTGTTGTCTGACTAATTTAATCTAGTTAAAGAAAAGTCACAAAGAAGTTAGGTTGATACTATTTTTTTTACCATAAACCCTCAAATATACCAGGGCATTTATTTACAAAATTACAGAGAGCATCAGGCCTTAACATGAGGGAGGCTTTCTACTGGAGGTAGGCATTTATATCACAGCTTCTCTGAACACTAATACAGTTTTAGTTCAGAGCAAGTAACAGCATAATAAAACTTAATTATAGCGCAATGTTTTATGAAGTTTAATTCAATAAGCCTAACCAAATTATATCTCAATAATTGAACAATTTTACAATATATGAGTATCATTTTTAGGGATACCCTAATTGGATTTTTGCCGATATCCAATATGTTATTTCCAAATTCATTATCGCAGATACTGGTATCAATACAAACAATTTTTGCAAAGAGTACAAAGTCTTCACTTGACTTAAATTGTTCTGTTATATATTGACTGTCCATTTGTGTTAAAATCAGAAGTGAAGCAAGAAAAACAACATTTATTCTTAATTAAATGACACTTTCAGTTTATAAAAGAACAATCAGTGATGATATGGTAAACTAATGTGGTTCATTCGTTCATTGGTTTTCATATATTGTAAAACCAATATATGGAATGTTTATGGCCAACTTAGCTTAAATATGGGGTGTAAAAATCATTAAAAGACTTAATATCTGCGGATATGTTAAACGCTTTTTTAGACAATTATCTGTCAATACCAATATTGGTCCCTAGATATCCCTAAATATTTTCCCAATTCAGAGTTTTTGATTTCAAAATTCAAGGTTGAGTTTTGCCATTTTCTTTACTTTAAAAACTATTTTTTTATTATTCCTTTTGAATCAAAAGCCCTTTAATCTTTTTTTGTTATATATAAAAAGCCTTGTATTGCCTTCTTTCTTTTTCCCACTCACACACTTTCAGTAATACTAAGAGCAGTAAGCTTCAGCTCCTCCTGCCATGATTTTGAATTTGAGCAGAAAAGTCTCTGTGTTAATATGGATATCTACTTTGACTGAAAAGAGGGGGAAAAGCTTTGGAAAATACTGGGCATTATTTCTCTGTTTTGTAGAGGAGCGGCCAATGAGCAATCATATAATATTGTCATAATACTTGAATATTCATTAGATTTTATTGTGATTATTTATATTTTATGATATGCTAGGTATTGCAGCTCTGAAAGTTGTGATATATTGCGACTTATAGCCTTTTCTTGGTTATACATTTACAACCTCCCCACCCCAAAAAAAAAAAAAAAAAAAATACAGAATTCTTTAAAATTTAATGAGAAACACATCTCAGTCATATCTTCAGTCTTGTTAAATGTAGGAGTAAAATTCACTGACAGATGTCCACATGTAACGAGTTAATGCCACTCACTCTGCTGCGCTCAGCCTCTGGTCAACTTTGGCTTCACTGTTCTGGAGAGCTTCTTTGCTGCTGTGTCTGTGAAGCAATGCAGAGACAGAGGCACAGTCTGTACCTGGGCTCCAAACATCATGTGACAGAAGCCCTTATTTTCCACAACAGGGTGAGGCCTTAAAGGCCCAAACACACTCGGGCGGAATGTACGCGGGATGGACTCCGCGGAGGTCCACATGGACTCAAAGCAAATGTCCGCAAGGCCCATGTGGGCAAAGCCAAATTTTTACGACCACGCGGACTCTGCTCCGTGCACTGCTGTCACACAAACATGTATTTTTCACATCGACCCGCAATAAATGTGGCATTTAATGTGACATGTAAAGTGTTGGATGGTTATTAGCAGGGTTAGCTTATCATTAGCTTTGCTGTCGTCAGCTTTTACTTAACCTGGGTGGTGCTCAGGCAGCGACCTTCAGGACTGAAAAAGGAGGCCCATGCTCAAGTGCCAAAAGCTGTAGTTCCTTGAGTGTTCACTTGAGGCTGGGTGCAAGAACCCTGGAGTTGTAAGGAGAGTGTTATGACAGATGTTTTGTGGCTTAAGTAACAGCCTTCAAAAAAAGGCTTAAATCTAAAACTATAATATATCCATGTGCTCTTACTGTATAGGGGGTGATTTTTTTTACATCACACCCATGTTAATTTTATTGAGGATTTCTGTTTTTTTTAAGTGGGGACATACCTTAAATCGCACCATAATATGTCCATCTCTTAATGCCTCTTTCAAAATCCAAAGAAAGTCTACATAATGGCTTTAAATGCCAGCAGTGTGTTCCTTTCGTCTTTGTTCTGTGCCGCCATGTTTGTTTGCTAATTCTCTCCTGCACAGTGCACATCACCTCTACCAACCTTACCTGCACAGGCTGGACAGAACAATCATGTGAACTCAAAGAGTGATTGATTTATTTTCTATTTGACGATTAAAACATTGTTCAGTGTCAAAAATTGTGATACTAGGGTCTGTCAATTTCCCCTCAAATCAGGTTTTAGTCTTCAACAAGAAAGCCCAGAGGTAGCAACAAGTAACAGATATAAGAGGCCAAACAACATTTTAATGCCTTATTTAAATACTCAGAATCATTGTCTATTCAATCTATTTTTTTAGACTACAGTGTCAAATCTGCACTCCATATTAGTTGACTGTTGGGTTTTATACATGTGCAAACTTTACATAAATGGTGATACTTGTAATGTTGCACACAACCTCAAAGCTTGAGCACACCAGTGGCACTTTAGTTACATTAACGTATTCAAATCTCCTAACATGATCAGCGAGGATCCCTCATATGGACCAGTTGATCCTGTTCTTCTGCCTCCAGCCTAATGTGAAGGCGTTTCTGCATTTCTCAAACATTTAGGAGGTACTCAGCTTCATTCACAAACACAAATAAAAAACCACAAGAACAGATTGAGAGGACAAGGAGTGGGCATTATGGAGAAATTTAATCCATATCTGTACATGTTCAAACAAGGTATAGATTAAGACTTTGCTTATATCAATCAATGTTGGTCAAGAAAAAATAAAAAAGATGACAGGCCTGATGCTGAGTAAAAAGGGTTTTATGCTTGCACAGCAGCTGTACCTGCCTGATTGAATGTCTGTAATTGGGCAGATCTATCTTGCTGAGCTCCAACCTTCAACAATTGTGAGAATCTCAAAACAGCACTGTCCACTCAGAGTCCTTTAGAGCAGGAAGAGGCATGAGCTATGATTGAGATGACAGCAGGAAGTGACTGCATGTAGAGGGATTAGCTAAGATGCTAACAGCTTCAGTAGCAGTTTTAGAGAGAAGGATGTGATCATGCACCCCCTCCCTAAATATACACAAATGTTCAAGTATTTAGGCAGTATTCTTGTTGAAATGATATTAATAATTGACACAAGTATGGGAATACATCAATGAAAATATAAAATTGCTAGTTTAATTACTTTGTGGTTGTTTTAACAATTTAGAGGGTTACCTGTTTTTTGATAGATGTTCACAATTGTTAATTTTGATGTTGTGTTCACATACATATTTTAATGAAAGAAACACAAAAACACTAAGTGAGATCTTTACTTTATTATTTAATCTTTCTCCAAGGGATCTGTGATGTCATATAAGTGTGTCCCATTTCTTTTTCAAGAATTACAAGCCTTCGCGAACTCACACACCGGAGCTCACTCCTTAAGTACATAAGGGCTCAGTGCTTAGGCTTTAAGGTGGACGTTGGGATTGGGCAATAGCCTGCTTGAGTAAAGCTCCCTCTGCACACAGAAATTAAAACTCCCTGTAACTCTTTAGGCATAAACCATGGATATCTGTGCCCAGAGTGAACCACACTCATGCGCCACACTCATGCATTGTTTATAACACAAAAATTGAGCAGTTGAATCCACTGTTCACCAAAATGTGATTGAGCTGAAACTTGCTGAATAAACACAATGTTGCAGAGTGGACGTATAAAGCTCTGAGAGAAGGGAGGGGGAAAATGAGTGAGTGCGTGGCAATCGTTTCATGATGATTATCCTGTTTTTATGATTGTTTCTTAGACAGTAATTGAATTAAAACTTTTGTAATCCACTAGCAAATGTATTGATAATATGTTTTACCATGCTCAAAGATGTTAATATGAAATTTCTAATCCTTATTGCCCAGCCTTTGGTCAGAATGAAGCGCAAGAAAAGTATTAAAACCACTTTACTGTAGGCCTTCTGTTTTGACATGTAATAGAAAGTAAGCAGCTTGGTGTAATGGCCCAGCTACAGCTTTAAAATAAACTTTAAAAATGTATTACAATTAGGGGTGGATGATTTGGGAAAAAATGTTCAAGGCTTTATCATAATCTTGATTTTATCAAATATCTTGTTGTGGTCAAAAGCACACACTTATTTGTGAATTACGGACCAGAACCAAACTTACATCAGACTTTCTGAATGTCACTGTTTTAATTGATGACTTTTACTGTTTTCCTCAGTTATTTGTACTGTATTGAGTCTGTGTGACTGTTGAAACTGTGTTTTGCTGCCATCCTTGGTCAGGTCTCCCTTGGAAAAGAGATCTGCTGATCTCAGTAGCACTAACCTGGTTAAATAAAGGTTAAATCAGTAAATATTATTAAAATGCACAAATACTGGACTTAGGATTTTACTGATGAGCTATTTATTTAAAACTGTTAAATTTCTCCAGGAACAACATATTGGTCACTGCTTTGGGTATTTTGATATTTGCCCTTTCACAGTTGTGAGCCATTTGGTAATTGGTGCTTGGAGGTCCATAAAAAAGGGGGGAAAGCATGAAACTACAATTTCCGTCTTTCTTAACAATTTCATGGACCAAATTTTGGAACTGATGGCGCATTTTTTTTGTGTTTAGATTTAGGTGTGTGTCCTCTTTTGTGTTTTTAAATCAGTTTGCGCCATTATCATTCATAGTTTGCACTATTAAACACATTAATTTAAAGCATGCAGACACAAAAATATCTGGTGTTACTGCACTCATTTAACCCTAAAAAATGTATGCATCTGTACAGAGACCACACACTACATATGTAACTTTGTATGAAAATACAGGTTTTCTTCAACGTAATAAAAACAAAATATACATAGCTATTCATAACAGGATTATATTGTGACATGCAATAAATTGAGAAAGTGATCTTATTCTGGTATCATTATATTTTTTACTTTTATTTATCGAGGAGTTGGGACTTAATGACAGATGGATCTGTGACAATGTGTGTCACTCAAAAACACACACACACAGGCGCCTGTCTGCTACACACTGAATGACAGGAGAGACAAGGATTTGGAGACAGAAAACACTGCAGGCTATATACAGGGAAATGAATGCATGGAAATACTTGTTTAGACAGTTGAAAATTATTTGAAGTAATGCTGACATCCAGAATTATCGCCTCACTCTTAAAAACCCTCTTCACTCGCAATTGCATTGTAACATGTAGTGATCTTCCTTTGGAGAGGGGAAAGGACTTCTCACTGATTTCGCAAAACAATGAAAGGCAGAATTACGTTGGCTGTAATTCATAAGGATTACCTCTGCCTCAGCTGGTGGCAGTGTTTCTGTCACTCTCTGTCCTTTTGGGATGCTGTCTGATGTAGCCACCATGTAGCCATCAGGCATGCAAACTTTTGTGAGCAGATTGTGTGAATAAACATTTTTACATCATGTTGGTGTGAAAAAAATTTAAAGCAGTTCCATAATACTATAGTACAGCTCTTTTCATGGACTACATCTGAGGTTTCAATTCCAGCACGACCCCTGCTTTATGTGAAGAACGGGGAGCAGAAATGCTGCAGATAGAGTGAGCCCCATTCTACGAGCTTTCTACTTTGGTAGATCGCTAATAGTTTCTAGTTCTTTACGATCTAAGATCATCTTATTGCACACCTCTGGATACAATCAGTGTAGTTCTGTCAGTTTTAGCTCTCTTTACTTTTATAGCCTGATCTAGCATTATTACCAGTAGCATCCTATCACCATCACCCTCCCAGTGCCCCCTGCTCACCCCAACAGGGCAGTTTCTATGGCAACAACAGAATCTGCTCTGGGCCTGTACACACTACCTCTGTCTCCTGGCTTTCTCTCCTCTCTGCTTGTATTGCTTTGTTCAGCCACAGCCTCACAGCGAGCTCCTGGCTGCTGCCTATTTTAGTCTGAGGAGCTTGTTTGTTTGTTTTTTTTTTGTTCCCTATTGTTCCTGGCTGGATGCAAGATGGAGGGAGAAGATGTTTTTTGCATGAGGGGTTGGGTTGTGATGCTTAGTAAGCATGCAGGCTCTTGAACTTCCTCTCTCCGTCATGCATAATCTCATATGGTCTCTCTCTCTCATGTAGTTTTATTTTTATTTCTATTTATTTTATGTATTAATGTGTCCTATTGTCTCCCCTCTTTTGTCAATACAAACAGGGGTTTGTCTGAGGGTGAAATTACTGTAGGATGAATGTCTTGTGCCGTAGAAAGATGCAGAACACCCAGTGTCTCCCTCTGACTGCCATCACACAAGTAAACCTGAACACTCCTCCCCTCCCCGTTCGCTGCATAAGAGCTAGAAAGAGAATGATAGTGGTCGAAGGAAGGATTCAGAGAGAAAAAGTGAGAGAGGCTGGGCGGGTGGGAGAGCGGTCGCCATTAGACATTAGCATGAAATATTGTGCTCAGCAGCAAGCTAACAGGAGAAGGGAGAGAAAGATACCTACCCCTAGAAGCTGTGTTGTTAGCTGTGCAGCAAAAGGGCTCAGCGCCAAATAAGGTATGCTATAACAGGTGATGGGGCAGGTCGTAATGTGATGGGGGGTTGTGTATGGGAGGGGAACGCCTGCATTGCAGCTACACCGACTATTTCTAAAGGAAGGCTGCAGGGCTGCACATAATGGGAAAAGTGGAGATGATAAGAAACATGTTTGTTTGTGTTGCTGCAGGTGTCTTAATTGTGCTTTGCTTTTTACAAGAATCCCTTCTCTGTTTTCAGGACGACAGAGCAGATGTAATCAAGTGTATGAGATTTATTTGTGATTGTTTCTTTCTTGATATTAGCAGCTTTTTGTTTGTGCACAGAACTGCGTTTTCCAACCTAAGAATAAATTATAGATTTTATTTGAGCAAAATTTGTCCCTTGTGTCTGCACACCCACTGATGAAGCAGCAGGTTGTATTTACTGTACAGGCAGTTGCCACTGTATATATGTAGATGATGCTCCATGTTTCTATGCTGCTGCTCTTGCATCAGGCAGGTTGCCAGGCAGCAACAGCATGTATACATCCATGTTCAGGCTTGGCTAGCAGCCTGGAGGACACAGATTGAAGCGGAAAGGAGATCATTATTTTGGGATTTTGTGTTTTTAACTGTTATGTACACGCCTGTTAAATTTTGTGAGATTACTTGTCCTATTGTACATGTCAATGCCTCAGCCTCTCTTGTCTCTCCATACAGTCTCTCTTAGTCTCTTCCCTTCTTTCTCCTTTCTTCATGATTGTCCACTCCTTTACCTTGAGCTGGATGAGTTGCAAGGCTGGAGATATCCTTACTGAATAACATGCTTTGTTACCATTTCCCTCAGATTACAGAGGTGAAAAGTTGCAGAACAGAGCAGTGTGGACATCTTTTAGGAGGCAAATGGTCAAAGGAGACTATTTTTCTGTCTATTTGTTCTTGACCTGCAGTGTTATCAAATTGTTTTTCATACCTCCAGTCCGAGTTGTTGCAGTACCAGAATTTAAATTTAATATGATATCAGAAAAAAATTAGACAATAGCATTTATGTGCAGAGTAACATCAAAATGACTTCCTGGTGTATCAATCATGATACATGCATGACAATATGATATATCACAATATATTGCAACACCGTAAACAGAGCAATACATCAAAAAACTTCTCACTAAAATGTCTTTTTAGAAAGTTTTTTTATAATATATCTTTTGCCGTTTATTCGCCGTGTTGTGCTGTACTTCGTAATTGATCGTCTTTTTCCATCAAAGTTTTTGTTTTATGGATTTCATCAATTGTAATTTGGAAATATTGGAGGAGGAAATGTCGAGGAGATCTGCCAGGGATAGGGGAGACCAGAGGAGAGTCATGGAAGGGGGCTAAAAGGACAGGAATTGCTTCAGGGACTATCGTCAGTAAAAAAAAAAAAAAAAAAAACGCCTGGACATGGTCTAAAACAACGAGCTGTAACATGGACACTAATGCTGTAGGCAAACAAAAATGTGTGAGTATATGTAAAATAGGTTAAGTTTATTTTTGGTCATCTCAAAACTTTAAACATGTTCATTTACACATGTTTATGAAGAGAATCCTGTTTAAAGTTGTAATACGTTTTTTTCTTTTCTTCCAATTACACACTGTTTAAACATTTATAACATAATAATACTTGCCAGATTTTTTTTACATTTAATTCTCATGAAAAAAGGGTAAAAAAATTTACTCAAAGGACATTTCCTGACACATTTGTTGACAAAAAGACAAAAAAGCCTGTTATGATTATAATATTAAAGGGGTGAAATGATTTCAGGTGTGCGTAAAAGTACTTTTTGAACATTTTGAGCACACTGCAACAATACCACGATAATAATAATAACCGTGATAACTTTGCTCACAATAACAGTGATATGAAATTTTCATACCGTTACATCCCTGTTCTGGACACAACGAATGACTCAATTGGTTGTTGTTTTCTTAGCACTGTAGCACTGCTAAAGCTGGTGCTGCTAGCTGCAAACGAGCTGCTGCTGTCAGTGGAGTCACTGGTAATTTTTTAGGTGGTGGAAGTGATTTGTTGTTGTTGTGTTTCCAGTCCTGGTCGGCAGACAACCGCTGACATATTTTGCTTCGTCTGCTCCTCATCACTTTTTTTGTTCTCTGAACTTTTCAACATGATTGATATTGTGTGACATTTTTTCATTTACGATGTCCTCAGCTTCGCTCGCCTTGGTTCCAATTTCCATATTTTTTTTTCCTCTTTTCCAAATTCATTTGTCTTCCCAGCATCCCAAACAAACTGTCAGTACATAGTGGGCATAACCAACATGCAGACTCCAACTTCTTCTGTCAAGGCTGCATCAGCCTGAGTTAGAGTGTGGCACAGGGTAACTTTAGAAATACATACTGATTGGCAGCTTCTGTGGGTGATTTTGCCATGTTTTATCGAGTAAATACACCTAAAGCTTATCATCGTCATCAACAGAGATGGTGTATCATTATTTCTTACACCCCTACCTCCTTGGCACCCAAAAATGATTTTTTATATTAATATACCAAAATATGGCGAAGGCTTACTGTTATTAGCAATGGAAGGTATAATACATATTCTGTCCTCAACAGTGTAACTTACACTAAGATAGTTTGGATGCTTTTTTAGTAACTGTTAAACTAAACACCTCCTTGCAAATTCTTTCAGGTGTGTTGGCTGTTCTTGGCTTTAAAGTGGTAGCTGCTATGACACAATTAGGAAATAGCTAAATTACTTATTGTTTGTAACAATATGCTAAACCATAATTTGATAGCCTACTGCTGTGCTCTCTTTCTTTTCCTTTCTCCCTTTATCTATCTATCTGTTTCTCTTTCTATAACTATCTATCATCACTTTATGTCAGAGGGCTTTGTGGCAAAAACAAGACTGTTTATCTGTTGTATCTTTGGTTACATACTGCACTATTGTACAAGGATAACACATTCTACTGTATATCATTTACAACACAACTAAGCATCTCAGTGCATGAAAATGTGACAGCTTTACTAGCTTCTTGGATGGGAATTGATTATGTTTTTTGGAAACAACAATATTAGTGACCCTGCTAATTGATTCACTTCCCTTCGCGGTGGCTTTTTGATTGGTTCACTGACCAACCAATCATATCACAGAACCTTCTCTTATAACAACCATTGCCAGGTTACTCCATTCAGGAAACTTTTGTCCTTGCAGAATGCTGTTTAAGGCATTGTGGTGATTTGTTTTGTTTGTTTCTTCATTATCGAAAATCACAAAGAATGCTTGCACAATTGAAGGTAAAGAAAACTGTTTAAATACTGATGGTAATGGGTGCTCTATTAACTTTTAGTTGTAATAATCAAAGGATTTTGTTGTGTTTGGGTTAGGGTTAAATGGCAAATTGAAGTGGACTGCACTGATTCACTGACTGAACTTTTAGGCATGGAAACAAATGATGAAATCAGGCTTAGGCCCGGACCCTCCCCCTGACCAAACTAAAACAATTACCTCTAAAAGAAAATTATATGAAAATAATGAATAAAATCATATATAAAACAAATGAGACAGATTACCTGAGCACTGTAAAAGACTTCTCTAATGTAAGTCCTGGCAAGGTGCCTACTCACTGACCAAAGACTGGCTGTAGAGATGGGTTGTCACAAAAAGAGCTGGTTCACAGAGGAGATACATTTTGCCCCCACTGTTATAGCCCGCAGGTAGAGACAGCAGCCATGCCCAAAATAATACACGTACCAAGAGTTTAGGTACATTGACAGTCCCGTGTTTATTAGGAAAGATTAAAACCAACCAAATATAACACTGTGTGAGGACCACCAGTGGAACCTTAACACAGACAACCACAGATGCACATTAATACTGTCTCCCCCCGACCCTCCGATCCTGCGTTAGCTTAGATTTTTTTTACTGGTCCTCTCTGTTTGTGCATCTTTGTCAGACCTCACTTTTCAACCAGAGCTTAAACCTCCATTTAGGCTTTGGGTTAAATGAGAGTAGGTCCATTTATTTTTCATTACACTGCATGCCTGAAGATAAATAAAACAACACAACTGCACTCAAATTCTGACCTTCTCACATGCCGCATGACACCTGGGTGACCAAAGATCTGTCCCTCAACCTATGCAAGGTCTTTCTTTAAATTCATGCTGTAAATTTGCTGATAAATAGCTCTGTGTTATTTCAAATAAGGCATTGTACACTTCTCCCCCACGCGTACACCATCATTGATCTTCTAGCCCTGATAAATGATTACCTGTGTGTGTCTTAAGTTTAATTGTACAGGCTATGTGCTGGTGAATGTGAGCATGGAGGAGCCCACAGTGATCAGTTGTGATAGATTGAAGGAGGCAGTTTATCAAGTTTATGGATTGCACACTATGAAGTGCACATATACACACACATTCATACACACGCACACATACACAGGATGTCACACAGGCTGTTTGCTGGTGTCCAGACCTGCTCTCTGAATTCCCCTGGCTTAATTTGTCTCACGCCCTCAGTTTCCTGTTTCATGAGCAATCCCACAAGAGACCCTCGATCAACAACAACCAACCTGCTTACACACTTAGTGAGACACGCACACACATTTTATTGTGGTGCATGTCTGGCTCAAGTCTCCGGCTTTGTATTTGAGAATGTGACATTGCTTCAGATCTCAGAAGTGATAAAAGCTGACATATCATCCAGTTGGCTTTCAAGCCTTAAAATAATTTTTATGTTCATGTTTAGTATTGTGTCTATTTTTAACTTTTATGATGCTCAAAGCCAGCCAATAAAAGATGATACAGATGCACAAAAATACACCATGCACCTGACTGCTGTTTGGAAAATATTGGGAAATGATCCGTCATTGTTGCTTTGCAGTAGTAAGGATTAAATGATTCTGTTTGAGCTAAACTATATGAACTTCAAGCTTTAGCATCTCAAACTCAAAGTTTCAGATATAATCTAAATCAAAATGAACCATGGTGTGGGGCATTTAGCCTAATCCAGTTTCAACTTTGTTTACAGCTCGGCTTCCTTTCCATTCTATAACCTGTACTGCTTTAGCTCTCTGGGTTGAGAGGAGGGGCCTGGATCCTAACTCAGCTGTTGTTGGGCCAATGGGTGGGATCACCCTGGACTGGTCACAAGCCAATCACAGGGCTGACATATATAGACAGACAGTCATTCACACACATAAACAGCCATAGGCAGGTTCAGCTGCACTCACAATGCTCTGCTCTCCACGTTTCCCCCTTAAGGTGCGTTCACACCGAACGCGTCTCGGGTGACCTTGGCAGCCACTCTCCATGCAGAGTCAATGTACAGCCACGATCAGCCACGACCACGCGCGACCAGATCTCACTTGGTCGCATCTTTGGAGACCTGGCGGCGGCGCCCCTGTTGCTGCAGATGGGAACTCTGGGGTCGCTTTGGACGTGGAGCAGGTCGCCGTGCTCCGTCCCCAAAGTTGATGTCGCGCCGTGAGAGCCAATCAGCGTTGTGTGGGTGCGTAATTGACAGCCGTGACAGACTGTTTTTATTCCGGTCCACAGAGTAACAATCTATGTCCGTGTGGGGAACATTAGTTAGTGAGTACATTAGTTCCGCCTAGACGGACCACATTGAACTCACAGAAGATGCTGCTGCAGGGCCATCAGCTGCAGTGTTTTGTGGTTGGTAGGTGAGTGAAAAGGATACAGCTGGAATAATGTCAGCTACTACCTCCTATTATATGATATATGATATGATCGCGGGGTGAAACTCGAGCAGGCGTGACGTCACTGAGCAACGGCGACGGTGACAAAATGAGCTATGAACAGGCGACAGGACGTGGGTTTGCAACGCGATCTTGGTCGCCAAAGTCGCGTTTGGTGTGAACGCACCTTTAAGATGCTTACACACCGAATGCGACTTTGCGACCTCAGTGACCCCTCTCCATGTAAAGTCAATGTACAGCCGCGACAGGGCAGGGCCAACCCCCCCACGACGCGACAGACGCGTCCTTGGGACTGCGTCGCTCTTCGCTTGGTCGCCAAAGTTGAAAGTTTGAACTCTCCAGGCGATGTCACGTGTGGCTGTGGGGCAACAGCCAATCAGCGTTGTGTAGATGTGTGACGGTACCCGTGATAGACTGCTTTCATTCCGGTTCGCAGAGTGACAATCCATCTTGACAAGACCGCAGAGAACTCGCAGAAGATGCTGCAGGGCCATCAGCTGCAGTGTTTTGTGATTGGAAGTTGAGTGAAAAGGATACAGTTGGAGTAATGTCAGCTACTACATCCTATTATATGATATATGATATGATTGCGGTGAAACTCGAGCGGGCATGACGTCACTGAACGACGAGCGACGGTGACCAAAATGAGGTCTTTACACACCCGACGTGACTTCAGTGGGCGACGCGATTTCAGTCGCAAAGTGGCGTTTGGTGTGAACACAGCTTTAGATTCTGGCTTGCTTGTCCCCCGTGAGTGCTCCGTGCGCTGTGCTCAAGTGCAGCTCACTTCACTGGCCTGGCATGCTTGGAGGACGTGGGCTCTGTCACAGTACACTTGCTCATGCAGAAGCGCACGCATGGGCAAGAAGGCTCCTCATAGTAACAGCTCCTCACCTGAAGGCCTTTATTCATTTGATGCAGAGGATGTTTGTGTTTTAATCCTGTGTCTGGACTCTTTTTGTAATATATCAACTGAAAAAAAAAATCCAGTGCAAAAACACATTTCCTTGATTCACACAGAGGTCCTCTTATAAAAAGAATAAAAGAATTTTTTGCTCGGGAAAACCGGGGGTGTTGAAGCACAGCATGGCAAACGGTTTCAATGTGAGTGCCTTAGTGTCACCAATTAACTCCAACAAGTAAGCTTTTGGTCTGTGGGAGGAAACTTGGAGTACTTAAAAGGCCCCATTTGTCCAGGGAGTTGATCCAGCAACCTTCTTGCTGCGAGGCAATGAGTAACTGCTGCAAACCCATTTCCAACAATCATGAACACAAGATAGTTTAACTTAAACAACAACAACAAATTTGATATTAGTATCAGCAGATATGAACATTTTTGTGGATACTTACATCTCATATTATACCTTATATCATATACATCAATATACACTATATCCTGCATATTGGCATATATAAATGCACAGTAATGGTTTTCCTCGTCACTTGTGAATGTCCACTTTTAAAAATCAAAAAATATAATTTATTAAAGAATTCAGTGTTGATTTTCTTTCTTCACATCTGTTTCCAACCAGGGGTGGGACTAGAAAATTTTGCTGGGAACATAACAGCTACACAAGTCCCTACCTTGTGCTGCTTGAAGTGCATTAAATATCAAAATATTAAAAAGAATGATGTGAATAATTAACACCAAAAACATGTGATTTACTCTAAATAAGCCTCTCAGCATCTAATATTTATTTTAATAGATTAAATTATTACTACAACAAAATACAGGCCCGGGCACACACTGGCCCATCCCCTTTTTCCAACATGAATGGAGTGTTCACCAAGAAAGAAACTGGTCTCTTTTAGAGGTAGATGCTTCCTGATCTTAATGGTATCATTATCACATCGGCATATCTGTTATCAGTAAAAATCCAATATCGTGCACCTCTACAGGGGAACCACTGGTCTCTATTTTGGACACACTGGCTTACTTTGTCCATAGGTCATATTATATGTGGTAAATGATGTGTACCCTCTTTATCTTTTCACAGCTCTGCTTCTTCCACCAAAACATTGTTCAATTTGAGTGAGGAACAGAGGGAGTCGCCGCATGTACCTCAGTTAGTATGAAAAGCAAGAAAGCCAAAGAGACTGATAGAAAGGCAGCTGTTAGTAAGCAAAAAAGACAAAATGATAAGTAGTATAGAACCACTCTGATTTTAACAGGCAGACTTGACAGTGCAAAATAACTCACACAATATGTTACATGATTGTTGCTGCCCCTCAAGTTAATACAACTTTCTGTTAACCAGAGTAATCATAGTTTTGATACCAGCCATAAGCGAGTAGCCCTGGAATTCTCTCTTTCTTGCAGATGTAACTATACCAGTCCTTATTTCTGTTTTCTCTCCTCTTTTTCAGGCACCATGACTCACATAGCCCCTGCTCCGGTGGTAGCCCTCCTCAACTGACCTCACCTCCTCCTCTACCTCCCCATCTCTTCCCTCACCTCTACCTCTCACAGCTTCCCCCTTCCTCTACACTCCACCCCTTACTACCTCACATATTTGACCACTCCTCCCGTTCCTACATCATGGCAGGTGAGAAAGGGCCAACTAAGCGGAGCGCCATGGATATCAAGCGCCTGGCAAGCCTTATCCAGAGAGGGACAGGCCGTTTGCTGGTGATTGACAGTCGGACATTTTCTGAGTACAATGCTTCACACGTGCAGGGTGCGATCAACGTCTGTTGCTCCAAGCTGGTGAAGAGGCGACTGCAGCAGGACAAAGTGTCGGTCACTGAGCTGCTACAGCCCAACGGGAAGGTGAAGGTAAGTGGGAGCTCAGCAGAGGTGATGATTGATGCTTTGTCATTGGTGGGAGGTGCTGCAAGTGTCTTACTATGAGTGCCAGACTTGATTCAACAGTTTGAGTGGCATGCTCTTACCAGACTGAATAATGAAAAGGTTTCTTATAGCTAACTATTCTTCATCATGAGTCCCTTAAAATAGAAATATATTATTTTAACTCTTTTTGGTGCTCTGTTCAGCAAACATTTACAGCCTTGCATTGATCTTATAGTAGATGTAGTGTGTAGTTGTTAGTGCGTCTGTGTTATACCATACCAGTATGATTGTTAAGCTGTTTCTGTAAAAGGTTTGGGAGACAATTATTTGATCTTTGCTTTTTTTGAATTGATTTATGTGTTCATGAAGACTTCTTCATCCAAAGGTAAACTTAACTCAATCAAAACTATTTCAACCTAATTTTAAAGTTATATCTCAATGCTGAGATTCACCAAATGGTAGACTGCTGTCTGAACCATTACCCAGCATTTTTGCTCAGCCTCTACTATGTAAATGTTGTAGCCTCTCTTGCCTTAACATTCACTATGTCAACTTCCAGAAAGGTCTCAAATCATTAAAATTATATGAAACTGTCAAATGTTATCCTCCTCTGCTAATCAAATCCTTAAGTCAGACCAGGATCTGCAAATGAACACAAACATAAAGAGGGGTCAGAAAAGTCCCAGGAAAAACAAGTCAAGGTAAAGAGGAGATCTTGTGCTTCCAGAGATTAATAGGAGACAGGAAAAATACCTTTTGATTGACAATGGACTGACGTGTATATGCCTATACCTCCAATGGGCAGTTTCAAACCAATATGATGCACATTTTAATGCCACACGATCATTTAAAGCAGCAGCTAAAATCTTCAGTAGAAGTCAAAAAACTTGTTTTTAAGGTTATCATACCAACTTATTTTTTTTCAGGACTCAATAAAAACATAAAATAGGAGTCCAATATAATGTGTAAACCGGAATACTGACACAATCGTTCACTGATCAAAAACATGCCAACAAACTTCTCCTAAAGTTACCTGAATTTTTATTCAGCATAACTATCCTTTAAAATGACTCAGGTTTTGCCCAAGACAATTTCAGCTCAGATTTAAAACCTTAATAGTTCATAAAAATTTACAACTGAAAAGAGGAAAGGAGAAAACTCAAGTTCCATCTTTTTGCATTTTTCTATGTCTGTCTTTAAGCGTGGACTATAATCTGTAATGCATTCACAAAGAATGGCATTATCCAAGGCTGCAGCCTTTATATCTCCATTTAATCAAAAATTAATATGCAAATTAGCCAATGTCGAGGTTGTTTAGGTCCAAGTTGATCCTAAGAGGCAGCTACAGGTCTGAACACTCACTGCTTAACTTTAGCATATAAAGGTCCATTAATGATAAGCATGAGATTTCCAAAAAATATATTCATCTGTGATTACGGGGAATGCCTTTATTTTGAAAGCAGTTGTACAACCAAAACAGGAAACTCAGAAGATATATTAATGCATGCCTAAATTTGTCATAGGTACTAAAGACTATAACTGATATCATAGACTTAACAACTTTTTTTGTATTGATATTGTTACAGTAGAGAACAAAAGCAAAATTAATAAATACCGATAAGTGAGTAACATAATACACACAACACTCCACTCTATCATTTATTGGCCTTTTTTCGTTATCACTTACTTAGTATTATTTTCTAGTACATTTTTCATACAGTTATGATATCTCCTTATATACCGTCTTCAAGAGTATACTGCCAAAGCAGAGACAAGAATAAGGCTGTAGATTGATTTGACACATAGATTTTGGTCACAGAAATTGTAAAGTGAAAATCCAATGTAGCCCTACTCTACACTTTGCCTGGAGAAATTCTCTTGACCCATTTCTGGTTGTGTTTTTTTTTTCATGAGCCCTACTCAGTGCATTTGCATTTCTTATATATTGGGGCACACATGACTAAGGAACTTGTGAGTCTTCTTACAAATGTAAGTTAGTGTCTTAAAATGTGTTTACTGTGCATCGCAGTTGCAGTGGTGTCAGCATTGTGAACCTGAGCATCTCCAATTGCTTGACCCACGTACTGCTCTGGTCCACATTGCCCTCCTCAGTGCTAGCCCGAGCCTGTAGCACATCAGTGGGTGCTATATTTGGCGGGTTGCCTGCTGTACTGTATGTTTGTTGCTTATCAGTGGCCCTGAAATCGGACCCCTGCGTTTTCCATGACTTCTCCTGTGAATATGACAGCCTTTTTTCCATGGCTCATCCACCCGTGGCACGCTGGCTCCAGTATTTTTAGTCGCTGTGTGAAACTGAAGGAACTCTAAGAGGGTAAACCTGAGGGGGGGCGGGGATATTTGGGAGTTGTGTTGTGCTCTCATGTACTGTAGTGTCTGCACCTTAAAGTAACACATTAACAAAGCAGTGGAGAGGACGCATGCAGTTCTTCTTCCTGGTTGAGCTGTTTCTTATGATGTTATTTTTAGGACTCAATTTAACTTATAAACGCGGAACGCTTAGGGCACTAAAATGCTTATTCACTGAAAACGATGACTCATAACAAGTGATCTGAATTGTTTTAATAGGTGTGACACATGGCTTTTCAATGGTAGTCCATGAAGTGCTGTTGTTGTTTTTCTTCTTTTACTTCCTTATTACCAGGGTCATGTAAGACAGTCTAACCTGTGACACAGCTGAGTCTAAACTTATATATATATTAACTGCAAAAACTCAAATCTTACAAATTGGATTGGTCTACGACATGTCATGACACAGTTTTTGGGCTATATTCACTTGACCGTTTCAGATAAGCATTTTTTTCAATATAAATAGCAAAGTAAGGCCTCTACTGATAAATATATATGCTAGTCAGGCAAAGTAATGTACCCTCCAATTTAAGTGTAAAGATCTCATTTCAAGGCAATGAAGTTAAAAATATTGCTTCATTGGCAGATATTCATTCTATTTGTATTTAGTGATAGTTTATTTGATTTCACAAGTTAGTGATACTGTCTTTCTCAAGTGTTGCCAAGTTAAATTTACATTTACCAGTCACTTTATTAGGTACACCCATTCAACTGCTCATAAAGGCATGTAGACATGGCCAAGGTGATCTGCTGAAGTTCAAACTGAGCTTCAGAATGAGAAAAACTTCATTTAAGTGATGTTGAACGTGAAATGGTTGTTGGTGCCAGATTGGCTTACAAGGATTACAGAGGCTGATGGGCCAATACTGAAGGAGATGCACAGAAGCATCTTTTCATAGAACACCTCTGATGTGTGACATGTTGAGGGAAGGCTGTATATTCATGCAGAATTCTCCCACATTATGTATATTTTGTGCAGGATTCCCAAAATTCAGGCCCTTCAGTGGTCCAAGAGACAAGATCCAGTAAATAGCAGTTCCCAGGATGAAAATGCCTTGTTGATGCCAGAGGTCAAAGGAAAGTTGTGAGAGTGTTTCCAGATGATTGAAAAGCTACAGCAGCAGAAGACCACAGGGTGCCACTCCTGTCTGATAAGAAGAGGAAACTAAGTCAACAGTTTGTAAGGGCTTATCACAGGGCTCTCTGCTGCCACATTCAGATGGTATTGTCAGAATTTGGCATTAACAATATGAAAGCATGAATCCATCTGGCATTGTATCAACAGGTCAGGCTGGTTGTGGTAGTGTAATGTGTGGGGGATATTTTCTTGGCACACTTTGACCCCTTTTTACCAATCAAGCATTGTTTAAACACCATGGCCTACCCGAGTATTGTTGCTGACCATGTCCATCCCTTTGTGACCCATGCTGTGATGGCTACTTCCAACAGGATAATGTATCATGTTACAAACCTCAGATCATCTCAAACTCTTTCTTGAAAATGAGGATGAGTTCACTGTGGCCTCCACAGTCACCAGATCTTAGTCCAATAGAGCACCTTTGGGATTTGATGGAACAGGAGGTCCCTTCCTAGATGTGCAGCAGACATATCTGCATTAACTGTGTAATGCTGTCATTTCCATTTGGACCAATATCTCAGAGGAATGTTTCCAGCACCTTGTTGAATCTATTCCATGGAAAAACAAACGCAATTCGGAATGCAAAGGGGGTCCAACCCAGTACTAGCAATGTCAACATAGTAAAGTGGTGAATGAATGTTTTTATCCTCTGAACAGTCAGAAGGGAGAGGAGATAAGACTGTCATAATTTAAGTAAAACGTTGGCATCCTTTTTGTATTTTGCTAATCTTTTTTATAAAATTAAGACAGTTTTCAGGATTTTCCTTGGATTTTTAGTTACTAAATGCAATTAATTATCCAATATTACCCCATTACTCTTTACAGTACATTGACAGTTGTTCAATAAAAATATATTAGACTGAAATTAAGAAAGTAAGGGGGGACAGGATCTTGCCCTGAGGTGCACCAGATGCTTTACTTCTTGTTTAATGAAAAAAACTCTCTCAGGCTATGTAAGGATTTTTAAGATATTCATTGTACTTCGGTAAAAACTCCTTAATATCGTGCAACACAGCTGTAATATTATGTTGTTGTTCTGTTTCAAGCAATTCAAGCCTAATAGTTCATTATCTAAATATTCGAATGAGAACCCTGTCTGGACTTTTGTCTTTCATGGGGCTTATATATATAATAGTAAGGTTTTCATGACATGAAATTAGACATTAACACTTGCTTAGAATTGATTTGTTACACTCTGGGCGTCGGGGGTGATAGTGAGCTTGGTCGGTAATCAGGAGGTTGCAGGTTTGAGCCCAGCTTCGGCTGTCACATGGCGATGCATCCTCGGGCAAGATACTTAACCTCAAGTTGCTCTCACTGCTGCGTCAGTGGCATGCAAATGGGCATGAAAGAGTGTGAAAGCGTTAGCTGATACCGATGGACAACTGACATAGAAACTCGAACCATCAGTGAGTGACTGTGAGAGCGAATGGCTGTGAATGGGTTGGTTTGACCTGCAGTTTAAAGCTGCTTTGAGTAGTTAAAGAGACTAGAAAAGCATTACATAAGCTCAAGTCCATTTACCAATTACCATTTACCACTGTAAGTATGATTTATTAGCTGTTCTGTTGTATGCCTCATATTTATGCTGCATTAGGCCTGGAAATAGAGAGAGCTTATTGACTCTATATTTCCATTTTAAACATAATTGCAGAACTCCATATATCAAAAACACACCTTGCCAACCAAATTAGAGATAATTACACATTATTGCTTTATGGCTCCTGTTGGATCATTTTAGTTAAAAGTTGTAGGTGACTGACACTTTCCTTCTGCTGAGATGGTAAATGAAGGAGAACTGTGTATTATTTTTACCTTCTTTAGTCAAATTACCCTCATTTCAGCTAATAGTAGCTGTATAATTGCTATGTTGGCTGTGACTCTTATGCTTCTGCTTTTTCTCACTGACTCTCTGTTACTCCACTTAGTTCAAATTCAGCTTTAGTGCTCAGCTTCTGGCAGTCAAACCCACATGCTTTTCTTCTCACTCAAAATTAACTGCTATTAAATTGACACAGATCTTGTATAACACATCTTCTTTAAGTGCATGTGTCAGACTGAAGGCCACACAGGGGAGCCTGCATCTCATGACTCATCCTGACCAAAAGATCCAGTTTTGCTCAGATGATGGTTTTATTTTTGGCTGTGATGATGATCATGACCTACTCCTGCAGTGTCTGGATTTAGACAGGGAAAAGAAATCAAGCTGGATGGGCTAAATAAGCAGGAGCGCTGTGGAGTGCCAGTTTTATTATGTCAGTCAATGCATCAAGCCAGTGCACGTTTCAAAAGTGGGTCTTTTGGATCCATCACTGTGTGGGGTCCTGAGGTTAGTAGGTCCCACACTGCGCCCCCCTTAGAGAAGTGTTTCCTATGGATTCTTCTCACTGTCTGTCCATGATGACTCTGTGTTCCCCACAATGCATCCGATCCTTCTTCATTTATTCCTCTTTCCGCCTCCTCCTATCTATCTAGTGTTGCCCCATGGCTGGTTTGTCATTATCCCCCCCCCCCCAGTAAAGAGGATAAGGCTTGCGATTAATGCAAGGCTGGATAAAGCTGGAACTAGCCGAGTGAGAGAGGAGGGCCTGACGGACCCAGACTCCTTTGTTATTGGCTAAGCATGACATCATCCCTTTTGTGCGGCCACTGGCAGGCCGCGGGCTGGGCACGTGCAGACTGGCTGTGTGGTGTTAAAGCCAGCTCAACTAACCCCCCCTCAACCCCAACTCCCATGCACACACACACACATATACACTCTACCCCCCACATGGCTCTGAGCATCGCCAGGAGTTGCCTCAGCCAGCCAAGACAGCAAAGGACACTATTGTGGCTCATTGTTGGGGAAGTGAATGCAGGAAGCGGGAGAGCAGCAATGAGGGTATTCATGGATGGGCTGCTGCCTCCTCCCTGGCTGCCTCCCGCCTCACATCCCATTGAGCGCTAATAGCCTGCATCCCCCAAGGCGCTGCACTCACCCTCTTTCATAGGCGCTCCTAACGTTTCATTTAACCAAGCTGAATGAACATCCATGACCAAAGCACCATCATTTGAAATGGTGTCCTCTTTCTTTTCCCTTTCACATCCCATCTCTTCATAGCTTCTTTATGCTCTCAACATTTATGTGGGTTAGATGGAGCTGGATACAGTAGGTTAGGTGAACCTCTTCTGGGAGAGGGATCGCACAGGCTTAGTTGGGAACATGGCTTCCTCATGCCTTTTCTGATGGGCTGGAGGGCAGGCGGCTTGTTTCTTGGCCTAAGCCCAACTAATCCCCACTGCTGTGGCCGGGACAGCCGGCCGGGTGGGCCTGACAGATGGACCAGAGGTTTTCACTGACAGAAACCAGCCAGGGGAAGCACCAGTGCTCCTGAAGGGAGGGCACACCTCTGATGAATGAAACCCAGCAGCCTAGAAACTGACAACTCTCTTACAAGCTGCCATTGGAACAAAAATATTCATGACCAAAAACTTGTTTCAAACTAGAGCGATTGCAGGTGTAAGCTGAAGAGAGAGAGTGGGGAATGATGTGCTGGAAAGAGGCTGGAGTCTAGATTTGAACCCATGCTGCCTGCACAGATGCGTGAGTTGACAGTATTCTTGTACCACAGCACATGATCACTCCTGTCTCTTGTTTTTTTAAGTGCATGAACCATCTGGACAGCAAAGACTGAGTTTCCTTCTGGGATTTAAAAACTTGTCTAAATCTTAATCTTGGATGGAGCAGTGTCCAGTCAATAACAGGTATGATCTCTGGGCATGTATGGAAACTGCCATAGGATTTTCTACTTGCCATTATCAATCATTATTGTTTTTTGAATTTTCCCATCCAACAGGGATAGTGCAAATAGCCTTTCCAGGACAGTTTCAGGGACAGTTGGCTTCAAAACTCAAAGGAAATATTTTAGAGACTTTATGAGAAAAGAACTGAAGGCTTTGGGACAGACAGATATGGCTTTCCCTTTCCTTTTTTAATCTACAAATAGGTTTAATCTACAGAATATGGAGATATTCAATCATGATGAATGCCTTGTGTGATTTACAAGTTGAATTTGGGTAAAACAGGATATCAATGAGGAAAAGGGATGGAGATCAAAACGGGTCATGTTTGGAGCCATTTCTGCATTTTAAAACCTGAAAAATCAACAGCCCTGTTATTGTGTTTAGCTATGATGTGTAATGAACACGTAGCAGCAGATAGATCCAGGCGCTGGCTCTGTGATCTCGTCTCTGATCTTAATTGGTTGGACTGGCTGAGTGCCCTGCTGAGTAGCACGGGGGTAGACTGCACGTGATCACTTAATGCATTGATGCAATGAAGAAGATCCCGATCAGTTCCCATCCTGACGTACCACATGCTGTGTTTTCCTCCTACAAGCCTATTAGGATACATGGCGGGTTATTCATTAGATAATTTGTTAGATTCCAGAGTGGGAATTTCTAAAATTATGTGACGTGCATACCAAAGACATGGTTTATCATGTCATTGAAAAACAAGAACATTTCATTAGTGCACTGTTCTGGACGCAGACATATCCAGTAATACTGCACAGTATCACAAAATGAGGGCAATGCATGATTGTTTCCTGTGTTGTCTGTTATGACAGTAGCAGCAGAGCAAAAACTTAACTGATGACTCACTGTGTAGATTGTGTCCTGGATTACCCAGAGGGTAAACCCAGGGATTTTTCTCTCTGTTTCATTCACATTTTTCCCTTTGCCAAGTTAAAACAAAGATGCTGGAGCTGCGGGTGGTTTTTATCCAAAGCCGGATATGTCATGTGTTTGCCTTGTTGAGGTCATGGCATGAATCACTGTTTGCTTTAAAGATCCTACTGTTTGAGATAGACACACACTCACCCGCCATATGTAGTTATAGACAAAACTCCCTGCACTGTGAAGCAGGAGTTTATGTGAAAATGTATTTTTGATTCAAGGATGTACAATGACAGCTTGAGGGTGCAATTTATAGATGTTTTGAGAGTAAAAACTATGGCGTTGATTGTTCACTGATTGGGGAGAGTGACAAAGTAAAAATAAATCCACTGCATGCGCTCTTTATAGACTACAGTTCTTCGTTGAGCTTTGCACTGTATTGTGTTTAAGAATATGCAACATAGCCTACTTTTAAATTAAATAGTGGGTAAGGTGGCACTGCTCAAATCAATAAGGTTTGAGTTGAAGTTAATTGGAAAATTGATAAATAAATATATGAACATATACCAGAATTGTTGCTCAATAAAGCAAGTTTAATGTAAAATCAAAAACAATTCTTGTTGACAAAGGGAATTCCATTTGAAATGTTTAGTGGAAATGTAAAAAGTAGACATAGCTTGTTTAAAAATGTGTGTGTGTTAGGTCCTGTGATACAGACCAGAACAGGATTGAGTGCAAAATGCAGAAGTGAGTATACATTTAGTGCTTCCTGGTTCCCAGTGCTGAAAGTATATGGGATTTTAGAACATCTTAACAGATAAATACGTAAAATAAGGCTTGTTATGAACACATGAATCCAAAATGTATACATTTAATCTAAAGTAAAAAATGCTTCTGATATTTCCCATGTTTTAATTGTAAAGCACTGCTGTATGTTGAAAAGGATGATTGCTCACAAACTGCTAAGAAGGACTACAAAAATGGCTAGGTACCCTAATGCAAGTATTTCTGATTGTTTCTATAGGGGTCAGTAATCCAAACACCTTAACAACAGTCATGAGGACCAACTTCATCAGGTTTATTTGATTAATAGGAAATTCCAGAACTAAGGGTTACAACGTGATGTTGCAACTGCTTCAAAGTCAAGCAGCTATGTTGTAGTTCCATAGCGGCTTAATAATAGCTCTTTACTCTTGTCAATTACATTTTAGCCTTAAAAAAATTTAAAAGTAGGTTTGTTCAACAAGATTAGGACAAAGAACAAAACTTTTAAATGAATCGTTTTTGTTTGCTGCAGACCTTATTATCAACAAATATCCAAGAACAGTGAAAAATCCCACAGGCTTTTACTTGAGAAAACCAGCACAATGCTGACTTCTGTGTTGGCCTGTATACAAAAATACAGCGTCCCTGTGCCACTCTATGACTTCATAGACAGGAAGAGATGGGCAGGAAAGGTCTTGTTTTAGTTCAATTTCTCTGCCATCACTTGGATTTGATTGTGAAGCCTAAAGTTGACTAGTAAAGCTTGCTGTTTAAAATGTGTGTATCTGAGGTCCTCTGATATTAAGAGTGTAAAATGTGATCACATTTCTGAAGTGATGGGTTGTGACCTCACCCTGCATATGCACAGAAGTGTCAGGGACTCTCACCACCCTGACACATCTTAATACTCTTCTCTGAGACACACACACACATACCTGACTGGACACGGTAATTAAAAGAATTTTTCCACTTGAGTATGTTTTCAATCCTTAAACACCTACCACCCAAACACAAAGCTGATTCTATATTCAAAAGTTGACCTGTAAACATCTACCTTCACCTTGCTTTTGTATTTGGTCCTTATAAGAATACAAGTACAACAGAACCTGTGACAC
This sequence comes from Cetoscarus ocellatus, assembly GCA_037902135.1. NCBI lineage: Eukaryota > Metazoa > Chordata > Actinopteri > Labriformes > Labridae > Cetoscarus > Cetoscarus ocellatus. The sequence continues at coordinate 406,317 of JBAMNC010000264.1, forward strand.
GCACACATCACACCTACACCACACATGGACGTGGCAGCTGCCAGTGCCAGTCAATGACATCATCTTGCCCCAGGGTGGTATCTTTACAGTGAGTGGGTGCTATATGTCACAGGTTGTGTGGCGGACTCTTACAGATCCATGGTGCAGTGAGGTCACGCCTGTTAAAGCAGGTCTTCTGTAAGTATTTAATGTACTGTATGCAGGGGGTGCCTCACCATTAGACAGAACACAAAAGTCTCTATAATGGATGATATGTTAAAGTGTTTATTCAGCTGGTTTGTTGTAAATTTCTAAAGATTTTAAAAATAAACTGCACAATGTTTTGTCTCCGCAGTGATTTCACTTTTTTTAAAGCTTTTGTGTTTTAAACTGAAGACCCCATGAGTTAGTGCAGAGTTGACTTGGTTTCCTTTTTTCTGTGGGACATCCCAGAGAGGACACGCAGAAAGGATTCAGGAATGTGGGGCCATGTTTAGACTGTTTGTCCTGATGTTGTGTCACAGGCCAGTTCACACACAAACACACATACTGTCCCGCTCAGCACTGACCTTGTCACCGGTCAGTAACACTGCTGAGGTCAGGAGGAAACTATGTTTCACTATCTCCCACAGGCACTTACCGTACATCCCCCCCCGCATGGCTGTTTTCACAATTCCAGCTGTAAATTGGTTGCCATGTTACACTTCATGCTGGTTTCGTGTTGTGTTTGTATAAAGACGTAATCTACTCTGCTGAAATTCTGTGCATTTACATGAACATCAAACTATTTTATTGCTCTAAAATGCTGCACTGTCCCAGTGTACAAGCATTGATGGAGACTTTAACTCTATGCTATGCCTTTCAACTTAGTTACTTTTGGACCTTCTTCAAGTTAGCCATGTTAACAAGTTAGCAAGCAGGAGGAGTGAAAATGTGAACAATTTTCTCCAAATGCCATAAATTTTGTACATACTAAGAGCTCTGTTTTTTTTTTTTTTTAATGGAAACAAAGTAACTTCTCCGGCTTTCCCTCTAACCTATGTTGACAACTGAAAGCAGATGAAAACATGACCTCTACATTGAAGCACATCCAAGTCATAGACTTGAGAGTCAGAGTCTGTCATGAACACCGTGCAGAAGACCTATTCCACTTTGGGTCTGAGAAGTATACAGTGCATGCAAGGGTAAAATGATCTACCACATTAACCCAACTTTGAGGAATTTGCCAGGGGTCAATTTCAGATGGACTAACAAGTTTACATGTTAGTTACAATGTCTGTTTTCATAGGACAAAGACTATGAATTGACATTTTCTCATTTCTAATTGCTTGTAAACATACTGAGGCTGAGCCTTGGTTTGCAGCCTTGTTACCCCCTCTCCTATAGTAAATCAAACTGAGTGAATGAAATTCATGTAACCTTAAGCACGTCATGCTAATAGTTCTATTGTTGAATGGAAACCAAAATTGTCGTTTTTTATAATTAATCAGCCATTAAATGATCAATTATTAATCCCATTGCATGCAGAGTCTGATTCTCTGCTGTAATTACATTCCGGCAACAGATGACTGCTTTTTTTGGAATGTTTTTGCCCAAGGCCCACCTAATAAATACCAAGCTGAAATCTCAAGGCACACCTCCTATGCAGAATAAATAACCTTTTTAATTTGTGTTATAATATCTTATCAATGTTTTTTGAATATTTATTTTGCCAACAAATGCCTGGACAATATGACAACAACTGTACTACTGTTGAAATATTTATTCACTAAGTAATCCAGCATGTGGTTGCAATAATACCTGGTAGTTCTCCAGATTTCCAAGGCACACCTAGACTTGCCTCAAGGCACGCCAGTTTGCCTCGCTACACCATTTGAGAATCACTGCTGTGCTACAGTCACAAACAAGCCAATGTGACGCTTGAGGCAGAAACTTAGTTACGCCGGGCAGATCTTCAGTGAGTGTTTTCCTGCTATCAATAGTGACATGTCAATCGTCTGACCCATAAATGGTCTGTCAGTGGCATAAATGTACCACTGTGATCGTTTATTTCAACTTACTCTTTTATTAGCTGTACCCTGGTGTGTGAGAGTAACAAGCGTCTTAATGCAATGAGCTCTTGTTCGATTTAGAGTGAGTTTCACATAGACTTAAGCACTTTTAATGTTGTTAGACATAGTAAATGATGCTCGGGTGACACAAAAACAGAAACAATTTTGTTAAGTTTTACCTATAAGCATGTCAATCCACATTTCCTCTTTCCACTTTTCCTCCTCCAAATTCTAGTGCGGCTGTATAGGATTTCTTTTTAAAATGTGTACTTTAAAGTACTTTAGGTTGTCTCCAGCTGCCTTACTACTTTGTTGTCCCCAAAACTCATTGTCACTTGACAAAAGTAAATATTTCTTGCCATTTCTTTCCTTACAATCTCCTTTTTTCTTGCTCTATTTTTATCAATTTTTGCAAAGAACCCATTAAAACATCCTCTGCACATGTGACCAATCCCTGTTGAGGTTCTGCTTAATGCCAGGCTTTAGATTCTTGTGCCAACACTCACACGGATCAGAATCATTGCATTTTTTCAGCCAGTGCCACCCTCTGTCCTAATCTGCACTTGCACTCTACTCTAAGTCAGATCATTTCCTCCTTCAAATTTACCTTTGACTCCTTTTAAGGATTGCTTGCACTCATCATCTCTGTAATCTCCCTTTTTTTCCCCTTATTTTTTTCTCTCTTTTCCTGGTTCCTCCTTATTCAGTCTCTCTGTAGTATTTCCTGTTTACCTGCAGTGTGTGTGCGTCACAGAGCTTGGACCAGCATAGTAGTAATAGTAATGCTGTAGCACTGCAGAGGAAAGAGATATCTGTACTTCTGCTGCAGTCTGACAGCCAGCCTCTTGCTCCCTCAGGTCGTTGACCTCTAGCGCTGCAGCAAACTCTATGCATATCACATCCTGAGCTGCAGGTGTAATTTTAACAGAGTTGAAGGCATATATATCAATACTGTTCAGCTTTGATTGATAAACAAAAGAGTGGCTGTTTTTTAACTTGAATATGAGTATATGTGGAGATAAAAATTTACTCCTGTCAGTTGAATTGTTGGATGAATCTTGTTTAAATTGACTTAAATGCAAGTCTGTATTGGACCATGACATCAATATATCATTAAAAGCACAAGTACGAAAAGAAAGTATTAATTTGGAATACCAAGTATAGAAAGTAGGTTAGTATGCATTTAAGGACAGACTGCACACATTTTCACCACATTGATTTTCCAGTTAAGAAATCCAGAAGTAGGATTAATGACCGATGGCTTGCGGGAAACCTGAATGCATCATCACTCCCTGTTTGTCTGATCATGACGAACAGACTGATTCTATTTTTACTGCAGTACTCGTTTTATGTTTGCAGTGGAACTTTTTGCTGAGCAGAGCTAGATGGCAAACAAGAACAGCATCCTGTGTGGTGTTTGTTTGAGCATGTCTCCTAGTATTCATAGTGAAATGCCGGTAATCCTCAAGTGTTGAGAGCAGGCTCCAAAATTAGACCCTGATCCCATTAGGATTATCAGCCAAAATGATCCAGGGTTAGGAGAGACGGAGAGTGAAGGTTTAAAACGAAGTAATACTGGCGTGAAGATGAACATGTCAAAAGGAAAATTAACAAGATTTTATTAAGTGAACATTAGGTAAACACTGTTTAAATTTGTTGCACCGCTTTAATGTCCTGTCGACAGAAGCAGCCACCAGGCTTTTATAATCACTCCTGATGCAAGTTTTGTACATGAGCATGTACAGTGTGAAAATAAAATTACAGGTAGCATGTCTTACAGAGTTTTAAAGTAATTTGTCACTTTATGTGCTCTATTATAGAGTGGTCCACAGTGCTGCTGGTCTACCTGTTTTTTTTTTTGTGGGAGATCTGGGAGATCATACATTACTCCGGGTTCAAATATTTGATTCAACAGTTAAGTGTATAGGTCATATCATGTAAAGGTAAATAAAACCATATTACCATAATCCATACATGAATACCTAGGTCTTATTTATCTTGTGAGGTTTTCCTCCAACCAATCTCCTCTCTAATATTCTAGATTTGGTAGAGTATAAATTATTAAAACAAAGAACAAAGAGTTGTCACATTCACTTCTTCAGTACTAGATTCTCTTAAACTGCCTCCGGTTTTGCAGTAGCGATGGCAATATGTTAATGCAACTAAAGTAGGTCTTGGCTCATTGGGCAAAAATATCCAGCCCATTTTAACCAGAAACTTTGAATTTCTTTGATTCTTACTTAATTGAAATTGTTAGTCTCTACATAATGTAAATTTCATGGACACATTTATTTTAGTTATCTGAATTTTCACAACAGAGGAGGAAAAAATACAAATGTAAACAACTTTTCTTTCTCACTCAACATGCAAATGGTTCACCCATTGTACATAAAGCTCAATCTAAAGCTTAACTGGTGCAAACTTAACAGTGAGGACTAAAGCTTTGTAGACTGAGTTTGCATTATTAGGGTATTTTTCAAAACAGATGTTTTGTGAAACACAAGAAACATTAGATAGACTTGAAGAAAACTGTTCACTATGGCCTTTATTAATTTTACAGAATTACAATTTTGTATTTTCTCAAATCACACAGAACTAGTGATCTGTAGATGAAGTGTAACAATACCAAAATTACAATCTTAAATATCATGTAATTCTAGTAATAGTAAAAATAAGGATGAATAATCAGTCTATATTTATTCCTGTTTTGGTGCTATCGCAACAGCAGAAGCCCTGATCACCCGGTATTGGGATTTTTCTTGTTTTACTTTTTCAAAACTGCATCTCACCATGGTCATAATTTGGTCAGTGTACAGGAGTTTGTCTGCAGTTTTTGAATGTCTGTCTCTATGATTAGAAGCAGACATTTGATCTTTCATTTGTAAGTAATGGAAAAAATAATCATGGATAAATTATTCAGATCTACTCCAAGTGTAAATGCAAGGTCTAAAGTATGGCCATAGCTATAAGTTGAACCAGCTTTAATAATTCAGTAATGTTTAAGAACTCTGCAGCAGAGTAATTTGAGGTGTCAACTACATGAAAATCGAAATCACCTGCCATGACATTTTTGTCATTATACTCAACTAATGACAAAATTCAGAGAATTTTGGTAAAAATGTGAACTTGTCTTTCAACACACAGTACTGGAGAGGCACAAATTTATCTTAACCATTTAGACTTCAAAGCTTGACTAGCTGTCAGCATATGTGGAGCAGGCTTTGAAACACAACAGCAGAAAGAGATGACATATTTGTAGTTTGGGGGGCACATTTCATTCAACAGACTAAAGTCACCACCTTTCAGCCAGGTTTCTGTTAAGAATAAGTATTCTAAATGAAAATTAGTAATAAAATCATGTAAACTAAAAGTGATCTTACATTCTACAAGGCAAATTTAAGAATAATTTATTGTGGTTGATCTTTCCGGTGCAAGACTTTGGGTGTACAAGGTTACTGTGGTTTACAGCCCTTTTCTTTCTATAAAAAAGCCTTGAATTGATCACAGATTCAGTTCCTTGAGGAGAGGGGCAGATGCATAATACAGCTGGCCCATGTGGGCGCGAAAGTGAGGCTGGGTGGGAGATAACACACTACACTGTAGCAGAGAGAAGAAGATGTAATTTCTCTCCAGTGTTTTGAACCCACATGAGACCATCTCTACTAAAGAATGATCAGCAGTTCCAGAAATGTTAAAATTTTTGATGAAATGGACGTTGTGAGGTGGGCAGGTGGACTGTAGCCAGGTGTTAAAACTTATAGTTCTGCTAAATTGCTCAACGCATTTCCAAGAGGTTTCCTTAGATGAGGATATATTTGTCACTTTCTACCACAATGTCCAAAAGATGGATGAAGTTTTCCCTCTACTTTGGATGCCTTTTTTGTGACATCATTGCAGCCCACATGTACAACTACATTGGGAGTTTGCAGATGATTATTTGCTCAACAACATCCAACACTTTAGCGCCTTGGAGACAGCGGGTGGTTGCTGATTTTGTCCTCACATTTCTGGTTGTAGAGTTGCGGATGATCAGCGTGGTGGGAGGAGGGGGTGGTGGGGATTGACAGGGGACTGCTCCAACTGTTATTTAAGTACTACAGGTTGGGACAATCTTACTTAATTAATCAATAGAAAAGTAATAGCCAATTATTTTGTTAGTCAGCTATAATTGTGATGTTTTTAAATCTAAACTTTAAAAAAATGCTTTTCTATCCACTTAGTGAGAATTTGTGGTCTTTTATTGTAAGTCATGATAGTGAATGAAGAGTGTTCATGTTTTTGAACCCATATAGGCAAATTATAGTCCATGGATCTCAAATTAGCCTGCAAACCATCTCAATCCAGCCTACAGCATCTTCAGTAAATATTAACAAATATTTGAATAGATATTAAAACAGTGACTTGTGGCAAACAGATGAAATGGGTTCTGCGTTCATCTTAATTCTAGCAGATGTGCGTTCTGCATTTAGACTACACATTAGAATTATATTATCACTACTCTTGAGAAAAGTTTTCGATTGTATGTTTTTTGTTAGTTTGTGTCAGATATCGTTCTGAGTGTATTAGTGCAAGTATATCCCCTTACAGCCGAAACTATTTTTTTGCAAGTGTGACTACCTGCTTCAAGTCCAGATATAATAAGAAAAGCATAGTGTTTTATTAATTGCCAGAACAGTCTAGCATATATCAGACAACTGAAAAGTATAAGCAAATTTAAAGGCTAATAGTGCAAGCGAATTGTAAGGCCAGATAGAAACTGTCCGTAAACTACACAGCCTTGTTGCAGCATGATGAACACACATCATCCAGAATTAACATGACGCAGATGAAAGCTGCAGTTTACACATGACCGGGAGGATCTAGAGGCAGGGGAGATATGACAGTATGATCAAATCGGCAGAAAAAGCTATAACAGAAATTTTGAAACACACGCTGATAAATCAAGACCACAAACATCAATATCTAAAAATAATGTGTAAGATTGCAAAGACACAAACAAGTCTGTTTATCCAGGTGATGACAGAGAAATTCTCTTTTAGAAGTCGGGGAACAAGGAAAAAAGTGGGGTGTGACAGTTCAACTACTGACCATTGGAAAAGTATTCTTACATATATGTAGGAGGTCCGCACACAGCAGGTTTCGGAGACAGGCTTTGTGGTGTCTGAATTGCATTTTCAGATGTCTGCTTGGCTTTCTTACAATGGCTGCAGAGCTTCCATCATGCACACGCTTTGCACACTGCATTACTTTTGTTTACCATGAGACATCAGCATTAACATGTCTGTCAGCATACACAGGGTAAAGAAGGGAATGGCAGTCATGCTCAGAGAAAGTGCAGTTCTACCCAGAGGCAAGCAGCTCTCATTGTAACATTTTGTAAAAGATTGTTGCATTTGCGTTTCGATAAACAAAAGAAATGCTGTAGGACTAATCCCTCTAATGGCCCTGTTCCATCTTCTGCTTCCCCCTCATCAGCCACCCGTCCTCCCACCTCAGTTTCCTCTTTTCCCCTCTCATTTCTTTTTATTTTCTGTTGGCATCCTTCTCCATCCATCCTCCCCTCCACCACCCCTTCTCCAACTCTTGTCTTCCACGCCCCCGTTTCTTCCTCCTCCTCCTCTCCTCTCTTGTCCAGTGGCTGTTCAGTGATGCAGTGATTCATAGCTGCAGTCAGCGCTGTCTGATGGTCATGTGACCAAAGCCTGCCTGACAACATGGGGAATAACACAGCCAGGCTGGTGTGTGTGTGTGTGTGTGTGTGTGTTTGTGCAGGCACATGCTCACTTTCCCTGAAGCAAACACACACAGGCAGAAAACCTCTCATCTTCCTCACAGTCTGATTTAAACAGCATCACAATGATGTATTTATGAATGTCCGCACCCTCCATAACATTTCTATCATTTTACTGATACTGCATCTCATTACAGCAGACAACCCTCTGAGCAGTAACTGAATTGTAAATATAGTCAAAGCTGCACAGAGCAACACTCAGCCCTGATGCATAATGCATAACTGTATTCATATAACCTCATAACTAACTCCAGAATCACCTGCACTTCATCCTGCTCACTGCGCTCTCACTGATAAAGCCTCTGTTTATCGTCATAACTATCAGCATTGTGTTTGTAAACCTTTTTCTCCACTGCTTCTTGGTTTCAGGTGTTTGAGAAAACCAAAAAAACAGGGCTGAACAATTATTGTTCAGAAATTGCAATTGCAATATGGGCCTGAGCAATAGTCCCATCGCAGGAGGGACAATGTCAGTCACATGACTCTAAACACATAACTCCACCTTTTGTGTACTGTCTGATGGAAACCCAAACAAACATTTCCATCGTCTCCTTGACTTTTAACAATAAGTCCATCTGATATCACCTTCAGTAAAACTGGACCATGTTGCATGCAGTGTTTGATAGTTATGTGATTAATTATAAGCTCCAGATGGTGCTTGCCATCAATACAATGATGTTACAGTTCAATAAGTGACTGTTTTAAATGGAGACTTTCTTTTGATTTTTTTTCCTCTTTCAAGCCATCTCTTAATCATGGTTATAAAATGCTCATTGCATGTGTCATTAGTAAAGATCTAAAAAAAAAGAGAATTTTTTTGTTGCTAGTGCGTACACTTCCCGTCTTTTAAAAAAAATAAGGTTCCAAGCTATAACAGCCCCAGTCACTTAGCATAGCAATATATCAAGCTTTTAGAAGTAAAAAAACACAGGGCTGCTCATAAAAAATACTTAAAACATCTCCAGAAATTATAAATATTGTACCAGTCTTTAAGTAATACAACTCCAAGCTATTGTGTTTTCTTTGGAGTCTATTAAAGATATGTTTGTGTACTTTTCCTCCTTAATGAGTGCATCCCAGGGGACTGCAGTCTGCTATGGAGGAATGAGTGGGTTAACAGATATGATCCAATTTAAGTTGTTGCGCCTTAAAAGACGGCATTTTTCTTGTTGGGATGCCAATTTTTCCCAATATGGTTCAGCAGTTCTGCTAAATCATTTTTTCATTTGGAACTGTGAAGATTTTTTGTTACCAATACCGTCAACAACCCATCTTATCAGGGGTCAGAATTGCAGACAGTGACAGCATATATCCATGGCTACATTTCTGTTATAAATGTAGAGTGGAAAAGCAAATTGAATCTTGGTAAAATTAATTTTTCTGAGTTGACACAAAGATGTTACACAGTTCATATGTAAATGTTCTAATGTGAAACCCATAAGAATCCAAATAAATACCTCATAAGATGTTTTCAATTCATGCTATAATTTAGAAGCATTAGCTGTTATCTTGGCCACCATTTTGTTTGACCAGAAAAAGAAATTGTTTGACTTAATGGACTGATGAAGGAAAGCAGACATACCCTTGTTCACATTTTTAGGTACAAGTATTCCCCAGATCCTGCTTAACTCTTTACTTCTTGTTATGATGGACTGGTTTGTAAATATTTGTAATAAACAGGGTTGTCATACCAGAATCCTAAACTTTTAAACAAGTATATCAAGTAATATTGATACCTGTTTCAGTACAGTAGGAATAGACACAGAAGTCTAGGCACCCAGTTTAGTAATATCTTGCTTTAAATGGTCATTTTTGTTTTTAACTTGCAGGCAAACTTTGGCACACCGCCAAAACTGCAAAAAGATTCACAATTTCTGAAAATCTTCAAGAGTCCATATTTTTGCCTTAAATCAGGCTCATATGTTATTTTTTGATGACTGTAAGAGTATGTTCACAGTTGCTAATATTGGAAAAAACAATCTTCATATGTAAAGTGATGAAGAAGTCCTGATGCCTCAGACTTTCTGTCTTGTTCATGGAAGTGCTCTAACACACAAAGAAGACATGTTACACGCACCATTTTAAACTCAAAAACACAATATGGGCTATTTTATATGCAATTCAGACATTGTGTGAGGATTTTCACAGAACATGGGTAAACTATTGCTTCTCCATGCATAAGTCTTATACAACAGATGAAGATACACTGATGAGGCATAACATTATGATGACTGATCTGCGATGCACTGTGTATTCTGACACTTTTCTATCAGAACCAACATTAACTTCTTCAGCAAATTTGAGCAACAGTGCACCAATGAGCCTTGCCCATGACTCCTTTGCAGGTTCACTACTGTTCCTTGTTTGGACCACTTTTGATAGATACCGACTACTGCAGACAGGGAACTACACACAAAAGCTGCAGCTTTGTAGATGCTCTGACCCAGTCATGAAGTTTGGGAACAAAAATGTTCACTTGCTGCCTATGCCGTATATACCACCCACTAACATGTGCCATGATGAAGAGTTAATCATTGTTATTCACTTCACCTGTCAGTGGTCATAATGTCATGTCTGGCTGGTGTATATAGTATCAAAACAGAGTCACGGTATTGAAAAATGCTAACAGCTGTAATATGTGATGTACAGTGTTGTACTGTGTATGAGTCACTGATACACGTGATAATGAATTCAGCTTACACTCTCCAAAAAGTGATTAACATTCTTGTAATTCCAGACAGATAAACTGTCTGTCATCGTTGTTGATACATGATACTCTGCATGTTTTACTCGTCAGCACTGTAAATTAAACCCTCTCTCTTTCCTCCTTGTTGTTTGTCCCTTGTGCAGGTGGAGCTGGGCAGGAAGCAGGAAGTGGTGGTTTATGACCAGAGCTCCAAAGAGGCAGGGCACCTGTCCAAAGATGGCTTCATGCACATTCTAATGGGAAAGCTGGAGGGCACCTTTCACAAAGTCTCCTTGCTCACTGGTATGTCAGTGTGTGTGTTGGTTTTCATCAAGATGTGTGTTTTTTCATGTAGATGAAAGACTTCCTTTATAAATCCACAGTAGCTGTTCTCACCCCTTTTTTTTCTTTTGCTTTTTTTTTATCAACATCATTCTATAATATTGCACAGCAGGCAGGTGAACCTCGCCTCATTCTGGCAGATATAATGTAATTTTTTGCAGTTGCAGAGTTTGATCAGCAGATGTCACAGATGAGCACAGTAACTCTTAACTCCATTTACACCCGTTCTTCCTCATTCTCTTACCCATAGTCATTGCATGTTTGCAGGTATATGTGTGAGAAAAACTAAATGAGGAAGTATGAGAGCATGCTGCCTCGATACAAAAGCCTCTCTGATGACTCTTTGATATTTAAGCCTCCCTCCTTCTCCCACCCAGCACCACTGAAATAAAGCTAAAGCCTAACTCCAATCCTCTGGCCTTATTTACTACAGTTATTATCCTGTCATAGTGTCCACTAAGCACACAAAGTCTTATATTGAGCCCCGGCAAGACTGTTAATAGCCTGGTTGAGTCAATAACCTCTCGATCTTGGTGGCTGCAGTATTTTACAGAAGACTTTCCGCACATATTCACCAGCCGGGGCTTTTGAGCCCGTCCCAAATGTGTCAAGAGAAAGGGGAGCATAATCTGCCTCAGTCAGGATTGGGATTGAGACAGCAGAGGCACACTGCTCTGTTAAATCTCCACTCTTCCCTCTATATCCCTTCATCACTCATTTTTCTTCCCCCTCTCCTTCTCACCTCCATCTCTCTCCTCCTGTGGGAGAAAAGCACTTTTTCATGAGTCATTCATAGATACTGAGGATTGCCTCAAACCACCTGGGCTCCACAATTAGTCACAGTTGCAGAAATCTACAACGCACATATACTGTATGCACACACACACAGCCATGTTTGATTTCACAGACAAAGACAGGATTTTCCTCCTCAGCTTTTTTGATCATGCATCATACTCCTTCTTAACGACAGATCCTCCTGTCAGCGACTCCCTCCTCTTCTTCGTCTTTGTCAGCCTCCTCAGCTTCCTCATCTTTGTGGAGGAAAAAAAGGAGATCTCACTTCTACCATTTCTGTTCTTGCTGCTTCTCTACTGTTTCCACGACAACAGAGGCAGAGAATATTCCCCAGAAGGATTCAGCCAATGGCGTTGGCTGTTGTTTGGGTGCATGAATTATTGGGGTCAGTGGGGCTATAAGCAGCCCGTCTGTGCGTACTTGATGTCAACATGTGTATGCATGCATGGGCTTTGTGTGTACATGTGTGCGTTCTTCAATATAACATTGCAGATAACCGCTGTGGGATCTGTGTGTGTGTGTGTGTGTGTGTGTGTGTGTGTGTGTGTGTGTGTGTGTGTATGTGTAATAGAGGAGACTGCAGACATTTCATGAGAGAGATGCCGTGAGAAAAGAATAGGGAAATGTTTGCCTGGGAATTTTGAAGGCATTTGAATGTTGCTTTCTTGATCATTTTAATTAAAGAGAGGTTATGCGTGGTTATAAAAATGTAAGTTAAAGGCTACTTTAATAGATAACAACCATCAGTTGTTTCAAAGAGGCTTCTCATTCAAAATATGAATTGATACAGAGCCTGCTGTTGTACAGTGTTTCACAGGGTTGTCACTATGGCAAAATGTTCAACCTAAATATGATATTTGAAATAGTCCAAGAATATCAATACCTGTTTTACTACCACAGCAGCAAATACAGGGTACATCGACACCCAGATCAATGTTATTAACTTTACTTCATTGAAAATGAATTTTAGGTTATGTCTTGCAGACTGTCTGAACTGCACAAATGTGTTTGCCTTTTCATACTGTACATGTGGTTCAGAGGGTGCCCTGTTTCTTTCACCCGCATAGCTTTTGGTTCAAAGAATGACTGAAAAATACCAACTTCTGGATTACTGATTCTGTCTAGAAAAGGCCAAGGCTGGCCATAAGGGGAGATAAAGGGGAAAGTTCTCTGGATCCCAGACTCATGAAGGGGCCCCTAAACATTTGTAAAGACATGGTCCATCCTAAATTTAAACATGATTTCCTGCTATTTTGAACCTAAAAACTCACCATTTATTATGAAGGGAAAAAAAACCACGTAACTGCCTGTTTAGAGATGTAAACTTCCCCCTCCTGAAATGCTACAATCCTTATTTTTGTAATGTTGTCCTCTCTGTAGGGTGATTATTGCACTGCTCCTAAAGAGCTTTTTGTACTTCTCTGTTCTCAATCATTGATCAGTGATCGGCACCAACCACAAAAGCTTGATTGGGGCATTCCTAGTAGCATGTTGCTGACATTTTCACTCTTGCTTTGAAATCATAGACCCACAGACACTGCACATTGTGCTGTTGGCATCATTTTGTAGAAGATTTAACACTTTATGCCACTTCTGCTTTCTGTCTGCTGTGATTACATTCTCAGCTTTACTTCTTATTGTTTTTTGACTGTCTTGCAAGAGTGTAACTGTGTTGTTTGTTAAGGCACATTTAAGTAAAATGCATTAATAATTGAATTGTTGAGCACATGGCAGGGACATAGCAGGGAATCAGTCCCATTCCCCCCCCTTCCTTTTAATCAGCTTATAATCATTGCTTTAACTGAGAGCCCCCTAATGGCAGAATGTATATACTGTGTGTGAAAGATTATAGATTTTTAAAAGTTTTATGTTTTCCAGTATTATTGAAGCTACGTTAAAGACTGTATCCTTTAAAATCATCAGAGTATCTGAGATTTTGACCATTGTAGTACATCTGTGTGCTTTTATGTTGTGTTTATTTGTGTGAACAGCTTAGGAACAACAGAGGCCCACAGGCAAAAAGGAAAGATTTTTGGACTCTTCTCACATTATCCACCGAAAGCATAACAAAGCAGTAATTTTAACACCCTTCTTCTGAAATATTTTTAAGCTCTCAGGTGATGTTTTTCATGAAAGTTACTCTTTGCACAAACATGTGAAATGAAAAACTTTTTCTGCTTCCAAGTTATTAGGATATTCTGCCTTTTACAGTTTTTGGTGGTTGTGTTTTGGCGGGGCAACTAACCCGTGGCTCTGGAGCCGCATGTGTCTCTTTGTCCCGCTGTAGTGGTTCTCTGGACTTGTAAAACAAGCAAAAAAACTTTTTTTGTCATAATTAGAATTTAATTTCTGAAATGTTGTTCCTAATGCTTTTGCATCATCTAGTTGCCAAATGTTTTTTCACTAATGATGATTGCGTTTGCTATTTTTTAGTGTCTTTTTAACTTCAACAAGCATGATATCTTGTGTCTTAAGTAGCATCTAGGGGATCTGCAGCTGCTTCGAGGAAATGCGAGACATCTATGCCCGCTAAAATGCAAGCCCCCCTGTGTTGTCATTTAGAAGATTTTGTATAATTAATTTTGTTTAAATTTTGTTTTTATTCACTCTGACTTTAGTGATGACAGCTGCTGCTGTAATGTAATGAAGAGTCAAACTTATTGTAACTAAAGCTCCCAGGAGATAAAGTTTCATATGAATTAATTTGCTCAAAAATCTAATGTCATGCTCATGATGGAGACCTGACAGGCACCATAACCTTTATTTAAAGGCTCCAGGATGATTTTTGCAGGGGAGTAGCAAGCATAAATGGCTCTTTTGACTGAAATAGTAGGAGACCCCTGTATTAGTGATATATTCGAATTTTAGTTTTATTGAGTGAAGAAAACAAGTAGTTTGAAGATGTCTTTAGGCACTCATTCTTTTCCTTTTTCTGTATTTACCCCCTTTGACACTTCTCTCTGTATTCCTCTACCACTGCGTTTTCTCCCGTTCTGCCCCTACTCTGAACCTCTGATATATGACGCTTATAAATTCAGCAATGACTTCATATCTAACCCATGAATTATTTTCGGCCTCACGTGCAGTATGCAGACCACACAAACACACACTCATACACACACTGGATACACTGTGACATTGCTGCAAATCAAGCAAGGGGTTGATGAAATGCGAGAAAAGAATCCATAAATGGGACAGACAGGGTAAATAGAAGTATAATTACTGAGCCTGATGTCTGAGGGAAGAGGATTTTCTGCCTTAAAGGGATTTTCAAGTTTTTTGAAGTGGAGTTGCTTGAGGCCCATGGCACTAGAAAATATAATTGCCAGTAAAGCTATCGGCCAGCTTTGCCCCTGTGGACAATAGCCACGTGTACGGATGCTAGGCGATACATAGCTGTAAATGGTGCCACCGAAAGCCTTGTAATTAACATGCTTTTGGGCTAAAACTACACAAAGAACTACGTTTGCTCAACCTACACTAAGCACCTTTACAGCACCTGTGTTTAGAACACAGTTAATGCATGTTAGGGGGATGTATTGATCTGAAAAGAGAAACAATGGTTGACTCGTCTTCTGTTTCAGTTGTTTACAAAATAATCAATGACCCAGGGTCAGAAAGTACACCACTTCCTACATGAGGATGATGTCATGGAGCAAAAGTCCCAGTAGAGCCATTGTGTCTATGAACGAGACGAGTAATCCCTGTAGCCAATGACTCTAGCCCTGTGTTTAGCTTGAATATATATATTTGTGTTGGATGTTTGAAAATGTTTATGTGTGTATGTGATTGCATGTGTTCACTTTGGTAATGAGTGTGTTTGCGTGTATGTTTGCATTATTACCTCATCAACTGTCTGAACGTGTTTGTGAGAAACGTCTCTCTGAGGACGGATGTATTTTTACCACAGAAATGATCTCATCAGCCTGTGCTGATGTTTCTTGCCTTTTTCAGAGCACTGAGTGTGTGTGTGTATTTGTGAGTGTGTTTAGTCAAGGAGGAGAGGATCGCAAAGTTGGAGCCAGCTGCCTCCCCAGTGGGTCTAAAGTTTGCATGTTTCCCACCAATCTGCAGCACGCAGCCAAACCAAAGACAACACCGCCAGCTAGTGTGGATTGAGGTGGTGCGTCAGCTCGTGCCAACTGTGTAGCTGTGTCATACGTCACATCAGTGCCAATGTAGGCCTTCCAGAATGAAATGTTTTGATGTTAGCCTCTGGACCTCATGTTCTAGTTTTAGTGAGAGGCTGAAAAAACACACTCAGAGACAAAAGGGAAAACAAAAAGAGAAATGCAGGAGTGAGTGAGAGAGAGAGCGAGAGAGAGAGAGAGAGCATCCACTTGTGTTCTCCAGATGAAAAGCAAATTGGATGATTTCAAGCGGAGGGAAGGTGGTGATAAGCATAAAATTGTGTTTTATCCCCCGCTCCCAATTTATTTTAAAGTACTGCTTTACACAGAAAATAGAGCATTGAAATGAAAGTCAGAGGAAATGAAGGTGTAGCTGAACGCAGAGAGATGGAGGTGTGTATTGTAATCCATCCTATGTGGAAGTGTATGTGTGTGATTGTGAGGTTTGCAGATGTGAAAGACTGCTCCTAATCTTCCCCTGCACCATCTGCCAGTGTTTTTCGCAGGATTACTAAAACATCACACGACCAGGTCAAAGAAAGGGAGCAAAAAGGGCCGCAGAAGGAAATTAGAGGGGAAAGAAGGCACGTGCTGGATGTGTCTTAGGACTGTGCACAGTGCAGACTTAGAGGGCAGTGAGTAAATGACATCTGTGCAGCGTTGAAGCATACTGTGTGAATTATGTATTTTATGTAAGACCACCAAAATTTCACCCAGCATACCATTTTGAAGTATTGATTCGTCCCTAAGTTCTTTAGCAGGAGAAAAAAAACACCAATTGTGAGAATTTCTTGCTTTGATGGAGGGCACCAAAGGACATTACAGTTGTGTTGTTATTCCAGTATTGACTTTTACAATAAAAAAACATAACGCAGAGACGTGTCACTCAAGGCATTGTTCCACCAAAAACACATTCAGGAATGAAAAAAACACAGAGAGCACAAACACAGAGGCTCTATGCACATGCAGCCAAATAAAATTAACAGGAAGTCGATTCAAACAAAAATGACTTATGTAGAGTACTCTTGCTCGGTCAAGGCAGCGTACACCATGTACCGGACGCCAGCCAATCACAGGGTCACATAGAGAGACGGACAACCATTCATGTTCACACTCACACCTAAGGGCAATTTAGAGTCACCAATTAATCTAACTATCACGAAAGACCCTGAACGACAGCGGAAACAATCAACTATCTCTGCCATGAGGCATGTGTACTACCTGCTGTGCCACCGTGCTACAACCAAAACAATTCATATTATTATCAAATCCAGTTGACTCAACAAGGGCTGTTACACTCACAAACTCCTGTCTCCTTGCCTGTTTCCATCAGTTGTCGTGGCTGCTTTGGCCAAAAGCATCATTTAAGAACGCTACGTCTTAAGCCGAAAAGTTTATTATATATATATATATATATATATATATATATATATATATATATATATATATATATATATATATATATATATTTTTTTTTTTTTTTTTTACTTTTATGTGCACTTAAGAAACACTGTATCAGACACTCTTAAAGTTGTTGGTGAATTTGGTGGTATAAAAGCTTAATTTATTTTAAATTTACAATAAACATGCTTAAAAAATGTAGATTCATTTATATTTGTTCATAAAACATAATATCGTCATCACAGTATCACAAAATATTGCACACCACATTTTTTTTCTTATGTAGCGAAGACATAAGACAAATACAGACTTAAAGTTCTGAATAATTAAAGTATGAATGTAAATATCAAATGTCATGTCCATTTAATCAAAAAAGGGCCCTTGTTTAAAATAACTTTTATTAAATAATGCAATATGACTTGCAAAGATAAAAGATATGATGGTGTCTGTCGTTAATATTACTCGATCCTACCTTTGTGAGTGTTTTTTTTTTGTTTTTTTTAAGACTATTTTTTGGGAGCATTTTGTGCCTTTATTTTGGGGAGAGAGTGACAATGGATAGGCTTGTGAAAGGGGGCGAGAGAGTAGGGGAAGACACTCTGCAAATTGGCCACAGGCTGGATTCGAACCTGGGCTGGCAGAAGCATGTTTATGGGTCGTGCCTGGTTGCTCACCACTCCGTCAAATCAGCACCCCTATGAGTGTGTTCTTGAAGATCTTTCCAAAAATATTTATCACAGATTTATGGGCCATTGTGTAACTCTGTTGATTATTTAAAATATCTACTGAGTATTCTGTTGAAACAATAGTAGCTGGTTCAGTACTTGCTATCTACCAACTGAGAGCTATGTAAGGCAGCCCACAACAACCAATAAAAGCTGTTTGCCTCATTTGTTGGCACTAAAAGAATTATTCAGTTTAATAAATTATCATGATTTTAACATATTGGCCCTCATTGCTGGTCAAAATTTCAGCCAAGCTGTAGGACAGACCCCTGCTTTGTTATTTAACCTTCCACCCTTATTTTGCTGCACTGATGTCAACCAGCACCGTGAGTGGTTGGGATTTTGTAGGGACAAAGGGACATGTCTGGCATGTCTGCAATTTTTTATTCCAAATACCTGTTGAATCTGACTGTGAATTTCTACTTGCCCCTATCAGCTGCACAGGCTGAGTGGTATTTGAGCGACATCACATTCCAGTCTACAAAGGAACTGACAATTTAGCACGCTCAGATTAAAGCATACTTACACGCTTACATCATTGAATGCATGAGCTTGACATGGAAGAGGAAATGTGAAATCTTGTGTCCTCTTCTTGTCAGTGTTCATTGTCAGTGGGTTCTCCCAAAGATTGGTGGATTGATTATTTTTACATCCAACTGAAGCCCCCCCTTTCATAATGACTAATACATGACAGCACACATCATGTAACTGGGCCAGTTTTATCATTACAGGTTGCATGCAGACTCCCACGCTGTCACCCTGCCAGCTTATAGCTAAAGCACACAGAGGGAGACATGGCGATGACACACTGATGAGAGGTATTTGGAGATGAAAAGGTGCCTCTCTCTCATTTTCTTGCTGCTCGCTCTCTCTTTCTCTTTCTCTCACTCACACTAAACACACACACAGGAGCTGCAGTGTAGTTCGAGGCTTTGATGAGATCAGGTTAGGGTGTGACTGCACAGCCAGAGGTACAAAGGTCAACACAGTTATGTGTCATTCTTCTGCGCTCTTATACAACAGGGCGGTGGCTCCTGTACGTGCATGTGTCTGTGTCTGTGCGATCATCAGAGAGAAGCTGAAGAAGTGAGGTAATCGTAGGAGGCCTGATCTCACAATGCAGCCGTTCACACAGAAATTCCAATGAGCTACATAAGGAGGGCTGTTTGTGTCAGTGTATACGTGTGTTGGTGTGTGTGTGTGTCTGAGCGTGCACAGCTACATGAATATGTGCATATGAAGTAGTCCGTGCATGCGCATGAGGCAATGTTTGAGAGTGCATTTGTGAGAAAAGAAAAAGACAAAACAGAGAGAGGAGAGAGCTGTGGAGGAGATGAGGTAATACCTCTCATTTTATCCTGAATGTGAGTCTTCTTGTGTGTGTGCGTGTGTGGGCTACGTTTATGTGCACTCGTGTGTGTCATTCAGAGAGTGTGTGTGTAGTCGGGAACTCATTTGGTGATGTTGACCAGTGCTGTGTTTGTCTCCTGCTTTGGTTTCTTCTTCTTGAGCTCAACAGAAGTTCTCCACATCTTATGAACTTGTCTGTCAAGACAAATGCACTCACAGCCATGCATACACACCTGCAGCAAAAGTGCAGGCACGTGCAAGTTGCTCAGATAAACATGGTGCACTATTTTAAACTGTCAAACTCTGCCACTTAGGGCTGGCCAATATAGACCAAAAACTATGCTTCAGTAATACTTAGCTGAATACTAAGACAAATTGTTATAGCATTTTCTGTTGATAAATAACAGGTGTCTCTCACAATATCATGTTTTTGAAGTTAGATATGATTAATGGAAAAATAATATCACTTGGAGGTTTTGGAAAAATCTGTTCACATCAGCTCCACATACTGTAAATTGATGTATAGGATTCTGAGTTGAGTTAAATTAAAATGTCCATGACTTAATATTTTAGATGCATATTTAAATATCCTGTCTATAATCCAAAGCTCTTTTTCTGTCACCAGCCCATTTAGGCACAATTAGCATTTTGCTATCATTTTCTGCTATGCAGCCTCTCCCCCCTGTCTTGGCACATGGGTGCTGCATAGGATGTATCACTCCTTGCTTGTGAGCTGCAATGCAAAAAACATTAGCAAACTGCTAACATTAGCAAGACAGCAAATTGTGTCTGCAATTAACCACTTGCTCTGTCTTCTGTTCATTCAGCCCATCCTTTTTTCATCCTTTTTTCATTAAAGAAAAGCAGCAGGGCCCACAGGGTCATATTATCCTAAGGAAAGCGGGAAGGGGAAGCTTGAGGTTAAAAACCAAATGAAAGTGACCTGAGTCAAAGTAAGCTGAACAAAATCTAACCACTGCTGAACATCACTTTAGGGATCTACAAGACAACTCTAAGTGGACAATAAAGATAATCATATCTATTATCTGTTTCATTCATAAAAGAGCTCTGATCCTACAGTGTCATCAACAGTGAAGGCTTTAGGTGTATGATCACGTTCCTTCTTCCAGTGGAAAATCTATGGTGAATACTAAGTTAGCAAGCTTTAGCTTTCATTCTAAAAGGTCCTTTAGTTTAAGCCTGAATTAATGTTATATATATTTTAGGTTTTGTTCTGTGCATTTATAATATTTGGATGAAGCAGAAAAATATTACAAATACACATGCTCTATCTGAAACAAAAAATGTGTGGGTTTTTTTCATCAAGTCAGTTTATGCAGCTTCTTAGTACACATGAGGCTGGAGCAGATCCTAAAATAAATACTCTTTATTTACCACAGTAAGAGATACAAAGTCCTACACGCTGTTTTACTTGTATAAAAACAGTAGCAACATTTTTTGTGAACTGAGGGAGTTTTGTAAATTTATAAAATGTAAAATTGAATGAGTTTCAAAATATAAAAAAAAATTCCACAGTGTAAATAATAGGCCGTTACATAAATTATCTTTATTCATAAATTCAACCAAATGAGAGAAAGTGCTGTCTTAGTTGCGCAAATACTTCAAACAGAACCAGAGGTTACACAGTCTTGGGTGTTTGGGTTGCTGTTTTTGTTGTTGTAGTTTGAAAGAGGTCTACATTGATATTATAAATTCCCCTTGGATAGAATACAATAAAGTGACAAATTTTCATGTAGACTGTTTAGATAAATTCTGTGTAATCCCAAAGAAAGTTGAAAAAATTAAAAAGATTGTCTTGTGGTCACTAGGCATATTACTGTTAGTGGCTCCTGCTGTAAACATACTTTAATAAAAAGCATTTAGCTTTGAGTGAATGTTTTAATAAGTGTTATCAATATTAACAACATCACTTCCCTACACTTTTCTTGCTTCACAATATGTCTGTATCTTAAAAATTCAACATAGTGCCAAGCTCTGCTACCAAAAGCACTTTGTTTTGTCCCAGTATTTATTGTCGTATGGAAACAGAGAATGACAGCGTTTGAGTGACATCTATGTGTCACATGCTGCCTCCAGGTGTGTTGTTACTGGCCACAGTGCAGGTCAGCAGGGTTGCACATTTTTAAGCACTCAAGGTTCTTACTCTACCTTCCTCCCTTTTTCCACCTTCTCTGTCACCCCCCTCACTTAACCTCCTAACCTGCCCTCTCTGCACCTTTCTCCCCCAACATCTGACCCCTCTCCATTATGCCACGGAGAGCCCCAGCAGATCAATGATTTCATTGAGAAGGAGCCAGCGGTGCCATTAGGAGGTGAGCTCACCTTCCCTGGGGAGATCTGACACATTATTCTCAATGACCTCGTCTTCCTCGCCATCCCTCCTTCCCTCTCTCCTTCGGCTTCCTAACCTTCCCCCCTGTCAATTTCTTCCTCTCCCCCCCTCCTCCTCCTCTTCTCCTCTGTTTCACAGTGCTGAGAACAGAGCTCTATTTTTAGGCCCAGACTCCTGCGGTCGTCACATCTGGCGCCAGTGGCCTTGATGCTCTCACCCTGGCCTGTAGATACACAAACACTCAGGGGCGCACAAACACACACACACTTACTCACACACATGCCCCACCCCAGGCTGAACCAAGAGCACAAAGGTCAAAGAAAATGGCCCACAAAAATATCTATGACATCACCGCAGTGCCCTGAAAAGTGTTTGAGTCTTAAAAGCTGCACATGTGTGACATAATGCTCTGTTTCTGAAAATGGTCAGTCTGCAGGTATGTAATGAGCTCCCTTTAAAGCTTCACACCTAAAATAGGTTTTGTGCAAATGCTTAACTCACAAACACCTCTGCAAGAAAGCAAACACATGCACATATGGTCAGACTCTCACACACATAATACGGTAACAAGGCCCAGAGGAGGCCTGTGCCGAGTTGAGTTTTATGTAACAATGTTCTGTTTCTGCCAGTGTTCTCACCCCCTCCCTCGTCCGTCTCATTGGCCTCACATGATGAGCTTGATGTCATTTTCCCCTTCTTCCCTTCAAAACCGGAGAACAAAAACAGGCCAGAGTTTGTGTGTATGTGTGTGCACATGCTGATGTGTGCATGTTTGTGTGTATGTGAGTGTGTGTGTTTATGTGAGCTGTTGCCAAATGTTTCCACCATGACGTGATCTCACTGCTCTGCTAGCCTCCTGCTCCTCTTCCCTTTTCTTCTCCATCACTCAGAGTCCTTGGCTGGCCTGGAAGGGCCACGCACACACAAACACACACTCACACATAAATGTTGCATGGTTATAAGAACATACAATCTAGCATGCAAAGGAGGAGAACATGTTCTGTCAGATGCATGCATGAGGGAAGATGCATATGGGCTATTCCAAGAAGTGCAAATAAAGATTAGAGATCAAGACATCAGAGGAAACTGACATACATCCACATATAGATACTTTGATTAGATCTGCATATTAGCAAAGTAGGACTGAACCTGAAAATGCTACTGACATCATCGCACAGTGGGTGCAGCTACAGTATCTCTAACTGTACGCAATCATCAACTGTTGCATTGCATCGCGCAGCATCGCATACCTGTTGTCCACACTGCATCTGTAAAAAACGTAATTCAATCAATCACAATCTTTATTTGTATAGTGCCATTTCATAACAAATGTTAATATTAATGTAATTCTATGTCCTGTATTTCCCTTTGTAAACACAACATCAAGTGCTTTCACTGTACAGCTGGAGAAATGGACGTCAGGTGCTCAGAATTGAATTGCATTTACTCAGCTCTCTGTGAGCTAAACAAAGTTTCTCCCTCTGTGTTGAAAGTTAAGGTCAATCATTTCACTCACTTTAATTAGATGATTGCTCCTCTATTTCCACTGTTAAACAGATTATAGAGCTCTGCTGAGTGAGAAAAGCCAGAGAAAACCAAGAAAGTCACCCCATCACTCTTGCAAAATCCCTCTTTCCTTGCATCCTTTATTGATACACATGACAGAGGGAAAAACTGAGATGGGGCTTCAAGGCAAAAATGTTGCGTCATGCAGCATGTAAGCAGTTTGGACACTCACATATGATTCAATGTAATCAGCCTGATTTTGTCACTCACGCTTGTTTGCATCACGTTCGGTTATGACACAAAAAAATTACCAACAGGTTTCTTCATAGGCTGAACTTGACAAGTCAACTTGTTGCTTGTTATTATGGGACTGCATTATCATCAGTGGTTTGAATTTATGATAAAAAGGAAGCTTTCCTTGTTAAAATTGAGAATACACTCACTTAAGATCTACCTCATGTGACTGGGTATCTGTCTTGCATGTCGTGTTTGTGTGTCTGTGATAGCAGCAGTGTGACCTGCAGCTTGGACATGAATACATGTGATACACAGACTCTGCATGCACTGCAATTAGCTCTCTGATTATAGATAGTAGGGCAGAAGGATTTACAGAGTTTTTTGAAAAATATAGATACATTTTCAAACAAGATATAGGTTTAGACACCATCATAGTTGTTTATTCATATATATATCAATAATTGAGCCACTATTAGGAAGGTCAATGCTGAGAATGCCAAAACAGATGGTAAAAAAAAAGCTTGAGCATGATGAATGTTTCCAAATTCACATAAGTGCCGTAAAATGCACTATGTTGACTGTTGGTAGGCTGTAGTGCCCTCAGGCTTTTGTAGCCCCCTGAATCGAAACAATCCTACTTTAACCTTCGTTGACCTGTGTTTTCTAAAATATGTATCTTGAAAAAATATCTATCTATCTAAATGTATCATCATGTGGCTAAAAAAAAATCAAGATATAAATTTTGGTCCATATTGTCAGAACTGATAGTAATGAATAATAGTCCTAAAATAAAATAAAATAAAAAGTAAAAATTGGTATCTTGATATACAATGGGTCACATGACAAAAATAGCAAGTTCTGCAAGGTGAATATTACACATGCACACTTTGCAATTGCTGTGGTAAAACAGTATGTTACTTGGCCCTAAAGCTAAGTTAACATTTCTATGTCTTGTAATGTTAAGTATTGATTCAGAGTGAACAACTACTTGCACTGGTATGTCCTCCAATGGCCAGTGACATGGTAGACTTTGACCATTAGCTAAATGATCTTACGTATAGAAGAAAAAAAGTACTGGATATGCTGTATAATTTCATGTATAGGATCTATTTTTAGCCTTTTGTACACTACATAACAGTTTAAATAAATAACTAAACAGCTTTGAAATGGGAATTTCTTCATTGCATAGCTCACGAGTTATTTATGACCTGATGGTTTGTTCCAGTATGAAAACAAAGATTGCATCCAGAGCAGAACATGCAAGCACTGATATGTAACTGGCAATGTCAAGTTTACCTCACAGAGAAAATAAACATGCATAGCAGTCAATATTTTCTTTCCTTTAGAATGCACATGACTTCTTTTCTAGTGCATGAAGCTCAAGCACAAACTCTGTGGAACCATGTTTGTTACCACAGTGCCCTAAATACTTGTGCCATAGATGTTTAAGCTGCTTTGTGTATACAGTCCATTCACAGCGCATACCTTCTGGCTCCTGCTGCATCTCAAATCTATCTGGCGGCCTTCCGAACATCCCAGCCCAACCCTGTCATACATCCATCCAGCATGGAATAAAAATAGTTTGTTTAAACTGTTACCTAGGCAGTGTCAACACATCAGGTCAACAGGAGCTGAAGCAGAACAGGGCGCTAACCTAGACTGGTTTTCTCCATGGTACACCCCCATCAGCACCTCATAACTCCAACCTCACCGGTAATTCAGGCCAAGTTTGCCAAAATTTGGTTGCTGCGCCATCAGTTTACCACTGCAGTTTTTTTCTGCTGATGACTGACACATGTGGAGTGGAAATTTCCAAAGACGAAGAAAAGAGGAAAGGAGTGACTAAAAGTGATGCTAGTTTGTTCGACCCCTACCTGGCCTGCATCCACCAGATTCCATTCATGCTCGGACAGCCCACTGCCTGTCATAACGTCATTCCCTGGAACAATGGTGTATTCCTGTTTATCACCATGTGTCTTTGATGCACTTTATCTCTGGTATGCTGCAGCACTGCTTCCTTATTTACTTAAATTGGTTGCCATGTTTTTTCAGCTATTTTAAACAGACTAGACTAACACCTCCACCGTTTGGATAAGAATCTATTTCTTGGCAGCCCTTATTATTGTGTTAGTAAGAGAAGACCTATTTCAATGTTCTGTTATTTCAAAAAGTATTTTCCTTCTCCAGACATATTGGAAGAGCAGTGGACTGGTTATATGTAGAGCAGAGAATTTAACTTCTCAGCGGTTTGACAATTTTCCTGGTATGTACACTGACGTGAACCAGAGGGCTCATTACTGTAAATACATGCTGACCACACACAAACTTTTTGAGATCAACCTCTTGAGCTGCTGCTGCTTCCTGACGGAGGCGGGAGATTTTTCCATTACTATGGCAACAGGCTAATTTTGGAGTTCCAGGCAGGCCAAAGGCCCAACATTGAGGAATGCAGCAGTTTGTGATCATTCCCGGTCTTGCTGATAACTCCCCCTTTGCGCGCACATAAACACAAGCGCATACACAAACAGACACACACAAACATAGATGAAAGCAGAATGCAGAGAGGCCACTTCCCTTTCTGTTGTGTAACTATTTCCTGTTTCTGATAAAATGACATCAGGACTCCCCAGGGTGAAAGAAGGAGACGCCTAGAGAACTCATGTATTCAAGTAATAACCCTCAATATCAAGGAAAGACGCTCAAATTATCAACTTTTAAAATAATTCAACAACATCATTGGGCGTTGGCAGGGTGCAAGTTGAAACAGCTTGCCCAGTTCCTCTCCTGGCATTGCATCACTCTTTCTCTATTGTTCTTCGCGAGCTGGTGGAGTGATGTCACTGCAGCGTTGTGGATGTACACACACACACACAAACACACGCGCACACACACAGTCTCCAGGGCCTGTAATAGCAGGAAAACCAACCCTTGCCGCGGGTGAAGTGATAGCCACTGTTGTCACCATGTCCTTGTACACCCAAATTCAGTCTCCTGGGTGTAATGCCTTAATTCTCTAGCATGTGTGTGTGTGTAAGAGCACACTGGTGAGTGATTAACAGCTCAGTAATGTGCTCATTTATATTGCTTTAAATGTGTTGAGTTAGTCCTCCCTAAACGTATATAACATTTTTTCCCTTCATATTATTGTGAATATATTAACATGGGCTTAAGGGTTGTACTCAGGAAGGGGGGTTTCATGAATACAGGGGAATCTGGTTATTCATATCCAACTGTTGTGATAAATAGAAGTAACATGTTGGGCACCTGTGATATTGTTTTTTTTTTTTTCTCAAAGCACGAGCTGCATCAAAATTAGACCACTGCAGTTCATGTTGTCCTTTCAAGGTCAAATGTGTTGTATTTATATATGGTGTATACACCTTATTTCCAACAACAGAAAATGACAGCAGGACTCACACTGTAATGATTTTTTTGTTGATCGACACTTGCCTGAGGAAATGCTTGTAATATTAGTTGGTGAGGCTGGGTACCAAAATCTGGTACCAACTCAACCAATTTTGCACCAGTCACTAAATGTCAGAGCCAAAGATGCAAAACCCTCTCTTTCTTCTTTGTTTTGTGAGCTGTCAAATACAGCCCTGACAGCTAAAGAAACAAACATTACAGGCAGCAAAAGTTTTATCACACAGGCCGTGAAGAGACATTATTCAAGCTCTTTTTTCCTTATAAAAGTGCCAGTTGAGGAACTAGTAAAGGACTGCTACCATTTAATAAGCACAGGTTCAACACCAAGATCTGACGAAAGCCAAACAATACAAATGGAAGGAGCTAGCAGCTCAGAACATAGCCTTCTGGTTTATCATTTCAACATAACACCAACTTCTTTCTGAATGTTTTAAGGTCACAAAATCAGATTTTTCAAAATCATGGTCAGGTTTTATCCCTATTTTTGGAGAAGGGCGTTTTTATCATTACTAATATTGATTCTGCTTTTTGATCCAATTCTCTATTGAGTTCCTTTTCAGTTCCTTGTTGATTATGTATTTTTGTGTGCAAAGGTTAGTCTTTTCCATATCAGCAATATCAAAGACATGACCCTCCCATCATTAAATGTTTCAGCTGGTTGCTGGTGTTTCCACCCTCACTTGAAATCACATATACAGACAGTGGACATTTCACTGTTGGAGTACTTCTGGGTTAAATTTAAGCCAAATTTAACACCATATCTGTCCCCTGCTTGCCATGAGTACCTCCTATTTCCTTCATACAGTGTGTGCCTTAGCTATCAAAGTTCTATGTGCTACAGTTTGACAGGAAACTGCAGACACAGACTCTGTTTGACTCTGAGACTGTCTGAGCTAATCGTGAGACAGGTAGACATGATGCATGCAGACACAAAGAACAGATCTGTGTGTGTGACCAGATGGTGTGGTTTCCAGGGCTGGTGTCAGGACAGTGAGTGTGTCAGTCTGCCTGCTGTGCTGATTGGAGCTAATTAACACTGAATTGATCTGAAGCCTGCCTGTCAATCTGCCTGTAGTCGCAGTCCTGGCTAATTAAAAACAAACTGATCCTCTGCCAGCCAGCTCCTGTCTGTATGAGCAGCACAGTTATCGCACATCGACTGTGCACGTTCGTGTCAGACCGCTCTACATTAGAGAGACAGCAAGAGGAAGACGTGTGCTGTGATTTTTGTGTTATTGTCTCCAGGGGCTGTAAGGAAACCCTGGGCAGCCATGCTCAGCACATTAGCATTTAGAATGAAATAACCATCCGTAATACTCAAGTGAACCTGTGAAGACAAACTCACCTCTGGGGAAATCAGGCCGCAGCGCACACACATACACATTCCACTATATTTCCATTCCTAAAGACTGATGTGTGTGCTCCCCCCTCATGTTTTGGTCTTAATCATCACACACACTCACACAGATGTATCACTCATCTTTTTATAACCTGAGAAACCAGCTGTGAGCAGTCTCACTCTGAGCTGAAATTAAGATTAGTTTCACATATTTATATTTTATACACAGGATTTGTATGCATGCAGGCACTCTGTAAGCACACGCTGTATTCATATAAAGCTTTACAGTCCTCTCACACACACACACACACACCCCTACACACACACACACACCCGCACTGCTGAGCATCTCCTACTGGGATTTTTAAGTAGTTCATCTGGTTTTATGAGGGCCCGTCTGGTCCTGAAAGCCCCCCTTGGTGTGTTTGATAGCTCACACCCCTCACTGTTTCATGTGTGTCTCAACTGTATATGTCTGTGTGTGTGGGTGTGTAGGTGGGTGGGTGTGTGTAAACTCATTTCTAGCCAGTGAGATGGATTTACTAGTTCAGTAGCCCAGAGTGGTGAGCTCCTCTGGGGGGTTAAGTTGTTTGAAGGGCAGGGGGTCTGCAGCATAACTGATGCAAGCTCCCCCAGCTCTCACACACACACACACACGCACCAATGCAGTCTTGTACGTGATCTCAGACAGAGATGAGACAATGTCCTCCTCAAGAGGATGCAAATGAACAAGGGGTGCTTTATATATGACATCAGAGTCTGAATTCAATATCATATTAGTACAAATGTTATCTGTAGTGTGGTCACCAGCAAATCACATCTAGGCCCTCAAAACTGGTTCATTTATTTATGTATGTATGTATTGGACAAAAATCAGTATCTCTAAATTTTTAGCTGAATGGCAATATTTAATATGTATCTTGATATTTTTTCCTAATAAATAAAAAAAAAAACACTGTAAGCTAAAAAACAAGTTTTTTTTTTTAATACAGATGGCTACAGGGGCTTGAGGTTTAGGGCTGCAGCTCATTTTACGTAGTAATCAATTGCGCTTAGTTTTGCTAATGTAAAAAATGGAGAAGATTTGATCAAACTTTTATTGCCACCTGCATTGGCATTCTCATTAAAAACATAATGCTGCTTCTCACCTGAGATCTTGAAAACAAAGAGGCGCTATTTTTCCTTTACCACCTAGCCTCATTTTAGCTCAACAACAACAACGATATCAATAAAAACAATACAGCCCAAACTTTTGTCTCATTCGAAGATATTCATTATAAAAGGTACTTGATTGTACTAATATAAGACACACTGTATACAGCAATAAGAAAAGGAGATTTTTCTCAAATTATACAAAAATAAGATAGTGCCTCTGAATTATTTTTTATATTTCAGAAGAAGTTCATGCTGTCATATTGCTCTTTATGCTTTCATATTTTCTAATTTAGAGCACTTTATTGGAGTCAGCATTTGGATAGTAATGTGAAGCTCATGTTTAACAGTCTGAAAGTAAGGACTGACAGAAAACACTAGAAGCAGGTGACAAAGCTATTTCTCTCCTATGTTCTCAATCCATCCGCAACAGACTCTAAAGTTTATGTTCATCTAAATGAGACGATAGAGGAACTTTACAAATATATTTAGCAAAGTGACAAATGTAGTATTGCCCTCTGAGTCGCTATCAAATAAGATCCCACTCCCTCCTGTAGCTGTGAAACAATCTGAAAATAGTTTCTTAACAATACATCCTGCAAGTACTGTTCTAAATCATAACACAGACTTGGGTGCTTCATTTGAGTACCATCTACTAAGTGCCAAAGATCCTGAACCCTCTCTGCCTTCACTGCTTGTTCTGCAGTTAAAGAAATGGACATACAGAAGCATTATAATGTAATACATTATTGTAATGATTCAAGACTTTGAAGAAATACTTATTCAAAACTGTTTCAACCTGTTTTGTTATAAAACATGCACATTTTTGCCAATCATTACAGATTTTAGAGTTTTAAGTCTGCACTTTTTACACTTGCGTGACACACATGATACACACCTCATGACCCACTGCACCACTTCTGTTCCTCAGCAGAATGAGTGCATCATGTCATCTACCACCTCCGTCTGGATTTCTCCACCCCCTTCCCAATTACTTCCAAAACCCCCAGCTACCTTACCCTGCCCCCAACCTCCTCCTCCCACCCTCCATCGCTCCATCCATCCTCCCCTCTCTCCTCCCTTGATGACTACCTCACCCCCCAGGCATGGCAGCTGTGTTCTCCTGTAGGCATTACATCACTGCAAGAGCAGTCTTTATACTGATCCCCTGACAACCAGCACTATCAACACACACACGCACATACGCTTGTGTTTACGGATATCAGAGCCAATAAGTGTCCACCGCATCCCTCACCCCTACAGCCATGTCCTCTCACCTTGATCTCCTCTTCCACCTCACACTTGGTCAAACAGGCAAACAGACCCCACAACGATGAGCACAGACATACATTAACACGAGGCCTCATCATCCTCACCTGCCCGATCCAGAAAATGACGTCTCTTTTTTTCCATGATATCCTGACAGATGATCTGTGGTGTAGGATGACACTCCTGTTGCTGCCTGTCTCGCCAACTGGAGAGGGAGGACAGGTGCTGACAAGACATATTCATTAATAAATATTTGACTTACATCATGATGTTGTTAGTTATGGTTGATACAATAACTAACCAAAAACCATCAGTACATCAGATAAAAACAGACCTCATGAAAATATATTTGATCTTCTGTATTTATTGGTCTGTGTTTTAAGAAGATAACATTTATTTTGCCCTTTTGTAAAACTTGTGTCTCTCAAAATTAACTTCCAAATGTGATATTGTCCTTTAAGCATTGTATTTGCAAAAAAAAAGGTGCATCAGGTTAAGATAACAAAAAGATGATTTTTATGCTATGTGCATCAGAAACAGGTTTTTAAAAAAGCCCCATATTTTGCCTTAAATCAGGTTTGATATCTCTGGCTATTAAAAATGTTTATAATCCCCTGTGTTAAAAAAAAAAATCTGTTTATTGTATACTGAGTACCTTGATCCACCTGTATTCTCAGTTCGTCTGAGAGCTCATGCCATTTTAAGCCCCCTTTCCCCATAGGCTCAGTCTGCTCTGATTGCTTGATTGATCTACTCTGTGGTCATTGGTCAGGTCAGCTGTGTTTGGTACTATATTCTGACAACCCTAAAGTCTTTCTACAGCCTATGCTCTGCACTGGGCTTGCCAGCTTTAAACTGGGGTAGTCACTTGTGCAGTTGGGGGAGAGTTCAGATCCCGCAGACTTCTTGCTCAATTAGGCTCAAGTGGCACGTTATGAAATAAAGTACGTTAAGGAGCTCACTAATCTTTTATGGCTCATTCGCATATATACGTCTACTTACACATCTAAAAAATATCACAAAGGACATGTGTGATTCCTGCATTACTAAAATGTACCATGTAGTTACAGGGATGTATTTTTATTTGTTTGGGCATGGATTATTTTTCAGGCAGCGACCTAAAAATAGGGGTAAAGGGTCAAAGGGTTAAGTTTTGGATGCTCTTTTTTTTCAGGGGTCACCCCTGATACCCCTGCAGTATTCCCAACAAAAATACATTCATCTATTAGTTGATCATTTCTAAATAAATTCTATATTACTTTAAAAACAGAAAGTTTTTTAGGTTTCTATTTGAGTTTAGAAATTAAAAAAGAATAACTACATCAAAAAACACAATATCTGTTTAAAGCCACTGACCACTGATAAAGATATTATAGCATCTCAATAGCCCTTTTCACTGAGCTAACTCAACAGCGCAGCAAAGAAGCACCATAATCATTGCACCTTGAGACATTTATATAAATTCTGCAAGAACATTCATTTGGGTCAATTCACAGTGTAATACATCTTGAAAAGACTGGGACAAGGTGCATACTACACATACACATAAAGGCAGACAGACACACACACAGTTGTTTCCCTCTTAGTCCAGGTGCCCTCTTCTCATTAATATTGCATTTCTGGTATTGCCTCTGACGATAGAGCAAAAGGGGGACTCCTAAAACTCCATATTCAATTTCTGTGGCATTCACAGTGAAGGTTAAACATTAGATCAAACATAATGGCAGAGTGGGACTAATGATAGAGAAACCAAGTGTTCAGTGTTGTCAAAGTGTTCAGATCGCAGTTGAATTCCCGGTCACACCTGATAGTTCAGTGTGCCATTACTGAAGCGTATTATGTATCTGCATGCACAAAAGATCAACCAGGGACATATTAAATCTTACATGTGTTCATCTATCTTGTAATTGCTGTTTGCACAATTCATATCGCACCTCATCTCTTCCAGTGCGGAGAGCCTGCAGTATGTTGCTCAGGTCTCTTAGCCCCCTTTGGCCTTTACACCCTCATCTCTTTTTATCTTACACTGCTATCTTATACACTCATCTCCACTTCTCTCAATCTGTTTTGGCTTCTCTGTGTGTGTGTACACTGAGCGTTGTCCTGGCAACAAGCCCTCCACCATAAAAGTACGCTGTAAATCTAAGAGATGTCAGAGGAGAAGGGGGTGCCCAGAGTGACCGTCCTACCTATTCCTGTCTCAGCAGAGTGCACATGTGCTGTCAATAAAAACGGCTTGGCTGTCATTTATAGCGTCTTGGCTATGATCCTCTAATTAACTCACCTGCTATTCTGAGCCTTGTTACCCTGCTGGGGGGGGGGCTTCACAGAGAGTTAGGGCAGCGTGTTTGCTGACCATTAAAACATCAGCGGATACTTTGTCTTGTTGTTGCTGGCTCTGGCCACTGTGGGTGTGCAGGTGCTGGGAAGTTGTTTCAAAAGCTGGTTTTACAACTTCAAGCCACACAGACAGAAAAACTAACAAGATTGTGTGTTCAGTCGTGTGTTTGGATTGTACTGACCCCAGATGACCACAGGAGAGTGTCACACCTGCCCCAACCAGCTGCGGAAAGAGGAAAAAGGTGTGTGTGCCTTATTTGTTCTGGGTTCATCATCCTCGCAAAAGCAAACACCGCCTGCATATTTCACAACGCTCATCATCATCAGCAAGTGACCCACATCGTATCCTGCTCTCTGTCAGTGACCCGCAGTCGCACAGAGGGTGACATAAGGCTGTTCTCACCCATGTGTGATCACTGAGGGGTCCACAGTGATGAGATGAGGTCAGTCAGTCAGCATGCAGCTGCCCCCCCTCACTAGACGTCTTTGAAAAGCTTTTTTGCCCCTTTTTTTTAAACTGGGAGATGACTTAATGCATCAGAGGCCCATCTGACCCAGTTTGAATGTGATCAGCCTACCGCAGC
Source organism: Cetoscarus ocellatus (assembly GCA_037902135.1). Classification (NCBI taxonomy): domain Eukaryota; kingdom Metazoa; phylum Chordata; class Actinopteri; order Labriformes; family Labridae; genus Cetoscarus; species Cetoscarus ocellatus. The sequence goes on from JBAMNC010000264.1 coordinate 439,773, forward strand.
GTCTCAATCTGAGAATGAACAGACAGACAGACAGACAGGACTTTTTATTGGCCTACTGGCATCTGTTCTCTGTAGGGTGTGCTGGGGCTGAGACGTGTGTGAAGTTTTATCAAAAAATGTCATTTCAAACAAGATGGCAGACGCTATCATTACTATTGATGCAGACGATCATTATGGTCATTTGGCCTAATGTGCTCTAAAAAGACTTCTTTCTGTGGTTCTCTACAGTAAGAACCATGAACAGCTGTCTTCTCATTGACCACAAGATCATTTATTTGAACTGGTTGCTCTAAAAACAGATAATACACAGGTAATGTGAAGTAAAACTTGATTTTTTAGGACTTTTTAAGACCCTCCCTCAACATTTAAGAACCTATGGCATATTCAATGTCTAACTAGTTACATTAGCAAAAAAATAAAGTCACATGTGCCAGTTATGAGTCTGCACAATCAAACAGTCTTAGTTTGTCGAAACAATTTATCATTGTGGAGTAATTCAGACTTGTTTTTCAGGAACAAAGCAAGAAAATTAGTTGAGCAACAGACCAATCCAAGGCATAGTCTATCAAAAGAAACTCTAGAAATCAGCATCCATGTAACAAAATAAAAAAATCAAAATTGTTTAGAAGAATAAACTCTGAAATATTTTAGATGCACATTTTGTTAACAGTACCATTTACACATAATGACTATTTGCATTACAGAGATAAATGTTTCCAAAAAATAGAGGAGAGAATAAACATTAAAAACAAGTTCTGAAACTTAAAAACTTGATTTTACATATGAGACTTGTGAATAGTTTTTAAAGGCCATAATTGGGTTAAATTTATGTCTTAACTTAAGCATTTACATCTTACCGTGTAGTCCTGTGAGCACCTTGAGTAAGAAGATGTTTTTCTTTGTAAGTCTGATTTAGTTCTACTAATAAGAATTTTTATTACTAGTAAATATTAATTGATAGAAATATCAGTTTGATACTGCAGCACAGAAAGCTGAAATCTTAAACACACATTGTTGGTAAATTTACTTTTTCAATGATCAAAAAATGCTACTGACGTGGCCTCTCAGACTGTTAGTACTTTTTTGTGCACGCCAGACTGCGACTTTTGTCTGACTTTGTTAAAATTATGACAGTAGATCATGAAGTTTCTGTGCTTTTCAATTCCATCTTAGGGCTAACTGTATCCTTTAGAAATGTTCGATGTCAGTCACTGGACTCAAAGCATCTCATTCTACCATTCTTACTCAGAACAGCCCGTGGTGCAAGCAGAGCTGTAAAATGTAAAAGCTGCACATGACATTTGTCACAGATGGTGGTGTTACATTTCAAAGATTGAATGAGCTAAATAGAGCCTTTCAGCTGTTCTTTCTATAATTTTTAATCACAGTTATGAAAACTAAGGGGTTTGAAGGCCTTTGCACATCAGGGGCAAAGTGAATAAAGGGCACAAAAAAAACATTTTGGTGGTAAATTTTGATGCCCCTTTCTATTCACTTTAGGAGTGACGCGTTTTAATGTATGTATTGTGTTCACTCTTTTTAAAAAATATCCTTCAATTTGCTATGACCCACTTCTCAAATTAATTAAACAGAAATTAAATGGGTAAATACGACAATGAAGAGGAGAAAATTTAATGAGTCCCACCATTTAATTCAGGAGCTGAACCTGCACCACAGCCACTTCAGGAACAACTGTTCACAGGGGTAGAAGCTTGAGTATTGTCATATTTGAGCTCCAACGCTATCTTCCTTCTTTAAATTCATTGTCCTTGTCACTTTCTTCCACTTTTGGTCAATTAAAACATCTTTTTTTTGTTGTTCGTTCCACATCAGCCAGCCCCAGTCTCTCCTAGTTGATTTTTTTTTGAAGAGTTTGCCTGAAAATAAAAAGAATGCAAGATTTTGTGAAGCTCCACTTGCAAAAAAAAAAAAGATGACTTTCAGTCCCCCAGTGGTTAAACAGAGTCCTGTGCTGCTTTGTTTCCATAGCTGGACTTGTGGCCTAGATGTTTGTCATTCCATAGTAAAGTACCAGGAGTCTGCGGCCTGTCAAAAGGATGATGGCTGCCGACCACAAGCTTGTTTGGTGTACTCATCATCACCCCTAGTCTTCTCCTCCTATTTTGTCTCCCTTTCTTTAATGTTTGTTTCGCCTTCCCTCTGCCTCTCCTCTCCACTTAATCTTCACCGAGGAGTTTATTGTTCAGTCAAAGGTATGTAACACATTACCAGTGCAGGAAACACTGTGAAGTTGCACACACTCCTCTCCATCAGAGACAAATCAGCTGTCAACACACTGTCACTTTGTCTTAATCCCCTCTTGTGCTGTGAAGCTAAAGCACATTTAAGGTGATTCATCTAGTGGCGTTGTTCTGCTGCTTACTCATATTCTGTGAAGATTATTCAGAGGTGCAGAATCTTCTAGCAAATACTTTGGTGAAGAGGAAACATGATAGGAAAACTTAAAACTTAATTCTGCATCTCTTTCTCAGGTTTGAAACAGTTATCTGCTCAAATTCTCAAGAAACATGCACCCATCAGCTTTCATGGAAGAGCTGATGGAAACACGTCATGCAGAATGAGAAGGATCTGCTAGTAGGCCAAGTATTTCCCCGTCATCTACAGCACAGAGTCTTTTCAGTGCTGCAAGATTGTGTGTGTTCCTGCTAACCAGCTTGATAGCTGCATCTATGCCTCCGTCCTTCCCTGATAGAGGCCTGCTGTACGGCTAGGCCCCTGAGGTGGCCGCATATTTGCTGGGTGAGTAAGGAATGTGGTTACATGCCTTAGACATTAGCTATGACGGAGCTCTGGCTCCAGAAGAGAGGGAGGGAGGGAGGGAGTGGAGGAGGGAGGGAGGGAGGGTAGAGTCTGAGCTCACGGCAAGTGAGCTCATTCACTCCCAGAGCTCGGGGAGAGAGTGCAGCTCCGTCATCCTCTTTGCAGAGTGATACAGCGAGAGAGAAAGAGAGAGGGGAGGAGGGAGGGAGAGGGAGGAGTGTAAGCCAGCGACTGAGCGAATGAGAGTTGGGGAAAGCAGAGCGGCACAACAATAGTGGGCTGCTCTTCTGGCTGTGGACTCACAGAGACAGAGAGAGCGCTCAGAGACACACACGGATGTTCTGTGGACCAGCTGCAGGACGGCTACAGCTGGACTACACACACAGACGACTCACAGTGTGTCATTTTGCTCTCTGTGTGGGCAACAACAACCTCACAAAAACATCCAGTCACTGAAGAGGCGCTTAAGGATTCTCTGTGGTCATCGCAGGAGATCAAACAAACTTAAGGAGCCTGATCATAGATCTCCTGGAGTACTTTTTATGTGGGTCTAGGTCTGCTCCCTGAGGAACACCACCTGGACGCAGGAGCAGCTGACTTGAGCAGCTGCAGCAGGAGTTTTTGTCTACTTGGGATCTATAAGGCTCAGTGAACCTTTATCCGCCTTTTAAGGAGAACACTTCTTGTTTGTTCGTGTGCTCGGACACTTTTGACCAGGGAGGGTTCGCTCCATCCCTGAAAAAGAGGAGCTCCAGAACACTTCCATCTGGGACTGAGTGTGTCAGACAGAGCACGTTCTGGGGGATGCCTCTGGATGTGGTGATTGCCCCCGTGGAGGACTGTTTTTGGCCGGACCTGCAGGACACAGACATGAGGCTGAAGATCAGGGTCCGCCGAATGAAGGAGGGGAGAGAGCTGCGAGGTGTGTATTCACCTGGACAAAGAGCAGGAGTGATGTGTGTGTCAGTGTTGACGTGTGTGAGAACATCCCTCTCTGGAGACTCCTGGGGTTTGAGGCCTTTGTGTGCAGATGTTACAGCGCTGAATGTGATGATGCAAAGATGAAGTATTCCTAAATGAGATGGGAGCCTGGTTGCTGGGCATTTTTCTGTGAAATGCACCAATGTTGCATGGTGTTAAAGATAGAAAATCTCCTGATATGTGCACTGCAGGTGAATACAAAGGCTCAGTGGGCTCTCAGGTATTAAATAATTCTAGTCCAGGCGTGCTGTACATGAAAGAATTGTGTGGATTTAAATCTAGGGATGTTGTGTGGATCGATAGTGAGATTCATGACTTCAACAGGCTATAACAGCCAAACACAAATGCTGATTGTTTCCACACCTTTTCGTTTGCATAGTTAATGTATTTAGAGACATAGAAAGTGAATAAGGAGGATTAAGGGGATGACATTGTAAAGACAAAAAGCAATGAAGAGGAAAAAGAAGCAAGAGAAAGGGCTCAGGGGGAGAAGAATGAGTGCCATGACCTGCGGTATGACATAGTGCTCATGCTCTCTCAGCCTGTGGTCATTGAGATGTAAAACTATCACAAAGGCTCTTTCTGTTTCTCTTTCTTCTCCTCTGCTCTTGGCTTTTCTCTCGCTCCTGCTTACTCCCTCTCACTGCAGAATGGAGTCTTGTGGAGATTGTGTTATCAATATGTGTGCAGTGTGCACTGCAGGTGTTTAACATAACACCTTTTCACACAGAGCGATGAGGCAATGCAGAGCTGTGCTGCTATGGAAATGAAAGCCCTCACAAAGCAGCACACTGACATGCATATTGCACAAATATTGCTCAAGAGTGATGTCATCGTTGGCTTCCTCTGGTTACAAATGAATGAGAATATGAGTGTAAAGTTTGTATGCAAATCTAGACGCTGCATGTAGACTTTGGCTTATCAGAGAAAGACAATTTAGAGCAGCTAGCACAGCAGCCCTGCATGCCTGCTTGCTCACACATCCAGGTAGAGCCGAGCAGTTAATTAAGTTTATAATTCTACTGCCTCCCACAAAACAGAATAGATGAGATTGAGGATTACTGTACCACATGACATTTTGCCTTTTCACCATCTAGAATTATTCATAGGAATTTGTATTTCATACACTATGACTGAACAATATAGAAAAATAAATAAAATATAGTGCAATTTGAGATATATAAAGAGTATTTTTAAGGATTACAAGAAGGCTAAAGAGAGAAAAAAAACATCTCAAAGTCTCTAAATTGTAGCCCTACTGTATCAGTGCCAATGTCACCTGTAGCTTTAACAATTTTCACTCAGGAAACACACTAAGTCTGTACGTTTGGTTATGTCATTGCTGTAAAAAGTCAAAGAAATGAAAAAAAGACTTTTGGTTTCATTACTCACACAAATGACAGCATGATGCCTTTCTAGTTATGTGACTGACATTGCACGACCTGCATTGTGACTCTTGTGCATGCACACATTGCAGTTGCCCCACTTCACATAAAATTTAATTTTTTTTATTAACTGATAAGAATGATAATGTTAGAGCATTAAGTTTAATGACTGCATGTTGTAAAGCCAGTGAGTAATCCTGCTTTACAATTGTGATCTCACTAACTATCAAAATGATCCCAATCATGATTTTTCTCCATGATAGAGCAGTCCTACTGTCAGGTGTGTTTCTGCACATTAACAGTCTTTCTCTACCAGATTTTGTTGCTGGCACAGTTGCAAACATTACCTTAAAGAACGCTAGCAATAAGAATCACAACTTTGCTGTCAGGTGGTGAAAATACTGTGTCTGTCACAGGTTATTTTGAAGCACTTCAACACCTCTCTGTGGAAAAAGACTTGTGAAAGCACGCTAATTACAGAAGGGTTTATAGTCCTTTATCGCAGTAACATGATGCTGCTGAAACAGCTTTTGATCTTGCTATCTTTCCACTTAGATAAAGGAACAATAAACACTTACACCATCAGCCAGGATGACGTGTTAATCATAAAGTCATCGACCTCATGAGAAGAGATGATCTCACCCCACTAGCTCATCGTCTGTCCGTCAGTCTGCACACATTTTTGACAGATGTGGCTCGCTTTTGAACACTTGCGCTGCTCCTTTAGGCTGCAGCACAGCCTTTGTCAATCTGAGCGGGACATGTGTGCAATGATGTCATGTTTTTTTTGGGGGGGGGGCTTCAATTGAGATGCTAATGTCCCTCTCAAAGTGGAGGGGACAGCTGGAGGGGCACAGTGGATGGCGTCATGTCTTCCCCAATATGAACCACAGAGGACGGCAGCGGGAGGGATGGAGGGGTGCGGGGTGCTCATTCAGGCAGATCAATGCCTCCAGGCTGTGTGTGTGTGATTGTACATGCTTGTTTAATGTGTGTGTGTGCATCCTCTCTATTAACAGACGAATTAAAGAGGGCGACTGAAAGCTCCACAGACACTGAAACACTCTCAGAGAGAGGAGGGAGAGGGTGAGCCTGTATTGACGAAGCAGTCAATTGTACCAGCAGCAGTGATGTAACAGCAGAGCTCCCCATTAACCAGCAGAGCCAGGCAGGTGTTGTGTGTCTCTGCTCGACCGCTCAATATCCCCGGGATCCCTCTCCCATTCATCTCTCAACTCTCTGCATCAATTCACACAGCAGTACACCCCCTCAACATGCAGGCAGTTCAGCAAATATCTAAAAAATACACACAAAGATGTTGTACATGTGGATAATATCATGAAGCTTTAAAATCAAATGTGTGTATAAAAGGGAGATAGCTAAAGATTTAAGGACAGGGGAGCACAAAGGAGGCCTGAGTTCTCGACCGAGAGGAAAAAAGCAGTTGCATAAGTGATGCAGTGAGCAGAGGAAAACGGAAAAAGGAAGTCACCGCTGGCGAGTTATGCCAATGGCGACACAGTGCCCTCTTTCCCGGCTCTGTGTGTTTTCTTTCCAACCAAACATTTATTTTTTCAGTTTTTTTTACAGCATGTGTTCAGAATTGGGTTAGTCATCTCCTGTCCAGGCAGATTTTTCCAGAGCAGAGATACATGAGGTAGCCCTCTTAACAAAAAAAGGTGAACTCGTCAGCTGAAAATAAGACGTTTAAGGGTTTTTCTGTGGCTGATGATCTCATCCGCTCAGAGGCTTTTTCTCAGCGGAAAATGGTTTTCCATCCGGTTTAGAACAAACCAAAGATTCAACCTGAAACAAGTTTGAAACATTTTTGTTCTCTGAAGGGCTAGTCTTGTACTGAGTCATATATATACATATATATATATATATATATATATATATATATATATATATATATATACACACACACATATATATATATATACATACATACATATATATAGATATATAGATATAGACATATAGATATATAGATATACATACATATATACATATATATATTAAAAGGGAGGCTTTTTTCTAAATCCCTTTAAAGCAAAAAAGATCAAATCTCCTGACAGCCATGCCAGTATATTTTTAAAGGTTGATTTTGGTTTTCAGCACCTGCACACACGAGTGACCTCGTTTTTCAGTGTACTGTTTTGTAAGAGACATAAAATAGTTTTTATTATAGTTTATTTCCATTTTCAGTTATCATCATGATAAGTTCAGTGTTTAAGGAACTGTAAAAAAAGAGCCATTTACAGTTTTACACTTTCTAATAAGTTGATTTATTTGTAATGAATAGGGTAAATAGTGAATATCATTCTTCCTATCTGAGAAGCATGTTTAGTATATTTAAAAATCCTTTATTTATATAGTGTGGTTACTAAAAACAGAGGTCTTTAACAACCCATATTGGTGATTTATTGTTTTTAATTGTCACATAGTTCTGGAAAACCCCTGCTCAGTTTCTATTGTTGGGAAATTCTAATGTTTCTGTATTTTATATTTCAGATAATCATTAAACCAATGGAGAGTTCTTAAGTGCATTTTATGTAAGAGTATAGAAAATTTTGACAACTATAAGAAAAGGACATAATTCTGATCAGCGATGGGGACTAACTAGTTACTTCTAATGAGGAGAAGAGGGAGCTGAACTTTTAAGAGTTAAAGTTGTTTCTTAGTTTTGAGGTGGTGTCCATGAAAGACACAAAGTTGCCTATGTTGACCTTTGTGTCAGAGTTGTTGTAGATGAGGTTTTTGAGCAGACAGAGGTTATGTGTAACTTAAATGTGAAGTTACTGGTATCTTTACTATTTAAATTTAACTAAAATTATATCAAAGTATAAAAGGATTTTGACCACCATTTGCCATTTCTTTAAAGAAAAAATTAGATACATCATGTTTATTTCCTTTAAGTGAAAAACCCTGATGCTGTGTGATTTTTGGTCCAAATGGCAGAGGCCTTGGTTTTTCTGTAGCTTGTGTGTGAAGGTGAACTCACCCGTCCCTGTTGACTCTCTGATGTCATCTTCACAGTCAGCTGGCCTGGTGTGTGTCACAGGGTATTTTCAGTGACCTCAGTGTGAGTCTACTGTGTGTTTATATGAATCGCTTGTGTGCTCCGATTGGAATGGACGGATGTGTCATCGTTGTCTTTTGGAGATTGTGAGGCCATGTCTCTTCAGGTCATACATGTGTTTCTCTGCGTGTTCATGTGCTTTTTTTTTTTTTTTTTCCTCCCCATCTTTGACGGCGCTTGGGGGGAACACGATGAGCCAACTGTCATCAACATCACTGCCCTTCCTCGCAGTTGTCAAGGCAACCCTAAGTAGAGCAGGGTCAGGTGACGAGGTGACAATAACATGCTATCTCCTGTGCGACTAACGTCCATTAGTTCTGGCTGTGTGGAGCCTTGACTACATGGAAGGTGTTTGTAGTTGCGTTGACGTAATGTCGCTGTAATGTAATAGCCTTAAAAAGCAGTCAGGCTCGCTCAGTCCAGCTCTCTTATCTCTGACTTCAGTCTCCCACCATGCCAGTAACCCCTTACTCACTCCATCCTCCAGTTTCCCTGCACTTCAGAGATTTCTTTAAATCAGATGAGTTCATTTACAGGAATTGCAGCCATAATTATTAATCAAGATGTACACAGGAGATCAAAAGATGAGAATATTTTTAGAGGTGTCCATTCATTCATGTTGTCACTTCCCCCTCATACACACTTTCTCCTGGGGTCGAACACACACACAAACTCTGTCTCCACTGTGGCACGTCCTGTCTTCAGTGCTTCTTACAACTCCCTAACAATGTCCTCATATATGAAGGAAATGTTTGCTGTGTGACGTGAGGCTTTTCCTGTTGATTTAAGAGTCTCCAGGAACACACCACTTCCTGACACAGATACAGTATGTATGCCTGTGAGGGTGCTATATGCAGCACTTTTTTATTTTCTTTACTGATATGTGTGTGTGTGTGGAGGCAGCTTGGGAAACCAGGAAGACAGCCTTCAAAGAACTACCTTCTTCTCTCTGTTTTATGAATTAGTGTCAGTTCAGCACCGCCCAAGGATCACTAGAAAGACGCGGTGGTGGAAAATGTGCAGCACTCCTGAAGTCTAAAGCCAAACTGTGAATAACAAAGAGCTCCACACATGTTAGCACAGCAGTTACCCCTCAGGCTCTCCCTTATTTCTTTCTGCACCTACAAATCATCTGATAGCATTTTCTGCATATTTACACTTCCCCCGACTCAACCCCCCATGATGTGCACTGATGTCATTGCTCCGACGGTTGCCATTAATAGCTGGAAACAGACTGCCCTTCCTTACGTTGCTCTTAAAGGGACAGTACACCCAGAATAGGACTGAGATGCAGGAATGCACCCAACCTCAGGGCACATACACGACCTCCTGACAGTTTAATCAGCAGCTTTTTAGTGCTCATAACTCTTTCATTCACGGTTCAATCTGCTGACACTCCGTAGGTTAACATGCAGTCAAAAATACAGTTCTTCAGTCCAACTAAACTGTTCTTTAAAATGCTTGTAAACGTCTTAGTTCAAAAGAAGTCATTCTCCACATTTAGTGCAGTTAGATATTGGTTCACTCTTACATGTGTACACCTTAATTAGGCACACACTGGATGACACAGCCTGTGCGTGATTCAGTTTTGGTGTCAAGCTTTGACCTGAAAGTTGCTAAACATAAAATTGAAAAATACCAGAAATTGTGTTGTTAAGTGAATTCAGATATCACCTTGAGCGAGAGGGATAGCATTCATGCTCTTGTTGCAAAAAGTGTAAACAGAAGCGCTGTGCTTCTTTAAAAGAGAGCCCTGGTGGGCTCTGAGGTATTTTATGTGGGCTGTGACGGATCATTTAACAAGCTTAAAACCATTGGCATCATTTTTAAATGATCAGAAATACTTCAAAAAAACTCCCATACTGACAAACATTTTTAAATTAAGATTTTAATTATTTGTCTTTTACTGCTTTTATTGGAGAGGATAGGACAGTGCCTAGGGATGAAAAAATGATAAGATTTAATTGATACCATTGCCATGATCGATTCTGCTTATCGATTTTTGTGTGGGCAAAAGATTAATAGCACAGGTTTTCTGTGTCAGCAGTGTCAAACACATGTCAGTCCTGATATTCAATTCCATGCTTCATAGAAAAAGCTTCTGCAGGTTGTTGGTGTTTCCACCCACTTAATGAGCAGTAGGAACTTTTTGTGGGAAATTAAGCCACATTTTTGACCACATCTGCCCCCAGTCTGCCATGATTACATTTTTGACTTCTTTGTCATTGTTTGTCACTGCTGGTTTTCTTTGATAAGTGCATAACTCCCTTGATACCTAGGGCATGCAGAACAAAGTGTAAAAAAATGGTAAGGGGATTAATAAGCAAAAGACTAATGATACTGATTCTTTGAGGGAGTTATCTTTTCTCAATTGGAATTAGTTTTCGTTTCCCATCCCTAATAGTAGCTAGCTTTGAAAAGTGATGACACATGGTTAAGTATCTTAGTATGCCACTTGCCAATAATCATAATCATCATAATCACCACTAACTAGTTGCTTATTTGCATGTTAATTAGTAGATGCCTATTATTCATTCTTAAGGGCTTATTAGTGCTAAATTCCGCACGACCAATATAAACAACTAGTACCCTATTAATAAGAGTTTTACATTTATTACCTTACAAACTACTGCTTATTCCTCGTAAGTTAAGAAGTTGTATTTTATAAATATTTCACACTAATAATAATTTGTTCAACATGGATCAGTCATCTGTATGAACAGGTACTTTAACTTCTATTGTGTCGCATCGTTTGCTTCGTCAGCTGCACATCTTTTATGCCACTGTTGATGTATTAGGATAAAGGGGGACACATATTTTCTAATTGTGTGAACAGGAGAATTAATTATGACCAAAATTGGGTTAGTAAAGGCTGAAAGTTCCTAATTTGTCTCATAATAGACCACATCTGCTAAGAGTAATTGCTGAGGAGTAACTGTTAATTTGGCACAGCCACCTTGTCAAGGCCATACACAAAGCTAATAAAGATCATAATTTATACACTGCAACTTTTAACTTATGATCAATAAGTAGTAATTGGGAGGTTATAAGGTAAAACTCTTGTATACTAGCTGTGTTTTTGTCATTCGGATAACTTGATAACTTTATGATAACTTTAAAGCAGCCAGTAAGCTATTAATTCATTAGCATTTAAGTTAACTGTTTATGAAAAAATTATATTATACCCGAAGGTTCATGTTTTAGTTGTGTGAGGGCTTTGGTGAGCCCTCTATCATTTTTGGGTTTCATTTTGTCTACCTAAGTTTGGAAAAAAACTTCAGTATATGATGAACAGAATATAGACAGTTGTAAAGTTTGTTTATGTTTTCACTTTTTGGCAGATTATTAGTTACTTGGTAGTGAGATCAACAGGAGAGGGTCTATAGTAACTACTTAAAAGAAGCCATTTTTACCATCCCAGTGGAAGGGGTGGACATACTAAACAGTAAAACCCAGCACGTCTGAACTGTGTATGAAAATGTTCTGACTGTGTGTTCTCTGTGTCGAAGTGTGTGTCAGTGTGTAAGTCAGCAGTTGCTACATGAATAGTGCAGCTGGGTGTCTGTTACAACGGAAGGCAATGTCCTCCCTGCACTATGCTGTGTGTGCTACTTTAGACCAGTGATGTCATGTCTCACTCACTCTCACTGTGACCGAGTGTGTTGCTGCATTCATGTGTGTATGTGTATGTGTGCGCGTCCCAGATTGGGTCAGGCAGGGCTGAAGTTAGATTAGGCTCTAATCTCCTTTGTGAGGCTCAGGGTTTCCTTGAAGCACTCCCTTCATCGCTGCACACTCCTTAGCGAGGTCATTACCCACTCCTCAACACATACACACACACACAGGAGCCCCCCCTCTTTTCTTGTTGGCCCCCACCCTGTAGTTATACAACCACGGTAGTGCAGAGTAATGATGAGTGTGTATATTTGTGTGTGTGTGTGTGTGTGTGTGTGGGAGCAGGGGCAGCAATGAATCGCAGACAGAGCAAGCATTGAGGATGTGTTGGCTGCAAGACCTGTGATCATTTCATCTGATTAATGTGTGTGTGCATATAAAGGATTGTTTGTGTGTGTGTGTGAGTGTGTGTGTGGTTGTCAGGGGGGATGTTACTGGGCCTCTGTCCTGGCCCTGCACCTGTGGCCTCTCTCATTCCCCCACCCTGACGCAATGCACTGCTACAGGACATGAGCTCATGCAGGAAACAGAGCCACACACACTAATACACACACACTAATGGACACATATGCCAAAAGTGGAGCCGCCTGCCTCTTAAAGGGCCAGACACACACATTCCTGGCCGCCCTGCAGTTAACCCAACTCACACACAGAAGCACAGAGAGCCTCTATTCTGCCCCCGTTGTACTAACAGGACCCAGACATTGTAGCCCAGATTCACTTCTGAAAGCCTATAGAGCTAAAGTCGACTCTGCTAATGGTGCTGCAACACTCCTGATTAGTTCACTGGAGTCTCTGCAGGGTCCCTAGTGTGTTTGTTGACTTCTCTTAAGAAAGCCATTAGTGTATCTAACCAGCTCTCTCCTCTGTGTTTGCAGGAGGCTTTGCTGCTTTCTCCTCCTGTTTTCCCGGCCTTTGCGAGGGAAAACCTGCCACTGCTCTGCCTATGAGCTTGTCCCAGCCCTGCTTACCTGTGGCTAATGTAGGACCCACCCGTATCCTGCCACATCTCTACCTGGGCTCACAGAAGGATGTCCTCAACAAGGTAGATTTTTGTATCATTTTAGCATACATCAGTAAAGGAATAGTTCAGTATTTTCAGTGGAGTTGAATGAGGTGCATTTCAGTCTGTCCCCTGCAGGGAGAGACTGAATCATGGATGCTTGTACATTGCTGCTGTAGGGGCCAAGAGCTCAATGTATTTTAGCATACTGAGGGTGAAAACCAACAGCTAAAGGATGATTGTACACAGAAAATTTATAGAGGACCTATAATTTTAGTGTTGGTAAAATTTCAAACAGAGCAGACTTAATTATACTCTGGATGGAGTCAAATCCCTGAAAAATTTACCCCTATTGAATTTGACATTTGTAGTGTCAATCAGCCTTAACCACATCCATTATTGCACACCAACAGATGTTACTAGCCCCTATCAAAAAACTAAATTCTGTGCATTGACTTGTGAATTCAGCTAGATTGTCAGGTAAAAGTATTTATGTTTCAATCAATTTTTATCAAGCCCCCTCTTGTTTGTGGCCCCTCTTCAACAATCAGCCACTGTAACACTGTAATTTAAAGTTATGCTGCAAAACTCTGACCGTGATAGAGGTTAAAAAAATAGCTTTTTAGTAAACACTAAATGAACTAAGTTTACTAATTTTAACATCAGGCTAAGTGGAACAGTGTTTCATGGTGAACTGTTAGTGTCAATAAGCATTAACGCTCGCCCAACAAAATCATGTGGTCACTGTAAATAACATAACTGCTGTGCTGGTAGTCGTATAATATTCCACACTTCGATTTTTTTTTTTTTTAAGAAAACCATGTCAACACTTTGGTGTGTTGATATGAATGTAACACTAAAACAGCTTAAAATCTATGAAGAGAGTACATTCTAACACTGCATTAAGGAATTAATGAAAGATAACACTGGTTAGTGTTACAAATTTTGAATTTTAACTCCAGAGTTAGTCAATAACTATACATGATTAGTGTTAAGGCCTCAGTGGTGTCATTATTTACTCTGGGAGTTTTATTTTGACCATGCAGATCCTGCTCTGAAAACTATACGGGACTCATTTACAGTGCCATCCTTTTACGCTAGCAGGCCCCTTTTGTTGGTACTAATATGCCGGAGGTGGAAGGATGGGTAGGTTACGCAGGATGCCAAAATTGTGCCAAAAACAGGGGTAGCAGAAAAGTCAAGTGTTGGTTGTAAATATGTCCAGGACGGTACACAGTCACCTTTATGCTGTCATTCTTTGCTGTTTTTTACTAAAATGAATCAATATATCAGGAGCTCTTGGCCTCAACAGCAGTGATGTATAGCCTAGCTTATCTGTCAGTTCTCTCACAGGGTCAGAGCTTAACATATTGACAATTGACTTGAGCCTAAAACAAACCAACTTCAAAATAAAACAGTAAAAACAAAACAATAAAAACTAAAATCTAACTGAATACTGAGCTGTCCGTTTAAGAGGACCTATTTTGCATGTTAATGTGTTAAAAAGCCACTGATTCATCTTATTCTGCAGGATCTGATGGCCCAGAATGGAATCACCTACGTGCTGAATGCTAGCAACACCTGCCCCAAGCCAGACTTCATCAGCGAGAGCCACTTTATGAGAATCCCAGTTAACGACAACTACTGCGAGAAGCTGCTGCCCTGGCTCGATAAAACAAATGAATTCATTGGTAAGAGGAACTTAAATAACGTTGCAGAAGGTGTAGATTAGCAGTAAAAAGCACAATAATCAGGAAGTTTCTTTATGAAAGAGAATCCATCTCAGGTTATGTGTTAAGAATGCTGTGATATTCAATACATCATATCCGCACATTGCTATGGTTAATAAGCGCTCACGTGCAGCTTAGCTAACAATGGCGTCAGGTAGACCATATCCTTTCAGGTGACCCCCTGCACTCTTTGAGGAAATGTCAGTTTGCCTTCTATAGACGTTGATTGTCTCCAGAGACTTTGTGTTTAAGACGTGTATTCATACCTGTTCCTTTCCCCACTCTTCAACAGACAAAGCTAAGGTGTCAAACTGCAGAGTCATTGTGCACTGCCTGGCTGGAATCTCACGTTCAGCTACCATCGCCATCGCATACATCATGAAGACAATGGGCTTGTCATCGGATGATGCCTACAGGTACACTTCCTCCTCCCACCTACCACCAGCTGATCTAAGGTGTCAGCCCTTGTAGAAAGGAAACAGTGTTGAGAATAGTAGAGGATTTTCTTAACCTCCGCTCGGTTGTGGGAAATTAATTTGTTTGATGGTTGCTAGGGTGATGAGGGTACACAAAAGGCCTAAGGGGACAGTTCTGGCCCTTGATATATTCTTTTCCTCAATTTTGCATTAGTGCTTTAAACTGATTTACTGTAAGATCTGTATTTCCTGTTGGGTGGGTAATATCCTGATTTCCTTGTTACAGGTTTGTGAAGGACCGAAGACCTTCAATATCCCCCAATTTTAACTTCTTGGGTCAGCTCCTGGAGTTTGAGAAGGGTCTGCGATTACTCCAAGCTTTAAGTTCTTCAGACGACAAGATCTCTGAACACAACACTAAGCAAAGCTCGGAGGTGAACGGCGTCAGCGCAGGTTTCGAGATGAATGGCCACCGCAATAACTGTGACTCATCTGTTCCAGAGCCTCACATCACTGCAGAACCCAAGCTGCCCTCACCCACCTCCCTCCAGCAAGGCTTCAACGGCCTCCACCTCTCAGCAGAGAGGATCATGGACACTAACCGTCTCAAGCGCTCCTTCTCCTTGGACATTAAGTCTGTCTACTCCCCCAGCAGTCCCCGCTGCCCCATCATGGCGCCAACACACTCTGAAGACGTCCCCAAGCTGTGCAAGCTTGACAGCCCTGGAACGGGCACCTCTAACGGTGTCTGCTCCCCCGTCCTAGATAGCCCCAGCCCCTCAGATTCTCCTTTCCCCTCACCGGGTAGTGGGGGCAGCATTGGAGGTCTGGGAGGAAGTGAAGTAGCTCATCGATCTGGTTCTTCCTCTTCCAGACCTAGGAGGAAAGCCAAACACTCCGCAAGTAGTTCCCCAATCCACACCCAACCACACCAACCTCCACAGTCCCTCAGCCTGTCGCTGGACAACAAGAACCCAAACCTGGACGAGAACCTTAAGGGTTCCCTGCTCCTGTCGCTGCCCTCTGTGCCCACTGTGGGGTCAGGGGCCATGTGGACCAAACACAGAGACACTGTCCAGGCCACCACGCCCGTCACTCCTGTCACCCCCACCACAGACGCCCCCTGGCATTTTGGGGCTGAGGAGGGAGGTAAGGGAGAGATGGAGCTGGGAGGAGGGGGAGGAGGAGAGGAATCATCGGTGAGATTTGGGAGCAGCTCGGCATACGTGGCATTTGGTTGCAGCGAAGGCGCACGGCTACGAGAAAAATCCCAAAGGGAGAAGCCCACGCCGCAGCAGACACAGAGAGACCACCGGGACTCCAAGTCATCGTCCAGCAGTGCAAATAGCAGCGGGTCAGCATCAGAGAAGCAGTTCAAGAGGCGCAGCTGTCAGATGGAGTTTGAAGAAGGCATCTCTGAAACGCGGTCAAGGGAAGAGTTGGGGAAAAATCGGGAAGCAGTCGAGTTTTTCTGGGAGCATGGAAATCATCGAGGTGTCCTGACAGATAATGGACATGATGAGCTGTCCCTGAGTGGATGAACGGACTTTATTTGAGGGAAACAGAAAAAAGGTTTCTGTGCCCCCCTCACAGACAGTGTTAAAGACTCCAACAGGGAGAAGGACTAATAGAGACGCTGATGTTAGAAGGTCAGCGAGAGCGAGCGTTGACAACTGGACACACAGAGCCTGTGATGTGGTTCTTTGAAGACCTGACGCACAATTCAAAGAAAGATTTGGGAAGGACTGGGTTCTGGGGTGACTGAAGGTACTGAAACTTCATTTTCTGAGCTCTGTCACAGATTAAAAGAAACAAAGAGAGGGACATGTCATGTTGCATCCTTACTATATAGAACATCCTTATTCTGACAGAGTTTGGACACTGCTTGCCTGCAGTCAAACGTTGCGTGCTTCAGTGGGTGTACAGCTTGTGAATTGAACCAAGCCCCCCTCTCTTCATGTGTCAGAAAGCCTCAAACCTCGCACGCCAACCCACCCTTTACCTCTACCCAGTGACTGTGCACCAACAACATAACAGCACCGTCCCCTCACATCCCAGAGAGATCCTACGGACTTATAAAAAACAGGTGGTACTGTATGAAACCATGAAGGATCCTCAACATTTGCAGCTGAACAGACTCTTAGCGATGGGCAGTGCCCCCCCTCTACTTCCTCCTATTAAGCACAGCATCTCTCCTGATTGGCTCCCTTGTTTCCAGTGTTAACTGATGGGACTATCCCAAAACCATCCCACTGCTCCCACGTACAGTCACCACTGAGCATGCAGAATGGCTGAATACAGACAGACAAATACTATATATACAATATGAATATATATAGCAATTTTAATGGACTCCTAATGGACTTTTATTATGTTCATTATAGTTTTAATTTATTGTATTGGTTCATTCTGGCAATGAGAAATAATATAATGTTTTGTGGATTTATTTCTTTTTCCTCTTTTGTTGAATTATTATTATTATTATTTGCTGTATGGTATTTATGAACACACAAACAAATACACACATTCAAGAAATCCAAGCAAGCAATATGTGCTGTTCCTTCTTCGGGGAGAATGATGAATGACTTTGAATTAAATGCACTTTTCTGCTTTCCCTCTCAGCCTATATTTTGATGGTAAACACACTCCAAATAGAGATCTATAAGTACAAACTCTGCCTCAGGAGTGTTATCATGGATATATCTCAGCAAGTGTTAAATAAATAAAGGTTATTTTAGTATCCACATGCTCTCAAACAGTAAAACATCACATGCCTTTTTCATGAGCTTGCATAACATCAACTATATGCAAAAACACACACACTCTCACACCAGTTTAAGACTTGAACCGAGCGTCCTCTCCGAGCCAGCATCGTCATCGTCCCACCAAAGCTGAAACAAAACAACACACACAACCCCCCATACTGTATGCACTTACATTTATTTTCACACACTTAGTTTCTACACACATCCTTTTTGTTCATTCTCAGGGGATCTTTCAGTGAGCCAAGCCCGGCACAGGGTACACTGCTGCTGGTACATCAGCACAATGCATGTCCCAAAAGCTCCCTCGCTTTTTCCTTTTGCTTTTTTTTTTTTCTTCTTCTTCTTTTTTATTTCCAAAGCTTTGATACAACACATAACAAACAAAAAAGAGGACAAGTGAACGAATGAGATCTTTGCTCTCCTGGTGCGAGATGGTTATTTATTTAAGATGTAAAAAAAAAAAAATCAAAATGTGTTTTATTTTTCCTTTGACCCCATGATTAGCTTCTCTCTGACCCTGAGCTGCTGCAGCTACAGTCAGTTCATTAGACTCCTGAGTCTTCTCCTCTCCTCATCCTCCTCCCTATATTTTTAAGAAATGTTGTTAGAATTATTTATGACATGTATCAAAGATGATGCAGGCTGACCCATTTGTTAAATTGTTGTAATTGAATTATTACTATCATATTATTATTATTATTCTCATGTTGTGTAAATAGCAACGCATCTAAGAACACTGATGACTTTAGATGATGAGTTTTTAAAAGAAAATCCTGATACCTTAGGCTGCTTGACGCAAAAATACCTCAGGTTCTATTGAAAGGCTTTTCCTTCCCCTGTACATGTTTTGTGAAAATGAAACAAAAATACAGAAACGAAAAATTAGGAATCGCTCTCTGCCTCTTTGTCTTCTTTTTGTATGTGCTTGCACGGGGGGCTGAATGGAGCTGGGACGGGAGCTCCTCCAAGTAGACAAACAAACCATTATGACATCTTGGAGTCTTGATATTGATTTTGAGTTAAACAACCCCACTCAGACCACTCACCACAGCCCCATTGATTTTCTTTTACTTAGGTTTGGCAAGCTGCTGCATAATCACCAAATCAACATGCATGTTAAAAACGCCTACGTAATCATAATATTGACAGCAAATTAAATAAGAGTCTTGTGCATCTGAACTAAAAACTATGAACACACACTACTTTAAAGCTGTGATTTTAGGGCAAAGTCAGTTTACAGACTAATGTCTCAGCATTGAGAACTAAATTAATGTCGCTACCTCCAGGATGTGGTCAAGCAAGGACAACAGGACATCTGCTCGTTTGGTGGCAGGTTAATTGTCCATCAGGGAGCGCAACATGGGTTCAGACTGTAACAACAGTTTATTTCCCTGGTGTTAAAGGAATGTTATGTCACCGGCTATAACCATGAGCAACATTATAGATAGAATGGATTTATCAGTGCTCTCTCTGTATGACAAAAGTTATACTCAAATCTAACTGCCAGTAATTCCAGCCTGAGAAGAATAACACATTTCCGTAATTTCTGGACTATAAGCCGCTGCTTCTTTCCCACGCTTTGAACCCTGCGATGCGGCTGATTTAAAGTATTTATGTGTGGAGTTCTTCTTAAATTTAGTGGGCTCAGCTTATATTCAGGTGCACTCAATAGCCCGAAATCTACGGTACATCAAAAAGTCTCCTCTTACACTAACGGCTTACAATAGCAATACTACAACTGACACCTGCGCACGGGGACCATAGATTGCAGTAAATTAGCATTTCGTAACTTTTGTTAAATGAACTTTATTTAGCCGCGGCCAGGGGAAGGCTGGCTTACCTCCCGGTCCTTGTTTCTGATCTGGCCTAACATGGCATAACAAAATTACTGAATGAGCACCATTCATACATAAAGTAGCTACTTTTAATTAAAACTATAATTAAAAATAACTAAATAATTACAGATAGTACACATCTGTGACTTTAAGATTTTATAACAACCTATCAGATTCAAGATTAAAAATACACAACATGAAGCAAAACAAAAATGAATCTACAAAATATTCAACTATTATCTCTAATGCTGGAGCCTATCTCAGCTGATATTGCACAAGAGGCAGGGTTTACCCTGCTTGCCGCCAGCTGATCACAGAGCTGACAAACTGAGACAGGTAACTATTCACACACACCTACACACCTGAGGGCAACTTAGAGTCACCAACTAATCTGACAAGCATGTTTTTGGTCTGTGGGAGAATAATCCATCCACCCACCAAAAGCTCTTTTCCTACAGTTTTTTTTAATACTTGGTTAAAAATATCTTATTTGGCTTAGGAAAAGCAACACTCAACTTACAAGTAGATTAACATCTTTTTTTAAGATTGTATAAGCAAAAGAAAAAAAAATAGGGCCAACGTGCTTGTAATAAGCAAAATTGGCAAAGCAGTATCAAGCGATCCATCTTCTTAAACAAAAAAGAAGATGAAGTATGGCTGTTTAATAATGAAACAGCACTTATGAGGATAAAACCACCTGGTTCACACTCATACAGTGTTGTATATTAGAGGTTGTGTGTACACAAAAAATGAATTTAATAAGTGGTCTTTAGTTCTCTGCTAGCTACTGATAGAAGTGCAGGTGTTTTTTTCTAATGCATCAGCAAATGATTAGTTTAAAAGTTGAGCAATGCACTAACTTGACATTTTTGCTGATTGAACAAAACAGCAGCTGAATCTTTTTGTACATTAACTGAGGTGTATGGGGAACTCTGCATGTCGTGCCGTTTTTTGAAGGCAGAGAGGATGTCCAAGATGACAGACGTCCTGGGCGCCCATGCACATCAAAAGCTTCTGAAAACATTTAACAAATTGAGCAAAATCGTTCAAAGCTATCAACAACTCAGTGCAAGAATGATAGAAATTCTCTCCATTGACATAGACACTGTTCGACAAATCAAACAGGAAAATCTGAACATGACAAAAGTGTGTGCCATTCAAACATACGTGACATGCAGAGTTTGCCATACACCTCAGTTAACTTTTAATTTAATCATCTTCTGACGCCTTAGCAGAAGCATGTGCACTTCAATCAGTGAACTTAATGTGACTTATGGGAAACTTACAGCAGTTGTGTATCAATGCCCAACCTTTAAATAACACTCAGTGTGACTGTGAACCATGTGATTTTATCCTCATCAGCGCAGTCTCATTTTTTTAATTGCAATGCTGCATACATTGTATTTCATTTTAGAAACCAAAGAACTTTAATTAAAATGAAAATGACCAAATTATTTATGTGTGATGAAGTGAGGTGTTGGACTTGCCCAGTGAATGTGGTTTACATTAAGAGTACTGAGATATTCCTGAAAATAAGATTGACAGATACACTAGGTAAGATTTGACTTTTGCCAAGAGACACCGACCCCTGGCGAACAACACAAGAAACTGTATGACATGTGTGCATCCAACTCAAATGATGGGATGCATGAGCCACACCTGAAAGGTTTGTCACTGTGGAGTTTCCCGTCTTCTCCGCGCCTGACTCAGTGTCTGATATAGTCCTCTGTTTCATTGTCTAACGCCCCCAAAACACACTCATTTACATCACACATACATGTGCCGTCTTTCAGGTTTTCTCGTCTCGCCACTCCACCTCTTCCTCATCCTGACTGTCTGCGGGCACATGAGGGGAGGGGGACAGCTGGTGAGGTGAGGGTGCATGGTTTGCCAATGATGTGATGTGTTTGAACAGAGCTTACCTCCAGGGGCTGAGAGAGCAAGGTGATGCAGTGATGTGTGTGAGAAAGACAGACAAAGAGAAGTATTTGCCCCAAGAGGACACAGAGGACACAGACATTACAAGAAAACAGTCCAAATCCATTGCAGAGGGGGGATTCATCCGGTCCCCTCAGTGGTGCCTCGACTACAATGGTAGTTTTGGTTTCATGATGTCATGTTGGAATTTCACCTTGTGCATTTAAACAAAAACGTCACTAAAACAAAGCACAATCATTTGATTCAATCAGGCCTGAACAAACAGCATGTCGGATGTGACGAGGTGGGCAATTGTCAAATTTCAGCTTCTCATTATCATTCAAAAATAATAATTATTATTCAGTGATTACTGTTCTGCATGCCGTGTTGTGGTCATTTGATCCCCAAGTTGTCATAAGTGCACACCTCAACAGCTCGTCATTTAATTTTCTTTATTTAGGATTTATTTGAGGGCTTCTTATGCCTTTTATTTTAGAGAAAGAAAAATGGTTGAAGGAAAATGGAGAGAGAGATAGAAGAGGAAATACGTTCAGTTTTAATTCAAGTGAGAAGCAGAGGGAGCCACAATGAATACACAATGAATAGTGAGAGAGCCATAGACCAGATTCCCGACACTCCCACCACCCTTGCTCCTGTGAAGTCAGACTCAGGGTGGGAAACTCGTGTTGTTATCAGGCAATAATGTTACTTTACCTGGAGTTTTAGATATTTTATATCATTTTTCTTCTATTGTTCCTTGACTGAAAGACAATTACAAAGACAATGGATACTGATAACTAGATGCTTCATCTCAAGGGGATACCCTTTAATAAATTAATATTCAACACAGAAACACAATAAAGCGGTCTGGGCATCCATAAATCATAAATCATATATATCATGAATTCTTATTTTTTGGAAGCAGCTTTTACAATTAGTAATAGCCTTTTGCATTGTGTCCGGTGTGACCAAAAGTAAGTGACAAGGATGTGAATGAATGCTAGTGTCACCTTTGGCACAGTGGTATGTCAGGAGAAAACATGTTACATGATGATCTGTCACGCTGTAAAAACTGGAACATCCAAAGAGTTTTACCTTGGGCTTAAATTTATATTTTTAGAAGTATTTTGATATGTTTGTAGATATGAATGATAACTTGGGTTGTAGCTTACTGCTTTGAGGTTTTTTCTGATCTGACATCAGTTAATGGCCAATCAAAACCATTTTAATCAGGAGAATCAGAGAATAAAAACACCTGAAAATAACTCCAGATATAAATAAAATATAACATATAAATTTATAAGCATGACATGATAACACTCAAGTTATTCTGGACATGGAATTAAAGGAAAATGTGGTTAGTGGTTTACAAAAAGGGGATGGACCTCGGTCGAATGGAAATACTCTGTTGTGAGGACTAAACCTTGAAAAATATGGCATGTGCATGACCAAGTCGCTAAATGCTTTATGTCAGATAAGTAGCTTACTTTATCAGTGGGTAAGGTTTTTTTCTTACGTTTTATATTAAAACATCCCGGTCAAGCAATTTACCTTGACTGCAACAGTGGCACCCACCACTAGAAAACACTGCAGCTTCAAGATGTATACTGCTAGTTATCCCTCAGCTCAAATGTAAACAAAGGACATTAAACAAAAGCTGATGGAGGAGTCAACAACATTTTTAACATCTTATAGGAAGCTAGCTGCAGCCAGTGTTTTCATCTACTCCTTAAAAAGAGTTTGGAAACATTATTTCGGCAGGTTATTTCTCACCTTCAACAATACCATTTGGTAAAGATCCTGCATTTGTGGAATGACCAACACTGCTAAACGTGTGAGTAAAGTCCCCCCCCCCCCCCAAAAAAAAAAAAAAACCTTCCCCTGAAAGTAAGCCTACGGTTCCTCAGTGAAGCAAGTGTAAGGAACCAGTCTTCTTGGGGTGTTGTCTTCCTGAGATAAGTGATGTATCATGCTCAAAACATTCTGCTCTGAGAGCTGATGCTTTGTAGTGAATCAAAAGAGCTCCCAGTTTTTACCTTTCGTTGCTTAGCTCTCGCAGTGCTCAGCCCCAGCTCTGCTCACAGAAGAACTTTGTTTCGATTGGCCAGCATAGCGCCTATTTGGACAATCATATGTGAGGATATAGGAGTGAGTGAGACAGCAGACAGCGGTGAGGAGAGTGTGTGAGAGCGTTGTGTTGTTGTGTAGTATAGCTATCAGTGACCCGAGAACGAAGCAGCATCTGGCTGCAGTTTAAAGATACTATCAATAAGATTGGTTTGTAACTGAATAAATGTGCAAAACTAGGCAGTTATAAGGATTCTCATAAAAATCCTGAACACAAAAGGGTTTCCTACACACAAACTATTAATTTTTACAAAATTAAGGTAACATATAGGGCTACAAAAGGTCCTAGATCAAGAGCCGATCAGGAGTCGAAAGAGCCAGCTCTTCTCTGGGAGATGAGCCAAAAGAGTCAGCTCTCTGAAAAGAGCCAAACTTGGCCAGTGTGTTCCCAGGGTTTGTCTATCCTGTCAGTAATTAGTGATGGTCACACGCGGCATACAGGTCTAAGCAAAACAAAAACAGTTTTAAAGTTACATAAAAATGTAGGTACAGGCAGTGTCAGGTTATACATATAACCACTTAACTCAAGTAAGGAGAAACCACAAAGGCCCATTGAACTGCAAGAAGAACCAAAGGTCTTAGCTCTGCTTATGTTAGCCATACTCCACTCAGTCTGTGCTGTTTCTGGGTGTTTTCTGAACATTATCAATTGGTTGATTTCATAAGTTGATTAGTTTTCAGCTGGATGTGGAATTATTCAAACAAAAACTTGCTTAGGATCAAATAAACTTTGAAAACTTACAGGGGCCACGCTTACATGATGTTTTTTAATTCGGAATTAAGTATCCAGAATTAAATAATTCGGAATTAAAGTATTTTCCTTTGCGTTTACATGGAAATAGTAATTCCAAATTGTGGTTTACATGGAAAACGCATTTATTCGCCTTTATTCAATTCTGCTTAAGGTCTAAAGATTGGGAATGGTTCTGATTGGACAGGGGGTGACGGATTTACGTCTACCGGGGGAAAACAAACTCCAGTTCAGCGTCTCCAGCGTCTCTGTCAGGGAAACCTTGTCCAACTTGGACGCTACAACTTTAAAAAGGTCCGCATTTTTATGCTTACGTCCATCCACTCTTTTCATTATGTCCACATCTTCTAAGGCTCTAATTAAATAAATGATCTTGGCTCGAGTCCAACACTTGCTTCAGGTGGCCATCCTGTTCCCGTCAGAGTGGAATATGTGCGTCATCGCTACAGGACAAGGAAACGAGCATGCGCAGAACAACTGGAATTGATTTAAAGCTGAATGAACGTATACGTGATCGAGGAATTATTCAATTCAGATATAAAATCATAACAAACCAGCCACTTACTTAAGAATTAAGTTTAATTTGGAATGGTCATTTTCATTTGGAAGTAGGTGTTTACAAGGTCGTTTTTAATCTTTTGAAGAGGATTTAAGTTTTATTCTAAATTACAGGGGAATTAAAGCTCTCATGTAACCGTAGCCAGTATGGCATGGTGTAGTGGCATCTCCTAAAGGCAGCACAATAAGATCATGCTATCATTTGATCGAATCAAAATTCTTTGGGCATTTAAAACAATTGATTGTCTTTTTCATGATCAAGCAGCCCTTGTTGGAGGTACTCCAAAGAAGATGAGGCAAAAAAAAACTTTTCAGCACACTGTCACACTCCTGAATGTGTAAAAGCAAACAGCCCACAGCCTTTTTAGTACAGTACCATGTTAATGCGCTCTTCACTGAGTCCAACAGCAGACAGCAGAGGTACTGTAATGGCATTACCAGCTTCTCCAGCTGAGTCTGTCCTCTCCTTGGTGTGTGTCTGCATGGGTTTGTGTGTTTTTGTATTTTTATGACCATCATGGGAATTACCCTCATTACAAGACCAACACAGTGATGGAATACAAAGTAAATTCCACTCTTTCACTTTTATTCCCTCTAACATAAACGACGTGTCCACCATGCTGGTGTGTGCATTTATCACCCGGATCATAACAGATAATCCTTTCACAATATGCTTCCTCCGCACAAGTGGGTGTGTGTGTGCATTTTTCAAGGTGCCCTCAGCTTGTATGATTTTAATCTCAGGTTACCTGCCTTTCAACGGTCTAAACTCTACTGTGAAGTCTGCACTTCTCTGCAGGTTTCTTGTTGCCAGTGACCTAGAGTTCTTCACTGAGGCTTTAATACTATACACTGAAAAACTAAAAAGCTACTAAAATTCACAATTTCAAATCAACTGTCTGCACTGGATTTTTGAGTTTTGGGTTCAGCTAAGGATTCTAAGGCCACATTTACACGACAGTGTTTTCACCAGAAACTGAAAGGTTATTCCTTTGCGTTTTCAAAGACAATTCATGTCCACATGAAGACATGAGAACGACTGCATGCCAGGCCAATAGATGGTGATGTAAATGTGTCGAGAAACAGCGATGTTACAACACACATACGAAGAAGACAAACTTTTCACAAACAACAATGGCGAGTGGACGCATGAAGACGCAGGAGTTTCTTGTCTGGACACTATAGATGGATAGATTCGTCTGGATAACAAACTGAGCACAGCAAGCAGTACCCATGTTTCTCGGTAGACAGCCAAAGCTGTTGTTGTTCCTGGTGTTCCTTCATGTGAAAGAGTACTGCGCATGTGGTGATGTCAGCGTTTCACCTCAAAAGCTGAATCCTGTCTACATAAAGCCAAACAGCGATACGTTTTCAAAACTCTCCACCCTGGACCCTGGTTTCAAAAGTTTGCGGATTCAGGCGCTCCTGGCACCGTTCTCGTGTGAACGGTAGGCGAAAACGCAATGAAAACGTTAGGTTACTCACATAACCCCGGTTATCTGATAACGAGTGAGGAATCTCATTTTAGGAAGCACCCTCTGGCTTGACCGATCATGGAAGCTCTAGTGACACCATGTCTGTCTGACAGACCAATCATCTCGAGTTGACGGCCCAGCCGCCCCTCTTATAAACGCCCCTGCGCTACACCCGCCATTTTCAAGCGTATTTCTTCCACCCCACTGAAGCAAGTAGGGCAGTGTCGTGAGATACCGCACTCGGTTATCAGAGAACCGGGGTTACGTGTAACCTAACGTTCTCTTTCAAACCTCCCAAGGTATCTCACTATGGGAGAAATAGCCCACTCCCGGATTTGCATGCTCCGAAACCCACAAAGCCGCGATGGGTCGACACCCTAAACCCTCCCCAAGGGCACGCAGCTAAGATGAACCCACACTCAGGACTGAATGAGCCAGAGATGTCTCGGTCACGTCCAGCCTGTACAATCGAATGAATGTGTCCAATAAGTCCTGCAGGAAGCACAACACATCCGGGACACAACACTGAAACGGAATGATATCTTTAGTCTCACACCACTTTTCAAACACGCGCCATTTATTATCATATAATGATCGCGTGGAGGGCGCTCTCGCGCACTGAATACTCTCAATCACCCTCATCGGGAGACCAGACTCGTGTAAATTCACCCTCTCACGTACCAAGCCCAGAGAGCCAGCCGTTCGGGGTTCGGATGAAAAATCTGCCCGCGCGCCTGTGACACCAAGTCCGTGCGTAACGGCAGCGGCCATGGCTGGCCGTGGATGAGCTGTATCAGCTCCGCCATCCGTCTGCTGGGCCAGTAGGGAGCTATCAGGATTAATAAAAGCTGCTGCTCCCTTACTCTAATCAGAGCTGGAGTGATGAGGCAGATAGGGGGAAAAGTAGCACGTTTGGCCACATGTGCGCCAGTGCGTCCGCACCCAGCGGTGCGTCCCGGTCTTGTTATGAGAAGACTAGGGGACACTGTGCGAAGAGATCTACAGACGCTCGTCCGAATCTCTCCCACATCCGGAGAAGCACTGCGGGGTTCAGTCTCCACTCGCCGTACAGAGGATTCCCTCTGGAGAGTAAATCCGCCCCGCTGTTCAGTGCGCCCGGTACGTGCGCCACGCGTTACGGTAACAGGTGTTTGCTGCTCCACAATAACAGACTCTGAGCTAGTCTGTGTAATTTTACTGAGCGCGTGCCTCCCTCCCTGTTTATGTAGGCCACTGCTGTCGTGTTGTCCGCTCTGACCAACACATGACACTTCCCCAGGAGAGGCAGAAAATGTCTGAGGGCTGGGAAAACAGCCAACAGCTCCAAGTAGTTTCTTCATGGACTTTACCATAAATTGAATGTATTTAAAATTTCTATTATATAAACTATGCCGAATAATGTAGCAAATGTTGTTTGTGACTTTTTGAACAATGTGAAATGTATTTATGTTTTCCTATTGTAAGGATATAGATACAGAGAAATTAATTAATAGTGCAGTTGGTGCTATTTAAATT
Organism: Cetoscarus ocellatus; assembly: GCA_037902135.1. Taxonomy (NCBI): domain Eukaryota; kingdom Metazoa; phylum Chordata; class Actinopteri; order Labriformes; family Labridae; genus Cetoscarus; species Cetoscarus ocellatus. The sequence continues at coordinate 467,769 of JBAMNC010000264.1, forward strand.
TGTGTGGACACTAGGATATATATTTATTGTTAATGTACATTCAGATTTATTTGAACTCTGGTCTTGTTCTCCAGGCCAGGTTTTTTGATTCCCCTGATAATGAGCTGAAAGGAGCCTGTCTAGGACCCAAGAAAGGACTGAACGGTGGAGAGCCGCTCCCCTCCTGTCAGGCCGGTAGGGGCTCTCTGTAGCCCAAGACAAACTCGTACCCCACTCACTCCAGCCACAGCCCCTGCAAAACACATTTCCCCCATAAACTTTTTTCCCCATCACTACTTCCCCCCCCCCCCCCCCCCCCCCCCCCCCCGGACTCAATGCAAACCTAGACGTGGGTTTCTCCCTATGGACTGTGGGCGGGCTGTGGGTTTCCAGTTGTGATGTTTTGCTCTGGGTGTGAGATTTACTGACTTTTTCTTGTTCTGAAGATCAATTTGTCATTTGCTGTTTTGCATCTGTGAATGAATTGAAATTGGAGTATTTATAGATTGAATGGCCATTCCCAGCATCACTGTAAATAATATGCACAGTATTTTTGTTATTGTTAATAGCTTCTCACTAATACATGATACCATCAAAACACAGTCTCAGTATCTTGTCCACTCCCTCCATGAGCGACTCCTTATCTTCTGATCCAGCCTATTTCAAACACTTATGTCATATATTAGGTAGATATACATTAAGAATTTACATAGTACTTGCTAGTCCTAATACTTATAATATTGACACAGGTGCTACAAACATGTTTTCCGTGTAACCTCAATTCGGAATTACTATTTCCATGTAAACGCGAAGGAGAATACTTTAATACTGAATTATTTGATTCTGAAAACTTGATTCCGAATTAAGAAACATCATGTAAGCGTGGCCAATTAAAACAGAGAGTTTTCATTGTATTTGCACCTTGCGTTGACATGAGAATGGTGCCAGGAGTGCCTGAATCTGCTTTGGAATCAGCCTCCGAATCAGCAATGTCAGGAAAAATGGTGATATGCGGCGCATGCGCAGTACTCTTTCAGATAAAGGTTGCACGTGCACCTAGGAACAACAGCCACAGAGCAACATGTGTGCCGCTAACTGAGCTTGGTTTGGTATTGCTCCTCCAAGAAAATGTGGATTTGCTGCAGCAGTACTCTGACCAGTGGAATCAAATTTTCTATATTTGCCAAGGCGAATGTGACTGAAAACCTTGTATAACCTGGTTCTTTACAGTGAGAACACAAACCTCCACCAAGGCATAACCAACATTATAGAGTGAGTTATAATCAAAAATGTAGAAATCTGCCTTATCTCACAATGTTAACAAATCCTTTAAAAAAATCCCTGGATCCACATCCATATTTGGATCACCAAAATCGAATTGCTTACTCCTTGTACCATGACAAGTACTCCCTGAAAATATCTGTAAAATCCATTGAGATATATTTGAGCTATTTTGCTCACAGAAAGACAAACAGTTAAACAAATGGTAACAAAAACACAACCTCCTTATCAATGGGAACAAGAAAATTGCTTCCTTGTGAAATCATTCGTATCTTACTTGAAATTATGAAACCTGATTATAAGTAATAAACTTAGGATCAAAAACAAAATCCAAGCCTACTCTGGTAGACAAGCTAGTTGTTTATCCCTCAGCTGCTTTCTGCACAGCAGGCTACAGGCATCTGCCAATCTCAAGCAGAGTTGAAAGGGTTGGCAGGGGTATCTATCAAGCAGAGTAGACTTGTAAAACACACTGAAGGGCACATAAAACTAAACACAGGCTTAAAGTCACACTGTGTAGTTTGTTCTCCCATCTAGTGGTGAAACTGTATTTTGCGTTCAAATGAATAGTGCTCTCCAGCAGCTCACTTTTACAAATGTGTGTTGCAACCGCTGAACTCTATGGTAGCCGGTATGTGCCTAGAAGCTATGTCTTCTCTTATTCGCTTTTTAGCCGACAAGGATTACTTCTCCTGTGGCGTGGCGTAAGTACGATCTTGCATTATGAATAAAAGTGCAGTGCAGGCTTTCAAATTTGTCGGGGCAGTAGCAAGTGCATCTCGCTGTGCTCCTTCTTCATTTCAGTCATGCTGGCTCTGGGCAAAAACACGTTTAGCTTTAGCCAGTAGTACTACGTAGTGCTTTATGTCCCTCTTGGCTGTTCATAGTTTTTATAGACCAGAAGGACATGGAAGCCTCTATAGGACTTACCCGTTCAATGTAAATACAGATAAGAAATTCTTTGCTCAGGAGGACAAGTCAGATTGTTGGCAGAGGCAATTTGGCACAAATGAGGACATATTTATGAATGTAGACATTGTTTTAGCTTATAAATGTCTTAAAACACTACACATTGTCCCTTTAATATGTGCTCTTTGATAAAAATCAGATACAGTATAGAAAAATTCCCCCTCCATCCATACATTGTGTACCCATTATAAAATGACTTGTTCCTACCTGGACCATAAGTAGAACCAGATTGTAAATTTGTCTTTTATGTCAAAAAAAAAAAGGAGCAACATGGAGTCAAGATTGCTGACATGTCAGCATTCCATTGTTGAACAGCTGATCCTCTAGCCTACTTACTCTTCACTGATCACACTGCAAGCTGCTTTGCAGCCCTCCTCTGTCCCAGCTCCTCCTTCATGCTATTTCTGAATAAGTCAATATCAGCTGACACTGATCCTTGCTCTGGGAGATTTTGACTTTGGCTAGGAGGGCAGGGACATGTGCTGTTTCTGTTTGGGGCTTCCACTATCCCTGTGTGGAAAGACAGGGAGAGCCCCCTAGAGAGCCATACTGCTTTATTAAAAATACATGCAAATAAAGCTCATTCAAATAACTGCTCTTGTGTCTTTTCTTGACAAAGTGTTCCTGACAGAAACAGTAATTTTAACATAAAGAGTGGATATGATTACTGATGTGTTTGTAGCCAGCTCAAGTGGGCACTTGAGGAACTCCCTTCATATTGCACCTCCTTATTGGCTCCACACCGGAGGTCGTCTCTTGATAAATGTGTATATGAATGAGTTAATGTTCATGTTTTGCATCAGTAAGCAGAAGTTTGTCATGTCTCTGAGTCTCATTCTAATCAAACTTAGAGGCTGCCACATTTGCATGTTAATGACTATGTTTCTTGTGTGTTGCCATGTGTGTGTGTCTCCTTCCTCTTGCAGAGCTGATGGGTACCAGACGTATCCATGCTGAGGGGCTGCCTGGCGCCTGCTCCCAGGCCATCTATATGGAAACAGTTAGGGTGCATGATGTCAGCAGAGCACGGCACTCAAACACTGCCCACTTTCCCTCTTTGTACACATATGCACACACACGTGCACAACATGCTTCACTTTCTTTCTCAGCTTCTTCTTGTGTTGCTTCTTTTTGCACTCTTTCATCCACACACACACTCATTATTACACTCAGTGGATGCTCGAAAATTGCGTCAGCACAGCATTCCTCACTTTTCCACGCGTCACTAAGGATGACTGACTCCAAATAGCATTTCTTGCCCTTTTTTTTCCATGGAAAACTCTTGTCCTTATATAACCCTGCAGTCTGGCAGCCTGCTCGTCCTACTATTCCTCCCAAAGTCTCCAAACTCTCACTCATCACTGTCCACCTCTCACGCAAGCGACTGAAAAACTTTGTGCTCTGTGGTCTTTTGGACTGGGCAGTTTCTGGTACTTCTCCTTCAAGCAGGAAACTAAAACAAAAATGTGTGGCTGATGTTTTCATTTGGAAGCATAAGTCTATCTTCATTTCAGCTTGAATTAGCCTACACAGAAATGATGGGAATAAATGCAGGCAGAGGGATCATTAGTTTGTTTCTGCTGCAGATTGCAGAAGTTTTCTTTGTGTGAGGTGAAATCCCAGGTTGTGTCTGAGGCTCAGCAGGCCTAAGGTAATCCAGTTTAATGCAGTTAGCGTTGTCATGGCCACCACCTGTGTGTTACATATAGAAAGACAAGAGGGGGCGTCTAGACTTGCAGCCCTGTGCAAAACAAAGGAAAGAAATATGTAAAGTGCCTCTGCGTTCTGCGTGTTGTGATTATAAAAGATGCTGAGATTCTTTATTTGACCACATCTAATTGTCTGGCAAAGATAACCAGACACAAAAACATCCATGTAACCCCCCAGATGATCCAGATCTTTTCCCAGAGGAAATTCCACAAAAGGGGGGCATTATATTTACATGAGATAAAAACGATAAAAGATACTAAGCAAAGCACCCCTGGTAAGGACAACAAAGACAAATACCTCCATGAAGATGCCCATTACAAAGTAATAATGGAATATATTGAAACATGAACCTGCAGTGGAAATCAGGGAGACCATTTAATAGACTCCTGGCAAAGCTTAAAGGTTGCTCAGTAGCTATCAGGCTATTATGTTTTGCTGTGAGGTGTGTTATTAAAATTAATAAATTACTTCTTTCATTTCTATGACTCTAAGTCATGTCGATCTGCTCATATATTCATACATGTATGTAAAAACTGTGTCAGACTTACATAGCCAGAGACATGAGCTCAACTTGATCAGATCGCACTGCGTGGAAAGATGTTTAGAGAAAGTAATCACATTGGAAACAAAGGTTGGACTCTAAGTGGTGATGATACTGAATTCAGTGGCTTTTTAGCTTTTTACTTGCACCCAGAACTTTGATGCTTAAAAAACTGTCAAAGTTATTTTTATTTGAAAGGATAATCATGATGAACAAATCTTAGTTTTAATCCCTTTTCAAACAAAAGGTTATTAGCAATGCTGTTAATAATCCATACACCCTTGGAAAAGTCTATAACCTTTTTATCAAGGGAATCAGCATGATGCTAACTTCCTTGCTAGTTTTCTAAATGCAATGGTTATATCAACTAAAAATCAATTAGATTATTCAATGGGTTTTTGGATTGCTGCTGATAATAAGGTCTGCAGCAAACAAAAACACGTGAAGCCTAAACATCCTGTGCTTTGTGATAATCTTAAACTTTTTAACGATTAAACATAATCAGGGAATGTAAAAAAGCTATTGCTGTGCTACGGTAGAACTACAACGTGGAGTTTCAACAATATTTACAATGTATAACACTGTATTGTAACCTCTTGTTTGAGAATTTCCTGAGGGACTTGATCAAGTTGGTGGTGGCAATAGTAGATGAATTCTTGTTTAGTAAAAAACAATCAGAGATGCTTGCAGCAGGGTCCCTGGCCATTTTTATATTCCTTGTTAGCAGTTTGTGGGTGAACAGGACAACTATAAAAGGCAATTTGCAGCAATTTCCGGTTTCCCAAATGCAATCAGTGCAAATGACAGCCTGCACTCATGTTGCTATAAGGGCTCTGAGTGGAAATAAATCTGTCAATGTGAACCAAAAAAAACGTGCATACAATCAGTGTACAAATCATTTGTACCTCAAACATGGTTTTGACAAATTTAGTGGCACGGTTGCCTGGGTCAACACATGACTCATTCATCCTGATGCACAGAATCTTCTTCTTCTTTGATTTCAGCAGAGTATACGCATCCAAGGTGTATTGCTGCCCCCTCCAACCCACAGCAGTGTTGGAAACAGACTGTCGGCAGGTGATGCAAAAACATTCATGAGGTACTTTGCATTGACCATTCATGGTCACGTGTGGGTGTGTGGAGGGCGGGATGTGAGGTAAATCCACCTGCGCAACCTTCCAGGTGGACTTGGATTTATAAGGGAAAAGTGCTTGCAGGTGTGCACACGCACTGTTTTATAAATCTGATTTTTTTTTGGCACACGCCATTTTCAGCTTTTGGGAGCACATACAGTTTAGTATGGATCCTTCTCAATGTTTTATAAATGAGGTCCCAGGAAGTGCTAAATGCTAACTAACCTCCACATTTTTTGACTCATTCATGCACCACTCTGTCGTCTCACATTCAAGGAAATATTTAATAAACAGTTATCTTCCTGGCACATGGACATTTTACACCTTTGCTGCCATGCAATATTATTTTTGCCCTAGAAATTCAACAAACATGTTCCTAACTACTGTACTTCTACAGCAACAAGAAATTTCTACAGGTTTCTGTCCATGTCTAAAGAATGAAATTTCCATGTACTGGACACTGGGAGGCATCTTCTTTTCATTGACAGATCACCAGTAATTATGTATGTCAAGATGAGGCATGAAGTAGTATATTACAACATGCAGATCAGTTGTTTGCATGCAATGTTCATATATGGTTAGCCTCGTAAAATTTTCACATAGGCCAGTTTTAAGTAACATCTAGATTAATGAAATTATGGAAGTAAGCTAACCTCAAAATTAGACCACATAATCTTATTTTCGAAACCCAGGTGTAAATGTTTTCACCTGTTTATGTAGATTTAACATAAGGTCATTGTTAAATACAATGATGTAACCTTGCTTCATGTAGTGTCTGTGCCAGCTTGGATGTAAGCTAGCTCCATGTAGTGTTCACTTAAGCTTTATAATATGTGGATGTTACCTAGCATATGTAATGTCCGCTTCAGTTAGTTTAATGAAACATTGATGTAAGCCAGCTTCATGTGAAGCAGATGTGAGCTTGTTTTAACATTAAACATGGATGTAAGCTAGCTTCATGTAATGTCAGTTTCAGTTAGTTTAATGAAACATGGATATAAGCTAGCTTCATCTAAAGTAGACGTGAGCTAGTTTTAACATTTAACATGGTTGTAAGCTAGCTTCATGTAATGTTCATGTAAGCTTGCTTTATGTTGTGTAAGCCAGTTTTATGAAATCTGGATGTAAGACAGGTTTATGTAGGGTCTGATAGAGCTAATTTAATGTGAATGGGTCTAAGATAGTATGTGTAATGGTAATGTAACCTAGCTTCATGTTATGTTCACAGAAGCTAGCACTACTTGCAGTAAACAGCAAGCCTATGGCTGCCAATTATCTGCATGACACAGAATCATACAAACCCCTATTCCAATGAGGTTGGCACATTAGGCCGGATCTACTAAGATCCCAAATAACAAGCACTAAATTGCTTGCGCAAACTAAATTGCATAATTGCATAAGTATTGCGGGTGATTACTATGATTGCGTGCGCATTTGATAATAAGTGCAAAAGTTAAAGGAGGATTTTGCGTGTGCTACTGGCTGTCACCTTGGACAGTTTTGGACAGCAGAGCGGCCGTAAATGCAAAATGAAGTTTGAAGTCATGGAATTTGAGGTAAATGAACACACTGGTGAACTCCAGCAGAGACATGTCTGCGTTGCCAGAGGAGATGCAATTTGGGAGGCCATCTGTGAAAAGCATACAGCTCCACGATGTATTAAGAGTGTAAAATAGAGAGAGTTTACTTTGCGTGTGTGTCTGCATGAGTATGATGGCACACTGGATTGTCCCCCTTTTCCCAGTCCTTCATAATGACAGTCAGCATCCGGATCTTTCCATCATTCATCAAAAAATTCGGTAAATGACAGAAATGCTGTTTATGACAGTCCAAATATGTTGACACACACAAGGAAGATTCTATCTCTCCATCATCAGTCCACTTTGTCTAACGCTGTGCAAGTTTGCCCCTTCTTTTCAAATGTGCTAAATATAGACGCAAAAACACAGACTACAGTCAGTTTTGGGTTTGATAAATCACATTGCGGGTACTAAATAATTACATTTGCATCTCTTCCTCCCAGTATTTTGTGCATTCTGATAATCTTCATGTATTCTGCATATTCATGAGGACAAACACACTAAATGGATTGTGCGTGCTGTTTTGCTCATTTGACAAACGCAATCCTCATTGCACCCGGTTCGTAGATAAGCTTTGTACGCTCTAAAATTGGAACGTGTTTTTAAACATGCAAACCATTAGTAGATTCAGCCCATTGTGTAAAAACATAAACAAAAAACAGAATACAATGATTTAGAAACCCTCTTCAACTCATATTTAATTGAGTACACTACAAAGTCAAGATGTTTCATGTTTAAAATGATAAAGGTTTTTGTTCTCTGCAAATATTTACTCATTTTGAGTTTGATGTCTGCAACACATTCCAAAAAACCTGGGACAGGGGCATGTTTACCACTGTATTACATTGCCTGTCCTTCAAACAACACTCAATAAGCGTTTGGGGAACTGAGTACACTAATTGTTGAAGCTTTGTTCTTTCCCGTTCTTGCTTGATGTTCGGCTATAGTTGCTCAGCAGCCCGGGGTCCCCATCGAACTTTGTGCTTCATAATGTGCCACACATTTTAAATGGGAGACAGATCTAGACAGCAGTCAGGCCAGTCTATTCTGCTTTTTTTTACTATGAAGCCAAGCTGTTGGAACATGTGCAGAATGTGGCTTGGCATTGTCCGCCTGAAATAAGTAGGGACATTGCCTAAAAAAAAAGAAATCACTTGAATATGTTGCTCCAAAACCTGTTTGTACCTTACACTATTAAATGGTACTTTCACAGATGTTCAAATGAATGTGTTGCAGACGTTAAAAAAAAATGTGTGAATATTAGCGAAAAAAATATATGTTTATATATTTACATTTTATACAATGTCCCAGCTTCATTGGAATTTGGGTTTGTTTTTATATATAAACCACTCCCTTGCAAAAGACACTAAAACATTGTGGATAACAAAGTCTATACCAAATGTTATTGTACACATGACTGTAAATTAACTAAAACTTGGAAAAATACTGACACTAACTTCTTCCACACAAATTATTTAAAGAGGAGAGGGAGGATGCAAAAAAAAAATGAAACTACATAAGAATAAAACAAAAGAAGAGAGGCTGGAAACAACAACGGTAGTGCATCATGGAGTTCCTCAATCCTGTAGGAATATGAATTGAAATTTTTAGAATTTTAATAGAATATCAAAGTTTAGTGTGTCATTTAATAATCCTTGAAAATCTGGCACAGAAAAAAACATCTCTAATTTTTAGAAAATTTGGTTCTAAGCTTATATAACAGTTAAGAGGATTTCTCAGGACCGCGTGGGCCTGTTTGCTATCAGTCTGACGCTGTTATTAATTTTTTTTACTGCCCAAGTTGTTGATTGTCCTAAATTGGCACCAAATATCCAGTTTTTGAGAAACCTCAAAAACTTGGCTGCCGATATTTTAAATAAGCGCTTAGATCAGTCTTAGGATTTTTAGACAGTTGATAGTCTGTGTAAATTATCATAAAAACCTAATGAAGAAAGTTTTTCTTGATTTGTTTTCCTAGGGGCTTTAAGTCCTTTTAGATGGACACTGAACAGAGAAATACCTGGTGACTTGGTGTAACACCATCAAACATAAATGGACGGCCTACAGGCGCTCATTTGACCCAATTACATTATAAATCAAATTGCCATCTATGGGGTTTGATTTGAAGAAAATAAACCCAAAATCAATAAAGGATTTATTTTTAAGAATAACAAATTGTTTTCTAATCCTGGAGGTGATTCTGAGGTTTGATTCGTGCAGCATTGTGATTACTCAGGAAGGTGTTGTGTAACTGTCTGCTGCCACCTACTGCTGCCTCGCTGTCAGACTCAGCAGCTCATGTTTGTCCCCTGACAGGAAGGTGAGAGGCGATCAATACTTTTGTTCCAGCAGTCCAGCCAGCAGCAGATTGAATGAACATCTGACTGTTAGTGCTCAGGTTTCGCTTAGATTCTGATTTCAGTGACAAAACAGAATGAATGGATGAGGAAAAAAAGAGAGAGAGTGTATCTTTATGTCCTTTATGTATGAGGCTGCTGCTACCTCCCTGTAAATAAGCCAGTGAGTGGCTGTGTGTGTGTGTGTGTATTCAAAGTGCTGACTAAAGCAGCTGCTGGTGCTGACATCTGTCTCTGTCTATCTAATGGTGAAACAAACTGCATCTCTCTCACTCTCCCTCTCCCTCCCTCTCTCTCTCTTGCAGCATCAGCCCCCTCAGCACTCTCCACCCAGGTCTAAACAACGCTGATGCATCAACACACACTCTGTAGCTGGAGCACAGCACTGCATATCCCATATCTCAGTATCTGCACCTCCAAAACCACATCCTGAAACACCATAAAGGAAGAGGATAGCATCAGGTAAATATTTCTCACAAGGTCGCACATCTTTCCATCTTTCTAAAATCCCTCCTCCCCAAACCCAAGTCCTCTGTCAAAGTTATTTCATAGCATTCAGAATATAAGGAATTGCTTACTTTCAAATGGCCTCATGCTGGTAAAATAAAATTAAAGTGTCTAGAAATGTGTTGACCCTTTTGGGACTTTGGAACAGAACAAAGCTAGAGGCAACATTAACAGCCAGCATGGGCTAGCAGGCAGCACAGGAGTCTAACCATATCACATCATACATTAACACAGATCAATCACTAACCTGTCAGTTAGTGAAAGCTTTCAAACAGCTCTTTCATAGTACACTGTTGGGTTTTTATGTCATTTGTATTTTTTTTATTTTTTTATTTTTTTTTGGGGGGGGGGGGGGGGGGGGATTTCTTAAACAGAGGCCAGTTCCTGCTGTTGAGTATATTTGACATTACAATCCAAGACGCACTCCACAATGCAATCAATAGTAATCTATACCAAAAGAGTACTTATAAAAGTACGCTTACTTTAATACTCGATACTCAATACTTGATACTCTCATCCCCTGGTACAGCTTCATTCTCCCTCTGTCTGAGTCACTCTGCCAGAGATCCTGCCCCTTTCCCCACATCTCTGGACTGAGCTTGCTGCAGTAAGTCAGAAGGTCTAAACTTCCAACAAATTAATGTTAGGGCATCACATTAGTAGGTCTATGCTGGGCGGCCAGGGGATTGTGTTCACACCGAATGCGACTTGGGTGACCTGGACGACCACTTTTAATGCAAAGTCAATGTACAGCCGCAATGGGGCGGGGCCAGCCCTCCCGCAATGTGACGCAATCTGGGTGACTTGGTACCACTACCAGGTTGCTTTGGACATGCGACCAGGTCGCGTCGCTCGGTCACCAAAGTTGAAAAATTTAAACTTTTCAGGGGACTTTGCATGTGGCTGTGCTGTGACAGCCAATCAGCGTTGCATGGGTGTGTGACGACACTCACAACAACTGTTTTTATTCCGGATCACATCAGAGTGAAAATCCATGTCTATGTGGGAACATTAGTTAGTGAGTACATTAGTTCTGCCTTATTCAACTGAAGTGGCGGTTCTCATGTCCTTCCTCATCTGCATCAGCTGCAGTGTTTTATGGTTGGTAGGATACAGTTGTAAATAATAGAATTTCAACAATCATTGATTTCACTACCTTTAAATTGTTTAAGGGAAAAAAACACCAGCTAAGTCCTCATTATTCTCTTGAGGTTGCTGTTTTAAATGTGACATTAAAGAAATGCTCTTTGGTCAACTTGTCAAGTTTTATGAAGGGCCTTTAACCCCTACAGTTTTTTTTCTGATTAAACTCTTATTGACAAACCACTCAAAAATATATATAGTTTAATAAACATTGTTGTTTAGAATTAACATGTAACAAACTGTTTCTTAGAGAGAGCATTAAACTCTTAAACTCAGGACGCAGGTACAGAGTGCCCAGGATGAGGATTAAACAGGCATCACATCCTATGTACCACGGAGCGTCCAGCTGCTAATAAAGCATTGATTACACAACCTGAACTTGGCACACTGCACTTTAAAGACCCTGACACAGATTTGGCTCACAAGGATTATGAGATACTTTAATGATTTATTTTACTAACTTATTAGAACTATCATTTTCATTTTTTTCCATTCTTGGCTAACAGTCCCATGTTATTATTTCTGCCCTGTGTGGTTGTTGATGTCTTTTGTAGTTTGTGTTTTTATGCTCACCGTGAAAGACATATTTCCTCAGGGGTAATAAAGGTTTCATTCATTCATATTTAACCTTCCAGTAGGGGATGAGAAATGACTGATATTGCATCAGCGAGTTTATATGCAGTTTTTGTCATTTTGTTTGACAATATTAACTTCTTTTGTGTTCAGTTGTATTTTTGTTCCACACCAGAGGATTTCATCTTTGAATTATTTTGTTATGCCTCACTTTTTAACTCTGGGAAGTAACTGACACATTAATGTTATAGTAGATAGAAAACCTGAATTATTTTAATTGAGCTTACTTGATGATAATATATGTCACACATGCATTCATGTTGAAACAGTTCTCATTTTAGCTACTTAATAATATTTCAATTGTGGCTCGACCTCCAGCAATAAAATACTTATGCTCTTTTTGAACTGCCGCTGTCCTCCTCCTATATGGTGCCAGTGTGTCAGAGGCCAAGAAGCAATGTCTATGTGTATGTTTGAGCTGTTAGCCATCTCTAAAAACATCTGTGTGTAGACGCAATGATGACATACTTTCATGCAGTGAATGATGGCACAAATAAACATGAATGCAAAGTCAATTTGATGACATTAAATACTTTGTAAGGTAAAAATAAAGACTGTACTGACATGTATTCAGCCTTTTCATTCACACTGATCTTCCTTTGGGGAAACACCTTTAGATGCTGTCTTTGTGGTCAACTGTCAATCTGCTACTGATAGCCACAGTTGGTTTTCCATGTTATTACATAGTAAATGAATACAGTTTATTTTGATCAGCATTTGGACACATAGTAGTACATAAACTGCACTGTCTTCATTTTTAATATATGTACAAACTGTCAATGAGATACATGTTTTGTTAGGAACACCTGAGATATTAAATGATAGCACCTCATAATTGTGAAGATATTTTGAAAAAAATAACCTCATTGGGTCATCGTTGACCTATTTATGCATTTAAGGGTCAAAGGGATTTAGTCATTACTGATGACTGCAAAAAATCAAAGTACAATTGAACCCTGAAGGCTTTTTTGATATTTAATCTGTTTCCACAGTAACACTGAAAAATGTGCTTCAGCAAGCGTAAAGACACGATGACATGTACAAGACAAAGAATGAATCTAACACACAATAGGCTGTCAGCTGCTGACATGAGTGTGTTTGTCTCTGCAACTCTGTTATCGTTTCTCCTCTCTCTGACCATGACCTCATAGCCACATGCAAGCTATTTCTGTGTCGTTGCTTCTGGCTGAAATGACCTCATGTCTGATGAGTTTCAAACAGAAAGAGGAGAGGGTTGTATCACTGAGTGCATGGAAAATGTTCTGCATTAAAACACAACATGTTTGAACTCTTCTAGCAGAGCTGAGCTGGATCACATTTGATGTACCAGAGGGATTGTGTGCAACTTTTGGAAAATCCCAGAAAGGCTTAAAAATCCTTCCCCCCTTACTTTTCTTAATCATTATCGGGTGCATCCTAATGAAAGCTCTTCTTGAACAGTTTTAGAAATTTTGAGGCCCCATGTTGTCAGTCTCTCTGGTTATAATTTGCTTAAAATAAAAACATTTTGATGCTCTTTGAGGAGATTTTTAAGTACAAAAACTGAAAGATCTTTGGTCATATTTTTAACTGAGACAGAGAGAGCAAGCATTACCTAACTGCACAGGTAGACAACATTTAAATTTTTTTTTAATAAAACTGGAAAAAAGTAGGTAAACCCATGCCAGTTCCACTAATTTTTCCAAAATTTTCCAACCATGTTGTACTTCTATTTCTGTGTGTTTTTCACTCAAGAAGGCAATTTACTTAAAGTTTGAAGAGGTGCTCTGAACTTAACCTTGCGCAGCAGCTGCATTCGCCTGATTCAATGTATGTAATCAGACAGATCCATATTGCCAGGCTCCAGTCTACAATGATTGTCCTCAGTCCAAGGCAACACGGCCCAATCAGATTCCTTTAGAGCAGGAAGAGGTGGAAGCTAAGAGCCAGACAACAGCAGGAGGTGACTGCTCATGCAGAGATTAGCATAGAAACTATCAGCTGCAGTGGCAGTTTTATCAGATTTTTAAGCATTTCTTTATGAAATCAAATACAAACAACACACAAAGTGTCTTATTACTTTATCTTCTTCAAAACACTGATCCAAAAAAGATCTTTCTAACTGGATTTTCCTTAATACAAAGATATTTTGAGTTTTTCTGAGGGGCTTTGACCTCGCTATTGGGGCTGAAGGTCCTTCCAGTGACTTTTTTGTATCATTACATTATTTTCTATTTTGGTGCTACTTCACTAACTTTTGATCTCTTATTTATCTTTAGAAATATGGCCTTTGTCAGTATAAGTCATTTAGATGTCTCTTATGTGATGCATGACATCATCTTAAGGCCTCACACTCACAGGGCCTGTGGCAATAAACTAAAACCACCTCAGGTCTTGACAACACCGTATTCACTTCAGAACTAGAGTTTTATTCCCTTGTTTGTTCCTCTTCTCCACCTCTGTCCTCTAGCGTAGGATGGAGGAGCTGGAGACAGGTAGGTCTGCAGACATGAGTAATGTGGCTCAGACTGAGTCATACACCAAGACATCAGCCGTCAATGTGGAGCCAGCAATGACACAAGCACCAACACACACACACCCACACACACACACAGATTATACACACACAGATTATACATAACACACAGGCAGACTCAGCCAAGCAGGCAGCCATTATCATCACCTTATATTATGTGATCATTGCTGAGAATGAAGCCATCAGTGAGGACGGCAGACTGCTGACAGTAAATATATCTATGACACACACACTAATCTTCCAGTGCACTTAAGCAGTCAGTGCACTTTTGTATCACAAATTTTGTCTCCAGAAGAGTTGGGACGTTGTATAAAATGTAAAATAAAGCTGAAGATAGTGATTAGCAAGTCTTGCAAACCTATACACGGTTAAATACAGCACTAATATAATATTTTTGATCTTAACACATTTTGAATTTGATGTCTACAACACACTCCACAGAAGTTGGAAAAGGAGCTGTACTGATTACCACAGTGTTACATCACCTTTTCTTCCAAAAAACTCAATAAGCAACAGATGACAGTAATTGTACAGTAATTGTAAAAATACTCAAAGTAAAAACCTTTTCTTTCTTGCTTTAAGTTCATCTCGAGTTGCTCAGCAGTGCAGGGTTTTGTTGGTGCATTTCTGCACAATGCGTCACACACTTTCAAAGGCAGACAGGTCTGGACTGCATGAGACCAGTTTGGTACCTGCAGTTTTTAATTGTGAGGCCATGCTGTAATAACTTGTGCAGAATATGGCTTAATATTGTCTTGCTGTAATAAGCAGAGACATCCCTGAAAAAGAGAGAGGATGCACTCCACTGCCACATCTCCCCCACTGTCAGGCTGGTGTTAAATGGATGTTTCAGTACTTTTGAAGCCGGGTCGCGTCAGGTACTTGACATTGGTTAGTGAAGTGGTTGAAAGGGCTCTCAGCAGCGTTGCACCTTTAAGGAGAACGAGCTGAAACAAGTAGTAAGGTACACTGTTGATGGCAGGTACGGTTATTGAACCTAAATGTGTGAGTTATATGTAAAAACAAACCATGGAACTATGTAGGGTCAAAGGTATGATTGGGCAAAATAATTCAGAGCGATTTTATTTTTCCTACCAGAAGTATCTGTGTTTGGCACTATTTTACAGGGCAGCTAACGGCTATGTGCTCTTCCACCAGTGCGCATTGATCCCACTGACAGCAGTGTATCTTACAGGTAGTCTGAGCTTGTTGTCCTTAAAGGAACAGCGCTGCTGGGATCCCTCCCAGCCGCTTCACTGACCATTGTCAAGTGCCTGATACAAACAAACTCCTAAAATACTGAAATGTTATATTACAAATCTCAATTAAAAAAAAAAAAAATTGTTAACCAATCTGCTTCCAGAGATTAAATCAGTGCTAAGACCAGCTTTAGGCTGTCACATTAAAAAAAAAAAAAAAAATGTATAACTTTATGAATTTGTTTATTAATTAATTTGAAACAATAACAAAAATGAGGATTTGGGGTGATTTTTCCATTTATATTATGAAACTTTGGATAAAATCACATTTGTAGAAAGATATCAAAATGGATGATTCATTCATCTGATCATAAAAAAGAAAAATCAAAAGTCATTTATTTGGTGCTTTTTAAAGTGTTTGAAGTTAAATATGAGGTCTGGTTATAACTAGAGCAGATTTTAACTCTGAAAACAGGAAAAAGAGTGTAAGTGTGTAGATACTTCAGCTGCTCATTTGATAGAGTTAATGATAAAAAACAAGTATGATATCAGAGTGGGTCAAGGTGCAGAGTGTGGTTCCTTTTTATTTTGTCAATGCCTGTTTTTTGCTACATATTTACACTACATAATTTTAACCAAAATACATAGTATATGAAATGTGAATTGAATTTCTGTGTGATTAATCTTTTGATTAAAGTAGACTTCCCAGGTAAATCTGGTCTACACATAGACAGTTTTAACATCCACAAATGGAAATAGAAAACAAATGCTTTCAGCCACTTTTAGCTTCTTTAAATGTTGACTATAAACGTCTTAGGGATGTTTTCACAGGCACCCACCTGATTTTTTCTTGTTGTTTTTAAGCAAACCTGGTGGTACCCGCTTTATTTTTACTCTATTATTTGTTTCATTATCTTCTGACCTCGGGTGGCCTCACAGTGGTCCCACTGAAGTTGAGAATTGAGGTCTGCAGCCATGTCTGTCTTGGGAAAAGGTGTAATGGCATGGAACCTATTTTGCTGAAAAACTTGAAATTACCTCTCAATTTTAATGCTGCTTTTGAAGATGTGCAAATTACCCATGCCATGGGCACCAATACACACCAACACCATCATGCATGCTGGCTTTCAAATTTGATAATAATCTGGACGGTCCTTTTACTCTTCAGCTAGGAGGAGTCAGTGGTTATTATTTCCAGTCTAAACATGGACCCTTCTGAGTACAAAACTCTTTTGACTATTTGTTAAAAGAATTTAAAATCACTGTATCCTGCTTGCATTTACATTTTACTCAAAGTTCTAACTCCTTTTGAATAAGGTTTTGTATTTTCTGAGCAGAAAAGTGACTCGACAGGTGTTTCATTGGAAGTTTATGAGCAAAATAAACAAATTCTTGCAGGGAAAGCTTTGACAGTGGGCCTTAGCTTCAGGTTTTCAAGCTGTTTCTGAATAATATGCTTCTCTAAGTTGATTATTAATATGAGAATATGAAATTAAATGAGAGTTTTTAGGTTCAGAAGGGCACAAAATGTTCTGTAGAACCTAAAAGACAAATGTCACATCTTCCAGCTGTGTAACCTGGGTAAACACACTTTCATACACTCTCCTTCTCATTGCTCTACTGAACATTTATAATTCATGCAAGAGTAATGTGAGGTGTCTCCGTTTTAATGCCTCCTAATGGCTTTTTGAGTTACCGCTGCCAGCTATGAATAAATCATGTCAGTCATGGTGCGGCCAACAGCTCACTCACAACAGCAGTCCTGAGCTGATCTGCAGGTATGCATGGGTTCAGTAATACACAATGACCATTGTTATATGGAACAGCAATGTCAATATATTTTAGATAAATAATACTCCATGTAAAATCTTCACGTTTTTTTTTTATAAAGGAAACCATTTTTTTGTAATTAAATGGTGATTTAATTGTCTTCAGGATTGTGTTTTTATACAGCAAGTTTTCTGTGTTTCTGTGTTTTAAATGTTAATACTTCAGTGCTTCTTGTTGTGGTGTGTTTGTTTTTCTTTTTTTAGGGCTTAGTGTAACTATATGTCTATATGAGTTTTTTTGTGTCAATGTTTTCTCTGTTTCCCCTGACAAAGTGCAGACAAACCATCTTTTATTGTTTTCTATTGCAATAAAAAGATTTATTTTATCCTTTGTGAAGCTTTCACTGTCCAGTGTATTTCAAGATGGGAGTCCCAGTCCTCTGGGAGTCACCAAATGAAGCGGGGGGTCACTGAACCAAAAGTTAGAAATTAAAGTTTGATTTTAAAGGGAAAAGGGATGGATTTTTCTGAATTTAGACTTACTGAAAAGGAAAATAAAAGCACCTATATTGCAATCATGCAAGGCAGCGAGATTCAACATATTCTATGTCTGTCATTAGGCATATCCATTTTGCAAAGCTCGAAGCTGAAAAAACTCCTTCTGGTCAGAAAAGGATGGGGCTTATCAGTCCTTTACAGACAAGAAGGTACTTGCTGTAAGCGTTGGTTAGTTATGCTGAAACTGAGAAGTGACTGCAAGCCTCTGATTCGCCTGTACTGGATGTGACAGACAAAAGATTTGCTTGATCACCTTCTAGTATTTCTTGGAAATTCCACCCTTCCCAATCCCCTTTTTTCTTTGAGATATTGCCCAGATGGACGTGAAATATTTCCTCAAGATATGTGAAACAATCACTGCATGCACAGTTTACTAGTGCTGTGTATGCAACACCATCACATCAGTCAGTGTTGCTGTAGATTGTCAAATTTTATGTTGAGGCTCATGACATTCACTGTTTAGCAGGACAAACATTTTTAAGTCTGATCAACAGCTCTGCTAAATTTGAATTTTAATTAACACAAAAATGTTTGGTATGTTTTTCTTCAATGTAAACTTTATGAGCTTACAAGTAATGTAATTACATTTTGTTGCATAGTTGTAGTCATCCAGCAAGCAGCAGCTCTATCTTTGGAGCAGTTACATAAACAGCTGAACTGCCAGTGAGCGCTCTCTCCCAGACTGCTCTGCTTGTGATGATGTGGTGATGCGGGAACATATCGACCCCTGGATGGCTCAGTATTGACAGGCGGATGGATTTCAGGAAGTGACCTTGAGTTGCTCAGACAAGCACCTGACCAGATCACGGCTCATTTTCCCACAGAGCACCTCTCTGGCTCCTGCAGGCTCTATCCGTGATGTTGTGCAGAGTAAACAGAGTGCACTGGACTGGTGGAAGGTCAGGTAGAGAGGGCAAAGGTCAGAGCTGCCATGTTGAAATGCTGTCATGAATTTAGGGACTTTTGGGAATTTGGGACTGTGGATCATAGCTGTCAAGTCTCCCATTTTGGCCAGGAAACTACCGTGTTTTACCCCTCTTTCCCTGCGCATTCTCCCGTAAATCTCTCGTATTATAGTATAATAATAATTAAAAAAAGCATTCCTCTGCCTCTCCAAACTGAACTCTATCACTAGTCTCGTGAGAATGGGGTGGTAATGCACCAAAATGATGGATGCCAACCACCATAAAACCGAAGAAGAAGAAAAAGCCTCACAAAAACCGCCACCTGCAGTAGCCTGGGTGTCAGTTGGCACCAAACAGCACCAAAGCGCAAACGAAACCGACTGTTAGCTGCTCCGTTCATTAGCGGCCGTGCTGCTGTTGTTCTCTTTGCTATTGGATACAGGAAGAAGAAGCGAAAATGACGCGCATTGCGTCATGACGTTCTCCGTGCATCGTTGTTTTGTCCAGGATACTATGCATAGAGGAATAACCCTGTTTGCTCACGCATGTAAACTGGGTTATTCCGAATGTTTCAGAAACTGGAATATTGATCTTAGCCCGAATATTGACTGCATATAAATGTAGCCATTGTTGGGCCAAGAGAGATCAGGGGATTTTTGCGACAGTGTGATTGATAGAAATCTTACAGGCATACAGGTATCTTACTACAGGACTGATAATGACCTTGGCCATTGACCTTGTAATTATAAAATAATATCACTTAACTCTTGAGTTAAACAGACATTTCTGCACAGCTTGACTTCCCTCAAAGAGTTTTAGGGACAGCACATTTACAAGCAGGGGGGAATCCCTGAGACCAATGGACATTTGAGCTTGTTCCTTAAAAATTGACTCTTAACATCAAATCAATTCATCTTTAAGTCAGAGAAGACAAATGTGTGTCATAAGTTTAGTTCCTTTTGTTTTTTGGTGTGATTAAGCCTCTTGCTCTTGTCATGTTCCCTCTTGTTTCATTCTGTTTCCTGATCCTCAGTGTTTCTTGTTCAGTCCTTGTTACCCTGATTGTGTCCACCTGTGTGATTTTCTCACCTGTGCCATGTCTGTTTCACCTGTGTCTGATTACCCCGTCAGTATAAAGTCTCTCCTTGTCTGCTCCTTGCTGTCAGTTAGTCCTGCATGTTTCCTGTCGGCTCTCTCCGTGTTTCCATGTGGATCTCCCCTGAAAATCTTCTTAGTGCTCTTCATGTGTTGTTTGTAAGTTTTCCTGATGGGTTTTAGTTTGAGGACTTTTTGTTAATA
Source organism: Cetoscarus ocellatus (assembly GCA_037902135.1). Lineage (NCBI taxonomy): Eukaryota > Metazoa > Chordata > Actinopteri > Labriformes > Labridae > Cetoscarus > Cetoscarus ocellatus. The sequence continues at coordinate 487,847 of JBAMNC010000264.1, forward strand.
ATTAACTTTTGTTATCTGATCATGGCTTTTTGTTAAGTATGTTTTTATAAATAAAAATCTTTAGTTTCTTTTTACTGCACTTGGGTCCTTTTTTGTAAATCCTGACAATGTTTGTAAATTTTGATGAAAAACCCTCAAACCTTTTTATAGATGTTACATTTAAAATTGAGGAGCACCAGAGCCTTTACAACTTTAACCTTTAACCTATGACCTTGGAGTTTATTCTAATTTCATAGTGGACATCCATGTAAAGGAAAGAGAAACCCTTCATGCATTCTTGTAATAGTGTATTCACTAAAATACATTTGCAAGCAAATGATGATCATTGGGCTCCATATATATATATATATATATGTTGTTAAAATACATTCACAAATGTATCACAATTTTAGGAACATTTATCCGTCATTTTGGAGATTAAACTGTTAAATTCAACTTTAAAACTATTTTAAAAAATCATATAAAATTACATTTAAAAATAGTAAAAGAACTATTTAATTTGTAATTTTACTAGAATTTGTTTGTTAATTGACTGATATCTTCTTTGAAACTAACCACAATTATTGTAAACCCAGATTTTGTTTTTACTTAAACTTCTGAGTAATCATTACTAATTGTTTTATGTTTTGTAAAAACCTGCTTTGATTACTAAACAACATTAGTTGTTTGTACTATTTAGCTGGAGAGATTCATTGCACAATAATTACACTTGGCGGGACGTGTACAGACATCAGCGGCAGACTGGATCCTTAACAAGAGGCAAACTTACTCCAAGTGGACCGGTAAGTATACAAAATAATTGTTTTAGTGTAATTATATTTGTTGGAACTTTTAATGCCCAAACACTTACTGTGTGAATTGGTGGAGATGTTTACAGATGCTTATGGCTAACATTAGCTAACGTCCACCCAGAACAGTGTCAGCCAGCCTAAATGTTAAAGTTAGCTTAGTGTTAACACTCTGAGGACGGCTCACATACTGGCGAGTGTGCGCAACTGTGTCATTGACATTTCCGTCATTTTGTGCGTTATTAAAGCAGACATTGTTGTGGCCGAGAGATTCTCCTCTTTCTATTACATCCGCCATTGACGTGTCCCAGCGCACACTTACTGAGCGAAGTGTGTCTGTGCGCCTTTGAGTCCCTGCACCGGGATAAGGGCACAGCACCGTCATGTCCGCACGCCGTGGCGGACACTCGGTCCGACCGACGGGGCCTGCGTTAGAACGGTATCCGGGCGGGACGGGGGGAGGACGCAGCATTGAGCACTGATGTCCGACCAACACGGCGCAGAGCCGGTACAGACTGCGCCATTTGGCAGCCTGTGGCTCCTCTGACCCACACCAGAGTCTCTGTGGACTCAGAGGACAGAGAAGCTAAAAACTGGCTCTTTGTCTTGTATTTAACTCGGATTTATGGATGTCATTTCTGCATGTTTTAGCAATATCTGCAGAAAATGTGCGTTGTTTTTTTTTTTTTTTACGTCAAATGATCATTCCTTCGTTTTTCACATCTTGTAAACTGTCACGTGCTTCATGTGTGCTCCTCCCATGACCTCTGTGTGACCTCTGTGTGCCCTGCAGCAGGGGGAGAGCAGGACGCTGCTGCATCTTTAGCTGTGAGCTCTCCTGTGGCATTCAGAACATCTTCAGACATGTTATGCAGCTCATCAAATCAATGTTTCGATAAACTCTTTTACTTTTAAAACATCAGCTGCTGCTGTGAAGGGATGGAGGGTCAAGCTGTTTTAAACTGAGGCATGTTGGTGAGAAAGCTTCATCAAAGACAAGAGAAACGGGGAGACGATAAATTCAGAAGTATTGTGACCTCGTTTTTGAAATGGGGGGATTTTTACACAAGTATATCAGGAGGATGTTTTTTATTACCATGTCTGCTGTGATGTGATAGCTGTCAGTCTCTCTGTCATTCAGTAACTACAAACTCAGGTGTGTGAGTAACTGTGTTACATGTTCAGCTGACATTTTTTTGAAAAGATTTTAAGGTTGACGTTAAAATAAAAACTGATTATTTAAGTGAGATAAGCTTTAAAAACACTGATGAGATTTAAGAAAACACCACAAAGATCACAAGACCCCCTCATGATTGTCTTAAAATTGTGCGTTAAAAATGATCGGAATGCAGGAAAGAAATGATTTAAGTTTAAAAATATCAGGTGAAGATCCTCTGACCCCCATTTTACCTGATTATGTCGAATAAACTGTTGAGCTTTTTACTGATAAATTGTTTTTCATTTTAGCTATATAACTATATAACTTGTGTTATTGTGTATAATCCCCAGAAGACTTCACAGCCAACTGCGATCTGAACAAAGGTGCTCAGAGGTTGATTTTCAAATGAGAATTCTAATGTAATGATTGTGGTTGTATTTTTTATTAAGGATTCTGATGTTGATGATTCCTTCCATGACCTCGACATCGGGATACTTCTCATTGAGCGTGAAGGTGCTGTGTCTGCATCTTCCCTGCATCTCAGCCCAGCCTCGGTGAGAATCATCATTGAGGGAGAAATCATGATGGACAACATTCAAGATCTGCTCAAGGCGATGTGGATTCTGTTTGGACTCACATATGCACTCCATCTTGACAACCCCAAGACTATGAAGCTCACGTTGCAGTTCATCCAGTAGATACTATATTGCTCTCATTGGGCCACACTGACCTAAAACTGAAGCTACAGACTTTGAGAAATCAGCTCACAACATAAAGGCATGTCAGATCTACTGTGAGAAGCTGTTGGCTACACCAGCAAATACACTCTCTGTGCTGACCTGTCCGGTAAACTAAACAGACACATAAATCGCAGACATAAACAGACAAACAACATCCACACACAGAAACATACAACACCCCCCCACACACACACAACACAAACACATTCAACACCCACACAAACAACACAGACACATACAACACCAGTGCGCACAACACAGACACATACAACACTTGCACAAACTACACAGACACATACAACACCCAGACACACAAACACACACAAGCCACACAGACACGGACAACATCCACACAGAACTATTTCAGTGATTTGAAATGACCCTTGTTTCAGATTAATCTTTTAGGCTGCATGGAAAGTGAGAAATGAAGAAAATCGAGTCCTATTTTCAAAAAAGTGGAACCAAGGAGGGAGAGGAAATGTAGAATCTGGGATAACTGACAGTGTCGAGCCAGAAGAGATGCCAACAGCTAGCATTAGTACTAACGTTAGCGACACTGCTAGCAAAGTTCACAAGTTTAAATCAGATTGGATCAAACTCTTTCCCTGGCTAGAGTTTGAGGACAACCTTATGTTCTGTAAATACTGCAATGAGCTGAAGCAGGCAGGTAATTCGGCTTTTGTGACTGGAAACCCCCATTTGAAAAAGAACAACTTCACGAAACACCACCACTCCAAGCGGCACATCACCTGCAGAGACAGTTACATTATGTGACATAACAAACCAGCCTCGACAGTGACTGCAGCCCTGGATAGGCAGGTGATGATTTCCGAGGTGGAGAAGAGAAGGTAGCTCAAGATCAAAGTGAACATCACCTACTTAATCACCAAGGAGGAAGAGCCATTCGTCAAGTTTGGACCACTTATCACACTGGACAAGAAGAACAGCGTTGATATCAACCCGACCTACGACTACCATGTCGGGTAATATTTTCCTGCAACAATAATAATACCGAAATAATAATAGTAATGATAACATCTCGCTTTTATAAATATAGCAGAAAGTCCAAGAGAGAGCTCCGTCAATTAGGGCAAGAGCTTGGTGTTGATGTCTGCACACCATCTACCGTCAAAGGGACACGCTGGATCCCCCATGTCCACAGGGCCCTCAGAGTGTTCTTGGGACATGGAGCAGACAAGGGGCAAGTCTTGAGGACTTTGATCCAAGTCCTGCTGTGGACCGCTGGATGAACTTAGCCAAGTGTGCCAGGCGACTTGACTACAAAAAGCTGTGGGACAGGGATGTTCTCTGTGTTTAAATAAGCGAGCAGTAGGCCCAGTGATTCATTACAATGCACGTGTGTGTGTGTGTGTGTACGTTGTTTGAATGTTAATAATAATATTGTGCAATTTAAGAAAATTCATAGTGCTCCTAAATTTTTCTGTGCTCCTAAATTTTTTTCATTTAGGAGCACCTGTGCTCCTTGTGAAAGAGCTAAGCGTACAGCCTTGTTTTGAGCATTTTGCCATTTTCCTTAAAAATAAAATAGATTGGAGCATTTACAGGTGTTTTTTTTTTACTTCTATGTAATTTAATTGAAACAATGATTTATACAATGTTTAAAAGAATCAAACCCTAATTACATTAGAGGAAAATATAGTACTTGTAAAACATGATGAGGAATAATTACTAGTCATATTAGCTAGTTTTATCTAATGATTTTGATTTTGGTTACACACAACTAATGAATTTAAATACAGCTTGTGTAAAAACTTAAGGTTCCATGTTAATACAACTTAACATATTTAGTTTAGGCTTGTGTAAAAACTAAAGTGGTATAGGGCAAGAGGTTTCCACGTGATTTGCGAGGAAAGTCAACTAATTCGGGTTAAGAGTTTGCATGTTCTTCCCATGCATGCATGGAAGAACATGCAAACTATACATATATATATATATATATATATATATATATATATATATATATATATATATATATATATATATATATATATATATCTTAATATTATAAAAAGATTACCTGAGTAAATACAAAATGCAGTTTTTAAATGACAATTTCGTGTTTTAAGGGAAAAAAGATCTCCAAACCTACATGACCCGGTGTGAAACTATTCCCCCCCAAAAAAAAATTCCTCCACAGCAATGTGAAAGACTCATCACCAGTTATCTCAAACACTTGATGCAGTTATTGTTGCCAAGTGTCACACAACCAGTTATTAGGTTCAGGGGGCAATTACTTTTTCACATAGGGTCATGTAGGCTTGGAGAGCTTTTTTCCCTTAATAAATGAAATCATCATTTAAAAACTGCATTTTGTATTGACTCAGGTTAACTTTGTCCAATATTAAAATATGTGTGATGATCTGAAACATTTAAGTTTGACAAATATGCAAAAAAAATTAGTGATCAGGAAGGGGGCAAATACTTCTTCACAGCACAGTATATCTGTCCCTCCATACACACACACATATATATATATATATATATATATATATATATATATATATATATACATACATATATATATACATATATATATATATATATATATATATATATATATATATATATATATATATATATATATATATACACACACACACATATATATATATATATATATATATATATATATATATATATATATATATATATATATATATATACATATATATATATACATATATATATATACATATATATACACATACATACATATATGTATACTTTTATTTTATTATTATTATTATTTTTCAGTTACATATTAACAGTAACTCATAACTGTATTTTACTAGTTATGGATTTTTATTTATGATATTTTGGATATTTGTTATCTATTATTATATTTATAACAGGTATAGTTATTTTAACGATTTTATACATACTGTGTAAAATCCTGAACATTTTAAGTGTTAACATGTAATTGCCCAAATGTTGGCAACTAGAAGCCTAAAATAATCGCGTGATTAAGTAATTATGTTAATGTTTCAAAAAATAAATATTAATATTACAGTTATTAAACAATGTGAAGACCGTGTGTGTGTATGTGCAGGAAGCCTGCCCACCAGAAGATGCCTTCATTAAACGCAATACAGACTCCCCACACAGTGATGGCTCAGAAGCATAGTAGAGAAACTTAGCTAAAAGACTGAAGTCCTGCTGGTCATTTCCTCTCCCACCAGGGATCTTCCGGGATGAGAGAGGGGCATCATGAGTAAAACAGTGGCCCCAGACAAGTGTGACTGCTACATAACAGGGAGTTCATGGATCTGGAGATGTGTTCATTTTCATGTGTAACTATTAAATAATAGTGTATGTAATATATGTAATAATTAGACTGTCGTATTGTCAGATTGTCAGTATTCCATTAATTCTATTTTATTTGGTATACAGTTAAACACATTACACTATCATGCTGGTAACATAAAGAACTTGACTAGGACTTACCTTTTTTGTGACAAACGTTTTATTGAGCGAATATACAATTAAATGAGGAAAATGTTTGCACAACAATGGAATCAGGCTTCCACTGGCTATCATGACCTGTAGGGGGGTTAGACCTAATATAAGTTTCCGCTGGCCAGCATCATTTCTGCCTGCAGTCGGATCACACTTTCTTCTTCCAGGATTTTGATCAATATCTAAAAAACAGTATGAAAAAGAAGAGGTCAAACAACATTGATATCTAGAAAACTTTACAGACCACTTATTAGGGAAAATGGTCTTGTGATACAGAGTGACAAACTGAAGATCAGTCATATTAAACCTGGGTGTGTGTCAGTCACACAATAGTTGTCAGACATCATACGAGAAAAAAAGTTTTGTCCAGCTTTTTAGATAGAGGGTGATTAAAAGACTGTCTTACCATTCAATCTCTTTGTGTCAATCGTCACATTATAGCGCCAAATAAATAATAAAATACACAAAGAAAACCGACTTCCGATGTATTCTTCCAGTATGTGCTTCCCAAATGGTTGCACCCAGTCCCTGCAGGTGGGTCCTCTCAAATGTTAACTTTTTAATTTTTTTTTTATTATTTTTTTTTTCTTACCTCATATCACTAAATCAAATTTCAGATTTTCACATTTTCGCCCAAAATTTTTCATTTAATCCCAGAGCTTTTATCTCAAAATAATAAATTTAATCTCAGAATTTCACAGTTTTTCCTTGGATTTACTAATTTAATCCCAGAATTTTTAGTCTTTTTTTTTTTACCTCAAAATACTAAATTTAATCTCAGAATTTTGCATCTTTCCCCAGAATTCTTAGTTTTATTTGACCAGAATTCTTACTTTTTTGTAACCTCTAATCACTAGAGCAAATCTCAGATTTTTGCTTTTTCCTCAAATTTTTTTTCATTAACCCCAGAATTTTTAGGTTTTAATCTCAAATATGCATTTTCCCCCGCAGAATTCTTAATATAATTCCAGAATTTTTACTTTTTTTTTTTGTTTTTTTTTTTTACCTCAAAACACTCATTTTAATCACATCACTTTTAGTTTTTCCCCAGAATTCTTTATTAAATCTCAAATTTTTTTTAAACCCTAAAATGCTCAATTTTCATTTGCAGAAAAGTGATACACAGCCATAATATTATATATCAGTGTGTATCAATATATTGACTGGCAGATCAATTATCTGATCAGATCGATTGAGAGTCAAAATATCAGTTTCATTTCTTTAGTACTTTGTTGTGTATTTTCATTTTGTCATAACTATAAGGCAAGAATGAATTCCGAAGGGGGTTGGGGCAAAACATGTCTGGATGGGACCCAATGAGTGGACCAGAGAGTCCATTACAGTGAGATGAAGGTCCCACATCCCAAAATAAGCCAAACTGATGGATTTATGCACCTACATGTGTGTTTGTTTGTATATTGGTAGACATTGACATTTCGCTTGATTTTGTTTGTTTACAATTTCCTTTCAGAATTGTTTTTCCCAAGATTTCTTAATTTAGCCCAGAATTTTAGTTTAATCCCTCAAAATACTAAATGAGGTATCAGAATTTCCCATTGTTATTTCAGTCCCAGAAGTTTTTTTTTTCTTAACCTTAAATCACGGATCAAATCTCGGATTTTTGCTTTTTTCCCCAAAATTTTTTCATTTAATCCCATAATTTTTCTGCTTTGATAGCAAAATACTAAATTTAATCTCAAAATTTCACAGATTTCCCCAGAAATTTGAATAAAATCCTAGTATCTTTAGTGATATAAATAGTTAATTGAATCTCAGAATTCTAATTTGTTTTTCCCTGAAATTGTTAATTTAATATTAGACTTGTAAGTTTTTTTTTTTTGTTTTGTTTTTTTAACATCAAGACACTAAATAACTCTCAGAATTTGGTATATTTTTCCCTACAGAATAGTTATTTCTTTTCTGGAATTTTTAGTTTTTTACCTCAAAATACTAATTTTAATCATGTAATTTTAAGTTTTTCCCTAAACAGCCCTAATATTGTTTCTGTGTGTGTTGATGTGTATCAATATATCGACTGGCTGACCAATTATCCAATCAGATCGACTGAGAGTCAAAATATTAGTTTAATTTTTGTTGTACTTTGTTACAATGACCTTCATGATTATTTTTTTTAATATTGTACATGGTAAAACTGAGTCTCAATGATTTGCCTTGTTTGCATTTTTTCTTAAAAAAATACATATTTAAAAATATTGATTTAAATGTTGTCTGTATGTCACAGCTTTATTTTGAAACTCTGTTGCACCCCATGTGACAGCTTCCACCCAGCCGCATTGTTTCCTGTGAGGTGAAACAGGTTAGTGGGGAGCTGGGGATGTTGGGGGACCAGAGAGTCCATTACAGTGAGATGAAGGTCCTATAGTACATCCCATAATAATCCAACCTGAAGTCTTCATTCAGCTGCCAAAGTGTGTTCATTCAAAAAACGTTTGAAAGTAAACAAATCGTGCCTCAGAATGCTCATCAGCCAATCGTGTCTCTGGAACATTAGTCCCTTGATTCAAAGAGCTAGGTCAATTCTGGAACAGCAGAAAGACTATTTAAGGTGCAGCACCTGCACCCTTCAACACCCGTACCCTGACGACACTGTCGGTTATCTGAACGGCTTACAAACATTTTTCTCTCTTTAAACTTTGTGGACCACCACGTTTGTGTTTGAATTCAAAAACATGGACATTGACTCAAGGAAGAGGAAAAGAACCGAATTTGAATATCGTCTGTGCAAAAAGTCCAAACTCAGAGACTCCGCCATCCCCAGGGACACCAGGAGGACGCCTGAGAAAGACAAAGATCCGGTCCAGAATAAAGCAGCATGTTTGCTCAAGCAGGTCTTCAACTACAGCGATGGTGCTAATTCTGGGGAGGCCATTGACCTGAAGGCCAAACGAAAGGCCAACAACAATCCTGATTCTGGGGAGGCAGTTCACCAGAAGGCCAAACGAAAGGCCAGCGATGATGGTGAAGTCCCCCAGAAGAAGATGAAGACTGCACGGGAGGACACCTGCACCACTGACACTGATAGAGGACTGCAAACCCTGACCGAGGAGGACATGGTTTACATACTGGGCTCCAGTGGGATCACGAACAGAAGTGAGAGCTTTAACAATCACTAGAATCATTTCAGTTATCAGAAAAATGAAGAAGAGGGAATAAAAATGGCGTTTTGTGTTTTCAGCTCATTTTGATATGACATACACGGAGCTGGAGCCACTTGGATCAGGGAATTTTGGCTCAGTCTACAGTGGACTACGGAAGTCCGACAGTCTGCCGGTAAGTCACTCAACTCTATTTTTAACACTTTGACACAAAGAGGCAACACAAAGGGATGTTAGAGATTTATTAATTAATCTCACAATTTAAAGTTTTTTTTTCACTTCAACATATTAAGTCTTATCTCAGAATTTCACATTTTCCCCAGAATTCTTAATGAAATCCCAGTATTTTTAGTTTTTAGTTTAGTTTTTTTTTTTTTTTTTTTACATCAAAATGAAAAAACGAATCCCAGAATTTTAAGGGTTTTTCCCCCAGAATTGTTGATTTAATCTCAGATGGCGTAGTTAATTTCTTTTTTTTTTTTACCTCAAGACACTAAATTACTCTCAGAATTACAAATTTTTTTCCCTCAGAATTTAAATTTATTTATTAATTTTTACCTCCAAATACTTATTGTAATCTTAGAATTTTTAATTATTTATTTATTTATTTTTAACTCAAAACACTAAGTTTTCTCTCACAATTTCACATTTCCCCCAGAATTCTTCATTAAATCCCAGTATTTTAAGGGTGTTTTTTTTGCCCCTAAATTTACAAAATTTGTTCTTGGAATTACAAGAGTTTTCCCCCCAAAATTGTTAATTTAATCTCAGGTTTTTAAGTTTTTTACCTCAAGACATTAAATTATTCTCTGAATTACTATTAATTTTACTCAGATTTTTTATTTTTATTTTTATTTTTTTTTAACCTCAAAATACATATTTTAATCTTAGAATTTTTAGTTTTTTACCTCAAGATACTAAGTTTAATCTCAACATTTGGCATTTTTCTCTCCAGAATTCTTAATTTTTGAATCTCAGATTTTTTTTCCCCTCAAAATACTGAATTTAATCACAGAATTTTCATTTTTGCCCAGAATTCTTAATATAATCCCAGAATTTTCAGATTTTTACCTCATAGTACTCAATTAAATCTCAGACTTTAGTATTTTTTTCCCCAGAATTGTTTATTTACTCTCAGACTTTGTTGTGTGTTAGAGAACTTTGGGGACAGGATTGTCTTTAGATGTTACACAAAAGATCAGACTAACAGGTCCAGACCGTCCTTTTAAGAGGGCGAAGGGTCCAAGCAGACAAAAACCTTGGACCAAGTAGAACTGCAGGTGGTAGTTTGTGCCTCTGCAGGTGAATAACTGACAAAATCCAACTGTGAGCATGAACAAGGGGGTCAGGGACTTGCCTGTAGGGTTGCTCAGGTGTCTTCTTGAGACAGGGACTCCTGTTCTTGGACCCTCATCACCAACAAACTTGTTGACTCTGATGTCTCTTACAGGTCGCCATTAAGCACATTCCCATGGAGTCAGTGAGGCATGAGCTGGTGGTAAGTACTTTGAACTTTGGTTTAGTCTTATTTTGGTTTAAGACCACATCCAAAAATCTCCACGTCTTCTCCTTAGACTTTCAATGGAAGGAAGTACCGCGTCATCCGAGAGGTGGCCCTGTTGCTGAGGGCTGCCGGCCTGCATCATGGACAGGTGGGAAAGTCTGCGACCGTGTCACTCCTAAATTGGTACACCCTGAGAGAAGAGCTGATATTGGTCATGGAGAAACCCAGAGACTGTGTGGACCTCGACAAGTACGTGCAGCAGCGCGGAGGATATCTGCCGGAGTCTGAGGCAAAGGTATGAAACATCAATCTGACTGAGAAGATATGTTCAGTTGGTTTGGTGCATGGTTTGTTATTTGGTTTGTGCCCTCCTTGGGTAATGCAAGGAAACAGGGGACATTTCTGAGCCTGGTCCTGGACTTTGGTTGCCACTGTCCTCTCTATAAGCTTGTCCTGGTGCTGAGCTTTGGTTGCCAAAGTCATCTTCACAGGCCTACGCTGGTCCTGGACTTTGTTTGCCACCATTGTCTCCATAGGCTTGCCCCGGTCCTGGACTTTGGTTGCCAATGGCCTCTCCATGGGCCTGCCCTGGTCCAGGAATTTGGTGCCACCAGTGTCTCCATGAGTTGTACCATCACAATTTTATTAACAGTAAATCTGGTGATGACCTTTGTGACCTCTGTTCTTGTCTGTTTTTATTTCAGATCATCTTCCAGCAGCTGGTAGACGCCTTCATAGAGCTGCACTCCAAGAATGTTTTCCACAGGGACATTAAGGCCATGAATGTCCTGATCCAGAGACAGGATGGGAACATCAGGGTTCGGCTGATAGACTTTGGCGTCGGGAGCTTCCAGACTGAGGCCTTTGACTACTTCAGTGGTATGATATCTCACCTCTGACCTTTAGTTGATAAGGACTTTAACACCTGTTGGAGCTTCAGAACTAACATCACTCTCTTTTCTCTTCCTCTGCTCCGGAACCATCAGGGACGAGAATCTACGCCCCTCCAGAGTGGTTCAAGTGGGGCACATACCAGCCCCGTCCGTGCACTGTGTGGCAGCTGGGGTGTTTACTTTATTCAATCCTGCCCCGGTATCGGCATTTTACAACGCCGGCCTTTTTGCGTGGCAGAATCAAAATCAACCAAAGCCTGTCCAAAGGTAAGACTAAAACTCATGATTCATGGATCCACATCCGGATCCACATCAACACCAAAATCTCGAACCTCCTGTTAACACCTCCCTGTACTCCCTCGTTCCAGGCTGCAGAGATCTGCTCAGTATGTGTTTGAACAAAGACCCAAGGAGCCGGGCCACCCTGGAGGACCTGCAGCAGCACCCAGTCCTGCTCTACTCTTTCCTCCAGTAAAGTAGAGCCCCCTCCACCTGCTGCAGGACTGTATATAGTGGTCCAGTTGTCCCATGAAAAGATGTACACTATATTGCCAAAAGTATTCGCTCACCCATCCAAATAATAAGAATCAGGTGTTCCAATCACTTCCATTGCCACAGGTGTATAAAAAAACAAGCACCTAGGCATGCAGACTGCTTTTACAAACATTTGTGAAAGAATGGGTCGCTCTCAGGAGCTCAGTGAATTCCAGCCTGGAACTGTGATAGGATGCCACCTGTGCAACAAATCCAGTCGTGAAATTTCCTCGCTCCTAAATATTCCACAATCAACTGTCAGCTGTATTATAAGAACGTGGAAGTGTTTGGGAACGACAGCAACTCAGCCACGAAGTGGTAGGCCTCGTAAACTGACGGAGTGGGGTCAGTGGATGCTGAGGCGCATAGTGCGAAGAGTTCGCCAACTTTCTGCAGTCAATCGTTACAGACCTCCAAACTTCATGTGGCCTTCAGATTAGCTGAAGAACAGTGCGCAGAGAGCTTCATGGAATGGGTTCCCATGGCCGAGCAGCTGCACCCAAGCCATACATCACCAAGCGAACGTAAAGCGTCGGATGCAGTGGTGTGAAGCACACCGCCACTGGACTGTAGAGCAGTGGAGACGCATTCTCTGGAGTGACGAATCGCGCTTCTCCATCTGGCAATCTGATGGACGAGTCTGGGTTTGGTGGTTGCCAGGAGAACTTAAGTTCACTTAAGTTCATATGCAAGTCAAGGCAGGTGAGCAAATACTTTTGGCAATTTAGTGTATATAGGCCACAAGAGACCTGACTGCTCTGAGAGATCCACACAGGATTGAACAGCTGCTTGGGCAAAACAGATAATCTGCTTATAATACTGCAATTCTGCATTGAATTGTTACAGTGAGATTTTTTTAGGTCCTGGAAAACTGCCTCTTGAGTTGATACACACTGCCCCCGTGTGGCTCTTCACAGCATTACATCTGATTTTACTGCTCCACAGTCTCCTGTCAATCCAACATACAGCTCCGCCCCTCTGCTCGCTGTTTGGTTACGACTAGGACGCTGGGGTATACATTTGCCAATCATGTGACTTTGCCTGCTGTTAACAGGGCTCGTGCTCAGGATGGCCTCTCCATCACCTTTGTGCCCCCACTTTTTGGGGAGGACGAGTAGTACAGCATGGAGGAAGGAGGGGCAGAGAGGAGCAATAAGGACCATGGTGTCCCTCTCATTGTTGCTCAGAGAGAAGCAGACAGAAAGAGAAGACGGAGAAGAGGAGAGAGGTCGGGTTCATTACTCGCATCTATTAAAACTGCATCTGCAAGAATGATGGTTTACTATGGAGGACAAGATGAAGAGGTGAAATGCTTCAACAGATAGGCCTAATGAAGCATTTAACCAGGGCTGAGGGTATGCACCTGCAGGCCCGGGGGCTATATACAGCACCTTTTGACGCTGGTTTACCTTGCAATCCAATTAAAAATTATAAACAGTTTGAGAAAACATAAATAGATAAATAAATAGCATTATTTCTTAAAGAGCACAATCTGTGATGATGGTCAAAGAAACCCTCATTTATACAAATATACAAAAATTCATACATTTCTACATTTCCAGAAAAGTGAAGGGACTCAGGAAGACAAATGTTAGACACACTAGGTAATTAGGTTTGTGCCACCCCCTGTACTTATATTGTTTTAAGCCTTTTTATTAGGTTAATTCTTCGGCTTTTTGTTTGTTGTTTTGAATTTAAGATTAGATTAAAATAGGCTAAGTTTTATTGTACTTTTGGTTTTTGTTTGGCACAACCTCTCTGCCCTATCCTCCCCCCACAGTGTGAGAACCTTTGTTATTCATTTGAGTTGGAAAATAAAAAGACCTTTGCTTTTTTTCACTTTCACTCTGACTCCTGTCAATTTATTTTGGTTGTTTTGTTAACATTCTTTTGTTTTACAAAAGGGATGTAACAGTAACAATATAGGTCAAATGTTATATTTTGACCAGTGAATCTAAAAGAATCAAACTGAGATGTTACTTTTAAATATTTTTTGGCCTGTTCTTTGTGAATGACCTGAATTGAACAGCCAGTATGATCAAATTGAGCACAGCTAGCCAGTCGCAGCTATGGACTGTATCTGGGTTGACAGTTTGCTGTTCTATTGAAATAGTCTTGTTACTTACAACCGTCTTAATGTTCATTTCACTCCATCATTCATTTTATCAGCACACTTCCTCTGTATGCTTATAAAATAGAAAAATTTCAAGACACTATACATGTAAAATAGTGAAATAAAACTATTTTGATCTGCTTTCTGTGTCTTAATGTCAACTTGCCTTACTGTTTCACTAGGATTTCGTTATGTGATTAGTACAGGCTTCTCCTGTCTCTTCCCAGACTCTTTCTCTGCAGCAGAGAACTACAGCTGATGGTATAAAATAAAACAACACACGGGTCACCTACCTGCACAGGTTCACAGAGAGGGTCAGTGCACACGAGGGCCTTCCTGTTGAGATTTACTGCCTCTGGTGAAACTTCTCTTGGTTTGTCCTTTCTTTATATCATGAAGAACATTACAACATGAGCACTAAAATAATAGCAAATGAGCAATTTTACTGTTGGGCCCAGGCAAGAGATATGTAGATTCGCTGCTGCTGACCACAAATACCTCTGTGCATGGAAAGTGTATGCGGTTGTTCATGACTGCTTCATTGATTGAACTGGAGAATCATTAAGTGTCTCAGGCTTCTAGGAAGTATTGCACTGATGGGGAAAATCAGGGCCAATTCTGATATCGATCCTTAACACCATACTTTAGCCTTTACGAATGTTTCTGAAATTAACTCACAGGTAAACATCTGAAACTGGAATCTGTTTACTCCACATTGATGAGCTGATTGGCTGGTGTTTGTAAAAAGGGCAAACTTTGGCCAGTATTGATGTTAAACCGATGCTGATGTGCATCCCTACCTCTGAGTATCCTATGTGTCATACTTGACCACACGTGATCAGACCTAGACATGAACAGTGAGGACAGAAGGCAAAGGGTTTGCCAGGTATACATGGAGAGTCTACAGAGTAAGACCATAAAAACACAAGTTTATGTTCGAGTGATTTCCCATGTTTCACATCCCCATCAGCACATTCAGTGCTACTATTAAAGTTGTAATTTAATATTCTTACATTTCACTACGAAGTGATTGTTCCTAGAAAAACTAATTTCTTAGATACCCCCCAAAACTGTAATTAACATGAATAAAATAATATAAATAATAAAAACACAAGTACATGGTCAGTGTCTTTTCATTCCATGGCACAATGGTGGATTTTAATATTCGTGATTTTTTTCTACTTACATTTTGATTTTTATTACGATTACCTAACTTCTGGACCCACACCTCCAAGTGTTTCTCATGATTATGATATGCATCCTTTGAATGCCCCTCACTACCTGTTGAACGTTTGTGTGCCTCAGGATACAGAGACTAACCTGACATGCCAGATGGACCGTTTCATTTTGTAAATATTTCACTAATAAGGAGCCTTTTGAAAATGTTTTCAGGGACAGAACCTTCAAAAACAACAGCAGCTTGTGATTGGACGATCGTTTGGCTCGTTACACTCATCACAGACCAATCAACATCAAGCAACGCTGCTAGGTATGACATAGGATATGTAGCGGCTAACAGCCGTTAACTGTTGTTAGTGGCTAACGGCTACTTCCTTTCCTTTCCCTAGGACCGAACTCATGATTCCCGGGGCAAGAGGCAGTGACAATGCCGCTGAGCCACAATGAGCACGGCTAACAACAGTTACCGGCCGTTAGCCCCTGCGGCTAACTACTAGCCGCTAGGGCTAACAGATATTGAGACCGCTTCAGAAGTCGCCATTGTTATCAAACATGCAGTCACTTCCTGTTGTCGTAACGTCTGCTGCTCTTGCAGCTCCCGCCTCTCTTCTCCGATAAGATTCAAGCTGGAGTGAAGTCATTGGACAATGGAGGCTAGCAAGACGGATATGCATGATTTCAGAATCAGGCAGGTCCGTCTGCTCTACAAGGCTGTACATAGACCATTTAAGGTTTAATGGAACAGCCTGAGTAAATATTATTGTCTCTGGTTGCTTAAAGTTAGGTCATATTTTCTTTTTCAATCCCATCCAACCATCAATTAATCAAACTGTATTTAGCACATTTCATACAAATCCAATTGCAGTTCAAAGTGCTTTACATAGAGGCAGGAAAATGTTTGACAAACGATATATACAAATATTTATATATAATATGGACTGATAAAATATGGATATATTATGGATTTTTCTTACAACTCCCTTGAAAATAAACAGAGTCTTATGCACACCACAATAACTAAAGTTAAAGAAACAATAAAATAAAGATGACTCTTGAAAAATAAAATTAAAGAAACAAGAGAAAATGCAAAAGAACAAAACTAAGAATCAACAGATAAGAATAAATTAAAAACTGAAAATACTTTTAAAACATTTTTAAAACATTAACACAAATACTAAAATGATTAAGTATAAAAAGATGACTATATGATCTTGATAAGAAATTTAAAAAAAAATACTACAAATACAATAAAAAAAATAAACTATTACATTTCAAACTGCAATTTAACATAAAGTAAGCTAAAACAAAAAAGGGACACTCACAAATAAATTATAATAATAGTCATTAATATGATAAAGTTCTGCATTAAAGCCAGGCTGAATAAATTAGTTTTTGGATTGGGTTTAAAGATTTCTGTGTTTGCAGCTCATCTTTGATCCTCTGGAAGTTTGTATCAAAAGTAACTTTTCAGTGCTTTGAGTGAACTCTACATGTTTTCTGTGATTTAAGAAGGTTTATGGTCCCATTACTGAAGTAACCCTATACTTAGGTAAATTTTAATCAAAGTAACAATACTTCTATTTGAGTATAAATTTCAAAATATATCTTTGTTTAAACAGGAAAATAAACAGACTGAGATAAGAAATCTCTTTTTCAAGAGTCCTGTCCAAGATAGGCAGCGGTATAGTTAACCAAGTTTAGACAAACACACAGCCATGCATACAATCAAGACCAAACACAGGAAGTGCAACGAAAGACAAGACTTAATAAATAGTGTCAGGATTTACAACAATCAAATAATTATCACTCAAACATCTGCAGCACCAGATGCCTTTGCTTTCAAGTCATTTCACATTCTGTTAAAAGTGTCCAATGAAGCCAGCTCATGGAGTTTCAGGGTTTTATAGTTTATTTCAACCAAATTGTGCAGCTTTTTTTGTTTTTTGTTTTTTTTTGTACCTTGCTCTACTCTGACCTTTGGAACAGACAGCAAGAGCACCTCCTGGGACCACAGATTATAAGGTCACTCCTCTGACTGAAGGAGATCATGATGGGAACATAAAATAGTCTTGTGATAAGAAGATGCCAGAGTTAATGTCTATGTGTAGTTCAAGAGGACCACCCAACATGTGCATGCAACAAGCAAGGATGAGTTAGGGATTTAAAGTGACGAACGTTAGGGCACCGTGATACACAGTATCCAGAGCATTTAAGCTCAGAGAGGAGGCAAGCAAAACCTAACATGACAAGCACAGACACATTTGACAGTAAAGTTTCATTCTGGGTTCAAGAGAAAGGCAAGACTTAATCCTGAAATAAAATCATAGTTTGATTTTTAACTTTTTTACCGGCTGATGAATATGTGGGGTAAAAGAGGGATTAATCTTTTAAAATGCTTATATTTCTTTATCTTGACTTAATTTGAGTGCCCTAAGGAGTGCAGGTTCAGGGCAGGTTAACTGGATTGGATTTGGCACTGAAAAGCAGCATTGCTTTTGTTTTGTCAGCATTTAAAACAAGCTTTAAGCAAGGAAAGATTTGCTGAACAGTGTTTAAAAACAAGTGTAACTGGGGGTGGGCACACCCTCAGCAGTCGGTATAGGGTCACACCTTTTCATTCTTTAAAATAACAGTATTAATGAAAAGGCATGACCCTATACTGACCACTGAGGCACACTCTTTGTCACTTTAAGATAGTCAGAAATGAAACCTTCAGCATGCACACACTGCATTCTGTCAGTCAGGTTAGTTGTTGAACCAGTTCACTGTTTGTTAAAGATAAAGTTGCCCTAACCCTTAGACAGGTCAATAAAAAGAGCTGCACAGTGTTGTTTAATATATAAAATCTATACTAAGAATTTTAAAAATGTAAGACCTGCTAAGGTTGTACTGTGTTTCTTCAAAACAAAAACATATTGGAAATGAGATAAAATATTGCTGTTAAAAAAATCCTTCATCTGATCTCTAACCAGAGATTCTAATACCTTGGCCAGGACACAGGGTTTGGAAATAGGCCTGTAGTTGTTTAAAACTGTAGGCTCACCTCCTTTGAGCAGGCCAAGGACAAAGGCCACTTTCCAGATGTGGGCGTTATTAGTGCTCAAGGAGAGATTAAAAATGTGATTTAGAAGTGGGGCAATAAAATCAGAAGCTGACTTCAAAAGGTAAGGCTCCAGTTTATCAGGGGCTACTACTTTTGTTGTCTAAAAGTTTGATGGCACATCAGAAGCTATGACATGACTGAGACAAACAGAGTGGTTTAAAAATCCTTGTCTTGCATTTCAAGGGTTAAGAGACTCAAATGAAGAAACAGCGGCAATAAAATGTTTATTGAAACAGGTGAGCATTCTGGACTTTTGTGTAATTTTTGAGAGTCATTTAAAATACAAGATGGAAGCTCAAGCCTTTTTCATTTCCTGATAGGAATTGATGGTGTGCCGGAATTTTGAAGGATTGTTTTGATTGTTTGTCACTGGGGACATGAAGGGATTGGCCTTTGTTTTTCTTAACTTACATGTATTGCACAGTTGTCTGAAAACCAACCAGGCAATGTCTTGGTTTGATTTTCTGTTTTTGCCCATGCTAGGTTTTGCCCCAAAAGAAGATCTGATAACCCTGGAACGTACCAAGGATTGATACTGCCTTTTATTCTATACTCCATTAAAGGAGCATACTTATTGACAAAGGTATTGAAACCCTCATAAGACATTCCAACAATTTCTACATCTGTTATCTGATGGATTCAAAGATGAAACAAATCATGAACAAATCTTCGCTCTGAGGAATGCTACATTCATGTCATGCCTAATAATTATCTGTGGCTTAGGGTTTTGGTATTGATACATATCTAACAGAGGCAATGACAAAGAAATTGCTGGTGCCTTTCACAAAACTGGAAGCAGTTGAGTATTTGAAGGGAGCAATAGTAAGTATTGCATCTATTAAGGATGATTTTTCAGGGTTTTTAGAGTTAGGTTGTATGGGACTGTCAATGATCTAAAAGAGGTTCAGTGAGTCACAATAAGCTCTAAACTCATCAGATAAAGTCAAGGGTCACATAAAGCCTTTCTACACTCACCACATGCTACTACTTTGTTGTAAAACCCTAAAAAAAATTATAATGACCAAATAAAAAGGAAACTATAAAGCTTTTTTAAACTTAATCACCCCAACATTTACATTGATATATCATTGTAAAACTGAATGAGCTAAACATAGAATCACAGCCAATTCAAGCTCATTTCTTTGACAATGAAACAATGTGTGTTTACCATTTTACAAAGCTTCAAAGGTTTCATACGATTTCTTCACAGATGTTTTATATTATATATGATCGCTTCATAAAAGAGTCTTACCAGGACACAGCACTTTCTAATTTCTTGCAAAAAGTAAAACATACAGTAACCATAGATTATGATAAACCATTTATAACCCAATTTCACACCCTTTTGATATTTTATAGCCATTTCATGTCAAATTAAATTTGGTAGATTAAGACATGTTTTCTTTATGTTAACAATTATTGTAATGGACTACTGTTAGATAAGGAGGAGGGACAAATGTGGCCCTTGGGCGGCAAGTTGCCATAAAATATATCCTTTTGCCATAAACCTGTTAATAAGTGTAGGGTTGCTTATAATTTTGAAATACTCCAAAAGGCGACTGTTGACACACATCTACCCGGGGGTCCTAAAGTATTCAGCTAAATGGATTTATAGGTTGCCCTCATTTGTTGCTTGCTGTTCGCAGTCAAAGTATGATATATATGAACTAAAGGCACATTCATTCCCACGAACATGTTCACAAACTTCATGCCTTGTCTTTTCTAGTTAGTGTTCCAGTTTGGCAACCCCAGCCGAAAAAGTCTGGACACGTCCCTGCTGAAATTAATTAATTAAACTTCAAACTGATGTCACTCTTTGTAACTTGTTCACTTCGCTACCAATCACATCCATGTTCATGCAGCCCTGTCTGCACGCATTTTTACGCACAGGAGAGACGGAGTGGGTCGGGTCTGTGTTTACTTCCGGACTGAGATTAAGGCTTCGCTCAGACAGCAGCAGCTCCAGTGGAGGTACAGGCTGTCAGCTAGCACAGTAGCCTTATAGGGCTTCATGACAGAGGTTACCGGGTTGACCGGCGGCAACTCAGCGTCCGGCCCCCCTGTGCTCCACAGCGCACGGACACCCCTCCACCGGGCAGCCCCGCAGCGCTGACCCGCTCCTATCCGCTCTCTTTCGTGCTCAAAGTCACTCAATGCTGCGCTCCCGCTACCAGCTAACAGGCTGATCTGACTGTGTTCCTGCCACTTCATGATCCAGGCTAGCTGAGGATCAAAACAAGGACAATCGCTTCAAAGTTTCAGCGGCGTTTGTGTTTCACCGGCCAGGACCCCGCAGCGAGGAGGGACACCCCTCCACCGGACAGGGACACGGACTCGGGACAAGGCACCCAGGGCAGTGAGGGTGGTGGCTGGATAAACTAGGGGGTCGCCTCCATCTCCTGGTGGATTTATCCCCTGCCAGCTAACGTTAGCTGAGCTAGCTACAACAGCGCCATGGATTGGTTAATGGGGTGAGTAACACACAGCTAGCTTGCTTAGCCAGCCTCCTGTGCTGTGTCAGGTCAACTGCGCAGTCCCCCTCATTCCTCCTCAAAGCACCTGACACCATCACAGCCTGCATGGGACAGGTGCTCTGTCCACGTGAATACCGTTACGTGCCCACTTTAGTGTATGAACACAGCTTGGAGCGGGTAGCATGGTGCTTAGCTTAGCTTAGCTCTGCGATGCTAGCTTGGTAGCAAAGCTGGCAGCGCTCTCATCCTGCATCGGCAAACCTTCCTAGTGTTACCCGGGGCAAGGCGGTATTTTGGGGCATCTCCGTGGCCCGCAGCTATCTATCCAACGATGGCAGCGCCCAGAATAGGTAGTGAGAAAATATCCGTACTGACTAGTTTGCTGCACAGGGGTCTTATTTATAGGAAATGATTAACACAGCAAAGGAGCTAATGTTAGCAGGCAGTCAGTGTCGCTAACGCGGCTGTGCCCGGGCTGAGTTTATTTCCTTTGCAAGGTGCACTGGTAGAGTTAGCAGTCATGCTAGTATAATTTAACACAATGTGTTATGACTGGGGCAGAGTAGTAAGAATGCATCGCTCACAGTTGAGATTAGTGTACCTTCAGAAAAATTCGCAGGATAATTATTTTTATTCAGAGCTGACTCTGGGCGCTTTGACACCTGGCAGAAGTTGATGCTGATTTGTCATTTTCCTTTTGGTTGAAGGCTGTTCATTCATATCAAGACTTTGTGTGTCAAAGATCCTTAACGACGTGCATCCACTCTAATCTGACACCTGCTACAAAGTCTGAATTCACTGCTATGAGCTGTGTGATCAGGATTAACCTGTGACATCTATGTTTGTAATAGAGTAACTCTCCAAAGCTAACCTGCCCTCTCTGCTCTCATAGGCTACGGATGTGTTTCCTTGCTTTTACTTGCGTATTTGCTATGCAAACCTTTAAGACACCGAATTGCGCAAGAAGTAGTTAAATTTGCCTGTAAGTAAAAAAGTTAGGTATTTTACAATTGTATTTACATGCTCAAGCTCTCATCTGAAACTGACTTCCTCACTACATCTCTCAACTCGAGAGCACCATATATTTGGAACATCATACACTCTGTGGTTTTAGCAAAATAAGGTGTCTCCCAGTGATGTTAGTATTTTTGCTGACTTGTTATCAGGTCGCCTGGCTGGCCGCACGAATTTGTGAGCAGATTGGGTGGAGGCATGTTGTCAGGGCTGATTTTGCACATGCTGACATGTTGACTGAGAGATAAGGATGCAGTCCCTATTTTTTTATTTGTGACTATTTATAAGGTTGTTCTAATTGTTGAAACTTTTTTTTTAATCATTTTTTTTATAGATTTATTCTTTTACTTTTATGCCTATATTATTTAGACAGGAAGGTAGACAGAAAGGGAAATTGGGTGATCACGAGAGTGGAGAGTTACATGGAAGGGGCAAGTTTCAGGGACAACAGCCTTTGCACATGGGAATCACAGACATGACCACCAGCCTACTGATGTCCTAACATGTTAATTTCAGACAATACAATCCTTATCATTCATATGATTGTAGTATTGAAAAAATGGTAACTTATAATACAACACTTATTTCATAACATAGGAGTGTGGGAGGAGAATGTATGCATCGGCACTTATATGAATTAATACTTTACAGAGGGTTTTGCACCAAACACCTGACTGCTCAGGAAGTGCCTCTCAGGAAGTGGCTCTTCAATAGTGCATTAAAAGTACACTTGTGCTTCTATCTGCAGACCTTTGATATTGTGCAGGAGTTTGCTCACAATTTGAAATAATTATAAACGAGTCATTACTTAATATTTTTTGCATAGGAGTGTGTTTTTTGTTGTTGTGGTATCATAAGAATTTTGTTTGGGTTTTATCAGTAGTATACTGACATTTAAACACTGATAAGCTTTTTTATTCTGCATAAATGGTTTTCTTATTTTATGTTTGTCTCTGTCAGTTTGCAGGATATATGGGTGCAGGAGTACTTGGTAGGCTTCTGTCATCATTTCCAGACTTTATAGGACAAGATCTGAAAAATTCTGGTGGAAGATACCTCCTCAAAACATCCTTAAACATCTCCATATTTTTGACAATAACTCTCCTGGCACCCCTTCGAACATAATTAATCCAAACTAGGCTGTTCGGTCATATAAAGTGGTTGACACTGAGAAAATAGTCACGTTTTGTTTTTTGTAGTTGTTCTGTGCATAATATCACCCACTCCCTGTAACACCTGTTTCCCTGGCTTTGGTAACCTGTCCTTGCATTGACTTGTCTCATGTTGTGTAAGGTCTTTCAGTAGTAAATGTATTTTTTGGCCTCAGACTCCTCCTCCTATTTCTTCCCTTCAAGTCAATCATAAGAAATAATAATAATTTTCTGTGCCTCTGCAGTCAAAGCTGTCACACCTGAACTGGTTTGTTTAGTGATCTGTTTGTAATTTAAAAGCAACTCCAGGGTATGTGTGTGTTAAAAGAGGTGAGGAGAGAAAGAGGGCGTCAACCTGAAAACATGTTTACAGTTGGAATTACAAACCATGTCAAGAATTCTTCTTTTTTGAGGGCCAAGCTTCTAATAAGTGACCTGTATTAATCCCAGTGTTACTCTGAAGACAAAACAAGTCGTGCTTGGGAAACTTATCAAATGTTTAAGTTAATTTGATTTGCTTTTTGAACGAAATTTTTGGGGAGATAACATTTTTCAAATTCATGTAGATTGTTTTGATGCTTACTTAAAAAGGCTAGGCCTAATGCTCAGTGAAAAGATTGATTGCAATAAGAACCACTAACAGTACATGCCTATGGGCCACAAGATGATTTATTAGATATATTCAAGCCAAAATCAACATTGTAACTATGGAGCATTTATATTATTAGCAGAGATCTCACAATAATATTAATAACAATTATTATTTAACCAGGAGAACCTCATTGAGATTAAAAATCACATTTGCAGGAGTGTCCTGGCCAAGACAGGTAGCACCACATTTACAAAGTTACAGACATAAAACAACTACAAACACAGACACATACTTATCAGCCAAAGCATCCACAGCCTTCCTTGTCTTCCTCCAGTGCCTTGGACCTGTGCCCAAAAAGATTGAAATTGACCAACTCCCGAAGACCCATTTTCCAGTCTGCAGGATCAGCATATCTGAGTTTCTTTTGCCCAGTTGAAGACGAACTTTGGGTACAGATATTAATGCATATTTAATGAAGTCCTTAACACACAACATTTGGTCATATGTGGTACAAAATTGTCATAACTTGCAGGCAAACCCTTGCACACTGTTGTATGTTGAAAAGTGGGTGTAACTGGTAATGACTGAAGACATTTTATCCACTTCCTTAAATGTTGCAAATATATTTGTGGAATCTGGTTAAATATCATTGAGAAACATAATTTGTCCTACTGCCATGTTTATTTCATGGAGGTGCAGTATTTCTCTAAGGTCAGATTTGTGTCAGATACCATTTTGATTTCAGTATTTTTTATCTGAAGTGTCCTGGCTGATGTACTAAGCACAGATGAAAAATACATTATATTTGTTTGGTGCAGACATGGTCAAAAAAGCATAATCATCCACTTTTGTATCAGTCTTTTGTTAATCATTTGAATGTCTTCTTCATTAATAACAGCACAAGCAGCTAAAATAGTTATTACCTTTGTTTTTGTATATCATATCAAAATCACAATATAGGTGCAAATTTGTGCAGTTCAGTATTTTTTTCAAAATTTTTCCACCCTGCTGAAGATGATGAAGCTTCCATACTTTTTGATTCCACCAATCATTTGGACCAGTGTTTTGGGAAATTTACTGGTTCAGGTGGTAGCTGACTTTTTTAATTATGCACATGCTTCACAGTGTCAGTGCGGGTTTGGATCTGGAGGTAGAACACTTTAATGCTAAGTGTTATCACCATGAAGTAGAGGGATAGAGTGAATTGTATTTGTACAAAAAATAATCTACAAACCTGTTAAGTTTTCCATGTTTCATGTTCTTACAAACAGTAGGTTAGTTCCTTGCTAACTTTATAGCATAGTCAACTTGAGGAGGCTGCAGTAGTGGCCTTGCTGAAAGGCGTTGCGATGCCTCTAAACTTAACTATAATATATCCAATACCCAGATGAAGCTGTAGGATATGCAGAGATGCAGGAGGATTTAACCATTTCCTTCCCCATATACACACATGCATGCACAATGATGGCTAAGGTTGAGTGAGCATGATGTCAAGGTGGTTGCCTTTTACTCAAAATGCTGCATAAAAAAATAATTCAATGAAGGTGTTATTTTTAATGGCATGATACTAAAACAGAAAATGTTTGACCTCAATATGCAGAAATATTGCAAGTTAATTTTTCATAGATTAGACAGAGTTACGGAATTTGTTGCCAGGTTTTGATGATTAGAAATTTGAAAAATCCCAAAAGCAGGTGGTAAGTACTTTTCCCTTTTTTGCACCATTGTTTTTTGGTAGATATTGATAACAGTGCAAGTTTGTTTAAATACAAAGAAGGAGTACCTTAGCTGACAGTGGGGCCTTAGTTAGAAGGTGTTTTCAACCTAAAATGTAATTTTAAGAATGGCTCAGTGTTTCCACAGCACTCCATTGATAACGCAGCCACCTGAACAAGATGCCTCCTCTAACTTAATTTGCATTGCAAAAGCAAAATCCATACAACCAGGGGATTTTTCCTGGAGACACATTGTAAATGTATTAAAATGCTTGTAATATTGTGATTTATCCATTTAGTTATTTCAATGCTAGATAAGTTGGGACAAACATCTTGTTAAGATGGCCACCTTAACTATATAGAGCTGCTTTAGGAATCACAGGAGCTATTTTTTTCTATAAGCAATATTACAGAATAAAACAAGACTTGTACTGTTGTCGCCATTCAGCCAAGACAATATGAAGAAATGTTTTTTGGGCCCTCCATGCTTTTATTCAAAATTCCATATTCGTAAGAGGGAAAGCGTGGCATCTGCTTTCTCTCAGGTGTGAATGCTTTCTCTGTAAGTCAAGACTTTGTGTTTACCTGGATGTAACCTGGAAGCAGCACAATGTCTGTTGTTTAAGGTGTGCACGTGAGCTAAGTGCATTAGACACATGCAGGCATGAGTCAAGCCTGCGCCACTGACAGAGAGGAGCCCATGAATGAGTTAACCAAGTGTGTAATCACTCTGAATACAGACCCAGGGTGAAGGATGTGGTGGCCAGGGAACAATGGTGAAGAGAGTATGAGGATGATGTAGGGAAGAGAGCTGGAGCGGCTGATTTTGGGGAGAAATGTGCAGATGAAGAGAGGGAGAAGGAAGCGTGATGAATGGAAGCGACAAGGAGGATGATGAGGGAAAGGGAAGGTGATGTGATGGTACATTTTGTGTCCATCATTTGGGAAGTGAGGGATAGAGGAAGGGGATTTGGAGGCTTTGTTGATGTGCTTGATTAGGGAGGAAAATGGGAGAATCAGCCGATGGGGAATGGGTGGAGCAATGATGGGAAGGATGAAGGACTACAAGGAATCTAATGGAACTGTACCGGAGATAGCAAAACATTTTGACCCTCTGAGGGTGCAAACATTGAGTATTGTGAGGTTTTTAGGTCTGATCATCTTTTTTACAGTGTTAAAATGCATCATAGTTGTCACATGTAAATATTTGTGGATAGTCACTTATTGTGTGCAGTACATTTATTTCATGGAGCGTTGTTTCAGAGCTCAGTGACCTTATGTGTCCAGACTCAGAGTCAAACAAGGCATTAAAGGACAAATGTGTGAATTTTGACATGTTAAACTATCAGAATCAAAGTATATCTTTTAATAATAACTCTCTAAGTCCATACTCCATGCAGTGAAAGAAAAGAAGGCACCCTGTTGATTTTGAGCCTCTGTTTACAAGTGGCCTCCATTTTCAGACGAAAACAGGTACTCCCTGCACCAGGAATAAGTCCAAATAAGTGAGTTAGCTTTTAGCACTTCTTGATTCCTAGTCCCAACAATACATTTGATTAAGAATACTGGTTTCGGATAAATCTCTCAAACAAGTTTGCGATGAACACACACGCTTGATTTTAATATTTAATCTATTATAATAAAATGTATCTGATGTTGTCTGCTTTGGAATTTCAAAGCGTTGTGGTTTAAAAAGGATGGTTATCAAACTGAGTACTACGAAAATGGCAGGGGACCCTCATATCTGATCCTTTTTTTTTTTTTTTTGATAAACAGCAATTTATACACTGTTGCCACAGCCATCAGGACCAACTTGTTCAGGTCCCTCGATTGAGAGGAAAACAAGAGGTCACAGCAAGACATAATAAAGTGGAAATGTTATGGTGGTTCAACTTATTTTATATTTTTTTGTTTGCTACAGAGCTTATTGTCAGCTATGATCCAAAACACAGTGAAAATCCCATAGTCTTCAGTTTTATACAGTCTACGGTCAAGAGAACTAGCATGATGCCAGCTTCTGCATTGGCCTCATAGACTGTAAAGGAGTTGGACAAAGCATGTGACGTTAGCTGTTAGCTCAACTCACTAACAGACACAGAGGCCGTGTTGAGGCTGGACTCAAGGCTGTCTGACCAATAGTGATTTACTGTTTTAAAATGGAAATCCTCAATCATATGAATAAATTCAGCCCCGTGAAAGTTGTATATTTAGGCCGAAAAAAAAGTATTTTCTCCACACACAGTTTGGGTGTGTCAGGTCTCTGCAACCAGCTTCAAGTGGACAAACAAGATACTGCAGATTTTGGCACTTTAGCATGGACCCTTTTTTGCAAGAGGCTTTGCCAAAATGTCCTTAAATAATGTGGTTGCAAAGCTGAAGAAAAATAATTCTGTCATGGCCCCAAGGTTGAAAGCAGGAAGTATTTAAGTCACTGGCTGACAGCATTGACTGCCTTTTAAACAAGACAAGGAGTATTTTCAAAATGGAAGTAAGTTGTCTGTGTTATTCAAACTTGTGAATTTTGATGGGATTGATGGGATGTTGCCTAAGATTACACCAGAACTGCCATATTGCCAGGAAGTGTTCCTTGGACTGATGAAGTGGTGGCTCTCCTTTCAGGAAGGGCCCACAATGATAGGATGATGGCTTCCTTAAAAGAGATTCCCAGAAGTGCACCTTTTTCAGTGCTTCCAAAGTTGTGCTTAATAAGAATGACCAGGAAGTATTTAGGAAGATAGCCATCAGAGTCCTTGTAGAAATACTGGTAAAGTGGGTCTTCACCCAAGCAAAGGTGGAGTAGACCCTACTGAAGCCAGAGCTGGTAAGTCGGGGCTTGTTTGAAAAATTTTGGCAGAAGTGAGAGGGGGAGCTTTTGAAATCAATCTCAAAGAAATTCGGAAATCAGAGACACACTTTATCAAGAACTTGAACAAGGGGTTTCGCGGTGGGGTGATCGGGCTGATTCTTCTGAAAATGGGAATCCAGATATGGATGAATTTACTACCATTGTACGACCTTAGCCACACCTTCAGGAAAACAAAGGTTTGCCCTGCAAAGGGGAAATTTGTGCCCTTCATTACACCATTGTGCTTCGTTGCTCCGGTTGTCCCATTGTACTCTGAGACAAAAAGTCACAGATTAATAAAAAAGAAAAAGAAAACTTAATTGATTAATAACAGGTAAATTTAAATAAATGAATTGTCTTATTTCTTATTTTCTTTGCGATTTGGTGTTTATCTCTAATCAGACTTGTTTGCCATCATTGTGTTTGTTTATTAGTGCAAAAGGCAGAGCATTAGAACAATAGACGGATACAAGGGCATACAAAATACACAGGTGGGACAAAAGAAACCCCTAAGAGTACGTAAAGGGACCTACCTAATGGTACAAAAAACTACAAAAAACAGCATTCTTATAACTGAATATTATATAAAGTCTAAAGGTAAAAAAGACAGAATCATTTTCATTTTTTATTGTATTATGCTGCATTCAGATACTGCTGTATCATGATAAAAGCACTTGTTTAAGATCTTTTTTAAAACTCAAATAGAAGAGTGGTAGCGTAGAGAAGCAGATAAACTATTCCAGATGTACCTTATTGAAAACTACCCCAGACTGGTTCTGTAAAATTGACTGTAAAGAAGGTCAACAGATCTGGTGTGATAAGTGTGGCTCTGAGAACTCAAAGTAAATGTTAATGAGAGAACTTTTTACAGTTATCGCCTAATAAACAAGACAGCAGCAGTATTAGCTGCCATTAATGTTGTCCATTGGCATGTATCGTCCCATTAGCAGACCTCTCTACCCATCAACTTGCAGCCAGCTTCATTGGCATAAATTCAGACATCAATTTATATTTTACTGGAAGTGCCAGCTAACTAGCTGTAGCTGGTCAGGCCGAGATACAAATCCTCAACGAAGACTATAAGCACCACTCACAAAATAGAGGTAAACCAGTCAAAATATGTATTATTGTACGTGCTCTGTAGACCTGTGACACTGTTAGACATTTATCTGAAGGAAGGACATCCTTGTGGTGGTAATTGTTTTGTTGTTGTCTTCATGTTGTTTTGCTGGAAGTCAAGGGGAGGGGAGAAGGGGTGGTGCAGTGGAGGAGAGGAGGAGGTGTGGCTAACAGCCTCTTAACAGCCCCTTTGTTTTGATTTTGTGGTGATACTCTAGTACGACACCTGCTGGTCAAAAAAATCACAACCTTTATACCACTGGGGAGATGTGCAACACATAAATGTATCTTTTCCTGCTGTTTGAATGAGCAGGGTCTGACAGATGTTTAATCCCCTCTGCTTTTGAGTGATGGATTGGTAATGCTGAACGAAGAGCAAAGCGAGAGGATGGAAACTAGAGAGCTAAGTGCAGTGCTGCTTCTGGCTGCCTGACCTCAGGAGACCCTGATTTAATGTACATTTAGCTCACTCTGCATCACCTGTGGCATAATGGTGCATAGGCAGAGCACCATTATCCTGCATCTCGAGAGAAATGCAGGTAATGATTCCAGTAAAGACAGGGCCTGGTTGTTGTGGATGTTAAATTTTGGTCACAGTTGTTTTTCATATATTTTGGACTCAAAAGGTGGTCTTTGTCTTGAATGGGTTGTTAGAAGATGCTGAAGTTCTTGACAGAGTTGTGTTTTTTTTATAATGTTCATTTTTGGGCTTTTTATAACTTTATTTTTGTTGATAAGACATTTGGAAGATTAGGAAATCAGAAAGGAGGAGATAGGAATGAAATTAAGAGAAGGGGCAGCGGGTCCTGTGCTCTCCACTGCCCATGTAGACAGGCTGTGAAACCACAAGAACAAGGCCAGCTGGTCCCCTGCTCAGATTTTCATTTGAATGCATAAAAATTAAAGGTTTTAAAAAGTATTAAAAAATCTTAAGTACAAGTTTATTAATGTTGTTAAGTTTTTAAGTACAAGTTTATTAATGTTGTTAAGTTTTTAAACATTTGTTGCAGTTTTTAGTATTTCCTCTAATTTTGCTTATAAACCTTGCTTGGGTTAGTCACACGACTTCTCTGCTGTGATCCCACCTTATATTCTGATCTGCACCGCAATTTTAACTTTACAGACTAAGACTGTTTAGCAGGGCTTATTAGAATCACTGCATATAGCTTTGTTGCTAATGTAACCCATTAGAAATGACAGATGCAGCTAAGTCTTAAAATGTATGAAGAGGGTCTTTAAGGATTCTTAAGAAGTATTAAATTTAAGTTAAATTGTGTGCATTTAAATCAGTATATTCTTCATAAAATACTTCTCAAATGATACCTTTTCGACAATATTCATTATCAAGCTAAAATTGACAGAGATCTTTTTAGAAGGAGAGATGGGCCTTAACCATGCAAAGCAGTTGGACCTGCCAGATTCAATGTCTGTAACCAGGCAGATCCATCATGCCAAGCTCCAACCAACAAGAACTGTGAGCGGGCCAAAGTGGGACAGCTCAATTAGAGTCCTTTAGAGCAGGAAGAAGAACGAGCCTCGAGCGAGGCCACAGCAGGAAGTGACTGCTCATTCAGTGATTAGCATAGGTGCTAACAGGTTCAATAACAGTTTTATCAGATCTGGACAGCATTTCTTTATCAAATGAAAAACAAACAACACTGCAGACCTCTCTATAGTAAGGATATGTTCACTCCACTTCTGACATGTTTTGACAAGAGTTTGTTTACGAAGAGACTCACATTCTGCAGCACAGTAGCTCCCGCCTACAGCATTATCTAATTGGCCCGTAATTAATGATGATTGTCGGAATGATTGTCCAGTCACCTGGATACGCTTCTTGATACACAGGATATGCTTCTGAAAGGTTCTGCCCTCCCAAACACTTTCTGTTTTTTTTTTCCAAATGGGCTGGTGAAATATGTTGAACAGTCCATCTGGTGTGCCAGGTTAGATGGGCTTGATTACCTTTGTACTTTTGTTGGATTCAAGTATTTGCTCAGCAAATTTAATATTTTGGTCAATATTCACATAGAATTAAAACACTTGTAAATTGTTCTGCTATATTTTTGAAAGTACTTTTACTATGACATTTTTTAAGGACACTGTATTCAGGATTGTTGTCTGTGCTTGAGTATCAGCTTTTACTCATGAAAAAGTAGCTGAGTAACTTGTTTACTATATTTTTACCGCCAAAAAAAATCACCATACGCTGACACTTTCTTGACATGCTGCTTGCAGCCCTCAGCTTTGCTGCTCTTTCCTTAACCATTTTGTAAATTCTCATGCTCTGGTATTGTCTCGAAGACATGTACTTACCAGTGCTAGCAGAGTTGTGAATGACACAAGACTACCTGGTGTCTGTTTTTTTCCAAAAACTTTTTAGGAAATATTACTTTAGTAAAGATGTACACAATATGTACTCAAAGCCCCAAGTTCTGTTACCAATCCCTTCACAATATTAACTGAACAAAAATAAAAACTTAACCCAAGGGGACACATCTACACTGACACACATTGTGACATCCTTTGAAGCAGGGGAAGGTAAAATATGTTTATGTACTCTGTGTGTCAAGGACAGAGATTCATACTGATCATTACTTATCATCCAGGTTTAGTGTGAAATGTAAGATGCCTTTAAAGGCAATAGTCACAAACAAAACTAAAATTAAAAATACAGAAATGAATGCTGTAAATACGCATCAAAAAAAGTTACAGGACTTTCAACATTTGGGTTCACATTTAGAATTAATAATTTGTAATTTCTTCTTTGGATTTCAAAACCCATGCATGTAGCTTCTAAATCACAGTGGAGTTAACGTCTTTTCAGTCTTTTAGAGGCTTTTGTCCAGTTTTACATTAAAAGATAATTATTGTAGATTAATGTAGACTAATAATATGTGAAGATATCTTCTGGGATTCATATACTTCTCATATACACTATGTAACACTAATTCAAGTACTCGAACATGGTAACGACTAACACTGATTTCAATTTAAAAAAGTTTATTTACTACATACTAAGGAGTGTTGAATTGCTCATGAAACAAAAATAGACAACCAATTCCTTTTTTTGACAGGCATCAACTTTCAGATCAAAATTCGTAAGTGCTCAGACTACATCATCTCTGTACTTGGTCTGCCTCCATATTCCTCGAAATTTGACCATAAACTCTTAAACTCTTGCACTGCAGCATTTAAGTCACTTTCTGGTCAACTTGTCAGCTAAAACTGCTTAAAATAAACACAGAGATGGATGTCAGTGCCCACTTATTTGTCTGATGTAGAGGAGAATAGGGGAATATACAAAAAAAACCCAGTGGTTTGCAGAACTTCTTCCAAAGTGTCTGCTCCATGTCATCACTTTGACCTGTGGGTAACATGCTCGATGTGCTCTTCTGACCCAGAGTTATGACCCTCACGCTGTTGGAGCTTTTTAAAATTATTGTACATGAACATGCCTTCATCTGAGCATGGCATGACTCTGCATAGAAGTTTGCAGGCAGCTCTTAATGCTCTGCTCAGACTGTTTTTCAGTCTCAGATCACATGTTTTAAATGGTCTGAGGTCATTTTTAGTTACACAGTGTGATTATATTAATAGAGAGGGGAAGTGGTGAAGTTTACTTCTGTTACCAAGGCGTCTTGCAGCAACAGTCCCAATCTTATTTTTGTGAATAAAACTTGTGTCAGCATAGGGCTGGGTATTTCCTGCAACCTAAGGCTCCCATTTGTATCCAGATACAGAGGCAACCACACTATACAATTTTTGATACCATACACATAAGTTGTAGGCATTGACTTGTATCTCTTGTTGAATAACCCCCAATTCTTTTTCGCTTTGTAAAACAAAACCAGCAAGGACAAGGTCTTAAGGAGAGTTAATTTTCAGGTCTTCAGAGATCTTAGAAGTCATTTAAAACTTAAAAAATGAGCTGCAGCATGTAGTTTGCTTCTACTGCCACCGTCTGATTTTTTTTTTTTTTTTAAACTTCCCCAGGGGTGATATAACCAAAGGTGTATTTTATAACTGCTGCCACAGCATATGAATCAGTATTGACTCTGTAAACTCAAAATTGATGCATGTATTGGCTAAAAGATGATTCATTGCTGTATTGATTTTTTTAGCACAGTGGACAAACACAGACCAGTGTTTACATTGGATCACATATCCTTACTTTACGTAGTCCATGGTCCTGGTTACAAGTCTGAACTATGGCATTTTTTACATGTGCAAATCATTGTATTATATCTCTCCTGGTTGACTGCTCTATCCTATGAGCCATTAAAAAGCCTAGCAACATAAAATATAAAGTGTTATTGACAGTCAGATCACTGATGAGGAAGTTACATGTGCACAATAGTAGGGTTGTCATGATGGTACCAGAATTGAAACTTAACTTTGGTAAAAGCACTGTGTAACGAGTAGTATAGATACCCTTTTTGAAACTACGACCATTATCAAGAACTGCAAGACATTGACAGTGCTACTTAAGCAAGTCGTAGCCTTTTTTTATTTTGCAGTTTAGATGATGTGCATTTCACTTGAAAGTTTTTGATAGATTAGTTTCTCTCCTGTGCAAATTTATTGTGTAAAATTGAGACACTGATGATTTAAACCATAATTTTTACTCCCCTGTGATGTTTCACCTTCACTGTGTACGTTGAGTAGGCAGAAGGGAGGTCTAGTTGACTCCTCATTTGTCCAGTTCCCAAAGGTAGTATAACTAGTAAAAGAGTTTAGCAGGGTGATGCCTATGGAGCAAGCAGATTTTCATTTTTGTAAGCATGTCATCAAGTCAGAGCTTTTAGACATGAGCCGCCCTATCCTGACACGCCAGAGGGACAGCTCCATATATCCGTCACGGAAGTATTTCACCAGTCCATTTGGGAAAGAGCCGTTCGAAAATGTTTTCAGGGGCAGAACCTTCATAAACAACAGCAGCTGGTGATTGGACGATCATTCTGCCAGTCACACTCATCACAAACCAATCCATATCAAGCCACAGTATGACGTAGCAGCTAGACCCTGTTGTTAGCTGTTAGCTTAAACGTTTCAGTCCTTAGACTATCATCTTACATTAAATTTATACAACACAAATGTATCCTTTACCACCTATATGTGACATGAACCTCGTCAACGACAATCCCCACCAAGTTCTTCCCGTAAACTTCTGAGGAGAGCATGTTTCACCAGGTATCGCTGAGTAACCATGACTACCACAGACTAACTGGCATCGTCCATCGAGGACTTTCACATTCTCTCCCAGTTTCCCAGCAGTGATCCCCAGCCTCCCGGCTTCTCTGACTTGATTGTCCTTGAGGTTAACCAGCGGAGACACTGTTATCACAAAGGTGTCTGGAGTCCTTTGCATTTTTTCATGACCCAAGAGGTCATTTGGTAGATCAAACTCTTTCTTTCTTTCCGAAAGCGGTCGGGAGAATAGCAAAAACATTGTTTCCCGTAAGAAAAGATTTAAGTGACATTCCTTGCTTTTTTTTTAAAGAAATTGAGTCCGTTTCTGACAAAACTGCAGATATTGCCACATCCACGGAGACCGCTTCACACCCGGCCATTTTTTTCCAACATGCTGTCACTTGAGGATGGTTGTAGAGGATTGGAGCTTGGCAAGATGGATCTGTGTGATTTCAGACAATTAATCAGGCAGGTCCATCTGCTCTGCAAGGTTAGTGGAGTACTGTGAGTGTGTGTGTCTGCCTTTGTTTGTATTTTAAACAAGTTGCTATGTGGCTCTTGATAGCTCTCCCCTGAAGCTGTATCACACTGTGACTTGACGCTTTTGTTCCTGCTCACCTGAAACACCAGGTGGACTGTTTCATATATCCATGAAAAAAAATTAAGTGTACTAGGTTTGGGCAGCACCCAATAAAGCGATTAAGAGGGTTGTACGATTCAAGGAACATTTTGTCACATTCATTACAGTCGGAGTTGTCCCCATATAACCCTGCAACCTTATTTCCATTTCCCTTACACACACACACACACACACCCCTATAGACACAACACACAGCTGCACACAGTGTTAGCCCAGGTGTCTTTTTTTTGCTGCTTACAGCACAGATGCAGCTCTGATAATAAGCTGAGACAGACAGTCAGGCATCATCTGAAAGCAGTCGCCTGCTCGAGAACAGAAACTAACTACTGTCACTGTGTAGACACTCATAACAGGATAGAGTCTGACTTTGCTCTCTTTATTTCTGTCGTCATAATCATCCATCTTGTGTATCGTGTCATCTGCTCTACTATTAGGACTGACCTGGAGGCAGAGCAGTCAGCTCACCAGGTCTCCATGTCTGTCTGGGACAGAGCTCTAAACTAACTCATTACTGCTCCAAAGGGAGCTGTTAGCCCTGTATGTCAGAGCTCCCTGAAAAAATCTCACTCTAATGTCAATTTATAGTGTCTGGCACTGATGTGACTTTAAGATTAAACTCCAGAGGCTGCCTGAGCCAAGATGTTTTAAGAGCACATAAGCCAGCCAAACCTTAAATGAAGGTGACGCGGTGTAGTTTTACAGATTCACCTCATGTGACTGGCAGTTGGCCCAGTATCTTAACACACTTCAGCTTGCCCTGTGTGTGGATCACATCGGCTGTTTTGTGGTGTGTTAAGTGCATAACTTATTCATAAACAGTTTTAAATTTCCAGTCAGTAAATGGTGTGTTTGTGAAAAGTTGTCAAACTGTATTTTAACTTCCTGTAAACTTGATCTTATTTTGTTGACAGTCCTATATATTTACCAAAAAAAAGAGTGTAAATGATGGTTTTACCTCTAAGATCATCTCTGTCTGAAAAAATACAAACCCACATGCAAAACTCTGTTGTCTTTAGTCAGGGCAGAGGTGGTGGCTAAACTACTGGTTACAGCCAGTTTGGGATGTGTTGCTTAGGGATGTTACCAGTCAGCTCACCCTGATTGGTTTACAGGCCAGCTCTGTAGTGATTGGTCAGTTCAGCACTGCTTGGCACCATGTTGTCAACAATTCTGCATTTACCCCAATGTCTATTCTGCCCTGGGCTACTGTGAGCCAATGGCTAAACGAGATGAAACAATGGTAGGACATCACACTGGCAGGTCTATACATTGGAGAACAAGATGTTTTAGGCAGCTGCTGGCATTCTGTAGTCTGGAGAGGGAGAGGGAGAGGTCTTAAAGCCATCAGTTATGTATTTTTAATATGGGTGCTGTGCTCTATCATGCAGAGGAGACATGTTAAATACACTAAAGGGCATTTGAAACCTAACAAAAAGCGTGACATGACCTATTTAGCCCTTTGAGATCTTCTGATGTAAAGGGCAATACAAATAAAATTTATTATTATTATTATTATTATTATTGTTGAAGCAATTCCAAAATAAACCCAAAAACAGTTTCATATCACCAAATTACCTTCAGTTTTTTAGTAGTTTAAGCTTCATTTAACAAAATCTGAGGGTCTGACAGGATGACTGTGATGCCTCCATCCTATAGGTAAAATGTTTTAATGCAAATGAGAAGAAAACTCTGTTTACCATTTTTTTTGTTTTTTTTTTGCAAAAAGTCAGACATTAGTGATTTGAATGCATGGATGGAGCCTTCTAGTCATAGTTATAAGCCCCTCAGTACAGTATCGTCGTAAACCCTCTTTGTCC
The DNA here is from genome assembly GCA_037902135.1 of Cetoscarus ocellatus. Lineage (NCBI taxonomy): Eukaryota > Metazoa > Chordata > Actinopteri > Labriformes > Labridae > Cetoscarus > Cetoscarus ocellatus. The sequence continues at coordinate 525,013 of JBAMNC010000264.1, forward strand.
TGCTTTAATGTTTCCATCTCCTCAGGCTGTTTTACTTTAAAATGCTGCTGCACTGAAGTATTAGCTCATGACACGCAGACTAGTTACTTTGTTTACTCCTCAGCAAGGGCACCCTATTCTCTTCCAATACTTCATCTCACTCCCTGGATTGAATCTCTCTCTATCTGTTTATATCTCCCTTTCAATCTTCTCCTCTCTCTCCCTCTTCGGATGCTGATGTGTGGCGACGTTTGCGTGCTCAACTACTGCCTGATCTGGACTGCTCAGCCGCAGAGAGCCAGGCAGCGCCAAACAGGCCCAGGGCTGCCTTATTCCTCTCTGAGAAATGTTTAACAACAAAAACTAGCTGTGGGGGCTGTAGCTGTTTTTGGAGCATGACGCCTGCATTTGTAGAGTGATATGATGTTCCCTCTTGTAAAATATTTTTCTCTTTTTCATGCTGACCTCATGTGTCTGTGGGTAAAGGAGGAAGTCAAAGAGTGGAAAGCAAAGCAGAGCTGGAGGGGCAGAGTCCAAACAAACAAATCCTCATCTCCCCTCTCTGGATTTTTTTCTGTCACGGCTCACCCAGGCTGTGACTTTATTTTTGGGGACAACAGTAGCAACATAGTGCTTCCCATTCCTCTGCAGAATAACAGAGCAGAAAATGAGAAGCTGTGGTCATTGCCACACCATAAAAGCTCAGCTGTCGTAGTTCAGAGGTGCTGATGACTTCAGGTTTCTAAGGAAGGTGACACCTCAAGCATGGAGTTGATATGGTGACAACCACAGCCAGAGGCACAAGCCAGGAGTGTTTGTAGTCAGTAAGGAAAATTTACTTGTCTTCTTTTGTCAAATGACCCCAAACTAAAAATTAAGCACGTTTGATTTTGATTGCTTGAATTGTTTTATGTATACGAAGTTCTGAGCTTTTCCAGAGTAAAAGACAACAATGTGTATCACTGAAAGAGGTTTTAAAAGACTTTATTGAATGCTTTACATGAGGCAAACAGCCTGTTCATGAAAAATATACAGTTTTATACACACATCATCCTGAGTGGATACTGCAACACTTTCTGGTTTCTCTCATGAGATGCCTTCCTCCTTCCATGTCTTCTCTTCCTTTTTCTCTGAGGCAGGGACATGGAGAGGCCCAGAAATGAATGTGATACCAGGATGACTCTGCAGTTTGCTTTTCACTGAATATGCATAAGTGGATAATTGGAGAATCCAAATGCTCGTCTGGCTGTATCAAGCACTTTCAGGGAGCACTTGAGATGGAAACTACTGCAAATTGTGGTGTTTTTTACTTTTTTTAATCACCAGTGCAGATGAGGTTTAAGAATCCTGAGTGTCAGTTCAGTGCAACCTGATACTGAGATGCATCGGGAGCAGAATGTGGCCACGTTCAGTGTGAACTTGCTGTGCTGGTGAAGCTTCTGCACCGACAGAAATGGGTTCTGACTTTATTTGTCTTTGTCCACTTCACACTTTATTGATTTTTAGCCGATAGCCTCTTAGCTCCTAAAACTCCTAGCACACCAGACTAATTTTCTGTACATTATCCATGAATATATCACTGGCACTCTCCAGCTGTGCCTGGCAGTACTTACTGCTATTTGTTTGCCATTAAAGTGATTTTTGTGGCACTGTCATTAAAAGTATAATCACTCACTTTCTGCCGATAGCCTGGTTGTTGTGTCAGACCCATGAATGTTGAGGCTCTTGCCTTGTGCCAGTTGGTTCAATTCCATCCCAAGGCCAGATTACCATGTGCCTACCCCAGCTCTCTCGTTCCCTTTAGCTCTCATTCATTGAATGGTAAGTATGTTTACAATTAAAGTGATAACAAAATCTTAATGCCCTGATGAACAAGGACAAATGGATCATGGTAGCATAGCAGCTTAAATTGTGCTCATTTGCTCTGTTATCTGCTTCGTTTCAAAATCCAATTGCAAAAACACAGACAATTTTTCTTGAAGTTCCAACACTCCCACAAAGTTTGTCACATTGGTTTCATTGTTACATCAGATTGGTTTCACCAACTTTACTACCTCAAAATTGGGATACATCAAAAGTAGCTGTGCCATCCTGACATTTTTTTGTGTTGGTCCTTGGTTTAAAAAAAAGTTACTACACTAGCTATGAAGGCAAAAAGCCCAATAAATAAAGTATAAGTATGATGAAAATAGTATAAGTATGATGAAAATGTGTTAACCACAGCGTGGTTAGCACATTTTCTCGTTTTCCCAAGTCTGATGTCTGCAAGTAACAGTAACGCTCGGTCTGTGGTTGTATCACAGGCTATTGTATCGTATTATAATGGATCAATGAAATTTTCTTTGATTTAGCACTGCTGCAATTTAATTCTCCATCACCAAAATTTAAACAGCTGTGTAAAAGTGTGTCTCTAGCTCATTGTACAATTGTTTCTTGTACAAGATGAATCAGAGAGGCAAGCTTAGACTGTAAGCTGGTAATATGGGCAAACACTGCAGCCACACCGGCACACCAGCAGTAGAAGCCTGTAAAGCTCAGTCATTAACAAGAATATCACTTCTGACCATTTTTTCAAAATAAATATCATGAGTTATGATAGATGCTTTTATTTAATAGTCACACCTGGAAATTGTACCACAACTTAAGAGAATAACCACACATTTAGTCACAGTGTCAACTCTAAGAAACTGACAAATAGAGCATCTTATTCACGTGTATTATTGGGTATCATATCACAGGCTTGTCTTAGAGGCAGATTAGGGTTTTAGTCCTTGAAAATGCAAATAGATGCTCAATCTCTTAATTTATGCATTGCCATGCTATTAAATGTAAAGAGCAAAACACGGAGAGAAATTTTGATTAAAAAAATAAGACATGACATTTAGGTCATATTGCTTAGTCCTACACTCCAGAAAATTCAGCTCTTGCCATTTTAATGTATGTGAATGCAAATTCAACCATTCACAATGCCTCTCTGTGCTTTCACCAGTGAAGCTCTGTGTTAGAAGTAGGGCCCTCTGCAGCCCCTCATGTTAGATAATGTACATGAAAGTGGGGTGATTGGGGACTCGGGGTAGAGTCAGTCATCTTTCAAAAGGAAGATCAGGGGTCTGATCCACAGGTCCTGCAGTTACATGTCAAAATGTCCCTGGGGGAAACACTTAACCCCCAAATTTCTCTTTCTGCCGTGTCAGTGATGTATGAATGTGTATTAAAGTGTGCTGTTGTGACAGGTTAACACCAGTTTATAGCAACCTCCACCATCACCATTGCTTGTTTATTTTAATGTACAGCACTTTGTGCTCCATTTGATGCATGAAAAATGCTTTGTAAATAAAGTTTGTTTGATTGATTGATCAGTATTTGACTGGATGGGAAAGGATGACTTGCTTTTGTGTTTAAAGTGCTCTGAACAGTTCATATGACTTGACAAACTCTCTACCATTTCCCATTCAGGAAAAATGGCTTTTAAAAATTGCTGCTTGCATTTAAAAAATTTACAAAATGCCACCAAATCATATATCAAAGTAGAATCAAGCCTGGACAACATCTGTGAAATCCTTGAGGAGCTAATATATGGAGATTCTTTGAGTGAGTGTGTATCTTATTACCTCTTTCACTTTGTAGATTTTCTGCCCATTGTGGTTTCATAGTTGTTGCTCCTGGCATGGCTTTAGGTGTCAGTTTGTGTGTGTGGGTCTGTGTGTGTGTGTGTGTGTGTGTGTATTTTTGTGTTGCTTCTGTTTCATTTGGCAGGATTGTGGCACCATGCTGTGACTGTATTTACTCTTTGGTAACACTTTGGTCTACCCTGCCCAGCACTCACAAATGGCATGAAGAGAAATAACTGACCGAGAGCAGGAAACAGGCCCAACTCATCAGCCTCTCTCTCTCCTGATTTGTCTTGTTTTTGGTCAAAAGAGGACATTTCCTCTCACAACATTCTCTCCTATTTCAGGCCAGTGTTGCCTACAGATCCAGGACTTTGCTGGTTGCTGAGTAGCTTCACAGCACTGGGAGCGCTTCTGTCCTGTCAGACAGTATCATAGTCATGGAGCACTGCCAGCAGAGCCATCTTAAGATTGTCTAAAATAAGTCAAACCCCCTGCAGAAGGATTAGGATTGATGTTACCATCTATACACCCACCAGGGACACAATGTAGACCAGTTGGTTGCATCTGTTTCAGACTGGTTACAGTCTGACCCATTCAGTTCTTCACATATGCTTATAAACGGTCCTTCCTTTTTGTCAACCATAACAACTAGCCAGCTGAAAAAATGATTAACATTTTTATTCAAGTATGTGGGCTCAATGTTGTGTCTAAGCCAGGGCTCACATTAACTGAAAATTGTACATCATTGACCGACTTTTTTGATGAATGATAGAAAGTTTTGGAGGCATTTGTTTTTATGACTGTCTTAAACAGAGGGGGGATCCAGTGTGCCATCATACTCATGCAGACACACGTGCAAACCCTCTCCATTATTCACACTTACTACTTCTGGACGGGGTCATTTAAAATCATGAATTTGTGTCACACTTATTTACGACAGTCAATTTTAAGTTAATTCTTTAACAGAGAGATCTTTTCAAGATGCCATTTTATCTATAGGTTTATGTTGCATTCATTGTATCTCAGAATTTTAGGTAACTCATTGATACTGAAGATCTTCTGAGTTTCCAAGTTTGAATGCAACTACAGGGGATACTGCATGAGTTGTATTTGTATTTGGCAACTCAGCAATTCAGTCTTTTCTTTGCTTATTTAAGTATAAAGAACTAAATACAACATGGGTAGGGATGGGAATTGATAAGATTTTATCGATACCAATGCTATTAACGATCCTGCTAATCGATCCAATTCTTTAACAGTTCTCTTATTGATTCCTGCAGATTTTCCGGGTGGGAAAGTGTTGGCCTGTACATTTTCAGTGGCAACAATGTCAAACACACATGTCGAAGCATAGATAACTGCTTCTGCAAGTCACTGGTGTTTCCACTTACTTAAGTTTGTGCAGTGGTCGCCTTTTGTAAAAAAATTCAGCCACATTTCTGACTGCTTCTGAATCCTGTTAGTGGAAGGAATTGATAAGGGAATCGATTAGCAAAAAGACTCATGATATCGATACTTTGATGGAACTGTTAACGATTCTCAACTGGAATTGGTTTTCGATTCCCATCCCTAAACATGTGAGAGGTAAAGTGTGCACATGAAATCAACCAAAGATACAACATAAATAGTCTCAGAGGCAGAGGGATAGAAGAAAAAAAAAACCACATTGTAGTTTGCTAAGATTATATAGCACCACTAATTCCTTAGATCTTCACTTCCACAAAATCTGTCTGAATGGGTTTGACATATTTAACCCAGTTGGCTCACAGTTTAACAAATACATTTTTTTGCCGACGTAAACACAAACTAATTCTTTTCATAGTAAAAATATCACTTTACAAATTTAATCCACTCTTGTATTGTGGGAGGTTCAGGAAGCAACCACCGTCTAGTAATAGCTTTTTTACAGGCAGAGGTCAATATGCTGAAAATGTATTTTTCTCTATTTCTGATCTGAAAATCTACATTTCTTAAAAATAAACGGCAAACTTTAGAGGTATGTCTATTTCAATAATGGATTTTAATGCATTATGGAACTCTGACCAAAATGATTTTAAGACCACTGGAGTTTTATGAGTTTAAAAAGGGGGGGCATCGGCTGATAAGGTTGTTGGATAGAGAAAGTCTGAGTAAAGAGCCAGGGATGTAGGGAGATGATCAGCACACAGAGAGGCGAAAGTTGAGATATGGAGATAAATGAGAAGAGGCTTCTTGAGTCAGAGAGCAAGATTAGAAACAGCAGAGGTCTGCAACAGAAGAAAGTGAGGGAGATTAAACAGCAGGATGCTGAGAGAGAGAGAAATGGAGTTTTGAGACGTGAGCAGGTCAGCGAAGGGGGGAGTGGTAAAAAAGGATGAAGACTAAAAATGCCACGTCTGCTTAATGATGGCAGAAATTGTAATTGTGATTACTTTGACAGATATTGTCATCATGGTTGTAAAACAGTTATTCAGTGATTTTAGTACACCCAACACATGCAGTCATTGAGCTTTAACACTTTTAAAACTGAATCTGAACATTAGAGAACAGGCCGTAAATAAAGTTATGTGTAAAAAAAAAAAAAAAAAAAAAAGCCTAAAAATATGATAGATGGAAAAAATATAAAACATTTGCAAACATGAAACATGTCATGTGGTTCAGTAATAATTTAGTCTGGATTATTCCATTATTATAATTGTCAGAGACAGTGATTGTAATTGAAATTTGATTAACTGCCCATCTTTAGTTTAAACTCTCTTCAGTTTGATACCCAGAACTTTTCAAACCACAATCTTGAGTGTTTTCTCAGCAGAACAGCCATTCAACAAAGAGATAAGAGACTTATTCTGCCTTGGAGGTGTTAGACCATAATTTTTTGTGATTTTTAAAAAAATGTTTCTCCAAGAAGCGGTCAGCACCCTGGGGTGACGTTTCAGCAGAGCTGCTAAATCTGAGCAGAGCCGGTGGGCTGTGAGCGTTGGTGTAAGCTTGCAAGGTTTGTCCTTGGTGACTGAGGCTAGGCCGCTAGGCTGGTCTGCACTGTAATTGGATTAGAGATCTCTGTGTTGCATCAGGAGATGCATGGCGAGTATGCACAAAAAACAGATGGACAGACTTTAATGCATGCCCAAGGGAGCCAAGCTCATCCCAGTTGTGCAGGTTCTCCACCTTCTCCCTTTCCCCCCTAAACCTTCTCTTCTCCTCTCATCCTACTCTTTTCTTTATCCCCTTTATCACATCTTTTCCCCGTGGCTGTTATGTAAGTGTGTAGTTGTGTGTGGTCATGCCTTTTGTGTATGTGCATGTAAGAGTTTATGTGCATGTGTACGGATCAGGAGTGTGTCACGGATCCCCTCTCTAAATGAGATTACAGGAGCTAGTGCTGAGAACACCTGGGAGAATGAAAGACAGGAATAAACACCACAAGAACACCATAAAGTTCACTTTTAAACCAAATATGACTGACTCAAACATGACGACACACTGATGTACCTAAAAGAATGAGAGGGAGTTGCTGCTGACCTCAATTATAACTTCCCTGTTATGCAGCTTTGGACAGGAAGTAGAAGGTGATGTCATATGGGTGTGTTGTATGCCCCGAAGGCCTTTTCTGCCCATCACTGCTGACCTTCAATTGTGCACTGACATAATATTGGTAGAGGTTGATGTAGCTCCAACTTTGTATTTCCTCCATCTTACTAAACCCCTGTATTTTCCACTGCTGTTTACTTTTCCAGCTGCATTTCAGATCAAATACACACACAAATTCTTATCATTAGACCTAGTGTTGTCAGAGTTTATGTGATATTGGAAATTGCTTTTAATGTCACAAATAGCTCTTTACAAGACCTTAGTTAATTTCATTGTCTGTCTATGCGACGCAAGCTATCACCAAACACTGTTTAAAATACCACTGGACTGGCTGAGCACACAGCTGTTTCAGAGAGCTCCTACTCTGACGGAAATGCTCTACTGTTACAACAGAGTTAGAACAGCAACTTCTTTCTGCTCACCATGGATGCTTGTTGCTCCCATGCTAAAACAAAGAAACGAATACTTGTATGAATGTTTTATTTAGGTTGAAAGTAACCAACAGTTAGCTCAGTGATTAAGGCAGAATTATTTGAATAGCTTGTGATTAAAAGTGTTTCACTTTTTCTGTTCCCTCAAATTATTTTCATTTACTGTTTAACAATAGCATGTTGTTTTTCACTGTTAAACTAATGCCACTACCAAAGAGAACGTCCTTCTTTGCCTTTAATAGGAAAGCTGTTTTAAAATCCAAAGAGAAAGTAAAGTACCCTTGGCCAAATAAATAGAAAATGTATTTAGAAGAAATTAGTAGAAATGTAGAATTGTAGAAATTACAAAGTTAAAAAAAGAAATAACTTAGAAGAAACAAACCTCTGCCAAGGCATTTTCAACATTGTCGAGTGAGTTATTTTCAAAAAAAGAAAACCGCCCTATATAACATTGTGAAGAAATCCTTTAAAACGTTTCTGGGTCCATATCCAGATAGGGATCACCAGTGAAAATACATCACCTTTCTCTTGCGCCATGACCATTACTCCCTTAAAATAACATGAAAATCAGTAAAAAAAAATAAAACAAAATAAAATAATTCAGTCAATAGCAAAAATGTGGGAAACATTCCCTGAAAATTTTGCCCAAATCTGTTAAAAACTTTGAGTTATGTCAGATGTTTTACTGTCTGCATTGATTTATCTACAGTTTTTGCATGTACACTCCTGATCAAAATCGTGGGTAGATTGGGGTAAATTTCCATAATACCCATTAAACCAGCAAACTCTCCAATAATCACATGCCCCATCTTTATCAAGAAAGGAGAGGTTTACTCCCCAAATATGGATAAACTGATGATAACACATAAATAAATGAGACAAAGCCAAGATGAAAAATGATGTTAGTTTGTACTCTGAAAGGTATCAGCAGTCCTGATTGTAGCATTGCATTCTCAGGGAGTGGTGAGGTGTGGTCAGGTTTGTCAGACAGGCTCAAACAAGAGGCTGTCAGTGCTGAAAATGCAGCATGAAGAAAGAGAAGAGACAGTTGAGTGACAGAAACACACAGGAAGAGTTAATATGAAAAGAGGATTTCCCCTCATGTGCTTCTGCCTTTTATCTTTCAGTGCATAATTGTGTGTCCGTATGTTGACTTTCATAAAGCACGTCAGACTGTGGCAAGTCAAGTTGGTGAGATTAGAGGCAGACAGTGACAGAACAGGCTGAAAATCTGACAGGGCACCAGCAGCAGCCATATGTTTCATATATGACAACCCTGTAGTATGGCTGTGATCTGAACATATGGCATGAACATCTTTACTTATATGTTGGAAATTAATACACTGAAAAATACTGATATGTAGTGGCCGTGGATCAACATAATATTGCCATGCCAAATATCATATTTATATTGTATTCATTCCCACCCCCCAAACCCCCCACCCCTACAAAGGGCTGTAAACCAGCTTCATCAGATGCATTGTATCCAAATAGGATGTAGATGAGGAAGGGAGTATAATGTTTGCATGCAAAGTTTGACTTGGATTGAAGGCAAAGGGACAACAGAGAGGGAGGTGGTGTTCAGGGTTGTCTGATTTCCTGTGCTGGGTTTGGGTCACTGTATGGAGCTTCTAAGCAGGCCTCCCAGGAGCAAGGCTAAACAGCTCATGGCTGGACACAAAACAAAAAGCACAAGGCAGACTTCAGAGGAACTGACCCCTATAAGGCCTCTGATATCCCCATGAGGAAGTGTGAGTGTGTAAACATGGATAAGCCTGATTGACGGAGACCTTACAAAGGGCCACACAGGGGAACACGCTCCATCCGTGTGCTGTCCTGTGGAAATGCACACCGTGCTCTGTGCTTCACTGGAACAGTCAAGATGTTGCACACACACACACACACACACACACACAGCTGTCAGGCATGTTAGAACACCAAGCTTCTCTTCAGACCTGCTTAACAAGACTTTTCTGAAAGCATTTTAATCATCATTGGTGTCTTAGCTGGTCACCTAACAGGCTGCTAGCTTTAGGAGCTTGGTCAGGATCTAGCTGTGCTAATACTGGCTGTGAACACAGGGTATTATGGGTAGTATTATGAGCGTGGGAGTGAGGTCAGCAGCTCACTTTGATACAGTTAAATCCAGGAAGCCAGAGAGAGGAAAGGAAGCAATTTACACCAGTTAAACTCACTTTCTTTAAAGATGTTTATGGACAGTACAGCTTGTCACAAATAATCAGGGGGACAGATTTTGACTTTTGACCCTCTGAACTCTCTAATCAAGAATTGAAAGCATGAGAACCTTGAGATATTTGGTATTGTGGTGAACTTTTGTATTAAGTTTTTAGTGTCCCCTGTGGACAAAGTGATACCTTGTCCAAAAATCTGTATGGCCCTATTTCTGAAATCAAGAGAGAAATCAGAGAAATAGGTATATCATAAATGGGGCTGTATTTGCAGCACCCTGTTGTTCACATCATTCAACACCCTCCCTGCTTCAACACACATTAAAAATGGTTTCACCTAGAAACCCTATCATGAGCTAAATTTTTTATCTTTAAATTATTTGATTTTAATTGGCTATTTTTATTATAAATGTGTTTATTTGTGATTAATTAAAACATGCTAGCTAACTACATTGGAAGAAAACCTACCTCTTTGATGTTTAGACTATGATATGTGATGGCTCTGGTACAAATGTTAACTCATTTGTCAGTATATAATACAACTTTGTAGTACAATGAGAAACTAATGTGATAATTCACAATTTAAATTAATTAATTTAAACTTATAAAGCTGTACTTTACCTATCAGGGATGCTATGTGCATTTGTCTGTTCTTATTTGATAGGAACAGACAAATGTCTGTGTGTGTTGATATTGCAAGCGACTGTTTGATTACACAACTAACAAAGCCAACATGATGGAGCATGAAAAGATGCTTTGCTGAAAATATGAAGACACCAAACATATACAAAATAAAATGTCGGAAAGCAGATCTGAAAATGTGCTGTCCTAAGTGAGAGGAAGAGTCTAAGAAATTACAGTGTGCGCTGATGTTTTAAGAATCAGTGCTTTTAAAGAAACACGGAACATCAAGTGATTTTATTGAACTGGGTTTGACGGGTAAAGCTTTTTTAAAAAAGGACCTGTTTGTATGGTAGGAAATGGCAACAGTTATATAAAAAAAAGATTTGGATAGAAAACATGAACTCCGGTCAGAAAAAATGTCTTGGTGTGCTTTCATTTTCAGACTTTTAATCACTTTTTTGTCTCCCTGGCCTGGTTTTCTGCTGGCTGTCTGATCTCGGAGGTTTCCAGCTGCACTGCTCTCATAGCCAGAGTGGACCACATCATATATCAGAGGGAGTGAGCACAACAGAGCAGGCTCTACAGATTAGAGGTGTACATCTGATTTATTACCGCCCGTTATCTGGTTAAATGAGGCTAAGTGAGTCGGCCAGCTCAGGGAGGTGAGATGGAAGAGATTAGCCTACATAAAGAGCAATAGAGGAAAGAGATCTGTACAGTGAGCACTGACTCCTGACCTCTTCTCTTTGACAAAGTGTTTCTCTGTATCTCCTTCCTCCTCTGCTCTGCCTCCTCCTCATCCTTAGGTCCTCTTGCAGCTGTCTTATGCTGGTTATGGGAGATCTTATGAGAAGAGGCCAACAACCTTCTCTGTGTTTTCTAGTAATTATACAACAAGTCAGTGCTCGTAATTGTCACTAGCGGTGTTACAGCATTAGAGCCCCGAGCTTTGCTTGGTTACATTCACATAATTAATACACCACATGTCAGAACATATCTATTTTTAAAAGAGAAGCTGAAAAGGCCCTCTTATTTCCTCCAGAGTTTGATGAGTGTTGTAGAGATTAATGCTGACAAGGGCTTATTTATTCAGGCCACAACAAAGAATCACAACAGACCTGTCCCCTCTGAGAGTAAATGAAAATACTTAAGTTGATTGAGCAAAAGTTAATTATACACATAACCTTAATGTTTTTGTCTTTATGGGAATTCCTTTTGAATGGGCATTTTTTGTGCTTCTGTGTCAGTAGTGATTAGACAGAAATTGAAGGTCAGACTCGATGACTGGTCTCAAGTTGCGAAAACAATCAAAGAACAACATCTGGGGGAAACCATGTTAGACTGTTCATTGAAGTCTCTTTTATACGTGCTCCTTGCAGGCTGAATTCTGTATTTTAAAACTTCTTCATGGCCCACTGATTCTGATTTGGTGATGGTTTCAGCACCTGTAATATCCTCTGTTTGAGTTGTGTCTGTCTGAAACCTTTAGTCAGTGTTTGAGTTTGCTTCTTGTGTGAGCTAGAAAGAACAAATTGAAAGTCACAAAGTCACACCACATCCGTTTCCTCTCATGGAGGAACTGTAGGTTGGGGGAGGGGGGGGGGGGGGGGGGGGGGGGGGGGGGCAGTGCAGGCAGGTGGGCTTTATAAAAATCACCATTGAACAATATGATTAAACTGTTGTTTAAGGCACGTATTTGATAATGTTAGATCTTTTAATATTAATAGAATCTTTATTTTTGTAGCACCTTTAAAGCAGATTAGTGCTTTTAAATGAGGTGAAGGCATAAACTAATGGAATAATAAAGATGATAAAGTGAACATTTTCATGAGGCTTGGTGCAGTTCAGAGTCAGGTTTTAAACCTGAGTATAGCTAAAGAAAAAAATCAAGCATCGCTAACTTTTGATACCATGGCAACAAAAAAGAGTAAATACCAGGCACCCAATACTGGTTAATTCAAAGATATGCAGGAAAAGTCCTGCACTGTAGGTTAATTCTACAAAATCATTGACAAAGGTTTGCTCCTGAAAAGTTGTTTTTTTTTGTGTTTATTTTGACACATTTTTGACATGAACATTGAATAACTTTTAATTTATGTGACACTGATGAAACAGCCCCCTAGCAGGCAAAAAAAGCCATTCCTCGTCTGCAGGCCTTGGAGAAGTAGACAGTTTTGTCTGACACTTAGATTTTTTTTAACTATTTTTTACTTTATTATTTTTTTAAGCCAAGGTTGCATTTCTATAGACCCTTATTTCACAGTGAAATCCAAACAGTACATCAGTGCTGTAAAGTGGAGTGTGATCACAGCATTGTGTTAACCTGAGCAAAATGGGACTGCCCTGTATCTGACATTGCTGCCCATAACCACTGTCTAAAGCATTAGCTGCAGCTACTCTGATGCTGTTAGGGAGAAATGTTAAAAAGCTAAAGTTGGCCTATCAGCACTCTCCTTTACTTTGATGGTAAATATCTTCTCATTTACATTCCATACGTCTTTATTTTTGACCCAGATACTTTGAAAAAACATAAAAGTGTTGGTATTTTTAAAGACGTTCATCCTGGCATCAGTGTAAGGGAGGAGTTTGGCGTGGACTTCGCTTTTTCGTGACTATAAATTGTATTATGGGGCCTGTATGAGGGTCTAAATTGCTCAGAAATGTTGGTTGAAATTAATAACTGTTTTCTGCAGTTGTTAGTTGATGTAAATGTATAGTGCTTTGTAGGGATGGAAAAATAAAAAAACAATGCCGTGGTTCCTCATCTCACCTTTAAGGCTTCCACTCTAATTGTGACCAAATCTCATAGGTCTGTCTTATTTTGTCCCATATGTCTTTTTCTTTACGACAGTCAGTGCTCTGCTTCTGTATTTGCTTTTCTGGCCCAGGTGTGTGTCCTCATGTACTCCTGTATCCTTGACTGTGTTTGCATAAAGCCTCACGTCTGCTTCTCGTCCCTGCCCGTGTGTGTATCATGCCTTTATCTCCCTGTCTGCCCCACCCTTTACTGTATCATGCTCTCCTTTCCTCCTCATTGTTCAGCCTCTCTGTCTGGACTGGCGGGGAGTCTTTAGCCAGAGCTCACAGGAAGTCTTTGCTGCTCATTGGGCTGAAGGGAAAGTAAACAGTGAGATGCACAAACACAGGAAGTGCTGCTTTTACTCATGCAGGCTCCAGCTGGCTGTCTCCGACTCTGTGACATTTATCAGAGAGTGGAACCATGAGCTTTTTATTTTTATACTCTCTAACCCTTTTACACCTTGTCACCCTGTACATCCCTATTTGTTGAATGTAAGATTTGTTCTCCCCTTTCATGCATGTGCACTCTGCAGGTATTACGATTTCCTTCCATTTATGCAAATGTGCTCATGAGGTTAGTTAGTGACTCTCAGTTGCCCTTAGATGTGAATGTCTGTGAATAGGTGTCTGTCTCTGCATGTTTGCCCTGAGATTGGCGGGCGAGTGGTTCAGGATGTACCCCACCTCTTGTCTAATGTCAGCTGAGATGGGCTCCGTGCCACCTGTGACCTGGGAAGGGATAATGTGAACCAATGATTTGGTCCATTTTATCCAATATTCTTAAGCTGAATATCTATCTACTATATATATCCTTGCAAATTTTCTTCAACATTTTTAAGTTTAGTGTAAGGAAAAGCTCTTGACATAGCTCAGATGTGTATCAGCAATGACAGGTAGCAAATGCTGTCTAATGGACACGGCGAAAGTCGGTGTTAATAATATGATAGCAGACAATCAATTTACATCCTAACTTCAGTGTTACATGTTAAAAAAATGTATCAACAGCATCGACTAAAGAGTTGAGAGGAGCACTGAAGCACACAGAAGTGAAGATGAAGCAGCGTCACTACATGCACGATGATTACAACGGAGACAGAAAGCTTCACACACTGCTTCATGCAACAGCTGGGACATGCTCTGTAAGCACCATGCACCCTCCCTGTGGTGATTTTACACAACCACTAGTCTGCAGATTTGAATATATTAAAGGGAGCGTCAGCTCCCACTTTCACATCTCTTGTATGTGGTTCAGCTGCCTGCTGTCAGGCTCGACTCACAGCTCAGAGTTTGGTAAGGCAGATCAGGAAGGGTCACGTTTCTTCTGCTGTTTGTAAAAATGATCCAAAAGGTTCTAATTATATATTTGATAATGAGCTTTCATCTCTATATGTGACCTTTAAAGGTTTGTATAACTAAAATAACTAAAGTGTGACAGTATGGGAATTATTCTTTATGTGTAAAACATCTGTTACAACTATAATCCTATTGATAAAGTTTCATTAATGAGCTTTGCTTTCTGTAATTTTTTTGATTTTGACTATTTATACTCTGAAATGTAACACCTTTTAAAGAATTTCAAATGTATGACATTCTGAAAATCTCTCTGTTTTCATAAAATCCATTGATGACAGTTCGATTACCATTAAATATTAATGAAATATTTAACAATTACTTTAGTTGGGAAACAAAGCACAAGTAGAGATTTTGATACAGTTCTTTCAGCCTGCAGGTTGCTCCTCAAATCAGGTTAAATAAAGAGACAAAACACTGTCATCATGCAAATTTCATTAAATAATAGAGTGTATGTGTGTGTCGAAACAATTGGCCGTTTGTAAGGGGCCAACAGATCAGCAATCACTTTCATCACCAACTGACACATCTTTGAATGACGGTTCAGATAAGTCGATGCCTCTGAGAACGTCTCCACTTTTGTCTCTGTTGTTTCCTCGTACCTCTTCATGTATTTCTGGTGGGAGGGATAAGGACTGTGAAAATGACTTAGCTGAGTGACTCATGAACATAATTTGCACCACATCTTTGTAATGCGCAGCATCAGGATGAGGAAAGCATTACTTTGAGCAGAATTTGTATGTTTTGTGTTAGATTTTTACCACAAGAGGTCAGCAAAAACCCAAGTGCTGTGACTTCATGGAGCATGCACCTTGAGAGAGAAGCTTACCTTTTGGCAATAAGTCAGCTTTGTTTGGCCAGTTGTATTGATTTTAGCATGTAATCTGAACTCACTGTCAAGACAAAAAACAGAGATGAAGGACGTCTTTGATGAGGGGACAGTGACCGCATAGAGTAGAAGAAGACAAAAGTAGAAGAGTCTGGATTAATATAAAGAAAGGACAAAATAGTGAGAGAGGAGTAGCCAATGAGCATGAAATCAGATCATGTTGTTGCATAACCATGGCTTACAGGCCTTCCCAGCATGCACTGGGCTCTGTCAGCTCCAGTCCACTATCACATGACCGTATCAAGAGGTTGCTGTATAAAACCAGCAATACCAGTCTCGCTGCAGCCGGAGGCAGACACAGATCAATAGTTCTGTTCTCATCTGTGCTCAGGCATGCTCTTTTATTCCTCTTTTTCCTTCTGTATATTCAACTGAAGGTTAGGAGGTTGCACAAATGAAAACAGATCGGACTATTTGGATATTCAAATTGCTGGTTTAGGAGGCACATCCAGTCAATGCCTACAAAACTGATGCATTTTGTCTGTATCTCAACCTTAATTGTCATGATTTCAAAGTCTTCAACCAGTGTATAGACCTCTATGCACATTTTGTTTTTCATCACTGGACATAATCTTTGAGGAAAAGAGCTTCTTAATTTACTCCTGAGTTTATATTTCCTCAGCACTCGTGGTTTTTGCTCCCAGTTACAGACCTTCCTTCTCCTCCCATTCATCACATGCCCTCAATATTTTTCACATACCAGCAATAGTAGATGTCACTGAGGCATCAGCGCTGTCCTCTTTCTCCTTCCTTCCTTTGTCTTTTATCTGTTTGATCTCCTCTCTGCTCCTCCTCCCCTCCATTGCTGCAGCAGAGCCTTTTTTCAGATGCCAGTAATACCAGACTGCATACCTCGAGAGGACATCAGTGCCTGTCTGCACCTCTGCCCGTTTTCTCTCATCGCTGCCCCTCAGCCCTCGAGGAAAAATTAGAAAACAAAAGATGCTTGGCTGATATTCTGCATGAGAGAGCTGTATTAAACATGGCTGCCACTAAGTGGCGCCATAGTCACAGTTTCCACAGCAGCTCTCTGTATCAGGCCCTAACCGTCACTTTGGAAGGAGCTCTGCCAGTCAGATAATGAATTACTTTATCTAAAGGCAGATTAAACAATTTTTGGTGGTGCATATTTGGTTATATCTAAATGATTCTTAAACTTGGACTGTGTGACTTCACTGTTCTCCTGGTTGATGTATGGATTATGGAAGAAATATTATGTTTGTTCTTAAAGAGCTCATGTTTCTTTGAATTTAGTAGCCTTATAGTATATTTTACATGCTTATACGTGTACTTCTATGCAAAAGACAGAAAATTGGGGCATCAGGATCTGATCTGACCTGACCAGGACCCCCTTTTCCCCCCTTTTTCCCCCTTTTTCTAGATATTTAGAAACAATTTGCACTCTTTTCTCAGCAATAGAAATGTTTTTCTGAAGCTGGCCTTGACCTTCACATGCTCAGGATGCTTTACCCATGATCACTTTATGGGTAAGGTTGCATTTCATTTCCTGGAATACTAATGGAAACCAAAGCTGTCTGGATATAGAAAGATAACACTGATTGGGAGCAGAGTGCAGGCATACCCAGACGTGACATTTAACTTTAGAGGGAATCCATAAGATACTTGAGAAAATGTCAGCACATTGTTGTTAAACCCTGAAATTAATTCATATATTTTCCCCAGAGAGCCTTGAAATACTGGAGGAACCGAGAGAACCTTTAAAGGGATATTTCAGGTTTTTTGAAGTGGAGTTGTGTGAAGTACATGGCATGAGCCTGAACATGTGCCACAGTGTCACAGCTCAGTTCTCTCTCTGTTCAGTAATCCCAGGACAGAAGCTAATGCTATACATTGCTAAAGATAGTGCCAGGTTCTCTGCTTAATTGAAAAAATAGTAGGAGAAAACAAGCCACAAAAACTGCAAGGGGTCATCAAATCAACCGCTTTGATTAGGCTCTATTTTGAGACATGGCACAGCTTACGAGTCCTTCCGCCGGCAGCCTAAGGCTGAAACTACAGTCTCAGTTGAGTTTTGCTAAATACACAATTAATGCTCCATCCCAAATAAAGATTAGCCAAATGTATAAATGGTTAAGGATGATCCTGCTGATCAAGCACAGTAAATTTGACAAAGATTTTTTTGATGGCTCAGTTTACCCACAAGGAAGAACACACTGTGTGCTATCATGAAGTACACTTATCATTGAAACCGTGGCTCCTGTCTTCACAAACTAAAAGGTAGGTATAAGCCAAATGCTTACTTTAAAGATGAAATTTCAATCGGTACCTCTGTTTTGTCCTTGGAGTTTGTAAAACAGTTGATCTGGTCCGTACAATTATTAATGTCCAAAACAGCAAGGAGGCTCTGCATGTGATGAGAGCTGCTTACTGCAAAGAACGTATAACAGCTGATAGTATCCTCTGATTCTGAACATACTGAAGTTATTTTTCTTATTCACACCTAAGCTAACGATTTATTCACCTGAATCAACAGGTCCAGTTCCCATAGCAGATTCCACCATTTTCAATTCACAGCTGTTGACTCTCCATCTGCAGAAGTTTCTCCTGTTTGTACTCCGCTTTATACAAGTATTCCACATTAAACTGGTCATGTTTACTGTAAAAATCTCATGTAGTAGCATTTTTTTCCTCTTGTGAAGCAAACTAGTCGTGTCTCATGATAGTGACTAATCAAAGCAGCTTGGTCGTGGAAAATTAAGCAGCTAAACAAACTGTAGTGTGCGATGACCTTATGCTGTTTTTGTGGCTTTTTTTCACCCGCAACTCTTTTAATTAAGTGGAGAATCTGGCACCATGTACAGCACTGTATAGCATTAGCCTCTGTCTCAAGTTTTTCTGAACAGAGAGAGAACTGAGCTGTGACAGTGTGGGACACATTCAGGCTGATGCCATGTAACTCACACAACTCCACTCCAGAAAACCCCCGAACTATCCCCTCAAGCAACTTACAGAGGTGCTCTGTCCAGTAAGATGGTATGTATGTATAAGGTGGACACTGGCTCACAGACAGACTGACAGACTCCTGGCGTCGACCTGCCTGGTTGTATATATAGGCCCTTTCATACTGCTGCCTTTGGCTTGACTCCAGTTCACATATACCTTTAACTGAGATCTGTGTGTGTGTGTGTGTGTGTGTGTGTGTGTGTGTGTGTGTTTGTTTGTGCTGAAACAAATTTAGCGAGTGGGAGTGACAGAAACAGTACGCTTTTGGTTCTTGGCTGCAGGACCCTGTATACGTCAAATTGCGTAACAGGCACAAATATGAGTGATTTTGTAAGATTTATCTTTTTTTTTTTGCATATGGGTGTGTGTTTGTGTTTGTGTGTGCTCTCTGTCAGTGTCACCTCTGTTCTCAGGAACTTGGCTCAAACACCGACATAGTCTCTCTAAAGCTCTCTATCGTGCATGCACTCAAGTTGCTGGAACCACATTAGTGTGTTTTACTGCGGTTCACAGTCCCCTTAGTGCTGTGTATTCCTGGAAAGCGAGTGTAGGAGTGCAGGGGCCAGGGCCAGTCCACAGCCTCACAACAGCCAGCAACTGTGATTGTTTTCTGGAAGCTTCTCCAGCCCTTGGACGAAGGCTTAAAAAGATGTCATTCTTTGATTGTTTTGGAGTGGTTTTGATGATTATAAAGCATGGCCTTAATCAACATTAGAGCATCAGCCCTTGCCAACTCCACCCTTTCCTATAGAGCATCAGTGCTCTATAAAGTAATTAAACAATACATGTAAAAATAAAATGTTAAAACAAAATCAATGTAAAATAAGTTTATGTTATACAATGTAGTGGATAAAAGTAAAGTGAAGGATCCAGTAGGTCCAAGATAAGCTTGACTTGCAGACATAGCTGTCATGTACATGTAGTGACACTCAGAGTGAGAGAATCAGGGGCTAATACCCAAGCTAAAAATCACAAATCAGCCAATTCCTAATACCAGTGCTGATTGATTTGTTTATTTATTTATTTTTGAGGGCGTGTATACACAGTCATTTTTTTTCTTATTCAATCATGATAACGGATCATGGTTTGTCTTGCAGTTTACTTCTGCCCTATTAAAACGTTTTTCTTACTCATCATTGAGGGTTGCATGGTTGGCAGCATTCAGCTAATGTGACACAACAAACACCTGCAACTGACATTTGTTCTTGCCATGTTATCTGCTAATGTCTGATGTTCATAAAAAAGTCTGACATTGTCAATACTGATGTTAAACTGATGCATCTTTACATCTGTAGACAAAGTTGAAGGTAAAATGCATGTGAATGCAGTATTTTAAGAATTCTCAGGAGGATTTTTATCAAACTTTGCACAGATATCCATGCTCACCTAAGACTTAAGTTATCAGGTTTGAAGGTCATAGAACAAAGGTCAAGAGCATGGAGCATGTTACTGGATCTCAGATCATACCTTTTTTATGATGTGCTGTATGAAGAACTCTTTTCCCCAACTTTGCAAAAACATAAACTTTGACTTTATGATAAATTAATTGGATATTAGAGGTCAAAGGTCAGGGTCATAGGGTCCTATAGAGACCCCTTGCAGTTGAGGTTTCTATTAGTGTCACAAAAGCCTGTCTTGCCCATCAGTGTATTATCACTGTCTGTGAGCTTTTTACCTTTTGAAGGCATAAATCACCAGGCCACAGTTCGAGTTTTGTATGCGCCAGGTTTTCTCACTCTTTTAGAGGTTCTCTGCTGATAAAATAAAAGACAACATAAACAGCTTTACTGCCATTAGTATGCATGGACTCACACTTCAGAGTTCAAATCATTCTTGCACAACGTGAAGCAGGAGGAAGAATTCAGGGAGGAGGGGAGAAAAGAGGCCCATGATGTGAGGGAGGGATGCATGCAAAAGAGGCCTGTATTGGAATAAGGATTGCGAAAGAGGCAAGAAAGCTCAAATTAGCTTAATGAAAGAGGCTTCAAAAAGGAGCAATAAAATCAAGGGCACTTAAGTTGCAGGCAATGAATAAGGGCAGAAAGAAGAAATGGATTAAAAGTGAATAGAAGGAGGCGAGAAGACGAGGAGGAGGCAGAGGAGGGGGTAGTTCTGGAGGTACATCAAGAAAGCTCAGGCTAATTGTGCCTCTGTGGTCTGCAGTCTTCACACTTTTCTTTTGAATCCTCTAATCTCTCCACTGTCTTATCCCCTCCTGAGTCCTCCCTCTGTTACACATCGTCCTCCCAAACCTTCTCCTCCCTTGTGTGGCTGTTGTGTAACTCTGCAGTGACTGAGCAGCAGCAGCAGCAGCAGCGGTGGTGGTGTTGATGCGATTGATCAGCAGTTTTAGTGCCAGGATGCTCTTATTGTAATAAATGAGCTTGGAGCCATTGAAACCTAGCACTGAGTGCTTTTGTGGGAGAGCAGGGATCACACACACACACACACACACACACACACACACACACACACTGCACCACACTCCAATGATGTAATGCTGAATAACCCTAAATGCTCTTCAACTTACCGCTCGTCTAATTTATGATTTTCTCCTTTTCCATGCTTGAGTCCTGTGAGCCCTATACAGACACTAAAGTTGATGAGACAATTTTTAACATTATTGTTAGAGATTCTCTGGAGTAGTCGTGAGCAACTTTTTTTTTTAGAAGAACACTCGCTTTAAAATAATCTAGGGATGCCCAATCATTTTTTTCATAAGTTTGTACCTTTAGGTGTTTTTTTTCTCAGTAATCAATGTGAGGATTACAGTTGATAAAAAATAGGATAGTGACCACTGCCAGTTTCCAAAAGTTATTGAATGTGGGGATGGACACTAAGGTCTGGTGCCAAAAGGCCTCTGATACTACATCACAACATAGAAACTCAAACATTATCACATGGGCTGTGACAAAAGTAATCAATGCTTCACAACAACAATTGTACTGCTCTTTATGTCCTGTTCATACTCTAAGCTTTACTTTCTGTGATTTACTTCATCCCTCTAACTTACGGTGATTCCCAAATCTTAATAAGGGAACTTCCAGTCACTAAAACTGCGTTTCCACAAAGCAATCTGGCTCATTTCGGTTTGGTACACAATTACTGGTGTTTCCAGTGTTGGATAAGGAGAAAAGGTAACCAAATAACCTACCAGTGCCTTCCCACTTTTTGGCACTCCTCTGAAGGAGTGTGGAGGAGTGCACCAAACTGGCCCTGAAAGGTGGAGCCAAAAGCACTGCAGTCTGTTGATTGGTAACAAAAATCATCAATTCTCATTCGACAGCAGCCAAAACGAAAACACATACCTGGCCATTTTGAATAAGCCGTGTATTAAGAGTAATTTGTCCTCTAAAGTATGTCCATGTAAAACAGTGCTCCACGGAGTACTGGAGTGCTGGAAGTCCTCCATTGTTGTTTGTTTACAATCGTACTCTACTTCAGACTGCTTAACTGCGTCACGCTGCTGTGGCTTCACTCATTTGCATAGCCAGCGCCACCCTCCTCTCCCGGCTCACATCCCTGCTCTAAAGTGAGGGTACAGCTGGCAGTGGAAACGCAAACAAGATCAGAGTTAACCGCTCCAAACCGTACCGAACTGTACTGAACCAAGCCAGACCACTCAGTGGTAACGAGGCAAAAGACCGGGGAGTATGCTGATTACAAGGGTTTACGAGATTACAGTACTGTACACCATGTTGTGCCTGTTCTGACATTTGTGACAAATGAAGTGCACCCTCCCTTCTGTCACAGCACAGCACAGCAGTAACCATACTCCAAATGTTGAACTTAATGCTTTAGTTTTCTTTCAAAAAAAGCATTTTGCTAAACTTCATTTATAGGTTCTCCTTCTTTAGAATCTTTTTATCTTGACTCTTTTTATACATTGTTTAACTGTTTTTGTTATACCCTGTAGCACTTTGAGATTGCGAACATGTAAAGTGCAATACAAATGAAATGTATTATTATTATCATTATTATTCTACTCACGAAACAAGAGTGTAGCTCACCCTGGAAACTGAGCATGCTGTATGTGCTCTGCTTTGAGAGGTAACAGTTTCAAGCAGCATGCATGTCTGCAGCCAGCACTCAGCCTCCTGCCTGTCAACATCTGAGGCTTGACTGTCTGCTCTGTAAGACTTCTGGGCTGCATTTTATAGTCAAAGCTTGGTCTACTTTGTTAAAAAAAAAATCAGTCCTCTAACTGTGTTTCCACACTGTTTTTCTTTTCTGATGTAGTTTCTTCGGCAATTCTTTAGTAACTAATGTAACTGACAAAGTTGTTTAACCCTTTCCCCAGGTCTGCTCTTTGCTTATTTCATCAAAAAAACAGGCTTCAATCATGTAATCTTTCAAACTTGCTATTTTGATGATTAAAAAAGAAATCATTGGTGATATTTATAAACTAGAGTTATCTTTTCCTGTCTGCCTTTCTCAGCATGCAGTTTTTATGCTGGTTAGGCACTTTTTTACTGTAAATAAGATTTATTTTGAAGCAGAATCCTGCAAATCCTTATAATAAGTAAAACCACCTCTGTGCACGTATGTTGAGAAGCCTTTTAAACAAAGAGTGACTACGTAATATTTCCATGTATGATGGAGTTGAGCACGTGACTTTTCAACCTTTCTATATTATCAGTCCTAAATCAGTAATCAAACACAAAGAAAAACCAATTTTTAGATCATCAGAAAATAATTTTCAGAGTCTGGAATAGAGCTGTGGTAGCCCCTCAGTGCTGTATGATTATTGATTATTTTGAAAAATCTGTGGATGTTGTTAGAACATTGATGAATAATCATGCCTAACAATTGTGATCTTAGTATTAATCAAAATAAGCAAGATCATTATTTTTTTCCATAATCAAGCAACCCTGACTTTAGGGTCTCTTCATAGTTAAGCACTCTGGACTCATATCTATAAAATATTCGAAACATTTGTTGGATATGATTTATTTAACTCGACAGAGGTGAGAATGTGAGCTCAACTATGTTTTCCTTGTGCATGACAAGACATTCCCAAGCCTTCACCACTATCTCTGGCTGAGGATTGAGTGGCTTAATCTGGACAGGACATCCTAACACACAACAAATATTCAATGATACACATTACTCTATGGTGAACATAATGTTTTATCATATCAGACATGCTTCTTGTCCTGTACAAGATGTCTGCATGTGCTGTCGTTATCCTTTTAGCACAGTTCAGCCTAACGGCAATGATCCTCTTCTTGTAACTCTGTTTATGTGCTGCTTTCAGTCTTTGTGGTCTGCATCTACCTCTCTTTCTGTCTCTCTCTCTAACCAGACATTATTTTCCTCTGCAACAGCTTTATTCATAAAAAACAAATCCAGGCTTTACAAACAAAAGCTTCACCTCACCTTTGCTGTATCTTGTGTTTACACCCACGCACTCTCACACACAGATCCCGGAGCACAGTCCCCTCAGGCCAAGCAGACGGTTGAGGCTGCCGGCTGGAGGGAGGCGATAAACATCACACTTTATCATAGTAAAGTCATTCCAGTGTCACCTCTGAGTCTGCTCAGAGACGCTTTGAGGCATCACACCTGTCATTTCCTTTACATTTAATCATTCTCACAAACAATTTCACCACCAATTAGCACTTTTCCTAACAGAGAGGATGCTGAAAAATGCTGCATAGCATGTAAGTGACTCACTTGCCAGCATTGATGGTGCCTCATTGTTTTTGGTGATTGTCCTTGCAGCAGCACCTGGTTTGAGGTCAAGAGTTTAATGTGTGGTATTTAGTGGGCTGTTTATTAGCATTACAAGGCTAACAAGTACATGAACAATGGTGTAAAAAAGTGGCATGTTTATTGTTTCCCAGCAGTCAGCATATTTTTTAAATTTGTTTTTAATACAGTTTTTCAGACTTTTGTAGCTTTTATTTTGTTAAAATGCCGTCTTTGTTTTTTTTTTTATTGGTTTAAGTGTTTTTATGGTTTTGTTAATGGCTCAAGAAAGATCCAAGTGAATTCTTTAAAAAAAAACCCAAGAAAATTGTTAGAAAGGGACAATAATTTTAGCTTCTGTTGTCAACGAGCCATTGGAAATTGAAACTGATGTGCCGGGGTTTAAATATAAGGATAGGCTATTTTTCATGCATTAATAAAAAAACAAAAAGTTGATGGTTGATGTGTTCCCATAAAGCCAAATCTTTACTTTAAATTCAGTTGAAAACAAAAACTAATCACATTCAAGGTTTAACATAAGCAATCTTGATTAACATGTGTGTCAAAGATTAATTTCTGTCTTTGCATGTAGCAACAGACAACTGACTATATGAAATTCATATATAATATTCTAGATTTTCTCCATTTGATGAACAGATTAACTGTTAAGGAGAGACCATATGTCCTTGAGATGAGTGCTTCCCTGTATTTTTCTCCTTGGAGCCCCCCCAGTAGTCATTGTCTTGCACAAAGACTCTTAAAGAAAGTAAGCCCTTAGTGTGTCATTTATGTTTTAGATTTTATATGACAACCCTATTCTGAAAACCCCAAGGGCCTGGCCCTCCCTCTCAGCACTCCCCCCTGGTTGGGAACCAAGTCTTTGGGGCAGGGATGGACAACTTTGATGACCAAAAGGGCCTCATTAAATTACCGTCATTACCAGCAGGCAAATTTTTACAATCTGAGGGATTCTAAAAGAGACAAAATATATAACCCTGTCAAGTTACATTATTAACATTTTTAAAAGCTAAAAATCTAATGGGCTAATCACACAATTCAAGCCAGTTTAGATACTTTCTTGTATCTAAAGTACAGAACATTATCTGCTTTTCATGTATTTTATCAACATTTTTTTATTTGGACAAATTCATAAAGGGGTGTTTCACTAAAAAATATAGCCCATGTAGCTTTTTTTTCCTTGGTAATTTATAGTTTTTATTTGTATGGCAGATTATATAATGAACCACTGGGCTTCACTCTAAAAAGCTATCAACATTTGACAAAGGGGTTTTCAAACAGGCTTTCCCATATTGACAAAATTCCACCCCAGAATGGTCAAATTCAAGCATGTCTTCAGCTTCTGCCTCAGAAAATGTAAACTGAATTCTTTGCATGTGTGCTGAAAACACCCAAACACACACAGGAGGTCTACTTTAGATTTAAATGGCATTAATGGCTCCTCAGCCCTATTCTTAGCCCTAAATCTGTCTCACCCGTCAGGCGCTGACAGGAGTTGCGTTGTGTCGGTGGAGTCTGGTTTGTGTTCAGCATGTGGAGGAATAATATATGTGTGTATATATAGCAGCTTAGATAGGACATGCTGCTGAAACATGAGACCCTCCTCGGGACCGTGAGGAAGAGGGAAAGTGGCTCAGGTCGATAACCATCTTCATGGATGTACCGCTAACTTGTGTTTTTCTTCTTCGCCTTTTTACGCATTTCTACATCGTTTAATGCCGGTTTATGCCGCTGAATCGGAGCAGAAGACGGGATATAGGCGTGAGCAGGAAGATAGAGGAGGTCCAAGTTTCCTGTGTGTGTTTTTTTGCATGTGGTCAGGAGTAAAAGAGCGGTGGTTTACGTCAGCGCGGCGGCGGACACAAAGCCGACCCAGCCTCAGCCGGACTGCGCGTAAAAACCACCACATTTTGTCCAACTTGCCGCTTCAGCAAGTCAACGAGACGAGCTCCTTTTTTTGTGTGCTTTAATCGAAATGCCAGCAGTCTGAGGACTTGGCGTTGAAGGAGGAGGAGGAGGAGGAGGAGGAGGTGGATGAGGACTGGAAAGAAACGATAGACGGATAGAAGGAAGGTGTTGGAGGAGTGAGAGAGGACTGCGAGGAGCAAGTCCAGCATTGTTCCGTGTTTTCTTACATAGCTCTGCAGACGTCCACACACAGACAGACAGACGCACGGCGGGGTTTGTTTCTTCAGAGGTGAAGGAGCAGAAACACCGTCAATTCTGGATTTCTTTATCCGCTTCTTGTCGTCCAGGATGAGGTTTAAAAGGAACGGGTCCTATACGCTGAATAGGTAAGAGGCTGCTGTAATGAGGCGGTAACTTCTCAGTATGATCCCACATATGAGCAGCGGGGAGATGGGGCTTTGTTATATGCTGAGCTCATAAATCTGCTCACTTCCTGACTTTAGATTCACTCCATTGCACTCTGTTGTCTTTCTCTTTCTAGGATGCAATATCTCACAATCTCTGCAATAGTAGACTTTATGGCAGCATAAGCATTTTTTCAATATTGCCAGTGTTCTGCAGAGGGAAAAAGTGTCACTGCATTATTTTATCTCTCAGTGATGTACTTTTGAAATGGAAAATTAAAACAGAGTTATTCCAAGCATATTTCTTTAGGGATAATCGTGAACACTGATTAACATTTGAATCAAAAAGTGTGATATTAACTTGCTTTACTGCCAAAGTGCAGATTTGACTGGAATATATTCGACACTTGTAGTAATGTTAAGGTTAGACAGATGTCACATCTGTTATAATGTTGGAGGCAGCATATACTGTATGACCATTGTTGAAGTGGGGACTCCGTATCTCTTTTCGCTAACTAACTGATGAAATCAAATTGGATCATTGTGTTTTATTTTTATTGTCATCATATTTGAGTTTTAAATTCTGGTATTGTGACTAGGGGTGGGAATTGATCAAGTGTTGTTGATGCGTAGTAACGGTGCACCATTGAAAAAATCAGAGCCAGTGCCAGTAATGATGTTTGAATATTGATTAAGCCAATACCGATGTTGTTTCCGATGTTTCTCTAATGTTTCTTTTAGTGTAATTCTCCCAGAGTTCTAATGTTATTTCTCATTTTGATAGATATGTATGCTATTCTTGGAGCAGTATCACCGCCTGACAAATCAAAGTGTAGTTCATTAAATAATAAAATGCTATTTTATTTGTTTCACATCTATTTGTAGCACAGGTGGACTGTAAACATCAAAAGAACAGGTTAATTTTTGTGAAGAAGATGCTTTGTAGTAAAAAAAAAAAAAGATATCTGCATCAATATTGGTATCAGAGTTAGGAAATATCAGCATTTTGGATATCTGCAAAAATCTGATGTTGTTCATCCCTAAATTTTAATAATAAAAACAGGTCAGTTTGCCAAACATATAATTTCTTCTGTCCATGATAAAGTATTTTCTCAGAATTAGCAGTTAACTGTGCTTGATGGTGGCACATAACAAACATCTGAAACTGATATTTGCTCACGCCATATTCATTTGCCCACGGCTGGTATTCTTATTGATTTCCTCACTGATTTCTGTGAATTTCCCTTGTATCAAAAAAAATGTGTTTTAGGCGTATACATTTGCCTTATCTACACTGCTGTATCAAGCATTAGCATTTACACCCCTTGGACATTTTGTCACAGCTATGAATGCCACTACAGGTAGACAGAATGGGGGATAATAATTTACTGATTGTGAAGTTTAGGCTTTCACTGTATGAGGAAAAAATATTATACACATCTATTCAGTACCATTATAATGGTAGTACGATTAATTAATATCAAGTCATTTGTATTAGCTCAGTGATTGTTATTTGCAATGGGTAAATGGTGATTGAAAATAGAATGAGCCTTATTATTTTTAACACAAAGTTTTATGGATCAAATATGAAAAATGTATAGGTTCCCAATTTAAAAATCATTACTTGTTAACATGAACTAATTTTCCTTTTTTACTATAATAATTTAAAGTCTGGCAATGCATTTTATTGTGAAAGCTTGTAATGACATGAGCTCACTTTTACTACTTTGGGTGTGTTTTAAAGTCCTATTATTATTAAGAAGGTAATTCAGTACTGCGACTTTGTATTAGGTTGCTCTTTTTTGATGAGAATGAAGAACAACGTCCCTTAAAATCTAGTAAGAGGATATGATTAGAATATACAATGAGCCAGTTCATTTCAAAGCCTCTAGATTTCCCCAGTGTGGTGTCCACGTGTTCCTGAGTAACCTGTTCATCCCGCTCTAAGGAGGGGTGGGTGCTCTCTTTTGTTTCCCTTCCTTTATTAAGGGACAAGAAGCAAAATGATCTTTCCCCCCCTCTCCTTATTTGCCTCTCTCTCTCTTTTCCTCTCTGTCTCCCTCCCTCATTATCTCGCTCTCTCTTTCCCCACCACAGAAATACCCCCTTGTGGGCACCCCATCACCTAGCAACTTTCTATGTGTGTAGCAGGGTGAGTGATGTTCCCCCTAGCTCACTTTCCCTCAACATGATTGTAAACTACCTCAACTATTCACATCCTGTCTGGGCATTTTTAAAACCTGGTCACAAGATTAGTCTTCCTGCTGCCCAGTGGTCAGGTTTCCCCCTCCTTCCTTCAAGTTGTCTCTCCAAGTCGTAAGTTCATGAGGTAGAAAAGTTTGTCCCTCTGCCAGACTTTGGCAATACATTGACATTTAAAGATATCCTAATATATTTTAAAGAGAGAAATTGGTTTAGACAATATTGCATGTATCAATTAAGAATATTTTGATGTTAATAGAAAAGATAGTTGCCAGGTCTGATGCTCTTTGCAAAAGTAGTTCACAGTCAGAGTCACTTACAGCAATAGGCTTAATGACCACAAGATAATTAACTTGAAATATATGGTCCAAAGAAAGAAGTGTCATTTTTATGCATTTTCATGTGCTGCATTTATAAATAAAGTGAAAATCATATGATTTGATATCTGTTTGAACCACTGCTGTTAAAAAAAGCCCTCAACACTAGTGCACAATTTTGCAGCAGTTTTTCCTCCTGCAATCTATTTATTCAAATGAATTTTTCAGATAAATGCTGTTTATTTATATGTGCCTTTCCAAAAATGTTCAAGTGAATTCGCATTGAGCAGACCCATGTTTTTAACCTCTAAAAGGCCATGGTTTGGCTATACTGAGTGTCTTTATTAGCGGTTCCCTAAAGACACATATATATGAAGTAGTTCTGCCATTAAAAGAAAGCCAAAGAAAAGAAAAGAAAAACATTGAACCGTAACACCACTGTATTTGCAAAGTGTCTTCTAATGTGTAGCTTATATATTTTACATGCAGGGGAAACACAAACTCTGCATTCAGTGTGGTCAGTTCACAGTGAGCTAACTGATGTTGCAACACAGACTTACTCATACTTTTCAAAGCTAATGATAACATGCTTATGTTAGCTTATTACTTAGGTATGTTGTGATATTGAACATTTTTTGTTCCTCGCTTCACAAGCACTGGTAATTTGATTCAAACACATCAGCACACATGAAATTGCCCTTACGTCTATGGGGTTTTATCCTTGCATTGGTGTGAGGAGAGTTTTTTTTTCCAATAATATGCTATGTTAAAATACTAAGGGTGACATTTTGCCATAGTGTATTCATGTTTATCTGTTTTCCTGCAGTTATCATATGATGGTAACTTGCCTTTTGTATAGAGATGAAAATTAAAAAGCCTGTGTCGTTACCCCACACAGTGACCATTGCTTGTTAACACTCTCTGCCCTTTATGCTGACCATGAGACTAAAGATTAAAATTCAGGTGTTTGACTACCTTTCATCTATTTATGGAAAATTAAATCAAGATATGATCTTTGGTCCGTATCACCCAGCACCACTTTCTGCCATCTGTACAAAGCTCTCTTGAACCCAGCCCAAATGACTGTTGCAGCGGATGTCTCGCTTTTATTCATCATCTGGATTTTTATGATAACAACCAAAAACTTGAACAAACCACAAAAACACATTCATATCATGAGTGTGACGGATGATTTAGTATTTGTTTCATTTCTCACGCTTTTCCGCCACCACTCCTTTCCTTTGCCTTGTTTTGAACTTCCGCAGCACTTAACACACACAAGCACACTCAAACCCACTTCCCGTCCTGAAACACAAAGAGAGCTAATGAGTTACGAACAATCATCTCACCCCACGTAGAACGATGTTATCGCCTTTACACCCCTCCTCCCTTTTCTGTTTTCACTTAGGAAGTGTGTGTTACTACTTCATTGTGTATGATGGTGCTACATGTGTGAGCTGTTGCTTTTGTATGCGTGTGTGTGCAGGTGAGAGGGATGAGGTAATTAAAGGGTGAAAGGGAGAGCCTGTTGTTTGCAGCTCCTGGTGACAGGCCTCCAGGGATGAGAAGAAGAATTAGGAGGTGGAGGAGATGCTGAAGGTGGAGGAGGAGGGTTGACGTCATAGGATGTAAAAGTGCTCCTCAGCTCTGCTGCAGTTCGTCTTTTTCATCCTCTTATCTCAGAGAGAAGTGGAGGACAGAGGAGGTGCAGTGTTGTTTTGCAGATTGAACAGATATCAGTGTCTTTTTTTGAATAAGATAAAGGGTTGGGCATATATATATATTACATTATATTAATTTATTATATAAAATAGAGATTAAATAGTTTCCAGGCCTAATTTGCATGACAGATGCTGTATATTTTAATAAATAAATGGTAGTGTGCCTACTGACATGGAATGGTTTTATTTAATTAAATTAACATTTTAATGAACAGTTTAAATCTTTTATTATGATATGTGTTTGAAAACAATGAAACAAAAACATAGGTCCCAACACCTACTCTTAGGTGATCTATTGATTACAATAATAATACTGTAGGCAGACTCATGTATTGGAGAGGATCGCGAGTTGCACTCATTTTTCTAAATGTTGCCATTTTTTTGGAATTTGAAAGGTTTTGCATGCATGCTAGAAATCCTTGAACTTGCTTTTTTAATTTTTAATTTTGATTCAGTCTTTTCAACCTTTTCACAGAGTCCAGACTTCAAAAATAGCACTTGAAAATGCTTGAAACAGGGATTTTCCATTATAAGGGAGAAATTTTAACGCAACAGTTCAGTTAGAATAAAGGATAATTAAAATAAGTGTATGCTGGGGGGAGACTTTTGTTTATGTTTCTTTGGTTCTGGAAAAAAATACAACTACTTCAAAGTTCTGAGTTCTCAGTTTTGTCTTTGCACATTGACATAATTCATTTTATCTGGAAGGTGCTGGAAAAGCTTGAAATTATCCCTGAAAGTGCTTGAAAAGCGTTAATATTAAAGATTGAATAAGATGTGTAATCTCCAATTTAAGACATTGCTCTTTTTAAGGTTTAAACTATGACTTGAGATCATTGTGTTTCTTTATCTTTTAATATCATCAATTACTTTAAATAATGAGATGTTTCTGTATTGAAACACAATGTAATAGAGAATACAAAGCTTTGACAACCTCATTATGCAGAGTTGCGGCTAATGTTCTTGTTCTATTTAGATGGTGTGATGGAGCACAGTCGTATAAAAATATGTACTTCTGGGAAGGGTTGGAAACAAGTACCAGCTGCCTGCTGAAAGCCGGTGTAATTGATCATTGGCAGGTGAAAAAGGTCAACACCAGCCACAGTGGCCTATAATGACACAGCCCTTATAGAGACTCCAGCGATACTTAAAATAATAATTATGGGTTCTGGTGGATATTTTCAAAACCAGCTTAGTACAAACTAAAATTGATTAAGAATGATAAGTCTAATTTGATAATGAACAGCAAAAGAAAGCCTTCAATATCTCATACAGCAACACAGCTTCAGCTGGTAAACAATGTGAGGATGATTTGTAGAGCGCTAATGTTAGCAGTGCTGGCACCGCCAGCTTTTAGTTCTCATATCAGTCAGTGGTCTGTATGTCTGTGTTGAATGTGATAACCTGCCACTTTGGTTATATAATTATAGGTCAGTTGAAGCTAACAAAGCCTAAGTACAGCTTTATCTCTAAGTTTAGGCCAAATTATTGCCAAACAGTGCTGTTCCAAAAAGGTTGCTGTTAGTGCTTAACATTTGTTCCTTAGCATTCGCTGTCCTTTGTTCACATCAGACTTAGAGGGATTTTTGGCAAGAAAGCAGCAGCCAGTACCCTTAGCTACAGAGGTAACTATTAGTAGGCGCCTGCTTTACAATTTAGACAGAGCACTTGACTGGGATTTTTGGCCTGTATCGAAGAAAGAAGAAGCTTTATTTATATAGCACTTTTCATACATCGGAAAATGCAACCCAAAGTGCTTAACAAAATAAAACGGAATGAAATAACAAAAACATACAACGATATATATAGACCCCCCCCACCCCATACACACACATACGCCCAGACTCGCACACACGCTCACACTCACACATACAGTAAATAGACTAGTAACATGGCCTGGCACTGAGGTGAGGAGAAGCCACCTATGGGTGGCCATCCACACTGAGAGGTACCAAAGTCCACAGCCACAGGGAGCGCCGCCAGGAAGACGTCCCTGTGGGACCAGACTCCCAGTGTGGAGGGCCCCCATTAGGAAACACTGGAGCTAAAAACAAGAAGATTAAGACAGTGGAATAAAAACAGGCAATAATGATAAAATGTCTAGAAATGTGAGGGTTTAGGAAATTTTAAAAGTAATAAAATGCACAAGATTTAAAATATGTAAGAATTAAAGTAAATAAAATAAAGTGTAAAAAAAAAAAAAAAAAAAAATAGTAATAATAATAATAATAATAATGAAAAATTAAAGATTAAAGACATAAGAATAGTAAAATATGAGAAATAAGAGAATAAAAGAAATCAGTTAAAAGCCAAATTTAAAAAGGTGAGTCTTTAGCTTCCTTTTAAAAATATCTGCAGTCTCTGCGGCCCTGAGGTTCTCTGGGAGGCTGTTCCACAGATGAGGGCCATAATGGCTGAATGCAGCCTCACCATTGGTTTTTGTTTTAACTCGTGGTATGACTAAAAGGCCAGTGCCAGAGGACCTCAGGGTCCGCGAGGGTTGATATGATAAAAGCAGTTCAGATAGATAAGATGGTCCAAGACCGTTAAGACATTTATAAACTAATAAAAGAACCTTAAAATCGATCCTGAAGCGGACAGGGAGCCAATGCAGCGATTTTAAAACTGGTGTAATGTGCTCCCGCCCTCTGGTCCTTGTCAGCACGCGTGCGGCTGAGTTTTGTAATATCTGTAGATTATTAATACTCTTTTTGGGAAGACCAGAGAGCAGGGCATTACAGTAATCTAAACGACAGGAAATAAAAGCATGCATCAGCACCTCTGTGCTGGCCTGAGAGAGAAATGGGCGGACTCTGGCTATATTCTTAAGATGGTAAAAACCTATCTTTGTAATATTTTTTATGTGTGGAACAGAAGAAGACAGACAAAAAGTGTTACCCATGATAAATCAAGTGCCAGCTATTTTATAATTCAAATGCAATGTTAAGTCAGCTATCTGCGCACATCTCAAGTTTTGACAAATAAAAGATGAATTATGTATTTGCCCTGAAGCTAAAAGAAAAAAAAAAAATGTGATATGGTGGTTGATTCACATCACCCAGTGCTGTTGTCTATTGTAGTGCACAGCAGGGTTGGCTGAAAATATTGCTGTTAAATCTCTTTGTTTAGAAGTCCTTTGATTCCTTTTTGCTCTTTCTTCTTTTGACAGAGTAAGTGCAGTAAGTCTTCTGTCTTCCCACTTCTTCTCAGCCTGTGTCATCTCAGGTCTTTTTCCCTGACAGGCTACAGTATTTTTTTTATCACTCCAGAACAAAGCCAGAGTGTTTGACATTGAGCACCAGTTCTCAGCTCAGTCCCCTGCCTTTGTCACAGCCATTTTAACCTGTGTTGCTCCTGTCCGGCACTCTCTGCAGCCTTCGATTACAGCACCACCTGACCACTGCAGTCCTCGTGTGTGTGTGTGTGTGTGTGTGTGTGTGTGTGTGTGGGGGTGTGTGTGTGTGTGTGTGTGAGAGCACGCTGACTTGCTGTCTGTGTGTAAAGGGGGGGGGTAAAAAGGAGAGGACAAAAGGGAAGTGATTGCTTTTATTGAACAATGCAGGGAAAAGAGAGAGAGAGATGCAATGAGGCCCATGAATCAGTCTGTGTCCTTCACCTTAAATGCCCATACCATAACAACAGCACGCTGCAGTGATTGGCTCTCTTCCTGGGGGCTTGTTCTTGCTGTAGCCCCTCCCATCGAGTACCTCTGCATCTTTTGTGTGAATGGAGAGTCGCTATTGTTACATAACAGTCTCAAACGATGATTGTGCATCTTTTTAGTTGCAATATGTTGACCTGAGTTGACAATTAGCCATGTGCTGGTCTCAATGAGTCACACATCACCTCAAGCGCAGAAGGCTGCACTGATTAACCCTCCAACTTACTCTCAGATTTGGCAAACAGAAATGTGTGTTTGGTCTGCGTGAGGATGGGTGGAGATAGGATGTTCAGCCCTTGTTTAGGATGTGTACAGATGGCTGAGATTGCTGCCTCCCAGGGACTGTGCCCTCTCTCTCTCTCTCTTTCTTTCTCTCGCTGTGTCCCTCTGTCCATCTCTCGTTCTCTCTCTCTCCTGCAGTCCACCCTGTGCTGCCCAGCAGTCAGCAGTTTGTTTATGGGACTCTGTTTGCCAAGCTAATCTTCCCGCCTTTCAAGTGGAAGCCAGTGAGCGGACGCAGGAGAGAGTGAGAGAGAGAGAGAGAGGGAGAGAGAGAGAGAGAGAGAGAGAGAGAGAGAGAGAGGGAGCGAGCGAGCGAGCGAGCAAGAGTGTGAAAGTGAGGCAGGCAGTTGCAGTAGTTGGAAAGGAGAAAGAGAGAAACATGCTGAAAGACGTAAGTCTGGGCTCGTGGATGCTTTTATTTTGATGTGTTTGCTTAACGTCCTTCGTGCTAAAGTCCTTCTGTCCGTCCGACTCTGTCCGGTGTGACCTGCGTCAAAGCCAGAGGCCTTTCCTGTTTGGTCACACAGGCTGCTATGCTGGAGCTGCTGCACCTGTAGGTGATTTTGCATAAGAGGGGAACGCAGACGTGGATGTGAAGAGGAAGGAGGTTGCTTCAACACTGGCCGGATGGGGGTTCTGGTGTGCTGCGACTGCTTCTTCTACCGGTAGTTACCCAAGTCTCTCATTCATGCCTCTTTGACCTCTACGTCTTTGCTGTTGTTTGTTGTTGTTTACACTTTTTGTTTTTGTATGCTTTACCTTACTTTGTCAGACCTTCATGTACTTCTCCATCCCTCTTGTCACTCAGTCTGTCTGCTCTGCTGCTGTGGTATTGTGGGAGACATTTGAGGACAGTGCTGCTGTAGCAGGCAGAGATTCTGCTGTAGTCAGACACTCGGCGTGCCTCGACTTGTGGGAGGGGAAGAGGAGGAGGAGAAGGGAGGAAGGAGGGAGTAAGGACAGAGGGGCTGTGGTGGCATCTTGCCAGCCTCCTATAGCTGACCAGAGGGGAGGACAGTGAGGAGTAGCTGGTTACAGGATCTGGTGGGAGGGCAGGATAATTGGACAAAAATGAAATCAGTCCAGAAGACAGACCTGTCCGTCCCTGGCAGCACAGCTCTGTTTGTTTGGACACAGTGTTCCTTCACAAGAGATGTGGCCTTTATGCTTTTGCTCTGTTTTGGATGTCTGTGGAGCACTGACCTATTCGACTTTACTCTTTTTTCACTTGTTGCAACCTAAGTTAACTTTTTACCTGAAAAAACGCAAGATGTTGGAGAAATCTGACAGACTCCAGGCACTTGTGGAGCAGGATATAATGCAGTAGAAAGTAGGAGTATTTGGTTTAGTTTCAGCTCTCTTGCAGGCTGAGCAGAAAGGATCTGGTTCCCCTCTCTTGTGGTTGAGGGGTGAGCCTGCCTAAGCCTCACTGCTGTGTAAAGTCTAAATATAACTCTGGTCCTCTGAGGAGCGTTTTGATGGTGAGGGTAAAATTGTAGCTGTAACTCCGTCACACACAGCACAGCTGGAGTAGATTAGGCCTTGCTGTGATTCAGGACTTTGTTTACACTCCTCTGCCTTTCTGTGAATAACAGCCTGTCTGTGTGTGTGTGTGTGCGTGTGTCTTGATGTGCACATGTGTGATTTACTGTAGGCTTTGCTGAAACACACAGAAGCCTTGTAAACGTTCAGCTTGTGCCGGCAGTACTTATGTTGATTATGCTGGGGTGGGACCTGAACACAGCACTAATGTCTCACAGAGTCATTAAGCCAAAATGGGCCGTCATGTCTATTTTTAGAATTTCCTCTTTCATCAGCCAATCAGAAGGCTTTGCGGTGATGTTATATTGCTTGACTGATGTGTGTTTTGAGGCACATGCATCCAAACAGGTCCTTGTTGACCCTGGCCGGGGCCAGCCCTCACTCCCAGAGCTCCGGTGTTTCAGCTTTCAACAGTTGCATTGTGTGGAGTACAAACTGGCTGCCAGCTCTGCGTCCATAAGTGTCAACTCTGATTATGATCATGATGTTTTGAACTGTGTCACTGTGCGATATAAAGCTACATTTTTGGTCTTTCATGCATATTATTATGTATATTTATATGCATTTAGCAGTAGAGACTTTATTGATTGCATTTGTGCAAATCAAACTGAGCCAAGCAAGGACTTGGAATCAGAACTGGTTCTCAACTGAAACCACTTAAAAATTTTTGAGGCATCAATACCATTTGCCTATCCGATGTGTGTGGCTTTAAAACAGTGACATAACACTCTTGCAATAAAGACAACAAAGGAGTCAAGGAAGTAATTATGGTAGCAGGGATGGGTACAGAAATCTGGTACCAATGTAGTTCTAGTACCAAAATATCCAATACCCAGGAACCAAAACATGACTAAGATTTAGGTGCCTCACTTAAGTGCTCTTTTCTAACTTTTAAGACAAAGATAGTAAACCTTCTTTGCCAGCTCTGTGTAGTGATCTGCGCTGGCCATAGATTTTTTTGCCATGGTCTGTGTGTGAACCATGGCTAAATATACAAATGTACCATTATGCCTCACCTTTCATCACTTAATGTCTACATTTAAAAACTGTCTGTAGTCCGTCTCTGTAATCTCCATATTCATATTTACATGTGGTGCCACGTGTCTTTTTCAAATACTTAATCTTACTGAATCAGTTTTCCCTCTTAGCCCTTCTTGAACCAAACAGTTTATGGGCAACAACTTTCACAGATGGAGTTCTCATCCGGTTTTTGTTCATTTGTGTCGTTTTTCCTCTACAGTGCTATATGAGTTGTGTCAGTGCACAATCACAGCACGAAACAGGAAATTCAACTTTTCTCTCAGTTATGAGGCTGAATGTTTCTGTTTCCTTTTTGATGTGTTATTTTTGACATGTTGCTGAAAAGCAGACCCCAGGGCTTCATCACACAACAGAAACTGGTGTGTTTCTGCTTTTGGAGGATCAGTTGATGAACGTTAAATGTGCGGCATGTGGAAACAAAAGTCCTGAGTGTCTTATCATACTGTGTGCGCTGAATTAGTTGAGCAGGCTGCATAGTTTTCCATGTGCCTCTCATTAAGCTATCTTTGGCTGCGTCACAGAGCTGAGATGTTCAACACAACAAGGACACCGTTCAGCACCAAATAAAACCCAGAAGCAACTCACCCACATCAGTCCAGCAGACTCATTGCTGATGTAGATGCCCATCTTCTCTCCACACAGACAGCAAAACAACTGCCAAACTTTTTGGAGTGTTAGTTCGAAGATAATTGAAAATGCATTGTAAACCATGGTAGGAAGCAGATGTTGAAATGTGTGTGCTTTAAGCTACTTAAGCTACATGGGTTGTGCAGATGTAAGCTGCTGGGGTATCAGTACCTCATTTCTGCCTTTTTGACAGTACTCATCAGTACTGCACTCTATAAAGATACTTGAGTAAACACTTAGGTTTAAAATGTTTTACTTGATGTTATGTGATCACAGCAGTTTAGCTCCAGTCGTGGGGACTTCTTATCCATAAGGTAACAGATCTCAACAATAGGATCAACAATTGTACTATAGTGCCAAAGTGTAGGTGGGTATAAGTATACCAGCCCACCAAAGTATTGTCTCTGTGTGGTGTTACAGTAATTCTGTTTTTTTTATTTGTCTGCATGCTTACACTGCTGAGTGCAGACTGTATTTAGCTTCTTGCTGTTAAAAAAAAAATACTATAGCAGGTGCCTGTTACTTAAGCTTTTGTTGTCATTGTATCAAAACGGTCAGTATGACTCAACCTTTACAGACTTGACTTGAAGTTTAGAATCAGGCATAATGACAGCTATACTTGCT
Organism: Cetoscarus ocellatus; assembly: GCA_037902135.1. Lineage (NCBI taxonomy): Eukaryota > Metazoa > Chordata > Actinopteri > Labriformes > Labridae > Cetoscarus > Cetoscarus ocellatus. Next base: position 563,460 of record JBAMNC010000264.1, read on the forward strand.
ACTTCACACCCAACCCAGCATATGTGAATTGTCTACTACACCATCCAAACTCTGCCTTAGACATACCGTATCCAGTGGATTCACCTTTAACCAAGCTGCTGAAAATAGAAGAGCAGAGATCAGGGAAACCTTAATAACTTCATAAATGATCTCCCTAGTTGATTTGTTGAATCCCTCACTGGTTCTTAGGATTTACCCCTGATTTCAGGCCACATAGTGGTGTGATCCTTGGCTGTTTTCTAAACTCTAAACAATATGATAATGATGAGAACAGCTAAACTGTGCCTGAGGCGTCTGATGTATTCTGTCAGATCACGTGTTACATTTGACTCTCATTGAGAAGAAACCGTCACTGTGAATAAAAGGGAACTGTTCACTCTGACTCGACTGACCGTCCTTCTCGCCTTTCACCTGCCCTCCAGTCTCTGCAGAGGGTAGACATCACACACATAGGAGGAGGCCAGTTACATAACACAGACACTGCGTTTGTGTGTGTGCACAGCCTCGTCCTGCTGGCTCAGGAGGAGGAGGAGAAAGAGATGGCCTTGCACTAACCTCACCTCCACATTTAGATCCACACAGTCAGCAGAGCCATGCACCCAGCCACCTTAATGAAAACTTTTGCAGATCTTTTGCTAATAAACAAATAATAAGTTAAAAACATTTTGTCGATCAGAGCTGGTCCAATGAACATCACGAAGATTAGTTTGCCCAACTGGCGTTAGGACCCACCACCATCTCCTCTGTACAAAATTGGGACCTAAATGTCTGATTTGCACCTTAAATGGAACAAAACATTTGATTTATTGAAGACATTGTATAGGACATATTTACCAAAGCCCTGAGAGGATGTGCTTGTAACCATTTTATTTTGTTTTATTGTGTGTAATAACAGTTTTAGTTGTTTTCCTTGTTATCTCAAGTTAATAAGAAAATATTATAGTTATCACTGCACTATCAGCTTAAAGTAGTTTGAAAATGCTGGCATGTTGGATATCTCCAAAAATCCATTGTTATTCATCCCTCTTTGTGGAGAGAAGGAGATTCAAATGAATAAATTCTTGCTGCAAACTATCATCTGGCGGCTGAAAAACTAATAATCACAAATGTCCCACATTTCTAAAACTAAACTAAAATATACTGACATTGTGCTACAGAATATAGATGCAGAATCATGAAGGACAATATCATGATGTTTGGTGAGTTGCTAGTTCCTTACACCCCAGTTATCCAATGTGAACATTTGTTTAAAATCTGCAAAGAGACTGTTAAGGTAAAAGCTAGTGAGCTAACGGATTAGTGATGAGTTCAGGGTTCAGTCATTATAATACATTCACGCTGGCATGATAAAATGACAAATAGATTAAGGTTCGTGCAGGTGTCTAAGTAAAGGGAATTGTAGGTAAAGCCTCTGAGCTTCAATTTTTGGAAACAGTGTTTGTTTATTGGCAATGTAAGATGATTGCAACTGTATTGCATAATGTAATTGAGTTAATGCTCTGGGACTTCTTGCTTTTTTACAATCTATATGCACTGCATTAACGTTGGTCTACACAGGGCTTCTGTTCAGACACATATTTCAGACTCAGTGAAAACGGCTCAATCTCGCCCTTTAAATCCAGACCCACCAGTTGAAAACCACTGGCCTATGCTGGTTGTGTAAGTCCATCACCCAGAAAATCCCTCATTATGATATCATTCATATCAGCATGTAAACATAATAGAAAAAGTCCAGCTGGAGTCAGACCGACACAGGGATTCAGCTTTTTCAAACCAACGTGAATGTGTTGGTGCATCGTAGACACCTCATGTGGAGTCAAATGTGTCCGTGTGGCAGTAGGTTCCCTGTAGGCACTAGAAAACCTCATAGCTGCTTTGTGGCTCAGTTGGAAAAATAAAAAGTCTTAAACAGTGCGTGTGGCTCATTTTGAAGGTAGATCAGGTGGCAGGAAAAGTTTTTAAACAGAGCGCTCGGTACCTCAACAACAGCCTAGAGGCGGATGTAGGCTGTAAAGGCGGCAGGCAGGGAAACTGTTTGTTTGTTGTAGTTGCTGCAGCAGCAGCCCATGCTTTGTGTGTGCGGCCTCTGGGAACAGGAGGCCCATTTGAAGGGAGACAGGAAGTGCCTGGGCGCCTCACTTCCTGTTTATGAAGTTTGTCCCAGGTGAGAGTTTTGTGGGAGGGGTGCACTGGTGCAGAATGAACAGGGAAGTTGTTGGGTGAGAAGGTTAGCTCTGCTATTTTACCTTCATGTCTCATACTAAACCACAAACTTGTATGCATAGTTGTATAATTGCCTCTTTGCTGCAGAGCCAGAAGCAGCTTTGCCCTTTCATTTTTCTATTTCCTCCCTTCTGACGTGTCACTGCGTCAAAAATACTAACCGGAGGTTAAGGGAAGGAAATTGGGTGTAACTTATGATATAATACAACATCATGTTTCTGAGCACTTTATCAAGTTCCATTTTAAGTCCTATTTTAGCTTCAGGCAATCATGAAAACAAGGTAAATGAGATGAAACTGTTACTATGCTGCACGCCCAGTTGAGTTAACCTTTTCCAAAGTTTTTGTCATGGTTGCTTAGTGGACTGCTCTCTTCTCTTACAACACACTAGGCAGGGAATCCGATCAGAGTAGCAGTTTTTGTCCTTAAACCACTGAAGATGTAGACAAAAAAGTTGTGGGAGAAAATGTGTCACACTTTAGAGACATTCACTGAGACATCAGCGAGTAATCATTTTATTTAATTATTGGCATAAGTGCTGTGCAATAATGTTTGAACACAACACAGATTTTTTATATAGTACTAATTAGTTAAGATAGGAAACTCTCTCTGCCTTGAGCTGCCCAGTATTGCTCCCCAGCTAACATTCATCACGTGTAATAGAGGTATAAGGGCAGCCACAAGAGAAAACATTGTTAATGCTTCTTTTAAAAGTGTCAGGTTGGACATCATTTAGGCACTGGCACTTTTTTAATACATTTTTTGGGCATCTCTATCGGGGGAAAACCCAGTCAATACCCAAACCTAGTTAGTCATCTTAAAACTGTCACTTTTAATGTCAAGATTGTTTGTGTGAAAGGAGCTTTAGTATAGAGGGAGTTTGCACCAGAGCGAGCAGGGATGCTGCAGCATTCTCTGAGGTGGTGTAAGATATATTTATTACTGAACCCTGAAGCTGGGGGCAAACATGAAATAACCTTTGATTCCCTTTTGATTCACCAGAGCCCCTCTGATTCATGCATGGACAACAGCTGAGGTATTTTTGTAGTCTATTGTTTTTCAGACAGATGTGCTACTCCCCCTCAGGGAGACATGGTGTCACCTCAGAAACTCATCTTTGCACCCAGTGGGAGACAGTCCCTGCCCAACTTCAGCCAATCAGAGTGTTGTTTACTGCTGAATCCCCTACTGAGAAGACACACACACACACACACTTCTGATCTCATCTACTAAGAAACGGATCTCATCATTGCTTATCATTTATTTACCATAGACTTCTGATATTGGGACTCATCAGCTGAGTGTCACAGCTCTGCAGCAGTGGTGGAGCCACACTCTCCCCCATGGCCCTGCTGCTACAAGGACACCTATTGATTTGACCTTTCTTGCGTCCTCTCTTTGTGCGTCCTCTCTTTTATTCTTCCATTGTGGCACATCTGCCTCCACCCACTTTCTTCCGTCACTCCTTGATGCACCATCTGTAGGTGACTGGCATGCATGTTGTCAAGTAGCTTATGTGAGAGTGAGGAGTTTGTTAAAAAAAAAAAAAAAAGAAAATGTCAAACAACAGCGCTGTTTTCCTGGAGTACACGTGTTTGTGTTTGTTCCCCCACCTCAGCAGACTGCCACAGGACAATGTGCTCTCATATTTCCTCTCTGCCAGTTTCTGACAAAGGGCAGAGCCTCGCCGTGGTTTCCCTGTCAGCTCAGCAGACCCCTGAAGGAGAAGAACATTCATGACTCTGTTGAAGAATTTCCATAACATTTGCTGCTTTTCCCCCCTTTGTGTCCATGCTCTCCACCCCCTCATTGTGACATCCCCTGTCCTTTCTTCTGTTGTGGCCACCACACACAAACATGTGACTGTGTTGGTGTTAGGGCTGGCTGTTGAAAGACTAACAATTATATACAAGACTATCTGTGAAAACTGATATATTTTTTTTAATTTATCTCCATATACAAATAAAAACCTGGATTGTACATATGATGTGAGGGATGTAAAACGTTAAAAAACAAAAAACTTTTGTGGCAGATTATCAAAATGGAAGTCCTTAGAATAGAGCCAAACAACTTTAGAAAAAGACTTGATATGTATTTGCTTTTGCAATATATATTGTGATTACTTTTCTCAAAATTAAAGGAAAGTATGCAATTTCAATGTTTATTTCAATTTTATTTACATCAGTCAAGTTTAAAAATTGGTATGCACAGGAATTCAGTTTCTATTTAATAAAAAATATATTTTTGTACTTATCTGGGCCTAGAGTTGCTTTTTTTCTTAATATAAATCTGCTTTAATCTTACACCCAATAGTGATACGACACTGTGTAGACTCACACATTATTTTAATTAATTTTTGGGGATTTCAGCCTTTATTGATGGTGTTGTAACAATGGATTGAACAGGAGAGGGGATGAGGGAGCTGTTGGAGACACAGGGTAAACTGGCTCAGGCTGGAATCAAACCAAAGAAAGAGCCCTAACATTCATGAGTCTGTGCACGCACATAAACACAAAGCTATCGGCACAACCTCACACACAATTTAGCTTAAACTAAATAGTCAAAATTTTGAATTTTTTGTGCTTCTTCTTTATCAAGAAGCACAAACATTTGTTTTGTCAGTAAACATATTTGCTAAGCGTCAGGGCTTCAATCTAATTGGTGATCCACTTTAAAATTACCAAGATTAATGCAATGATTTTTGTCTCACACTATTACCTGTTTGAAATTATCCATATAATCCAGCTTTAATATTTGCACTTTTAATGCCAGTGACACTGCTCTGCATTCACATTTTACCAGACACGTCCACAAATATCTTTTTTTTTTTGTCTTCATTCGAGATTTTTTTTTCTAACTACAGAACATGAACAGCCATCAGATTTAAGCAGTAAAACACACATTTGATTGTATTACAGCCCCAGCTCATCCCTGTGTCTTACTGGACAGGCTGTTGTATTTTTTTTGTTGTTGCCGGGTTAAATAAAGTAGAGGCAGTGGTGGTGTTTAGAATCACGTCTGCTTTGCTTCTTCAGAGAGACCAGACTTCCCTTTTGGCTGGAGAGGTGTTGCTCCATGTACACACAAATTAATGATTGAGCGCTAAACTTAAATGCACTTTGTTTTCCACCATCTTGATTTTGACTTTGTCTGTCTTGGCTTCCTTCAGTCACATGCTTTTCTTCACTTCCCTCATCCCCCCCTAACTGGGGTTTGACCACTTCCTGAGCCTTCATCTCCTCACATGTTAATCAAACTCGCACAATGGAGCAGCGTTTCCTCTGATATCAAATTACGGCCAGATCTCATCTAGTCATCAGGAGGTTAATGGATTTCCCTTGTGTGTTTTTGCTTTTCTTGTCTGAAGTCTTCGGAAGCTTCAAACTTTTTGGGAGCTGTTTTTTGTAAATGTTGACAGTTTTTACTTGTTTTTCCCACACCCCTGAGTCATTGTTAGGATACAGATGTCATTTGGTATGTGAGCGTATTGGTAATTATTTCAAATAGAGCATCATTTGGGCTGAGAGAGTGGGTCAGGTGGCCTCATTAAAGACCATTTCAGGTTTGAGTTTGAGACTTGTTTGTCCAAGTATTTCTCTACTATGTGGTGTAGATACAATAACTCAGTTGCTCCCAAATCAGATTCTCCCCAAGCTGGACATAAGTCTGTCATATTTGATATTTATGCCCCAGAATGGGATGCCTTCAGTTGAGGAGGCAATGAGAGCAAGCAGACAGTGAAGTGCACTAACCTGATGTCTAATTTTACAGTTTCCTCATACTAAAAAGTGGTTAAGCCAAGCCTACAGTCTTCTCGGTCAGGATTTTATTTACCTTTTTTTTTTCTTTGTATTACTGTAAACAGCTTGGTGGATACTTTGTGTCTCTGATGTATGAAATATATAAAATAGATTAAGATTTGAAAACAATCTAGTGTCAGCACTAATGACCTAATATTAGAAATGCATCCCTCTTAGTGTATGTGTTTTAAAGGTGCTTGCTGGTTGTACAATCTTCAGTGAAGTCCTTGTTCTCTCAGTCTGACTGTGCTTGTATGATAAGCTAAGCAGAGCAGCAGATGTGAGCTGGCTGACAGGCAGTGAGAAACTCTTTGCAGGTTTGGCAACTTCGGGGCTGTTCTCAGGAAATAATTACTGTAAGGGTCCTTTTTAGAGAGAAATGATTCTTACTGTTCTCACAGTCAGATCTGTGTTGAGAACAGTCTGCTGTAAACACTCAAAGACATTCACTGTCACGAGTGTTTTCTCAAGGTCAAATCATTATAGAAATACAGAAAAAGGAGTAACAACAGATGAAGAATCACATGGAGTGAAGACAGGCTTTATTTTGGAGTACATCTTTAAGATTTTGTCAAGGCAGTTTTGCATTTAATTTAGTAAAATTGTATTTAAAAGAAACTGAAAATCTCTGCCATTTGTCATAACTTAAATTGTGAATGCTCATTAATCACTTGTAATAATAGTTTGCATGTGACTATGATCTCACCTTGGATTATTTTTTTCCTCTCAATTTACTGTTGACTGTTGTAATGCTGCACTTCCTCCAGACAGTGGCTGTAGTGCGTATGAAACCTTTTTGCTTGTTGGTTTGTTAGTTTTTTATTAAAAGTAAAATAAATAAATTTAAAAAAGGGGGCTTGGTTCCATATGCCAGTAAAGCAGCTGTGGTGCTGGGAGATTTGGAAATAAACATATGCTTGGACTTCTGTTGCTGTCAAAGAAGTCACCTTTGAATCTGAATTATATTTAACATTTTCTGCTGATATTTGAGTCGTGTTTTTCCTCTATATACCAACAAATGACTACCTAAGTGTAAAATAGATGAACCATTGTAGTTAAATGCATGAGGGGTTCTTTATTTTATTGTGTTGTGCAGAAAATTCCCCTGTTAAGGTGGTAGCTGACCTGTTGCGTTTGGCACATGCTCCATAGTGTCTGCGTTGACTCTGACTGTGGATTTCACCATAAGTTAGAAAAATAGTGTTTATATTATTTAAAGTTTAGAGTAGAGTGTGTGTACAGTAAGTTCAACATAAGTGGTCCATGTTTTCATGGTTTGACATGTAACAGTTGAGTTACTCGTCAGCTTGGCAGTGTGATCAACCAGCAGTAGGTCCAAATCTTGATTAGCCGAGAGGGTTTGTATTCCAACTGATGTTGCCGCTACCTCTGTAGTGTGGACTTCTTAATAATATATTAAACCACACGATACTGTGTTTGGATTGGGTGATAGGTGAGATACACCCTGGAGTAGTTGGCAGCTAATCACTGTACAAAGAGAATCACCGGTTAACCCAATGAGCATGTTTTCTTCTCTGTGTAGGGAAACCAGAAATAGTGACTTTGGGCTGTGATAACGAGGCATTTTCCACCATTTTCTTTGTAAATGGCTTGGCTTAAAAATTTTACAGTTCTTCAGTTATAGATTATTTATTGTGGCTTTCATTCGAACCTTTGAAAAATAAATAACTCACATGAACCAAAGGAAAATTGCTCCTGTTTTTGATCATTGAACAAATCATGAGAGTTCAGCAGCCTAAGGTCCAAGTCCAAACATTTAGTGAGAAAACATAAACCAGTACAACTTGTTTATTTCTTGTCCTTAGCCTCAGCCTGGCCAGTTTAAACAGGTCAGTCAGTTCATGTTCTCAGGGGTCAAAGGACTAGCAGGCCACAGTTTCGGACAAACAACAAATCAAACGTAAAATATCTGTCAGCTCACATGCTGGACAGTCTGATGGAGCAGGAAATGTTGACCTTTCTCCTGGGAAACAGCCCCCTTGAACCTCTCCTTTCATCTCTTCCCTCAATTTGTTATTGTTTGTGTCTCACGGGCTGAGAGCATGCAGACCTGCTGTCCAGGTTATGTAATGTACCTGGAAACAGGCTTGTGTCGAGAAGTGGACTAATGTGATTTGGCTTGTGCTCTTGGGGCAGCGTGTTGATCTTATCAGCCAGTGCTAAATCATCATTTCTGCCGACCTGATGGCTTCTTTGATCATGATTCAGGTTGGCTGACGCCGCAACATACCTGTCTTTATATAATACAGATTTTAAACATAGTTTGCATACTGGAGTTGCCTCATTTCATTTCTCATGCTCTGCTGGAGGCAGACGGTGAAATGTGGAACACGTCAACACAGTTAGCGAGGCGGAGATGAAATATGTCTGACTGCTCCACATCAATCAGTCTCCCCTTCACCGATGTAGTACAGTTTGGTTTGTCAGGTCCTTGGGCCCTAATTACACGACTAAAGGAACATTCTGTACTCTTATTTCAGAGTTCATATGTGTGTGTACTTCCTTGGACGAGCTATTGGTTACATTCACATTCCCCTCATTAGGAAATCTTTGACTAATTGGCCTCACTTAGGAGTTAATGAGCTGGATCAGGGCAGGCATGCAAAGACTCGGAGCAGAAACAGAGCCACCCTAACTGTGAGCATGAACCCCACACCCTCCTCTTTATGTCTGCTTCATTTGCTTTAAACAGTCACCAACAACTGACTCCACAGTGCTGTCACGGTTTGCCTTGGGATGATCCCATATTCCCGTAGACTTTGAGGCTCAACTGTACTGTTGCCTGAGTTGTGCTGAGCAATCAGGGGAAAAAAAAGTGACATCACTTTTTTTTCCGTTTTGCGAAGTATATCACAAATTTTATTTCATAAAAGAAACTTTTAAATGCTGTTTTGATTTTTTGTTAATTTGGGATTTTTTAAAATTAATAGTTGTAGTTTTTGTTATCTGCAACACTCTTATTTGGGTTAAGTTACTGTATGTTTTAAATATAAACCCTCTTTTTTCTCTTTTTTTTTTTTTTTTTTTTTTTTGTCACTTCCGGGCGCTAGGAGACGGCAGCCTGTTGCAGCAGCTCCGACACAATGTTCTTATTTTGTGTATTTTTTCTCCCCTTGTTGTTCTTTATCTTATTTATTTTTCGGTTTAAGCTACCATTAATACTGCAACGTTTTAGTTGTGGTACTTCTGGCGGAGTTCTGTCGTTCCCTTTGGACTTTTCTTGCAGTTTGCATACCAGCAGCACATCGGCGTGGAGGATGCCATCATCTTCCTCACCCACAGGGCCCTGTCACACCTGGAGAGACCAGGGGGCACTGTGAGAGTCATGTTCTTTGACTTCTCTAGTGCCTTCAACACCATCAGGCCCTGCCTCCTGGGGGAAAAGTTGCTGGACATGCAACTGCACCCCGACACCACAGCCTGGATACTGGACTACCTCACAGGCCGGCCGCAGTACGTCAGGGTGAATGGCTGTACCTCTGAGGTGGTCACAAGCAACACCGGAGTGCCCCAAGGAACTGTTCTGGCGCCCTTCCTCTTCACCCTCTTCACTTCAGACTTCCGGTTCAACTCTGGTTCCTGTCACCTCCAGAAGTTTTCCGATGACTCCTCCATTGTTGGATGTATCACCGACGACAACGAGGGGGAGTACAGAGGACTGATCGAGAGCTTCGTCACATGGTGTGACAGCAACAACCTGAAGCTCAACATCAGCAAGACCAAGGAGGTGGTGGTGGACTACCGGAGGAGCAGGAGGTCCCCTGCCCCCATCATCATCCAGGGGGAGGAAGTGGAGAGGTCGGACTCGTATCGGTACCTTGGGGTCCACATTAACGATAAACTGGACTGGTCACACAACACAGATGCCCTCTTCAGGAAAGGACAGAGCAGGCTGTTCTTCCTGAGGAGACTCAGGTCATTTGGCGTCTGCAGCAGGCTCCTGAAGACCTTCTACCAGTCCGTGGTGGCCAGCACACTCTTCTTTGCTGTAGTGTGCTGGTGGGGCGGCATCAAGACTGCTGAGGTCAACAGGCTCAACAAACTGGTGAAGAAGGCCCGTTCTGTGGTGGGCCTTCAATTGGACACTTTACAGACTGTGGCTGAGAGGAGGATCAAGGCCAAAATCATGTCGATCCTGGACAACCCCTCTCACCCTCTCCACGACGAGCTGTGGGTCATGGGAAGCTCCTTCAGCCAACGCATCATCCCCCCCAGAAGCAGAACTGAGCGCTTCAGGCGCTCCTTTGTGCCCACCGCCATCAGACTTTACAACAGCAGCGGAGGCCGCAGTTTGTCACTGCACTGACCCCCCCCCCCCAAAACAGCAATGGATGTACTCAAGCAATATGACACTGGACTGCACTTTAATAGATTTATAATAACCCTCCATATGCTCCAAACCACCTCTATCCATACTGTACTGTTATTGATTCATATCCCTGATCATGGTTCATTACTCTAGGTAAATAATTTGCACTGTTACTGTGTGGTCATAAGCGCTGCTACATTTCACATTGTCACTTTAATATCACTGTCACTTTATTTTTATCTTTACTGCACTGCACAGGAGGCTCGGCTGTTTTTGTACTGTGTTAAATTATTATTTTAGTATGTTAGTTAATTTGATAATTGAACGCCACTTACTCTGTTAATTTAGTGCTTAGTTTGTTAGTTAATTTTGATAATCGTATATATCTTCTATTCCTTGATCTATGTCTTATGCATGCTACTATCCCTGTACTTGCCCTGTACTGCTGCAATACCAGAATTTCCCCTTTGGGGATCAATAAAGGACTATCTTATCTTATCTTTTATCTCACAGCGAGTGCTGCACTCTGACAGTTGCACATACACACAATTAGGAGGATAAAATGTTGAGAGAGGAAAGGGTAAGTGATGTGCTTCTTTATAGGTTAAACTTTAAACAAAATTGTATTTTTTTTTTTACTTTTTAGCACCAACTTTTACTTTAAATGTTTAAAGTTACATGTAGTAAACATTACAGTCACTTGAAATTAAATAAAAGCTCAACTTATTGATCTACATGTTACTCACACATCAGTACTCACATCTGTAATATATGCAATCACAGCCACACCTCTGTGCAGTCAACAGGTCTTATATTTGGTCAGAGCATTAATAAGCAGCAGGACAGGGTACTCCTAATTTCAGAAAAACACTCAATTATGACCCACTTCCAGTGACTGAGCATCTGCCTTGCATCTCATCTCATTATGTCTGAGCCCAGCTTTGTTCGGGAGACACACAGACTCTGGATCCATTGTCATCAGTTCACTGAGGCTGATATTTATTGATTATAATTCATAAAAACAAGAAAAATGAAGGTTTAGCCTCCATAAACCAACACAGAAGTGGCAGTCCGATGTGATTGAGGTCAAGTGCAAAGGAGCATTTTATTATGTTTTTTAACTTATTTTACCATTTTTCAGGTAAAGTCAAAGTGCTGCTGACTGTCAATAAATGTGCCTATGTGACATTCAACATCGTTATGTTGATCCAACGTATTATAAGTTGCCGTTGAAATATAAAATACTGAGAAATGGCTTTTGATCACAACTGAGTTATCCAATTTTAGATCATTTCCTTTTTTTTTTTTTTTTCAAAAAGACTTAGGTAACTGAAGCATCCAGTTGTGGATCATTTCTTTTACATTACCAAAAAGATTGTTTTTGTGTTTTGTTTTTTTTGTGTTTGTGTTTCTGTTTGGAAGTTTTGATGGACACTTTTCTTTCCTTTGCACTTGTACTAGAAAAAGTTATATATTTTTCTAAAGCTTCCATACTAAAATTGATCATTAAATAATGGAGGTGGTATCACTTAAAAGAACACGTGCAATGTAAAGTACTTAAATACTGAAGATTTTGATAATATGGGCAGCCTTTGTTGTTTTAGAGTAGAGCTGAACACGGGGCTGTATCACAGTCACTGTAAGGGAGCTGCAGTGTGCTGTGGAAGTGAGTTAACAGAAAACAAGTGAAATGTTTGATTGAAATGGTTGCACAAAAGGCAATCTATTGCATTTATTCAAAATTCTTACCAAAAATAAAACATTCTGTATATCATAGGAAGAAAAATAAAGCATCATTTTTTTCCCAACATCGTTCAGCCCTATTTAGAATGTTGTTGATCTTTGCCTCAATTTCTGCTTCCAGGTGGATCATGGCGTTTTTTCTACCTCACCTCGTTGTGTTTTTCTTTTCAGGACTTTTAACCTCTTCAACCCCATAGGACCCAATTTTGGGTCTGTTGGGGCTCAGGAGAAAGGCTCCTCCAAACGACAGCACAAGCAGTGAACTGTGCCTTTAGGAAAATAGTCATGTCTGCTTTTATTTGGCAAATACATGTATTTTTGACCTTTGGCTCAATATGCACTGTTTTTCAAAATCCTTGCCTGACCATATTGTTATCAAACCTCTTTACTTTTTCTCTGCATCGCTTTATAACAATAATCCTATGCAGAGATGATGTAAACATACTTGATTATTCATTTTTAGAGTTTCACAGCCACTCCAGCATCATTTCTAAGAGAGATATTTACAATAAAAAATTGTTTCTGTTTTAGGCGAGGATGAGATTTTCAAATTATTCTGACTTCTATCTTCATTTACTCTGTCCCAGTAACACAAATACTAATAATTACACATCTGGACAAATCTCTCAAGTGTTACTTTTATTATGACACCAAAATTATTCAAATAGACCTTGTGGTTGCAGAGATACACTCTTTTCTTTATGGGTATGGGTTTCGAGCAGGAGGCTTAAAAAAGGGGCTCGGGCTGAACAGGTTAAAAGAGTAGCACTGTTCGCCTTCAAGCCCACACACATTCTGCGCAATCTCAGCTCAACCCCAGTCCCTTTCCTCAATCTATCCTTATATTTCACAGCAGGCTCTCTCCTCCATCCAGCCCCTTCACCTTATTCTATACACACAGACTGCTTCTTGTACTCCTGAGCAAACAGTAGCAGATGTTTGACCACAGCTTTCCGTGTGTGCACCTTTTCTTTACGTCACAGACCCCATCTACATGACCCCTCTACACTCAGTGGTTTCTCTGAACAACTGCCACACTTCTTTCATTTTTATTTTTATTTTTCACTCTCTAATGCTGCTCAGCCACAGTAGTGGAAAATAACTCATTAAGTTTTACTCTTAAAATGAGGCTGGTGGCTACAGCAGCACAGCCCTGGTTTAGTTTCAGATGTCGCTCACACTTAAAGGGAACACAACATCACAATAAATCCATGGAAAAGTCAGTCCAGCCATTAAATTATGTAAGTTTAATACCACTTTTTATTTTTGCAGCTATTTTTGGGTTTAGTCTTGAGGCAAAAATGCATGTCAATTTAAGAAATGTTGATATGTTTGCACTCCAACGTAGTCTAAATGTCTAGTCTTAATTGTCCAGTCTGGTGAATTAAAAATCTCAACATTGTAGTAACTGTCTGTCACAAAATGACTGGGCTTATTGGTGTTCTTTTAAAAACAAAAAGACAGCAGTTAAAGTGTTGTTTAGTTGTGTTGAAATAGAGAAGTGACAAGCTTCGAACTGGCCCAGTTTAATGAGCATTCGTTTAATTACCTTTCAGTTTTTGTTTCAAGGTTCTGCCCGACCCAATCAATCTCTAGAGAATGTTTCATATATGGACTTGAAATGTAGGTGATGGATATATTCTGGTGTGTTGAGGTTAATTTTCTAACTCATGGTTTGTAACACGAATTGTTGAAGTTACTGTCCACCAAAGACATGAAAAGACTCTGTTTTAACCAGTAAAACTCAGTTTTAGCCATGTTAAAGCCAATTAAACTTAGTTGAAATTTGGTTAAAACCAGTTAGACCCTGTTAAAACCTTATTATAAGACCTAAAAAACAGTTACACCTTATTAAAACGTACTACAATTATACTGGTTAATATCCTGTTAGAGCCAATTAAACCTAGTTAAAATTCTGTTAAAAACAATCATCGTTAAGCCCCAGTTAATACAGTTAAACATACCCAAAATCACTCAGACCTGTTTAAACCAGGTGTAAACCAATCAAACCTTGTGAATACTCTTTTGAAACCAGTTAAACATATTTAAAAACAGCTACGACTTAGTTAAAGCCAATTAAAAACCCTCGTTAGAGCCAGCATTACCTGCTCAAACTGTCATTTTTGTGTTCCAGTACAGCAGAGCAAACTCTGTGAAAGGTAGTGGTCCACAAGTGCAACACATCATACTCGACAGTAGTTGTTTCATCTTTATTCAGTTTTCATGATTGTGGAAAGATAAAATTGGGATTGAAATTGAATCTTATTGAAATGCATAGCTCTAACAATGTTTTTTTTTCTGGGTAATGAAAGTATTTCTCCTCAGAACTGATACATCTTGGATTGTAAATGTCCAAAAGCCCATCCCTGTCATTGAAGCCTCACTTTGCCTGGTTGACGGAATTTAAGCATAAACTAAATCAGAGTTTGTATTATCAAAGATTTCACCAAATTAAGTTACCTGTTTAATGTCAAGGAAAAAAGTCCTGGAAGAATATTTGTGGCCATATTTTCACATTTTTGACAAAACTCACACTGATGCATATCAAAGCCCCCATTTTTCTGAGGGTAGCTACTGTTCACAGGGCTGTTGCACTCTTCACCCCCAGTTTTCTTTAAACCATAAGGTAAAAGAAAATCTCTAGTTTTTTCCACGCTTCTCTTCAAGGTCAGATTGCTGCTCTTTTGGTTTGTATTTCATTCACTTCATGTGAAAATGTGCACTTGACAGCTTTGTGCCAGCAGATGGCAGTGTCACCCTCACACCCTAGTTGTCAATGGAGTGAGAGTGTGTGTGTCTTTGGAAATGCTCTCTCACATGCCCTCAACCACCCTGTTTGTGCTCAGATGTACGTACAATCTGTAATCTGAATGTGATGTTTGGGTTTGTTTCAGAAATGTTCAGTATTTTATCTTCAGTTGGGGGATCGACGAGGTTAGTGTGTGTGCACGCGTGGAGGTGTGGGTGTGTTTTCTCTGAGTCTCAGCTTCATTGCCAAGGTTATCATAACTTTCCCTGAAAAGCTGCATTCTCTTTCCTTTTTTGAAGTTTATTACATTTCTGGGAAGACAAATAGCCAACAGGAACCATTTCTTTGTCCTCCAATAATACATGCGGCAAAACACATGCTCGTGACAACTCATTGTCGAGAAGTACTTCAAGTTTGCCTGTTGATGAGCATCATGTGACTCATCATAAGTGACTTAATGGTCCGTGTTGTGAAATCATTTTATGTCCTTGTGCAAGTGATGAGTTCTTTCACTCTTCCTCCTTGAAAAAATATATGTGGGAGGAACAATATACTGAAAAACATAACATGTAATTATTAAACTAATTCTGTGATTGTGGTATGATCACAATACGTAGAGGTCACTATTTGCGAGTGGTGTTCCACTGTCCTAACACGACCTCCTATCCCACCACTCCAAGAGCAACGCATGAAATTATCTTTTAAGCCAGTGGTATTGAAGTTATTTACTTGCTTTTTCTTCCAACAGAATATGAATCATCTTTTTTAATTATTATTGTTAACACATATACACCAATTTAGTTTTTTATGCTGTAATATTGTCATTATTTAAAACGCACTTTGAAGATTTTATTAGTCGAGAATTAACATTAACTCTGGACATTTGTTCTTTAGTATAGTTCAGTCTCTAGCAGATTGTTTACAGCAGATATTCAACCCCCACAGCCAAGCTGAACCAGGCCTATCAAGTTAAAATGATCCTTTATGTAGAATAGTTTTTTCAGCTTTCTTTTTTACTTTATTTTAACATATTGTTAAAGTTGACCACGTTTAAGTGATAAGAAGTAAAGCACATGCTATTTTTCTGCTCTCTATTGATTTTGACACATTTTCTATGTACATATACTAAATAATAAATGAGGAAGACCACAAATATTGTGGTTGATTTGATCAGGAAAAGGCATTATTTTAAAGATAAATGGCATGATATATTAATTTATGCTCAATTTAAACTTTTTTAAAATTTTATCAATTAAATGCTTTACAAGTGAACTATTTGACCTGAAGTTTAACACCTCAGCTTAGGCATGCATGGGCCAATTAATTTACTTTTTGGTTTTGTTTTCTAGTCGTTTATTTATTATCAAGGTTAAGGATTACCTGAGTTGAACAGTGATGTTTAGTTCTTATTAAGTCCTGTATTTTGCAAACTGCTGATATTTCGCTCTTGTAAGAGGCAGTCAGTACTAACCCCATTGAAGGAGTTGGTGCAGTAGAGTGTATTTTTACACAGTATGATGTTAACCATGCAACATGGAGAAATATCTGCCTAAGCAGTGCAGCATTAAGTATCAGGAGTGTCATGGGTTTGATTGGATTTGAGTGATAAAGCACTGTATTGTTAAATTTACGTTAATATTTTGAAATGGCAGAAAACATATGTCAATGTACCAACATCATAAATTGACTCAGTTAAGTATAAAAGAGTAAGATAAAGCACTATACTTACTGCATTATTGTAAGTGTTTTTTCTTTATCCGAAAATTGCAGATTTCCAATCATATTACACTTTGCTGTATCTCTTGTATGAAAGTAAAGAGTGCAGAGTTTTAATAGTGGCCCCAGAGAGTGCACATTTCAGCTCCACGTTCCCACACCTGTCGACTCTGTACCTTTTGTCCCTGCGAGGATCTGATCAATCTCATGACACCTCTTGATGGAGTGTTTCTTGTCACAGACCTGCAGCCATTATCATGACAGAAAGCCTCATTAGCATCCTTACCTGAGGACACAGCCATATTCTGCTCATGCTCTAAACACCTGTGTGACTCAGGAGGGTGTCACAGGTTGTCTGGCTCACCTGTTTCTCTTCCACATTCGTCATTTGTCTCTGACCTTGTTTCCCTCAGTCAGGTCTCTGGTCAGTAAATCGTAGCTGACCTTGCACCCCAGCCTCAGGGCGCTCATAAACATGCCTGCTTTATGTGTGTGTGATTCTACACTTGACAGACAGGTGCTTTTGCCTCTCAGGTGGCATGTTATGAGATGGTTGGAGACTCTCCCCTGCTCAGGAATGTAAGGAAGGAGAGCAGGAGGAGGCAAGGGCAAGCTGAGGCAACATCCCACACCGCTCCTCTCCTCAATACTGAAGTTATTACTTTAAGTATTTTGTCCGCGTCCCTCCACTTTTCAGTTTAGTTTAGCCTCTCACAGTCCTTTTTTAAAAATAGGTTGAATTTTTAACTATCTTTTTAGCATGCTCAGTATCATCTGATTTGGCAGATGAGAGGTTGAGAAGCTGATCATTTTCAGTATTTCCTGCTGATATTTGAGGCTGGAATAAGCTGTGTTTTCATAAATAGTGCGATGTTGTTTTAGTAGACAGGGCTTACGAGGAAGAAAATAATTCTCTGCTAATGTTATCCGGTGCTTGGTTAGCAAATTTTTTTTCTTGTTCTGGGTAAGTGCAGAAGATTATATGGATCTCTCCAGTCTGATGTCTGATCACTTTTTCTGCAGGACAGAGAGTGTTACTTGAAAAAGTAATCAACACTTTTAAGTCAAGTGGCCAAATTTCAACTTTGAGCCTTTACTGTTCCCCTTTTTATTAACCAAGATTGACTTAAGCTTTGGGTATCAAAATGCCGAGTTAGTTGCTCTCAAATACGGGCAATCCCACTTTGCATAACCAACACATCCTCAGTGTCAACCTGTGAAAATTTACATACAACTCTCTGAGGTTCTGTATGGTGCAGTAAAGTGAATACTACTCATGGGATGGTATTAGCCAGAAGCTAGTAGGCAAGCAGTGCTGCTAAACAGCTTTTATTTCTAATTTTGTTCCAAATCACACTATAAAATGAATTAGTGATGTACATTTTAGCAAGTAAATCTTGTGCTGGTTAGAGTTTAATTGTAATACATTTCAAGACCAAATCTAAAAAGCAAGGAGCCTTTTTTTTTTTTTTTTTTTAATGAGCCATTTTTTTTTACCTCTCTCTTTTATGTGAATGGTAGTGTTTGGCTTACATATCAAAGGTGGTGTCTTTTTTTCCATTTTTTATTTGTTTTGCTGATTGTTGGACCAAAATACACAATTGATGCCAATTTAATTAACATTTGTCAGCCCAAAGACCAGCTCCTAACAGTGAATAAAAATGAATCACACGTCTTAGTAAAGCAACACAAAAAGTGAGCAAGAAAAAAAGAAGAAAGATTAAGTAGACACACACATCCTATGTAGGGTGCTGGATCCAAAAAATTCACATGGAAAAGTACAAAGAGTCCGCACGCCAAAAGGAGCTTCATTTAAGAATTTATTTAACAAACAGTGTGACATTCAAGCCGTACGGTCAAGTCTGAGGAAGAGCTGTACATCTCGAAACGTCACACTGTTTGTTAAATAAATTCTTTAAGGGAGCTCCTTTGGTGTGTGGATTCTTTGTACTTTTCCAGAAAGAAAAATAAAACATAATTTAGTGATCCTTAATGGAGTAATTAATTTCTTTCAACTCTGTTGCTTAGATACACACATACAGTGCTCAGCATAAATGTGTACACCCCCTATTAAAAGTAATTTATTAATAAATATCTAAATGAGCAAAAGAACAATTTCCAAAGTTTTGACAAAGCTGAGTTCAACATGACATTTTTTACTATAAGATGAAAATAAGGGTAATGTGATAACTAAATTTTAGCTTTGCTCCCACAACTTTGATTGGGGTGTACTCATTTTTGCATCCTGATCTTAAAATGAGAAAAATACTCTTTTGTGTGCAACTTAAAAATTATTTTTTGTAATCAATGGCCCACATTTGGAAGAGTATTTTGTGGTATAGTATCCCATAGAAAATGTTGAATTTGTCAGGAAACCAAAGGTTTTCTATATACTGATATACTGATAGACAAACAAGTCCTGCAATCATGCATTATGGAGAGACGTGAGAGTGATGACTTGCTACTCACAAAGAAGCTCTGCTAAGCAATGCACTGAACCCCAAAACTGCAGTGTTTTTATG
Organism: Cetoscarus ocellatus; assembly: GCA_037902135.1. Classification (NCBI taxonomy): domain Eukaryota; kingdom Metazoa; phylum Chordata; class Actinopteri; order Labriformes; family Labridae; genus Cetoscarus; species Cetoscarus ocellatus. The sequence goes on from JBAMNC010000264.1 coordinate 582,543, forward strand.
TGTGTTAATCTGTGTAGATGTATAATTTTAATAATGTAAGACTCCTCTGCCTGCTAGCCTGTGATTGAGGTCCATGTTTGTCTCCATTTTTGCTGTGCTTTGCCAGGAGTTTGTATGTTTATGTTACTGAGTGTCACGGTCAATGCATTCCTCTGTTTCATTCATCTTTTCAATTTGGACCATTTATGCTGATAGTGTTTTTTATCTTTTCAGTATTTATGGAGATGATGATCTATAAACAACATAAGCCTGGTATTTTCATCTTGTATCCTCTCAGTGCTAAATCCCTCTCTTTCTTAAGTTTTAAACCAGTCACAACATGGCTCAGCTTCACTTTATTTTATTTTATTTTTTTATTTTTTTTTGCAGTTTTACTTTTTCAGTCAACTCAGTTGCATTGAGATTTATGCAGAAACATTTATTAAATCAATCTTATGCATAATTGAATTAAAATGCTGTGGTAATTAAACAGCAGAGGACTATTTTGTGTGTGTGTCATTGCTGTTGTCAAATGGGGCGTAAAGTTACACCCTTGTATGTTTGCTCAAAAGGGCACATGACTACTTTACAAACAAGAAAAAGTCTAGTCAAATCAAACAGTAAAAACTCTGCTCTTGACCTCTTTTTTGCTCACCTTCATGTTTTTTTTGTCTCCCCGTGCTCTCTTTTCTCCTTTGTTTAGCCAGGCTGTGTGCACAGCAATGGCATGTCTTTGCATGCAGCCCTTCCCCAACAGGAATGCAGCACGAAGGAGAGATGGAGCCAGAGAGCAGATTCAAAAAGAGAGAGGGAAGGTACAGAGAGGACTGCAAGGGACTAAAGGTGGAAAGAAAAAATGTAGAAGAAAAGCTGATGGAGCTGGTATGCAGCATCAGAGAGTGATATAATTATTTGATAAGTAAGATGCAGTGTACTGTCTAAAAAGCACCTGCTAAGCATGTAATGAGGAGATATATAGTCAGCTATAGGAGAGATATAGCCGAGACTCCATGCATTTTCCTTTGGCAGAACAGCCTCAGCTTTATTATTTCCCAAAGGAAATTAGGTTTATAGCAGGAATCAACACAAAAGATACACAAAGACATCATAAGAAATAGAAAACAGGAAATCCGCTCTGCAGGTTTGTGTTCATTCACATGCCTTTGCATGACTGTCAAAGCTTTTTATAAATAACTGTTTTTAAAGTGCTATATAAATAAAATTATTTAGATGAAAAATAATAAATATCATAATCTATAATCTATGTAAAAAAAAAAACAAAGGTTTTCAAACACACTGATCCAGAGGGTGAAACAGTGTAGACACAGACATAAAGGTACATGTGGTCGAACTAAATGCTGTCCAGCAGAGTTATCGAATAGCAGTTGTTAATAACCAGGTTCAGATCGATAAGGCAAAATTAGTAAAAACACACAATGTAAGGATGTAATTTGTAGTCTGTCGAACCAGAAAATGTATAAATATAATATAAAACTCAATAAAACAGTAAGGTGACACTTGCAAATCTATCTTTTAACAGTGATAGGCGGAAAGAAGCTCCAGCAAGTCTTTTCCATTCAGGCCTTCTGTCAGGATGGCGAGGAGGAAGGGCAGTCATACTCTTCAAAAGGAGGGTGTTTTGGACACCCATAGATTTATTAAGTTTTGTTGATAACAAGCTTGCTATAGGTATCTTGCAGCTAAAGCCCTATTTATGCTGCAGTTTCAAATATTGATGTGCCTGTGGTAATTTGCCACCACCAACATTGCTGAGACTTAATGAAGAGTTAAAGAGTTGAGTCTGCTTTTGTGTGTATGTGAAGCCCACGCTATGTCACATTTCTGTTGTGTACCTCTAAAGTCGTATTGTACTCTAAGTTGGCACAACTGTCTTGTTCTTGCTGAGTCAATGATAATATCCTGAGACGTAGTGATGACGGAGCTTTGCTGTTGCACTTTTGTGTTAATGCACGGTGAAAATGGCTTAAGCTTGTCACGCCCTGGCTAACACAGACCAGAGAAATAGGCCTAACTGCTGTGACCAGTGAGAGCTTCTGCCCATTCCTCTGAAGAGGTTAAGTGGATGACTGGTGCATTTATTCATTACAGTTTGGTTCTAGTATCACTTCTTATTACACTTAATTTTCACTGCTATATGGCACTATCCTGCTGTCTTCTACTCCTTTTCCCCAACTAAATGACTTTTGTCCTGTCAATTTCTATTTTTTAACCTTATTTGTATCATTAAAGCCAGTTTGAGGAGTCATCAAGTTAACACCAGCAACATGATAATTTTACAATACAAGTCTTGACAAGTACCAATATTTTGTCCTAACCCTCCTCCACATACATTTCATACAGGTACATACAGTACAGTGAGTAATGTATGTATAGAACAGTTAGGTGAGCAGGTTTCTGCTTATTTTCTCCTCTAGATCAGTTTTATTGACTTTAAGAAGGCCTATATTGTATTTTTGATATTTCCACAAACAGCAAAAATGGAGGTAGGTACTGCAGGTTAGGTCGGTGGGTTCAGTGCGTGGAGTCTCTCCTGTCCCTGCTGACCTTTTATCTGCTCCTATAGAAATCCCTCCTGACACAAAGACCTTCAGTCTGAGCTGTTTTCACTGGCTAAGACCTTACCTAAACATACTACACCACTCCCACACTCCCAGAACGCATTGCAAAATTGAAGGTCTTACAGAGCAGCTTGGACCTGCTCTGAATTTGATTCATTCATTTTTTGGTTTTAACTCTATTGGGTTCCTGGCCTGTCCGTCATTTTGGTCTCAGCTTTGATTGGCTGGAGATTTGCTTTCATAGTACCCGGGCTGAGAGGTTGCCAGGCCCCAAGGCACATCTGCTGCGGCCGTGACTTATCTTCTGCTGGCCTGGAATCAGTGTTTTCTTTGTCTCAAATAGGTGGAATGTCCGCTGACTTTTAGACCCAACCTGTCCAACCAGCTACCCACCTCTACTCTGCAGTGAGGATAGAGAGCACGCCAGGCCAGCACACTTTGTCCAAATGTCCTGTTCTCACCTCAGGTTTTTCAAAGGACATTTTTTCCCCTTTTGTGTCAGGAGAGGCTTTAAACCTGCTTTTTAACATACCGATTTCACATATTTCTTCAATCTTAGGACCGCCTCCTCTCTGGGTTATTACGTCAATGCTCTGATGATTTGAATCAGGGGCATTTTTGTTTAGTGAGATCTGTCTGTACTCTCTAATATCTGTCATTCTGATCAGCAGTGGCTGTTATCACACTTATTGTTATTTTTCTCAGATTACTACATCCATGTGTCAGACGTTCAGCACTGACGTCACAGTGTTTCCACAAACAACCTTTAATTTTCTGCTCTCTTCTTCTAAGGATCGACTGTTTTAATTAAATCCTTGCCTTTGCTGTCTCTATTTCCTGGTTGGTTGTTTTTGATGAGGTTAACAGACACAAAGCAGTGTGTTATGACTGATAAAAGACAGGCCACAAGCTGTTCACTCAGAGGACATACACAGTTTTATATATTAATCTAATCTCGTGGTTTTACTTATGTACACACAGCCTGTTTAGTTAAAAAAAAAAAGAGAGAAACCTGTGCCTTAGAGGTTGTTATGCAACTTTAAACGTTTAAATGTAACTACAAGAACTCCCACTCAAATGAATCAACTTGACTGTTTAGATACATGTAGTGCCAGATGCAGCAACATCTTTTTTTCCTGGGGGCAGGTGGTGGATGAGTGTTACCATGTCTTGTCTGCACAGAGGAAGAGAGGGTGGCTGTGACGTTAGCTGAGGAGAAAGAGTAAACCTCTGTCCGCCAGACAAAGGAATGCAGGCGTTGGTTTCCATCCACGTCAGGCGTTGCGTAAGAGGGTCCGACTTGTGCTGCTCCATCATCTTTGCCTGCTTGGCCAGTTAGCACTTAGCTAACTTGGCACCACAAATTGCTGTGTGACTGCATATTACCTGTGAAAGTGGAGAAAAGGCAGAGTTTAGTGAAACGCCAGCTGTTTTTTGACTTTTACACCTGATTCTATGAAGCATTTCATTCACCTAAAGCCTGCAGTGAATGCAGAGGCCCCGGCTCTGCGGCCAAGCATCAGTGATCCTGAATGGAGGTCTTCTATTTTCAGCGACCACATGGATCCAGTAGTTTGAAGGAAATTAATGGAAAGTTCCCTGAGCACAAGATTGCCATTACAGCAGTAGACTGCTTTTTTTCTGCAACAGTCGCAAGTAGCACATTAGACTTTTTTTATGTACATATATATGTATACATATACACACACATATAGTATATACACACACACACATATATATATATAGATATATATACACTGTGTATATATATGAATAATATACAGTGCTCAAGGGTCAGTTTAACACTACCTTATTATAAATAAACCTTTTAAAAACGCAGCTCACATGTCACATGTTAAAGATAAAGAAAACAATGTGTCCATGGCCTATCTACAAACCCCACCTTCACCATTCAGAACAAGTGTGAGCAGCCAGTCCAAAAAAAATCTCTCACTGATGTTATTAAGGGATGTACCACTACCATCGGATGGGAGACATGTCCTGAGCAAAGTGTTTTTCAGCCCACAGGCTCCAGAAAATGAATGTGTCTAGGCAGCCACAGTTAACATGAACCATATTCATGGGTGTTCACACTAAAACAGTCTGTTATGAGCAGGGCTGAAACAGAGGGTTTATTGGTTTGCCATAATCCAATATTTGAGTGGATTTTTAAGCGTTATTATAAGGAATAGGTTTTTGGGACGTCTGAGACCACTGCAGACTTGTGGATAAGGAGTAAAATAGAGGACCTTTAAGAGAAGGGTCAAGAAACAATATAATTGGAGTGTCTTATTAGCATGTGTTGCTGATTAATTCAGTCAAAAAAACAGAAACATAAAAAATAAAATCAGGCAAGACAACTTCACCAGGCACCTTATACCCACAAATAAATGTGAGGAACACTGGTTTACTTACACTTCAAACATGTGGGTGAACTAGTAAGCAAATATGCAGTTTTGTAGGGAAAATAGTCAATTTTTGTACATAAATATGTGCCTACATTACTAAGCTAGGTAGAAATTGAATGACCTTTTCCATTCACTGCAAACTAATACAAAAGCTCCAGCCCTCCAGGTCATAAACCACCCTCACACCTGCTTACAGGTCCCTCACATGCCTTTACTGTGACTGATTGAGCTGCTATCTCATTTGTGTGTACCCACACACTCTTTATCACACTCTCTATCACACACACATATGGCCTCTTCCCCTACCCTCCCTCTTTGTGCAGTGCTCTCTGTTTTCTTTACGGGCCATGCAGGCAGCCTGGTGCTATATTTAGATCTCAGGAAAGAGTCAGTGGGCTGCTCTGGTCTCCAGGCTCAGACTAGAGTTAATCGAGTTTTAAATCCAAACTTTTTCAAATATGGTGCTTAAATACACGGACAGAACCTTTTGATTCTGTTGGTAATATTTCTTATTTCAGTTTAAAAAATGTGCTGATCACTAGTTTCTAAAGTGTCACATGCTCCAAGATAATATTGTTATGACTGTGCTCAGGGTTTAGCTCACATTCTTGCTTTATTTTACAAGCTCTCGTGATCTCATGGTAAAGCAGATGTAAACAAAATGCAGCATGAAAACAAACTGCTTCAGTAATATTTTGAATTGGAAAAAGAGAGAGATATTGGAATACCATGACATCCTGTATATAAGTTCCATTCTGAACACATTTTTGGATGCAACTTATATAATATGACTTCTAATACTATAAGTATAATCACATATTAATCACGCATTAAGCACAACCTGGTGTTACTGTAAGATTTCTCCAATTTCCATGTAGCTTTTTGCAAGCAGCTGCTTCATTGCAATCATTTTGTTGGAAAACACGGTAATACTGACAGAGCTGATGCTGTTAGAGTCACTTTTTAATATTTATCCCTTATTAGGTTACAATTCTGCATCTGAATAAATTACTGTATGTTGTGAAGTAAGTATATAGTGTTTAGTATTGGTTTGTGATTTTTTTAAGGGCAGTGCAACTTTCATAGGCTGTCTAAGCTTCTGAGTTTTCTCTGAGATTTACGTTTGTGATGGGTCTGTCCATTTACACATGGTGCCTCCCATGCTTCATTGTTGAATTGCTTTGTATCATTTTATTTATATTATTAATAGAACAGCTGAAACTTTAATTTATTTTGGCATCATTAAAGTTGTATCTACCTTACCACCTGCCTACATGCTAGGGATGTCCCCAGGCAGATATGAAATTATCCGCGCAAAAAGAAAAACAAATAACAAAAAATATATATATAATTCAATTCAAAGTCAATGTACTCAGCAGTGAGTCAAAATTTAACAGTCTTTAATCATCACTGGATCACAGTGATGCGTCACTTAGCTTGCAGTACTAGCGGCCTTACTTTCAATTTAATATCCATATTTCCATGTTTATTGAATTTCTTGCTGCTTTTTTAAGTTGTTATGACTGAATGTAAGGTGACACCGCCTAAAACAACTTAATCTAGATTTTTGGATCAAAATTCAGGGCATTAATAGCCAATTAAGTATGCCAATGTGCCCCATGTTCTGAAATCCACTGTCAGTGTGGGTTATATCTGGGCCTATTGGCCCCTTTGCTGCATGTCTTTCCCCACTCTCTCACAACCTGAACAAAATTTTCCACTGTCTCTCTTCTCCATCTATTAAAGGCATAAAAAACCCAAAATCAAGTATTTGGAATTAAAGGGAGAAAGACAAAAAAAACCTGCAGACAACACAGTTACGGTATTCATTTCAGGTCATTTGTTTACACCTGGGTTAGAGGGCATTTTGGTAACAAGGCAGCAGCCGTTACACAGAGCTAGTTGTTACTAGTGCTGGTCAACTTAGGTACAGTTGAGACAGAGCATTTAACCGGAATTTTGTACCTGTACTGATTTTAAACAAAATATTAAGAAAGTGTTTCGAGTACTTGTGGGTTTGGTGCCAGCTATCTTGTTATCCAAGATAGCTGCCTCGTCACATGGTGGCGAGCACAGTTGATCCAGGATAAGACTGCAGACCCTCTGAATCTTTCAGATTGTGTCTTTTGATCAGGTAGAGGATTGCAAACAAAAACAAGCGATAACTCAGAGGCCCTAAGAGTCCACAGTAAATATGCTGCACTGGCTCTTTTGCACACAAGAAAGATCTCTCCTTTACCCTCACAACCTGTTTTATCTGCCTGGACCGGCTACTTGCACTCACCGGCGCACAAGGAGTGCACATAACTTTACAGATCCCACAGATTAGCAGGTCTTTGTCTGTGTCCATGCTGCAACAGCCAGCTGCTTGAGTGTCTCACATCTGCACCTCCAGCATGATCTCACGAGTTCTCAGGGAAGACAGAACGGAAGAAAAAGCAAGACAATGAGAGGGAGAAGAGAGAGAAGCCAAACTAAGACGGGGAGGAGAAATGTGTGAAGAGAGAATGAGGGAGGATGTTTGTTAGGCGGCGCTGATTAAAGGGAAGAAGAGTGAGGAAATGATAGCTCCCAAACCTGAGTAGTAATCTTCTCATGAGCTCCATGACTCCAAATAGGAAGTGTTTATTTCCTCTTGTTCATGTTTTAGGACTTAGATGTCTTTGACAATTTAATCAAATCACACATCACAATAATGGTTTGAATCATTAAAGTATTTTAAAATTCTGAAATGACTGTTAAAACAGGTAGCCCCCCTCTCAAAGCTAATTAATTGAATTGTTTGTTCTGGCAAACCAAAAGACTTTACAAGTTTGCAGTTCGCAGGAATAACAGCTGGTATGCTTAATGATGCTTCAGTGTTTATATTTTCACCTCCATGGAATTTTAATTAATTTTAATCTTGCAGCGTAATTCAATCGCCTTATTCAATGTCAGTAATCAGACAGATCCATCTTGCCAAACTACAATCTACAGCCTCTGAAACAACAGTGTGAATGGGGCTTTAACCTCTAAGGCTAGCACAGAGGGGTTTTCACTTCAGCCACCCATTGTACCTCTGAAGCATTTATAGTGACAATGAAAAGTCAAAGGGGAGTAAATGTGAGGCATTTACACAGAAAGCCCAAAGTTTCTGTTGCAAATTTTGTTTCTGAAGTTCTTCAGCAGGGCTATTCTGGTATAAAGGTAAGCTCTCTGCCTGATAAGTCTTAATCACATAGTCTTACAGATACTAACAAACTACATAAGAGTTGACACAGTTGAAACAGTTGTCTTGAAATGTATCATGTCTGGTCAGGGGACACTTAAAGAAAAACTGATAAACAGAGAGGTAAAAACTGATTGGTTTGGTGTGGCACTGTACTGGACAAATAGAAAAATGGTCTTAACTTCTGAACAAATAGCCAAAGTCCTATTGAACTGATCATTTGGCCCTAAAAATCTTCCCCAGCTGAAGTTTTCACCTCAGACCTGGGTAGAAACCTCCAGAAATACATGAATCTATGTCAACCTTTCAAACAGCCTTTGTTTGATTCCCTCACTGGTTGCTCAGCTTTGACGTGTTTGAACACGCCTGACTGCTGCCATCCTGCCGTAGTTAGACTCCAGGTGAAGTTCACAATCAACAGAAGGAATGTTGCCCCGCAGTCCCTGCATGAATCTCGGATAACCCTGCTGCTTTTCTCAAAACGCAAGAACTTACTTGAGTCAGTGCATTAAATCACAAAAATGTGTGTGCGAGCTGCAGTGTGGTTAATATGAAGAAACACGCTTTAGACAACCTGCTGCCCTGGCCTGAAGTTTGTTGTTTTTTTACCTCATTTTCATTTTTGTCAAGATTTTATTTCCCTTTATTGGTCCATATTTTTTTTTTTCGTTGTAATGATAAAAACCTCTAAAATTGACTGTTTGGATTGGAAAAAAAATGTTCTAAAAAGGAGCCATAGTCTTTCAGATATATTTATCTTTTTGAGCTTTCACAGTTAAACCTTACATACTTTTTTTATTTGATAGTTATTATTCATGAAAATTTTAGCTCAACCTTTATTTTCATTGAAACATTTACTCTCTCTTTGAAAAAAGTAGGTCCATACAATATACACTGTTTAAGGGATAAGTGTAGGTCTTTAAATGGTCTATTCATACTTCATTATGAATGTCATGTGTTGCTTTTTCCTCCACCTGTCCCTCCTTTTTTTTTCTTTTCCTGTTTTTGATATTTCACGTTGTTGTTTTTATGAATTTGCTTTCCACACAATGGACCCATAAAATGTAGCAACACCTTTTTATTTCATTGTATTCCTCTGTTATGAGCTGGCCACCTGTTGCTAAATTGTAACTACACTCAAACCACGTCCACATGGGCAGACTTTGACGTCACCACGTCCTGCCCACATAGCTTCTGTTCTCTTCCCTGATTGGACGAGAGCGGACAGTGGAGGACGGCCCCTGAAAAGTCCTCTGTAAGTTTTTCTTCTTTCTGCTCAGCACCTTAGAGTATCACAGTAGGATCCAACCTCGACCCGAGCCGAAGGGAAGACATTTGAATCATTCTGGGAGACAGGGTTACTTCATATCTTCATGCTTTAAACTATGGTCGGAGATTATTGCTCCTTTTCTGGAGATAAGACGGACATGCACTCACAGAGAAACTCTAAAAACGGACTAAGTTGCAAAATGGTACTCCAGGCTGTCGGAAAAGTACTAAGGTAAGACTCTATGCTGACTTTAACGTAAAGAAGATCTGCCTGAAAACAACGTGGGTCGCGTTTGCAATATTAATGTGGCGTTTTTGTCTCTAAAATGCTTTTAAAACCTTACAGCCCGAATTTTTGGTTCGTGCTTTTGTATTAATGTAGCTTACTTTTACTCAGTGCCCAGATACATTGTTACTAAGCATCTGTAATGGCATACTTTAGCAACATCTTCTCGATAAGTTTAATTATGGTAGTTATACTAAGTTTCTATAAACGTCTAGTACATTAAATAGGTATAGCCACGTCGAAACCTCCCCTCAATGCTTTTGAAATATAGTTGGAAAAAGTCAGGCCGCTGAAATGAAGGTAAACTCTGTTTTGGTCTTCTCTGTTCCATGTTTAGAAATAGGCTGTTGTGTATGTATTGTTCAGAGGTAATTACATAGTATTGAGCCCCTCTGGTTCCGGGGTCACAGTAATTTGCAGTGCGGTGGTGACAGAGGACGTGTACCCTGAACACCTCATTCCTCCTCCTGCTGCTCAGGCTAACAAGAGCAACAGGAGCAAGGGAAATGTGATACTGTCTTCTCAGTCCTATAAATTATTTAATACTCCTGTTAACGTTTTCACCAGCAGAATGGTAGGAGGAAATTCTTTCTAACCACTCCACTTTGTAATTGAGAATGAAGTCGACCCATTTGGGTCAGGGATAAGCTCTGCAAGCCTGTTAATTCACTTAAATCTCTGCATTATAACCCAGGAATAACAAAAAGTTAAAGGGAGAGCTCAAAGTTCATGCATTATGGGATTGTGTTCATTTTCTTTATTTACTACGGACACATTTTTTGCATTTTTTTCTGCCTGAATGAGAACATTTGACCTAATTCTTGAAGCCAAAAGAATTCAGTTGATCAGTTAATTTATTTTCTATCAAATTTTATTAATTTGACTTAGAAGACGTAAGGCTTCAAAATATTATGATTACTTCTGTTAAAGGTAATATTATTACTTCAATTATTACTTAGTGTCAACAGTAACGAATTACTTTTAAGTTACCTGTGAGATCTAATAATTTTGGCTTATTTTTTTTATTTATTTATTTTGTTTTACTTTTTCTGTTTTTTTTTCCTGGCGGAAAGGGGCTTCCATAAAAAAATGATCAGCAACAGGTTTTAAATAAAGTTTATAATGGATGATAATGTTGTTAGTATCTTCCACAGACACAAACTCAGAACAAAGACCATGCCTTGAGTTTCTCAGAGCACAGCTTACTCTTTCCCTCTCATCCTACAAACTGTTAAACATTTTAGCTAGATGCTGTACATATACATAATCATGATAGCAGTCATTCTTATGCAAAAAGAAACAAAGGATTACAGGTAAGTAAGTGTACCTAACTTAACCAGTTGTTCCAAAAATACATTATTATTATAATGTGAGTGTATATATATTTATATATATATATATTTATATTTATATATGTGTGTATATATATATATATATATAGACATATATAAATACACACACATATAGTAACTAGTTACTGTTTGACACAGAATAATGTATCTATTGAAGTAAACAAAACAACACTGTTTGTTCCTCAGGGGGACAGAGTGCCGTCTAAATGCTTTGGTAAAGTTTCCTCTTACCTTTTAAGTCTGGGGACAGGTGTGTTTTCACACCGCAGCCCCCAAAGGGCACATGCCTCCAGAGCAGTTATCTGTTCAGATGTGGAGGGTGATAGTAAAGAGGAGAAAACATCCATTTTCTCTTAACAGATTGTACTCTTCGTGTAATGGGCCCAGTAGTGAGTGCTATGTACAGTATGCTGTTTTGTCTATTGCAAGACCTGTGACAGGTACAGACAAGTTGTGCTGCACCTTTTTTTTTTTTTGACTTGAAACTCAACTGCCTTGCTTTAGAAATCAGCTGCTTACAAGGAAATGCATCTTTTTGTGAATCTGCCTGGGGGATGTAGGGAAGAGGGGATTCCTTACATTTAAGGTCGTAAGGAAAAACTGAACAAAAACACTTCATCAAAGTTAACAAGGATGCATAGTTTTAGGTTTTTTTTTTTTTTGGGGGGGGGGGGGGGGGGGTAGAGGGCGTAGAGCTGTTTATAGCTCCACTTTTAACCCTGTTCCTCCTCCAATGAATGACTTGGATGCTGGAAAACAAAAAACAACACACAAGCAGGAGTTTTTGAACAAACCAGATCTGACAGATGAGATATGATCAGTGTGTTGTGTAACCTAAAACCTGTTTTTCTTTTTATAGCCTCCATTAGTTTAAACCAAAAAATCGATATTACCTCACATGCCTACTCTTTGTTTTACTGTTTGATTCAGAAGCTTTTCAGGTAACATTTGCGGGGAGCTCATTCTTATCTCTGACTGAACCCCCTCTTTCCTGCCATACATGTGTGTTGTGATGTTGATGAGGCTCCATTATTCTGCCGGTAGGGGGTCCTTGTACACACTCAAGGCCTAAGAGCCACTGAATGGGATTTAGCTCAGGATGAGCCGAGGGAGAAGTCAGCAGTATGCTTTGCCTGGTGTATGTGTGTGTGTGTGTGTGTGTATGCACATGTTTAGGCCTGCACCCTGGCTACAAGTCTCATTAAGTGATTTACAGTGCTGCTGACACCCCTGGTGATGCTCCTGATGAAGAGGTGGCAGCTGTGTGATCTTTATTTTAGTTTCTTATCTCTTCTCTCTAGAAATGAAACTCATGAGCAGAATTTTTTAAACTTAAGGAGCAACTTAAGCAGAGCAAAGTGCTGCAAACTGACCCTCTGCTGTATCCCTCTCTCAAAACTACCTCTTTTAGCCTCGTAATGGCTGCTGTGGTTTAGCTGTGGTGGAAGCAGGCTGCCTGCTCTCCTCTGTCTGAGGTTTTTCGGGGAAAAGAGCAGTTCAGTCTTTTCAATTTGAATCCTGAAATAAATCAGGAGGCCAGGCCAGGAGAAAACTGATCGTCCTCCTGACTTGAGCTGCTCTTTTTACAAATGGCACAATTCATTCACTCAATTCAAGTCTTATCAGCTTTGACTGGAGCAGTGTCCTGTTGCTATTGATGTTTCACTCTGTTATTCTGAGCACTTTGGACCCCACATTTAGGTCATAGAGGCTGTTGCAATTTCCTGACTTCTGATTGATTCTTGTCCTATCACGTGTTTGTTTGACAGTTAGGTCTGCTAGAAGTGTTTGATTTTTCTGGGAAGAAGACCTCTGACTGATAAGTGCGTGGTGTTTGTTTGCCTTGTATCCTTGTCACAAACATAAGGGTTGTTTTAAAGGAGTCCTGATTCAGGGTCACAAAGTGGCATGAAAAGTGTGTCTTTGCTCTTCAAGTGCATCTCCATGTTCCAGTAAGATGATAGTTTAAAAGCACCAGTATTTTAGATGGATTGTTTTGTTTGCATAAGAAGGAACATCTCAGGGCACCTTGCCATCTCTTTATTGTCTCTTAATTTTTACAGCTGCAGTGCTTGGACAAAACTGTCACCTCACAATGAGCAGAAAAGTTGACAGATTTAGTTTGTGTCTTGTTCAGCCTTGCAAATAACTTTAACTGCATCCATATGCCAATAGTTGGATTCCTCTGCTATCCAGGAGGCCAATTCAAGCAACAGTTGTGTAATATCTGGTTTGGCTGAAGCAGCAGGCATGAAGTGAAAGTCATTACACTGGTTTGTTAAACAGCTTTAAGAGTTACCATGTAGTCACTGCAAAGGGCATGGAAAAAAACACAGTCCAAGTCCTCTGGTTTCTAAGACCATTTTCACATGAACAGTCTGGTGGACACTGATTGATTCAGTTGGCTTTCACACTCCACTTTGTCCAAAAAACATGTCAAATGTTTGGTAGGGTAACCAACCTCCCATTAGTTGTGGTCTGTTACTTATGATTGCAACATGACCTGGAAAAAAACTGAAGGAATTTAAGAGCGTAATGCAGTTTGGCAGTATTTTGAGCTTAAACTTTAAATGTGTCAGTTGAAACCAGCAAATCAGTCAGAGCAGTGTGTAACCACATTCAGCACACAGTAGTAGATGTTAACCTGCAAAGAAGACTGAAAGCCAGCAGAGCTAGCAATGCTAATGTTACCCACTGTCCACAAACCTGTATGATGTTTTTAAATGAATCCTACATCAGCTTGCTTACTGTTGTTGATTCCCGGATGTCCCTAGAAACATTTTATGTTACTTGTCAAATAAAGAAAATCTAATCATGTCAGATTTTGATATACATATATGCCCCTATATGTGACCTTTGAGTATCTGCCTTTGAGTGTCTGATTTTTTTAGCATACCAGAGTTTGGTTCTTAGTCTGCACCAGAGTTTATTTATGCTTCGCCACCATCTCAAAGAAACTATCGAACAAAAGTTTGTTACAACTGAACCAAACATGATGGTTGTGTTCCTTTACCTCTCAGCTCAGACGTTGGAACTGGGTGTAACGTCACATCCCAGTTAAACATGTTCCAGTTAAGAGCTGGCAAAGTTGGGATAGAAATTCCAGTCAATGTGGTCATTCCCACTGATGTATCTATTTTGCAACTGGGACAATTCGAACTCCCAGATCAACTGAATCGCACTGCAAGTCACCACATGAACATCATAGTTGAAAACTGCATGTCTTGGCGAGTCTGTATAGTGGACAAAGGAAGCTTTGTCATAACAAAATGCATTTATGTGATCAGCATAGGCTAATCCTGCAGATTAGCTCAGTAATGAGTCCTCCAGTGATACCAGGATTCATTTAAAGCAGGCGCTCTTCTCTTGCATGTATATTTTTAAACTAAACCTGCTCTGTGTTCAGCAATACTCTCACACAGCCTGCTAACTAATTGCAGCTGACATGTGCACCAGGGTGAGGCCAGAGAGAAGCATGTTTGACACACTTAAATCCAGACTGTAAAGTGTAGACACACACACGTGCTGTCACAAACACACACTCTCAGACCAGACAGCCTTCTCTTCTTCTTGCTTTTTCTCGGGGACTCTGCAGGGATCAGACTCGTGACGCAGCTGTTGCGACCAGCTGGATTGGTTGTGGAAAAGGAGAGTAGGCTACCTAAGCAAGAAGCCACAGGGATATGTATGTGTAGAGAGTCAGTTGTGTGCTTGTGTTTTTGTGCTGAAGAAAAGGTGGTCCAAACAGACAGGGACGGGTCGGGGGAGGTGGTGTCACCAGAAAAGTGAAAGGGGCAAGAGAGAAAGACGGTCAAACAGCTGTCAGGTTGGTCACTCCTCACCTCAGCGACACTGACCTCCTGTCACCCGACTATACAACCCTGTTTCCTTACTGTGTTTTATTGTAGATGAACACCAGCTTGTCTGAAGTCCTGCTCTTCAACATTCACCTCTGAATGAGAAGTTCAGGAGACATGAGTTGAAGGCACATGATTTTCCCATGGCTCTTGGTGGACTCTTGTTTTTCTATCAGTTTGGATATGGTTTTCCGGATCTTGCTTCTTTATCTCACACTGGTTCATGTTGGTGCCAGGCAGGCTGTAGTGACCCCTCCCCTTTTCTTCTCAATCCCCACAGTACGGAGACATGTGCCTGACTCTGGCCTCAGATCCCCTCCACTCTTTGCCTGTCAGCCTGCCCTGATCTGGTGAGAAGGAGGCATCTGCTGCCTTTTATGGCAGCAACTTGCCTGGGAGAACTTTACCAAGAACAGACAAAGCTGTGAGTGTCTGTGTGTAGTGTAGACAAGCTATGTACGTAAGAGGGGAGGGGTGCTGGCATGGAGGACGTTTTCTTTATCCAAAAATAAACTAATGGCTCCAGAATTTCACCTCCCTTACCGCACAAATGTAAGTGAAAAAAATAAGGAGGGAGGCGTTTGTATGGAAAATGATGAAATTACACAGGCAGGAAATAGCTCAGTGAAACAGAATGTTTTCTGAAGGAAAAGAGGAAGGGGAGGGGGAAAGAACCGAGTTGAACCTTTCTTGGGAGCAGAACTTTTCTTTTTTTACGGTTGGTTTAGCAAATCCTTTGAAAACTTGTGAGAGCTGGCGGTATCTATGGATGAAGCTCCATCCTCAGTAAAGCTCTTTCACATGACAGAACATGTAGCTCACGGCACAGAAAAAAACACACAGACCACATGAATCGGTGTATGCCCACACAAGCAGGAAGGAGTTTGGGGTGTTTATGAGGGAGGAGGAAGCAGATAGAGATAAGACAGGCATGGGATAAGCTTGACGTTTTGAACAGTTATTAAAATGTTAGAGGTCAAGGAGTAAGGTAAACGGGAAGCTGATGAGACCATGGACAGAGAGATGAAGGAAAAGGTCAGAAAGGGATGAAAGGAGAGGGCAGGGATGCCTCAGGCCTGCTCTATACCTGAACAACAGGCTGTTTGGACAGGTGAGCGGTCAGCCTCGCAAAGAGAAAAATGCCTACAAGCATAAAGAAATACAAGTTGTGAAAACAAAAGAGATGGGACTGTAAGGGAGCAGAACAGAAGGAGGAAAAGGGCGAAACAGAAAGTGGACCCTCATAAATAATTAGCCAGCAGTGTCCTTGGATTTCAAATGAAGCCAAAACAAGCCAAGGAGCTGCCTGGTTGGACAATCTGAATCATAGATTAATCATTACCCAGCAAAAGAGAACCTGAGAAGTGTTGTACATGTGATCATGCAAGTGTTCACATCTTTCCAAAGGCAGTTTTATAGCTCAATGTTTCTCCAGACAGTTACAAGAAGAGGAAGTTGTTGGACTTAAACGTTTACAAAGTAAAGCGCTGTCTCCTCTGTGTGCATACACATGTTGATATGCCCTCCTTTGTTTGCTGAGCTGGAAAAGCCGGGCGATGCTTCCTGGGTAGGGGGAATAAAACTCCAGAGGGTTTTTGTAGGCTGTGGTCTGCTCCAAGAGGCCTCGTGTTCCTCAGTGCAGTCATGTTTTGTAAGTGTTTATTAGTTCCCATGGATATCAGCTGGGCCCATGTCAGTCCACCTCCTCCTCTCATTCCTTCCTCCATGTCTGCACTCGCTCCCCCTCATGCTCTCAAATTAAGTTTCAATAAACCAGTCTGCATACTCGAACCACTCAATATTGGCAAATATCCTGATTAAAGGTGGCAAGTGGTGTTCATTATTTCAAGAAAGTCTTTTTGGTTGTACAACTCTATAAAAGCACCACTGTTAAGCAGTCATTATGCCTTTCTACATCCATTTATCTTTTGCAACAGGGTAACATTGGTGTCCTTGTGTGTGTAATACCTTTTGGTGCTGTTGTGCAGAAGTGCATAAGAGTGCTGCACAGCAGGAACTCCGTGATCAAGAACAGATAAGCAAAGTGAAATCTGTTTTACAGTTATAATAATAATGAAGCTTATCTACCACAGTAAAAAAAAAAAAACCTCCCAGGTAGCTCGTAAAAGATTACTTTAGTAAGTTTGAGTGTTAAATTAACAATGATAGTAATTAGCATTTTAAATTTTGCTAAACCAACTTATATTATAATCATATTATAGTTAGCATAATTTTATTGATCTGACTTCTTTTATCACATTAATATTTCTGTTACAAAGTCTTCAGTATTCAACTAAAAAAATACAGATGGTACAGTGATTTAAAAACATGAGGATTCAATTTTTTAATCAAAATTAAAATAAAAATTGTTAGAATAATAGATTGCAGATGTAGATTTCTTTAATCTTGTTTTTTTTTTTAAACAAATATTGGTACCTTTATTTTATAGAAAAGGTAAAGATGGGAACTCAGAAACATAGTACAATAAGCATAAAAGGTCCTGCTAAAATATTTTTAAAATAATCTTGATTATTGCAAAACAGAGATTATTTCTTTGATTTTAATTATGGCCCCAAAATTCAGAATTGTCCCATTGGAAATATGGGTCTTCCGTGAACATTCATTTGTAGACTGTTGAATATAAAAGACTTATCATTTATCTAAAAAAATGCAACACATATTGCAGGAGGAAAGCATTTTGCAATATTATTTTTACCCAATGTTAATCAGCCCTGTCAGTGCCTGAACAGTCCCAAAACAAAGATTTTAAGAGATATAAAGAGCACTGATTGGTCCACTGATGCCTGTTGTGCCAGTTTATTTACACTGAGGTATAAATTAGACGACACACGTAGCAGGGACAGTGTAACATCTTTGGCTCTGACGTTTTGTAAATGGTAGCACAAGGAACATTAAAATCTGTGTAATGATTCAGTTCAGTTGATTATAAGTGCAGGTACTAGTACTATACTGGTATCAGGTTTTGTTACCCATCCCTATCTCTATCAAGTCTGATAAAAGTAGCAGTTATGCAAGAGTTACACAATATTAATGTTTTTAACCTCTCTCTCCTGGCCTGCAGTGAATTTTACAGATGTTTAGTGCCTGCATTCTTGAATCCCTATTGCAGACCTAATATCAAATTTTCTACGAGCAAGCTGTTGGGTAAAAACTCTACAATAAATACCTTAAGTCAGGGAGAAAAACTTCTGCAACACACTCTGAAAGTTTTGGCTAGTTTTAGGGGTTTGGGCAGCATTCAGTAGTGGAAGCAAAGAAAGGTGGATGGCTTCTGTAAAATGTTTATGTGAAGAGAGGAGGGCTGAGATATAAAGGGATAGAGCACAAGACAGGCGGAAATGAGGGTCAACACACATGTAATAAATTCAGGCAGAAAACCAAAACTCCCCTGTCCTTAAACAAACCCAAACAACACCACCCAGTTGAGTGGAAAAAGAGGTAAGAGAAAGTTGGCGACTTTAATCAAGTCATGGGAAGACGAGGAAAGCTTGATCAATTCTGCATTTGTTAGTTCTGAATCTAAAAGTCATGAATTTTGGAGATAGTTTGACAGGTGATTATTTTAGTTTTGTAACCGCTGTCCCAGACAATTCCTCCTCTGTTTCTGTCTCAAACCTTTCAGCCTTTAGCTTGAGATAAGACAGTCCTCACTGACACAGACAAGGAGCTGGGGGGAGACGTGGGGGAGAGGTTACAACCCTGGAAGTGCATAAAGAGTGTGATATAACATCCCTGTGCTAAAACTAGCAGTGGAAGTACAAGACCCTGGGGACGGCCGTCTGCGGGGAAGCTATGGAGCTAACTTTGGGTCAGAGTTAAGGGTCAGGTGCAGACACAGAGGGGTCTTTGTTTGCCATGTTTAGAGTGATGACTGTTCACTTTGGCAGAAAGTTTGTTTTTTCAAGTAGGTCTTTCGCAATACCAGATTTTCAAAGTCTGATAAAATGCTAACATAAATCAACATCAGTCAATACTTGCATCAATGCAAAGGCATCAAAACATAAAGAGGTATCGGTATTAGTATCAGTAGGTATTGTTGGAATTCAGAGATTCAGCTGTTTTCATGTCTCTGGGCTTTAGCGCAGGCTGTTGGTTGAACATACTGTCCTGTCCTAAAACAGATATAGTGTAGTGTTCATTTGTCCTCCACATGTTGTGTTCAGTGATGTTCTGCTGGCCCTACCTGAATACCTGGTTTGATTCTAAATATCTTTATGGTTTGAGGCTGCCTGGGAAATTTCTGGCAGACAGTGCTGTCATTCTTTGCACAGACTTAACATGATATTCAAACGTTGCTTGTTGAAATAAGTTTGTAACTAAATGGGTTTTTTTCTCACCCTAATCTGATCATTTGCATTTTCCTTACTTGTTTTTCAGGAAGTCAAAGACAAAGCCAAATGGGAAGAAGCCTCCAGCAGAAGAGAAGAAGCAGTACTTGGAGCTGGAGTACACAAAAATCCGTGTGGTGGACTTTGACCTCAAGGAGCTGGTGGTGCTGCCGAGAGAGATAGACCTCAATGAATGGCTCGCCAGCAACAGTGAGTGACTTTGGGCATATTTAATGTTCGGGTACATGTAGAATTAAAGTTAGTGCAAACTAAACCCTTGGAAATACAGGCATGTTTCTTGTTGCTAAAGTCAAATCTCTGACAGTTCAGAGCCCTTAAAATGATCCATACCCGGCTCAGCACAGAGCCTGATCTCACTGACATCTCAGCTTCTTAAAATACTTACATTTACTGCCTGCTGTGTTTGAACTCCTCTTGTGATTTCTGGCTTTCTTATGAACATCATCGCTGAAGTTCTGCAAACCAGCAGAGGCCTGGCTGCTTGATCGATCTCATGACATTTGTGTGTGTGCCTCCCGACTTTGTTTTGGTTACGCATCCACAGCAGCCAGGTGCTGGCGAGGAAAAATTCCTCCCTGCCTTTAATTTTAGACTGATAAATCTCTCTTATATAAAACAGATGGGGCATGTTTTCACATGTTGATGTGAGGAAATTAGAAGTTACATAAGCCCGTTTATATCAACTCCTGTTGCACTTTAACTTGGACTTTTTCTGCCGTGATCCAGAGACAAAAGACAGAATAACTTTTCACCGTCAAATTAATGTATGTGGGGTCTTTTAATGCTACCCTTGTGTGTAAACCAAAATAATGTCTTACCCACTCTATTGTGGGTGTATTTGCCATGTTGTATTTTACAGCTTTCAAAAGTCACATTGTTCTTTCTGCTGTTTAGTTGTCCGAACTGATCAGGAAAATGGGATTCATTTCACAGAGCATTCACTTTAAAGATGTGTGTCATTGTTTGCTTCACATGACTTGGAATCAATGAACTGTGTTGACATCTTGGATTCAGATTGAGCAAGCCATTGTTGCATAAAATATTTGACAGGTTTATTGGAGCAAATTTCAGACTAAGACATGCTGAACCCTTGCTACTTGCTCTATTTCAGTTTTCAGAGCTGTCCAGTATTGCTCTCCAGCTAAAGAATTAGACATTAGCAGCAACAGAAGCATTGACAGATAGGCCGTGACAAGAACAGACATCATGAACACTTTATTCTAAAAATATCAGTACAGGAGCTGTTTAGGCACAAATACAGTTTCAAAAGTATCGATTTAGCACCAGTATCAGGAAAAACAAAAGATACCCAACCATACATACAGAGCTGCACACGTCTGTTGCCACCACAGACAGTTCTCCTCTGAAGTGCCTTGATACTGCCTTTAAAGCTGGCACAGAGGGGGCATCACCATGTCCCCATTATACATCTCAGAGGCAGTCATGGGATGCAAGTATTGCACTGTAAAACTGCACTGTGAGCAGTCACACTGAGTTGATGAATTAAAACACAGAGGCATTTCTTCTCCTTCTGTTGGGTTTGTTAACATCTCATCAAGCAGTATCTTTAAATGTATCATTTCAGCCACCTTAGGATAATAATGTTGAGTGGTTCAGCTCACATTCAGATGGGATTGTAACAGATAACCCCACTAATGTTGTTTCAAGCTTTAAATAGATTATTTGTTTGCATAAAAAAGGCATGCAATTCAAAGAATGTAGCCTAACAAGAACTGTCTCTTCAGCCTGCTAACATCCAACAAACAACAAATGTTTCTGACTGAGAGAGACATATTTTTGCTCTGAATAGACCCACATATGGATAATGCTTTTTTTTTTTTTATTGCAGCACAAAAGTTTGCGAGGGAGTTTCCCATGTATCAGAAATACTTGCTCAGTTTCGCCGTCAGAAACAACAAAGATACACCTGCCTATTTTCCTTAAAGTCAGCAGGCAGAGGTAGTGACCTGATTGATGTGTCTGTGCATGTGACTGACCGTTCTCCTCCTCCTCAGTTACAGATGAAGTCACTGTAGGTGTGCTCACAGGAGGACATGACATGACACTCACTATCTACTTTAATTCTTTGCTAACATTGTAGTCAGTCAATCACATTGTTCAGGAATGTCTATTTATAACTCTTCTCACACGTGATGTCTTGAAATATTTTCGATGGCTTGGAGCACATTGGCCTTTATAATCTCATGTTTTAAGGCTACTAAACCTGTATAAGGGCAATCACTAAGTATAAAGCAGCAATATTAAAGAGGACCATCTTTATCCTGTCTTCATGGTGCTCGCTGTGAGTGTAGCAGACTTCTGGCTGCTGCCTTTACTCATGATCAGCACAAATTTGTACGGATGTTTTACAAGACGGCTTGCAAAAAATCCATGATAATTTTAAGAGAACAGATTTCTTAGTTGGGGTCACGCATGCAGGTGGCTCACATAGCGTCAAATATTTTTAGAAATATAATGCATTAGAACGGGGTAATATGTTGACTTTTCAATATTTCTGATATATTTTCAAAGAGAAATAGGGTAAGAAAATATTGCCTGTATCAATGTAGTGAATGCTGACTTTAGATGTAGAAAGAAACACCAGGTCTAATTTTCTGTAAAAAATAATTTTTGCATTAAAAACCTCCTACAGCAAAATACTTATTTATTACCACAAGACAATCATTTAGAAGTGTTCTTTTATAAATAGGAAATTGTTATTTTAAATGCTGTATTTTATTGAGGCAGTAATTTAATGTCTTTTTGCATATGGTTGTTTTTATGTCACTTTTCTTGTACATGTCGACATTGTGTAGCTGACTGTTAATAAAAGTTCTTGTGTGACATTTAGCCTTTTATTCTATGAATTTGACTTGAAACTTAAATAAAAATAAAAATAGGGGACTATAGTCTTGTATCACCACTCAGCTTCAAAATATTGATAAGTGATTAAAGGCTGATGTTGACCACCCCAACAGAGAATGTATGAGAAACTTTGTTTATGCTAATTACCCCAATGAAACTTAACAAACACTGACCCAAGTTGCTACTATTTTGTTTCTCTCGCAGCGACGACATTTTTCAATCTCATCAACCTGCAGTACAGCACCATCTCAGAGTTCTGCACTGGGGACACCTGTCAAGCCATGACGGCCTGCAACACGTAAGTTACATCTTCGCTCCCTACCCCACTAACCAGCCAGAGTACTCTAGTTAATTTTTCAGAAATCTAGTGTCTGTGTGACGGCGTGGGTTATATAATGGTGATCCAGTAAGGTTTTTGATCATGTTAAATTGTGATGATTAAATGTGGTCCTCAGCCCATACAGAGAAATAAGTATCCACTATGATGTTGACACCTGGTTTCATGTTGACCTGGTACCACTTTTTTCATCACTCAAAATTAGGTTTTCTTTGAGGTTATCATTACTGCTACTGAGGCTCATGGGAGAGTTGAGTGACTTTGTTTAAATCAAAAATTGGTGCACAAGCAATTGTATGATAAAGTTACTGAATATAATCAAATTGCCAAACAATAAGTAACAAAAACAACCGCATTGTTACTCATATTAACAGGAAGTGCTCTACCTTTGATGGTTAGCTTTAGGAAATGGTAAAGGAAAAGAACAAACAGCTCTATCCTACCTCTTAGGAGCTCAAACAGTGATGTAACAATGTAAAGACAGAAACATGGTCTTGTTTTTATGGAGCTCTTATATTTTCAAAATAAAATAAAATCTCCTACTTTTGACAACAGGTTGGAAAAAACCCTACAAACTGATGCTGACATATAACCCTAAATATCAGCTGATACAAATGATCTACTTTGAAACAATTACTTGCTGATACTGATATACCAGCAATATTGGGCATCTTAAGTCATTCTCCTCCAGTCATGGCAGCTGTAGTAAGATCCTTCAGACTTTGTAGTGAGTCCCTTTGTTAAAAATGTTCACTGAGTGTTGTAAGCCCTGTCAAAACCTTCAAGATAAAGCTTAATGACTAAACAATGCAAGTTGAGGTTACATTGTGGTATGATCAAGATCAGGTTACTAAAATGACTAGTAGGCAAAGAATGATTGTGCCAAAGTAACTTCAGGAAAAGAATATTGAGGTTTTTGTTTGAAACGTGAACAACTTTTCCTCAATCACAGATAATTATCTCAGTTTTATAATCTGAAGTTAAAATGTTAAGGAGAATAGAAACAGGTATCAGTAGGAAAAAACAAAACAAGCCCAAACCAGGTTGTCTGTTTATCCTCTCTGCCCACATAAACACTCACATGATTCTTGTAACTTATAAAAAGATGATCAGTTTTATTGATTTGTTGCTTTTCCTGTCACTGTGATTTGTGAACAGGGAAGGATGTTGTGTCCACTGATCAGGAAACAGTTGAATGTGTTGTCATTCTTGGATCAGTAATTACATTCAGAGTAAATAAAAGCATGGTGCTCAGGGGGATAAAACCAGACAGATTCATGATGTCTCAGTCCCTCAGGCAAATTTACAGTCTGTCCTCTGAAGCCCTGCTGATGTCCTGTATGTGTCAGTGTTGCTGCTTCTTTATTTCTGCTAAGGGGACACTGATCAATAACACACCACTTTGATGGATTGCTGTGATTAAATCATGTCAGAGTCTGTCATTAAACTCAGAGCATTGTTCGAGTCATTGATCCAGCTCCAGACTACAGACCACAGGTACACACTGCTCTGTGTTCAAAGCTCTGCCCCTAAAATGACTTTTGAAAGACTGTTGTAGCTTCAGTGTCCTACAAAGAGCTGCTGTTGTGTTCAGTGATGAAGGCAAACTTCTGCTGCACTAAAACGATAAAGCTGGAGGCCTGTTCCTGCAAATAGAAAGGAGGTGACTAACTGTAAAGGTTTATCAAACTTGTTCTTCCTGTCAAGGCGTGGTGCCGTCTCTGTGTGAGCAGTTGTCTTTGGAGAAAAACCTCCATTCCCTGTCTACACTAGGGCTGGAAAAACCTGATCCCCCACACTTTTAGACACCAAAACACTCACTACATCACTACCTGCTGTCTACACTCTGACCCCATATGATAAACAACAGCACCTTTGAGGAATGACACATATATGACAGATTTGTCATGAGAGACAAACGTGTCACGAGTTAACCTGTCTGTCAACAGGGGATTTTTCCACTGGTGTCACCTTAAGCTGTTAATAACCCACAGCGTGAGAAAAAGAAGAGGAAAATGTGTGTCACCTGCAGTGTGTAAAGAGAGGAGAAAGAGCAGATTAACATTTTTCTGTTTGCTTCGTCTGTTAGCTTTTCAAATGTCTTCATAAAGAGGAAAACACTGAGCAAAACTTGTAGTTTGTCTCTGTAAAGCGTTCAGCTTAATATTTCTAAGACTAGGTTGCCCATTTATGATCGTACCATCCCCACTGCCCACTGCCGAGGACCCCACCCTTTCCTGTGCGTGGAAGAGCTGGCACCCGTGCCCCCTTCTGTGGTAAAAAAGTGACTGAGCCACAGTCTGAGCAGCCTCAGTGCCCCAGCCCAGAGCTCAGCTCTATTTTTGGAAGAAAATGTTTCCATGGGCTGTGAGGGAACACAACCATTTGGTAGCTATTTAGACCCATTCTGTGCGGGTGGGTGGAGAAACAGGGGTGTGTAGTAATGAGTGAGCGCGTTAGCCTTAAGCGGTTCCATCATGGATTGTGTTTTTAAAATATACTTAAATCTTCTGTAAAACTCAGTTTATGTCTTTTTCACAGAGTGTGTGAACGTAATCTGCCCTATAGCATTCATTTTCTTGATCTTGATCTCATATAAAGTTCTACGCTGGGGCTGCTCAATCATGGCAAAAATCCTAATTACCTTTTTCCTGACTGATAATCTGGGCTCCTGCAAATCAATAAGGTGTTTTGAATGGTGTTAAATGTAATTTCTGAATTTTTAGGAAAAAAAGTCTCTTGTCTTATTTTCACTTGTGAGGGGTCTTTATTTTGGTTCTTAATGTAGAGCTGTCTTTATCAACTCTATTTTGGGTTATTTCAAGGACTGCTCTAAAACTCTTTAAAAAATGGTGTGAGAACTGTGACACTTGTACATTAAGGTAGTTTCAGCTCTCTGCCCACATACCTGACCAAACTATCTGATGACTGTGCCTCTGTTTCTCTTTTGTGAGATCAATGCACCTCGATTTCCCTTTATAAGATTCAGCTTAGCTCTCAGGCATGCTTGTTGTATTATTTGCGCAATCCCATTTTACTAAATCAGCATTTCAGTGTGTTCAGAGAAAAAAATGAAGTTTGATAAGCCACACCTGTGTTGATGTAAAATTTATTAAGGGCCATGTTTGTACCATCACCAGCCTGAGTAACTGTTAGTTATGTGAACTTCTCTCTGTCTTTAATGGACATCAATAGACTAGACTACAAAGAAGACACTGTCAGTCAGCTAGAATGTGAAAATTGACTTTCATGTAATTCATTATGAAGTCTGTCTCTACAAACCTGTCTTACCTGTCCAAACAATAGAAAACAAATTATGAAAAGAACTTTTTTTTTATTATAGGTTAACTCTTAATATCAATTGAGAATCAATAACATTCAGCTTAAGACACTGATATCATTTGTCTTTTTACTTAATCATTCCCTCATCAGTACATGTCAGTGAAGTCTCGATGCCTATCATATAAAGGAGGGCATGGTCCCTCAGAGGCAGCCAGCACAAACAACAGAGTCAGGAAATGTTGATATGGCAGAATTTTTTCACAGTTGTTGACTGAAAGGTCTTTAAAGTCTAAAGTTTGATTTTAGAGGGTGTAGGAACCCTGGATGCTAAGGTCAGGGTTATTATTTCACCATTTTGTGTGTGAATTTAAAGTGCTTACATCAGTGTGATTTGCTTTAACTGGTAGTTCATACTGTGTGACAGATTCTTCAGGAAGTTTTGCTCCTCAGAATTGGAGTGATTCAGTATAAGTTGGACGCGTTGGAGTTGTTGAAATTGTTGAAAGTCCACATTGTGCAGCTTTGCTCCGTTTCTGCCATGATGTCATTTCACAACCACTAAACTGGCAGCTCCAGCATCCACCCTGTCGCCTTTAAAAGGAAACAGAATACCGCTGGGGCAACAGGGGGAAGAGATGGTTACATAATAAAAGACTAATAGGTAAAATCAAAAAATGAAAACACAGAAACAGACTTTTGACAAGGCATATGTTAAAAAAAAAGTGATTCACAGACCGCAATGAGCTAAATACACCCCACTGCAAAAATCAAAACCAACACGGAACAGCGGTTTCTGTTCCTAAAATAGGTTAATGAAATGTTATATAAGAAGAGTTCTCTTCTGAGTATGGGTGACATTTCAGTCTGTAAGTGACATGTTTCATCATGAACTTGAGCTGGTGGAGCATAAGCACAAGAATGATTCTTACTTTGCTTTTTGTTTCATGTTTTCCACCCTGTGAACCAAACAGTGTGGAACGTAACAGGAAACATCAAAACCAAATGAGACGTTTCTGTGTCAAACAGCAGATTAATGTAAGCAAGCCCGACGCAGATGTACAACTCACATACTGTATATAGAACATCTTGTGAGTTTAGGAGGAACATGGTTTACCTCTGTCAAAAGTCAGCCTAACAGGGTCGAGCTTTGAGACATACAGAAAAAAAACTAAATGCATAAAATCAACAGAATTTCTGAATGAGAATTTTAGTCTATTTATACTTTACTTCATCGTGTTTTTGTATAGTCAGTGAAAAACCAAAGTCTACCAAGTAGAACATGAGTTATTCGACATGCAGTTACTCATGAAAGACTTAATTAGAAATATATTTAAATGAATGTAAAATTGCAAAGATTTTTACTTGAGCTGTACAAGAATGACTTTTTTTTTTGTTAAATTGTTATCATATTGCAAAAGTGTTTCTTTCAAGCTGGTAGATTTTTGTTGGGAAAAACCATAAAAATGGTGTTTGTCTGCAGTTAAATGTAGTAAAATAACAGATTAAAACTTTTGAATGCATTTATTCAGTAAGTGTGATTATGAAGAGATGTAGTTTAGGTTTGGTAAAAAAAAAGTCATTTTTGATTTGTTTTCAAGCGTGATATTTGTTTATTTATGACATTGTTGAATGGAAAATGCCGGAGTATTGAATAGTTTTAAAAATATGATATTGATAAAGGACCAATGTATCGTTTCTTTAGACAGCCTTGATATGTGGTGTTGTATGGCCTTCTGTAGGACTGAAAGAGGGGAGCTTGTAGTTCAGTCAGTCTGTCACACTCACAGTCTGATCCTGTGTGAGTAAGGGTATTATCAGAGTCTGGTCGGGGTCCTGTGGTCAGTAGGTCTCGTTCTGCGGGGTC
The DNA here is from genome assembly GCA_037902135.1 of Cetoscarus ocellatus. Lineage (NCBI taxonomy): Eukaryota > Metazoa > Chordata > Actinopteri > Labriformes > Labridae > Cetoscarus > Cetoscarus ocellatus. The sequence continues at coordinate 610,199 of JBAMNC010000264.1, forward strand.
AGATATGTGAGTGCTTTACATTCCTGAGGATTTGTGATGTCTGCCCTACACGACTAACCTGAACACCTACATGCACATATCTGTCTTCTGCCTGTTAATGGAGCCGCAAAGCTCAGCGGGTCAATCAGTGCAGCTCCTCTCTCTGTGGGTGCTGTCTTCTCACCTGTTAGCATCATAATCAACATGTTTGGCTACTGTGTGGCATTTATGAGCTGTTTATTTAATCTGCTCACCTACATTTCAGATTTGTGGGTCAGGGTCATGTCGGAGGCAGATTGCTGTCCTGTTTACACACGGGACAACAGGGAATCCGTCCAAAACAAGGCATCAGTCTGCTGGGGTCAAAGTCTGCTGGGATGGGAAGGTGGTGTTTGGAAGCGTTGGCATGAAACACGTGACTTAGTTTGCAGTGACCCTGACGGTATCAGTGTCGGTCAGAAGTTAGATGTCATCAGAAGTTTGGTTATTTCCCTCAATAAGGAAATTCAATATTAATCAAGGTTTTGGGAAGTTCTTCTCTGTGTATGAACAGAGGCACATCCCAAGTTAAGCATTCACTCTGAGAAATCAATATTGTTTTCATATTTGTGTTATATCTTCTTTATCTTTGTAACACGTCTGTGCAGGTTCTCTGTCATCCACGTCATGGTTATACAGGTTTGCTGCTATAAGGTCAACTGGACTTGTTTTGTTGTCTTGAATATGTTTGGTCTCTTCTTCAAAAGGCTTCTTCATCTCTGAGAACTGAGAACACATAAATGAGTACAGCCTTTCTAATTTTGTCCTTTTTTTTCTTATTTGTAGAATATACTACTGGTATGACGAGAAGGGGAAGAAGACAAAGTGCACTGCTCCACAATACGTTGACTTTGTAATGAGTCTTTGTCAGAAACTGGTCACAGACGAGGAAATCTTTCCTACAAAATATGGTGAGTATTTTTTCCGTGTTTGTTTGTCTGCAGGCCCAGTAGAGCTACTGATGTGTCACTGCTGCCCCCTGCTGTTCAAAATGTGCAAGTACAGCAGTGTTTATTTGCTGACTGAACTGTAAACATGTTCATCGCCCTGAACAATGAGAGGTCCATAACTACTCGAGCCCCAGTTGAGGCCATTTTGACTTGAATATTACATAGACATCTGAACACTACAGACATGCACATTTCCTAATGTATTTATACACTAATGTTTGTTGGTCAGCAGGGAGAACTAGTCTCTTATTCTCCCTGTAAAAATAAACAAATGTTACATTTATCTTTAAAACAACATCATATATTAACAAACATTTTAATTTTTTCAGTTCAGCCTTTTCTAAGCATGCATTAAATCTATTTTTACTTAAGTAGCTGAAAATCATGTTCTGACAGTCAGGAAAATGACAGTCTGTCTAACTGCTAGAGGAAAATTATTTGAAAACATTTTTTAGTTTTGAGTGCTTTACTATCATGCTGTAGGATTATATTTAAGATGATGTAGTAATAATTAAAGTATTTCTCTGACTGTGAAATGGCCTCAGGTTGTATTTGAGCACACAGTCCCCATCATCTTAGGTATGGAGGAAGGAGCAAATAATCCATTGCATATATTCAAAGTGATTTCTATGTCCGTTTGAGGTAGAAATACTCAGACAGAGCTCTGATGTGTTTTGTAATATAATGAAAAAAATATTGGAAAGAGTATACACATTCAGAAACGGTCAGAATGCAACAGCCATCAGAGTAGGGCTGAATGATTTATCGTTCTCGGATTGAAATCGTAATTTCAGACAACGCAATCATATGATCGCCAAAGCTGCAATTTTTTGCTGCGCTCCTGACTGACCCAGGATCTGTTGTGTCAACTATTTACACATACTATTTTACAAATTTGCAGGCAATTTGCATTTACAGAATTCAGAGTATCCCTTTAATCATGAAAACAGATTAAAAAATCAATATTAGATGACGAATAATGTGCTATGTGCTTCTGATCATGGATTTCCTTATTGTTGTCTATACTGTAAATATAGTGAATATTGCACTGAAGCTTGATTTGAAGAAAATCGTGAATCAAGTTGAAATTGCAATATCCGCCAGAAAAATCGCAATTAGATCTTTTCCTGAAATTGGACACATTTGAGTACACTTTTTTATGCATATTTTTGAAAGGTGGTGCAAGCAATAGGGAGGTGGGAGGTGTTCTCATGTTTGTAGACAGGCCATGAACCCATATTTTTGGATAAAAAACATGAAAGGTGTATTTTGCTTGATAAAGGACCCCTTACATTTTGAGGTCAAAATCATCCTTATTCTTGTTTGATCATCTGTCTCTATCGTATCGATCCCTGTGCCTGATTCTGTCCTTTCGGTCTCTTTTGCTTCATTTTTCTCCCTGCAGGAAAAGAGTTTCCAAACTCCTTTGAGTCGTTGGTAAAGAAGATCTGCCGGTACCTGTTCCACGTGCTGGCTCACCTCTACTGGGCGCACTTTAAAGAGACGGTGGCTCTGGACCTGCAGGGCCACTTGAACACTCTGTATGCACATTTCATCGTTTTCGTAAGGGAATTCAACCTGGTCGACCCCAAGGAGACCTGTATCATGGACGACCTGTCCGAAATCCTCTGCACCCCCGCCCCGCCGACCGCTCCCGCCCCGGCCCCCTCTACCCCGGCCTCAGCATCCTCCCCCTCCGCACAAAACCATGTGACGGAGAGATGAGCGGGTTGGACGGCGGCGAGACAGCAGCCCGGGAGTGATAGAAGATAAGATAGAGGAGAGAAGGAAAGAAAGCCTGGCCCCTGTCCTCGGTGCCAGCAGGACTTAGAGACCTTCCACTACCCTTATATTTCGCTACGATACCAACCAACCAGCCGGAAGGAAGGGGGGGAGGGTTTTCAGGGGATTTGGGGTGGCGGGGAGGGGTTTGTCACGCCAGCAGGAATTGGCGTGAGCGTTCCTCCCAGGGACAAATCCCTCCCATCTTCTCTGCAATTTAAACTAGGAACAAAAAAGTATGTGTATGTTTTATTTTTGGTTTTATTTCACTTTTATTTTTTTTGTTGGAGTTTTATTCAGTTTTTTTTGTTGTCAAGGGCGGAGGGTTCCTCACCTCCCTCCATCCTCTGCCTAACATACAGCACAGGAGGGGGGGCTCTGCTTCGCTTCGACCTGCTATTGTACAGTGTTGTTGATGTGTGGAGAAGAGGCGCCTCGCACGGCCACTGCGCTGGCCAGTAGGGAGCCATGTTACTGCCTGACTGGGCGATACTAGCCAATCACTGTTTGGGTTGTTCATGTGGGGGATGATTGAAGCGCTTCCTACTCAGGACCTGAGAGAAAACCACACTGCTGCCAGAGAGAGGTTCCTCTTGTCTTTTTATTCCCTGTCCCTCATTCAGGTCAGTCCTTCTTACCACAGATCGTCTTTAACCCCGGCGTAATCACAGGATCATCAAACATGTCTCCCAGCCGACCTGTAGGGGGCAGCAAACATGAGGAGAACACCTCAGGAGACAGAGAGGAGACAATGAAGAGTGTTCGTTAGATATTTAATCTGATCAGATCCTTTGAGACAGACTGGTGTCAGTGTGTAGCTGAGTCAGAGCACAGCAGCAGCCCTTAAACCACCAACACCACCCGCTACACTCACTCCATCAGCACAGAAGGACAAAGACATGAGGTAATGTCTGCAGGCCCAGAGAGGGGGAGAGGGGGAGACAGAGAGGGAGGGTGGGAGAGAGGGGAGGAGTGGAGCTGCTCTGCTGTTTGGTCACCAGCTCTCCCAGAAATCTACACGTCTTTTATTTTGAGCTGTCCCTTCAAAATTTTCTTTTAAAAAGATTATCAGAGGACAATTAGAAGAGAAATAACAACAATAATGGTCTCATTACACATGTATAGAAATGCACAGTCTGCTTGGACTTTACTGTACAAAGAATCACAAGCGGGTTCTGTCAGACTATAGCCTCTGTATGGAGGAGGATTGGGTTTATAATTCTCCTTTTTTATTTATTTTAATTCTTTTTTTGCAGGGTTGTTCAGTTCTGGCTCTCGTTTTTATGTATTTTAATTATTAACTAAGTTAAAAGCAATTTAATATTTTAAGCTCTGCGGATTATAATCTAATAAATGAGAGAAATGCCAACCTGCCTCAGTGTGTTTTGTGTCCATTTCTGTCAATAATTCAGAGCAAAACTTGAATGTGATGTCTTCTATCCCAGTGTTAATTTAGTTGCCTTTTTTCGTCATAGGTTTCATCAACAATCCTTTTTCCCCTGACGAAAACTTGACTGTAACTACAAAAACAAGTGTACATTGACAAAAACTAAAACTAAATTAACTGACATTTTCATCAACAAATAAATACTAGACTAAAATGTTTGACAGACTAAATCCAATCAGACTGAATTTCTTCATGTAGAAAGTGGAGACAAGTTAGGAATCACAGCTACTTTGGTTGTGTGGAAAGGTTGGATGAGTTAAGAGGGACATCCAATAACAACTGCCTTAGCTTCACAGTGTAAAAGTATAAAACATGACTTCAGAAATTCAAGGAAACATAAAAAATGCCTTACACTGTACGATTCATATTTTAATCAACTAAATTTACAGTAGATTTTGTCGACTAAAATGTTGTGAAATTTCATCAACTAAATCTAGACTAAAAACAATTCAGATGACTAAATTATGACTAAAACAAAGATATTTTAGGCAAAAGACTAAAACTAAATTGAAAAATGAACACTGTTTTATCCAGGGTTCCTGCAGATCTTTAAATCTGTTTTTTGGGCTTTTTTTCAGGGTTCATCCAGAAAACAAACAAAAGAGTAGCAGGGATGTTGAGCTTGAACAGTTAAAACATAATTAAAACATGTTCAAATCTGAAACTGTCACGCCTGTCCTGGGGGAGAAATGCACTCTGATGTTATACTGGTGAATTTATTTTAATCCCCCTGGCTTTTGGCGGATTAATATTATAACCATCTCACACAAACAGATCAGTATTTCAAGGCACTAAGGACAAATAAATGATTAACCTCTCATGATCGTTACTGTTTATGCTGCAGTGACAGAAATAGTCTTAATTCTTCTCAGTTTTTGTCTGAACGTCTTTAACTTGGTTTTCAAACATGTATGGGAATCCTGTGAATAACAGTGATGGGACTTCAGTCTGTGTTTGATCACTCAGCCTCAGATCCGGCTGTTTGATCACTAAGTATAAAATGATTGATGATGCCACAGTGATGACATTATCACCATCAGTGGCTCTCAACCTGCCCCCCTCAGGAGCCTCCACGACCTGATTAATGAGAAAGTAAACACATTACTAGAAAATAGATCAATCACAACCACTCACACAACTTTATTCAGTTAAAACTGTTGCAGTTTGAACATTTGATGGAGAGAAATGTGATTGAACACGGAGACAGAATAAAATCACATCTTTAAATATCACATCATTACAGAACTTTGAGGAGGACATACTCGCATACATGTTGTGTTTCTTTGTTTTATGAGGGCTGGAAAGAGAAGACAAATAATGTACTCAAGTAAAAGTGAAGTTACTCTGATAACTTTGGACTCATTTGTGAATTTGCTCCAGTCAAAAGAAGTTTGCTTGAAATTTATTTAAGGTACAAAGTATGAGAAGAAAAGTGAGCTGGGTGAACCAGTTATCAGTGTCTGTATACTGGACATTTTCCTTTTCAGGTGTGAAAAGAGTACAAAAACATTGTGCTCCAGTAAACGTAAATCTTGTTGATAAACCTTCAATTCCAAAATGTTACCAACCCTTGTGTATTTTCTCTGCTGATCCATTTGGTACCAGAGTGTTTTCAGTCCTGAGTACTGTTTTAATATTGGTTATCATATTACCAGACTGTTATCAGAATTGAAGATACATGTTTGGTTTTGTGACAGCACTACTGATGCAAAAGCTTTGGTCAGACCTTGGTATTACTTTTCATTTTACGTTCACTCGGTACTCTGACAAATGTAACTAAGTTCAGTACTTCCAACAGAAATTACTCAAGTCAAAGTAAAATACTGGTCCAAAAAAACTACCAAAGAAAGTACAAGTACAGAGGGAGCTACTCAGTCACAGTAACGTGAGTAAATATTATCACTTATTTTCCACTCCGGATTTTCTGTACGATGTGTATTTGGATTGTTTTTTACAGATCTTAGGTAATAAATTCATTGTCATATGAAAACCAGTTGTGTTGTAAAAGATAATGAGATAGAATTTTTTTTTCAAGACAACAAATTAAACTTTTAACAGCAAAACACTGAAGTAAGGATGTATGGATGTATGTCCACCTAAGGCTTCTGTACATCAGGATTTGGCTTTTGACTCTTTTGTTTGTGCCTCAGTGTTTCACCCTCTGGTGTCATTATCAATGTTCTACTTTGTTCCCTTCTGATTTATTAAAAACACAACTCACATGAATCTTTCTTCTTTATTGCTTTTATTACATGCATTCACTCTTGATTATAAAAGACCAGACTTTCAAACTCCTCAGGTTTCTTATGTTTCCAGACTCTCAGTGCCTCCTGAACCTGAGAGAACAGCTTGTGCGCATAACAAGTATGTGCTATATAAACATAAATAAAATATGACTCTGTGACTGCAGTCATAACTTAAAACATTATTCAGACGCTTCAATCCCCATCGATTGTCCACCTGGACTTGCGCGGCGCCGCCCCGCCGCGCCTCCTCCTCACAGACGCCCGCAGGGTGGCGCCCTCGTTCATCTTAAACAGAGCGATGCCTCCGACCTCGTCCAGCTTCTTGGCGCTGCAGCAGGGGGTTGGCACCTTCACCGTGTTACCAAACTTTGAGTAGTCCACAGCGTACATGCCGTCCTCCTCGGACACCGTGGGCACGAAGCGCTGCCCCCACAGGATCTCATCCGCCACGTACGACGTCCGGGCCTGCGTGGTGATGCCCGTGGTCTCCACCACCCCCTCCAGCACCACGATCACCTCGATGTCCTCGTGCAGCAGGTCAGAGGCGGACAGTTCGTACAAAGGGCTGTTCTTGTCGATCACGTGACTGATGATGAGAGGGGACACGAGGAAGACCCCGTTGGTGCCCACCGGGTTATCCATGTGGATGTCGATCTGGTCCAGAGGCACCACCTCTCCCTCCTCCGTGGTGGTTCTCCTGACCACCTGCATCCGCACGGTGGCGCTGATGATCATGCTCTTCCTCAGGTCCCCAATGCGGACCATGAAGCACAGCTGGTTGTTTCTGATGGAGACCACCGCGTGCTTGCTGAAAATGAGCGTCTCCGCGCGCCGGTTGGCCTGCGCCGTCTTCATGAAGATGCAGCCGAGCATGATGGCGTTGATGACGAGCCCCACGATGTTCTGCACGATGAGCATGATGATGGCGGACACACACTCCTCCGTGATCATCCTGCCGCCGAAGCCGATGGTCACCTGCACCTCTATGGAAAAGAGGAAGGCGGAGGAGAAGGAGTGAATGTCCGTTACGCACGGGACGAAGTCTCCTCCGCTCTGGTACAGGTCCCCGTGCGCAAAGGCGATGAGCCACCAGATCATGCCGAAAAGAAGCCAGCTGCACAGGAACGACATTGTGAAGATGATGAGTGTGTGGAGCCATTTTAGATCCACCAAAGTGGTGAAGACGTCCTGCAAGAAGCGGCCCTGCTCTCGGATGTTGGTGTGCGCTACATTGCAGGTGCCATTTTTGGCGACGAAGCGAGCTTTCCCCGCTTTGGCCTTAAACTTTGGCTGCAGGACATCTTCAGCCAGGCGTGTCAGCAGGTAATCCTCAGGAATGATTCCTTTTCTGGACAACATAGCGCTCCCATACTACGCACCCACAGCCCTTTGGCTTTGCTGGCACCAGTCCGTCCCTGCCAGGCTGACGGATCAGGGGGTTTCTCCTCTCTTTATCGATCCGTGCGCTCCGCGGGCGCAGGACGGAGGGTTTTCTTTTCGCCCGGTTTCTGGGGCACTGTGCGCCCCTCACGTAGCCCCCGGATCAGGCGCTTCAAAAGCGTGGAGTCCCATGAGGAGAGTCTTCTTCCAGCTCCGCAGCTGCCGCCGTCACTCACGAGCCCGACATACCGGGCTCAGCTGCTCCCCTCTCTCCTGTCCATCATTAACCTGCTGGGGCTCACTCTCACCTGCCTCGCGCGCACAGGTAGCTGAGTCAGATGTTAAATGTTGACACAGGAGCGTAATGGGTCTCTGAGCGGACTTTAGTCACCTCCGGATGAGCCGGCGGGCTTTAGTGGCGCAGTTGGCTCAGTGCTTACTCCGCCACTTCACTTCAGCGCGGTAACGTGAGAAGGGGCCGCTGTGAGGTGTAGAGGCAGCCCCCTCCCTCCTCCATCTCTGTGCTGCCCTTCCTTTGAGTCTCAATGAGAATGCAGGAGAGGGCCCATTACGCAGTAAAGTCAGAGAGCAGCCTAAATGCCAGCGGCTGCGCATACTCTGAATCTGTAAAGGGTTAAATATAGAGCGCTCTACAGTAAGTCATCCTCAGGCTCCATGTTCACGTGAACACAAAATGGGCCACAGGAGCTCTTTTCAGTGACATCCAGTCAAATCTGATGACCCTCTTCTCTCACCCCGGCCTTCAACCTCAAAAACTGAATTTACAGACCTCCGCCCCGCTGGCACCCACAGGACCCTGTAATATCAGATGTCAGTCCTGGCCCCTGTGACACCCCAGGGTGTGCGTTCATGATCACTCTGCTGTTTCTGGCTCTGCCTCAGGCCAGCTTCATGCTCCACTGCCAGATCATGTTTAACCTTCACATGACTCTCAGTGTTATTATTATGATCTTTACAAAACAAACCCAAACAGGCAAACACAATTGTAATGATAATTTATGTTTTATTAACAAAGAATCATTTTTTATGTACAAATATACAACATGATTAAAAAATAAGAGGAATATTTTTATGGAACAATTGCACTTCGAATGTCCTTTTTTTAACGCTCCCCTCTCCTCTCCTTTCTTGTGCTACTTGTCTGCTCGCACGAAGGAGGTGAAGACGCTGTCCTCCTTGTCCAGCAGGGCCTGGGGTCTGTCGTACTCCAGGATGATCCCCCGCTTCATCACAATCACCAGGTCGGCATTCAGGATGGTGTGGACGCGATGCTGGGCAGCAGAGAAGGAAACAAGACAAGTTTAGAGAGGTGTGATAAAGCTGCTGCAATCTGAGTCCCTTCAGATCAGCCGAGAACAAAATCTCAGCAGGATTTACATTTATCAGACTAATTTCAATGTGAACAATTAGCTCAACAGAGAGGCCTCCAGGTTTACTGTCTCACTGTTATAATGATCAGTGTCCTCCTTCACATTTGGCTGTTAGAGCTGTTTATTCACATCAGCAGTGTAGTAGCTGGATGTCAGCACTCAGGTGGATGAGAGAGCTGCACGAGTGTCCATACAGTGCAGAGGAGATACTCACTGCTATAGTTACCACTGTGCGGTCAGCAAAAGCGGTCATCACCACTTTCTGCAGGATGCTCTCCTGTGAGGACAGAAAGGGGGGTGGAGGTTAATGGTGTCCAGAATCAAGGACAAAAACAGAAGTAAATGAAGGGGAAAAATAAAATGCAGAGCTCTTCTATGCTGGAACAAAAACACTCCCTTAAAGCTTATTTTCCAAACTGTCACCTCTCTTGTTCTTTGTCTCAGGGACCCTGATTAGACGCTCCGCTGTGCTTCCTCGAGGGCAGTGCAGCTGCGTTATTGTGACACAGAATGTGGTTCTTTCTGATTTATATCTGAAGAGGAGAGGGTCTGCTTACACAGACTCCCCTCAGGGTTACTCTGCGCTGAAGATTTTCCACCCACTTCTGATTTTTCTTAGTCTTCCACACTCTGGTCCGCTCCATAACCAAATCATATTTTGAAATTACAAAGATGACATTATATTCACGCTCGAGATAAAAGAGCACTGAAACAAGAGGACTGGATATCTCAAATGATCGATCAGTGACATTTTACACAGTTATTTTGATACTTTTCAGGATGTGCCGACTTCTTGAATAGTGTCAAATGTTGTCAAATTGATGATACAAAATGTAAAGCTTTTGAAAAGAACTAAAGGTCTTAAATGCAAAATTAGATTTGGAAACTACTTTCTATTAATAAAAAGCAAAAAGTGATAAAAAAAACATGTCAAGTTGAAAGTATTTATACTTTTTTTGATTTCTGAGTCTTTCAGAATTATTTGTTTTGTAGGAAGGATGCTGGTTTTGCTGGTTTCTCTTTTTTTGTTGTCTACGTAAACCTTGCACTGTGTTAACCACAATATGATGAAGACAAATCTATAATTGGACCGTGGATCTGTCATTACCTCCAATTCTTACTTTAGTCTCTTTGTCTCTGCCCACACCCCCAACACAGCTTCAGTGGATGGCTGTTCAACACGAGACTGGATCCACTCAGGATGAACAGGTTTTTTCTTGCTGCTGTTACATTAAACCTCCTATAGACGCACTGCAATGTAGGTTGGCCCAGTGCTGTGCTCATGAGGGATTTATGTTGGGGCTATATTTATTTATGTGTAATTTATATACACGGATATGTATGTATTTATGTGTATCAATAAAATGAAGAGTTTGTCTTCAGCCTGCTCTATTGTAATGTGTCTTGAGATAACACTTGTTATGAATTGGCACTTATACAAATCAAGACTGATTGACTGAACCCCTCAGCTCGCATATTGCTTTGTTCCTGCCTGAAAGAGCCCACCTTATGCTTTTTAAAACTGCATATGCCCCTCAGCGTGTTTACATTCCTCCTCCTCATGATAGAGCACTGCTATGCACAAGATAAAACATCAGCACATTTAGGGCCTGTCCTTCCTATTTACAGAGACAGTAGCTTCCTGAATCTTCTTGTTCCCCTGGTGAATCAGCCTATTAGTGTGACGTTCTACTGTTTGTTCAGTTTAAATCGATTAGCTCAGGCTGGTAAGCCCAGTGCAGAGCATAGATACTTGAATGAATGTCGTGGTTGACATCATGGTGCAAAGCATTGTTGAACTGGGAATCAACATAACAGAGAGGTGGCGGAGGACTTCACGACATGTCTCTGCCCTGGTTCATAAAGCTCGGAAACGGCTGTATTTCTTGAGGAATCTTAAGACAGCAAAACTCCTGCACCAAGTTCTTGTCAACTTTTACAAAGGAGCGCTTGAAAGCATCCTGACTGGAAACATGCATGGGATGTGCACGGCCCAGGACAGGACGACTCTGCAATGAGTGATTAAAACTGCTCAAAATATTATTGGTACCCATCTACCAAGCATCCGTGATAACGGGGAGGTGAGGTGCCTGCGCAGAACCAAAAGGATACTAAAAGATGACACCCACACACCCAATACAAAGACAAATTCCTTTGTATTGTTGAAATGATGACAAGTCCTTCTGCAAGTACAGGTCATACAAATTTCACAGGGCTGTAGTTCTGTCAGTCAAACAAACTTGTCCACACTCACACAATCCTGAGAAGAGACCTAATCAAGGCCTCTTTCACAAACACCAGTGTGGGTTTCCAGGGTCTTTAACATTAGTGATTGTGAACATACTCTAGCAGCCACCAAGACTGAATACATGGACCAGAGATAAGACAAAATATGGGCTCTTCGTAATGTTAATATTTTATTTGCCTCCGCCATTTTTACGGATATTTCCTCTGTGTTACCCCTGCACCCTCCACAGTGCTGCTTCACCCTCACCGTTGCCATGTCAATGGACGCAGTGGCTTCATCCATGATGAGGATGCTGGTCTTCCTGACGAAGGCTCGTGCCAGACAGAAGAGCTGTCTTTGACCCTGACTGAAGTTTTCTCCTCCCTCTGTCACCATGGCATCTGAGGGAAATAAAAGTACTCCTTATTTATGATGCTACATCTTTGTATAAACAAACATGGATTACAGATGTCAATGTTTTACGTGGCAGATTTATGTAGCTGTGAACGTGCCAATGGGTTTTAACTGAATGAGAGGGGAAGGCAACCTTGCAAAGCAGCTGGATTTACAATCTTTCATGGCTGTCACTGAGCAGATAAATCCTGCATGTGCTATTATATTTCTAAAGTTTATTCATGATTCAATGAGATTTTCTTCATTCAGTAATATGGTAACACTTCTCCATTTTCCCCTCTGCTGGAGTTATCCTTGTAAACATTCATGAGATGTCCTACCTTTTTCAAGTATTTTGTCACTAGGAGCAACTCGAGGAAAATTAAGATCTTTGTTTATGTTGACACTGGAGACTTTAAATGAAGCTGAGTATCTGCTTTTTTTTCTTTGTTCACCTTCATAAAAAAAGTCTCCACTGCAGCAGTAAAAGACTTCCTGACTCATTGCAGTCAGCTTTGAATGGTGCATGAATTCTGCTTTGGCAGTCTGCACTTTAATTAAATTAAAGACCAAAGTTAAAGAGTCATTAACTCCAGAGTCACTGATCAATATTGTACTGAACTCTCAGCTCAGGGGAACATCAGCTAAAGCAGTGAGTAGCTTACGCCTACAAGGCAGACAACAACACACACACAAATATATTTATCAGGATTACACAAAACATGTGAGAGCACTTCTCTGATGCAAAAATAATTCAGCAGTCCAGATTTGTACCAGAGTGTTGAACTGTTTCTCTGTTGTTCAAAGTGCAGAGTGATAATGTTGGACCAGCAGGGGCATAAGTGAGACCCTTAAGAAGGCCCTCATGTATCAGCATACCAAACATTTCTCATGTTTGTTGGTCTAATAACCACTCTGTGCTCAGATAACGTGATGAGAGAGTGAGACAGCAGCATCTCTTCTTCACCAGTAGTAAACTGATAATAATAGTTTATTGTCAGTACTGTACTGAACAAAGTGACGGCACAACTCTGCGGTCAAATATTCATAGTCCTGGATTCAGATGGTTTGATCTTAGTATAGAGAAAAGACTGCAGCTTACAGATACAAAGAATAAAGCGAGCATGAAGAGGAAATGTGTTTTATGAAACATAGATCACACATTTTAAAATCTCTATTGTGTGAGTTTGAACTGGTAACAATGTGCAGTTGAAATTGTTTGGTCTGATGCATTTAGACTAAAAACAGTCACAGTTTTGTTTTCCATGTTTGGACACTAAGAACCACATTTAGCTTTTATAAATCTGGTCCAAGTGGAGCTTTTGCTAATGAAAGTTAATGATAAAGGGGAATTTTATTTAGTTCACCTGAAATTACCCAAATACAAATAATATAGGGTACATAGACTGTATAAAACATGACTACAGACTGTATTCAAATATGTCAGCAACACACTGCTGTTGAAGGCAGTATGTGGTTTGTACTGCATACTCTGTTCAGCAGCACAATGAAATTTACTGACATTTGAAATCAGGACTGCTGACTCTGGGAGTCTGGCTGGAGTGAGATATCTTTTTTAGCCTGGAGATATCTCACAATAAATAAGTGAGATATCTAATTGAGCATACAAACTTGTCTAAAAAAAAAAAAAAAAAGATTTTCTCACCAAGGCCTCCTGGGAGGGATTTCACGACAGGTTTCAGCTGAGCGATGTCCAGAGCTTCCCAGAGCATCTCATCTGTAGCCTTCATCTCTGGGTCCAGGTTAAATCTAAGAACACACATAAACATACCAAAGAAGAACACATTAAGAAGCTTCTAAGGTCTTTATTAGCCCCATAAATTTAATCCAACTTTAACTTTTAACATACCATTTCCCTTTTTTTTTAAACTCCTCTCTCTGAAGCTGTGGGGCTAAAACCTTATGAATATTTCACTTAATGGTGTAAAGACTTTGGGCCAGCTGAGACAGTTTATTTGACCTGCATCACTTCATTGTGTGACATCCTTTCATTTGCTGTTCTATTTAATCTTTCAGAGGTGTCTGGCTCTCCCGCTGCCCTCACTGAAAGACCTCCAAAGCACGCTGATGCTCTGCTTTATTTAGCTCTAAACTGTCACACTCCTTACACCATGTTAAGATTTTACATGGCTTGATCAATAGATCTAAAAGTTAAGTCTGACATCATACACAGGTTCCTCAAATCTCTCCCTCTCAAACAAAAAGGGTCACCGTGGCTCTAAAAATAAACCTCTGCAGTGCAGTGTTCAACTCATCTTCAGGCCCTCAGCTCCACTAAGGTTTTAGATAAGAGTCTCTGAAGTGTTTGCCAGAGTGTTTGGTCTTGTTCTTGGAAACACTGTGTGTCTAATCCTCAGGGATAAATCTCTCAGTATGTATCACTGGTGCTTTGATGAAGCTAAATGTACCGAATGGTGCCGCTGAACAGGAATGGGTCTTGGAGTATGATAGACAGTCGAGATCGGAGGGTCTGCAGAGGCAGCTTGGCGATGTCAATGTCATCAATCACAATCCTCCCTGTAAAGATCCACAAATGAACAAACGTGGATCAGAAAATATTTGACCTTTCATGTTTGTATTTAACTGCTTTCTTTGTCCAAGAATGAAATAAATATTACAAACAAACAAAAAGTGCTGCACAATAGAGAAAACTCTTAGCATTAAGGGGACCCCATACACCAACAAACTCATCTTCTTGTGCCACTATATAAACGACTATGTTTCTCACATTAAATGTTAATGTTTTTTTATACCTTCAAACATGTCCACCATGCGGAAGAAAGCCAAAGAGAAAGAGGATTTGCCGCTGCCTGTCCGGCCACAGATTCCTACCTGGAAACAAACCAGCCTGAATCTCCTCTCTCACCGATATTCGGTCATCAAAATGAGACATTTTCCAGCATTTCTACATTACTGTCTCAGCTGAATTACCTTCTGTCCAGGACTGATGTGTGCATTCACATTTTTTAACACTGGTTTCAGTGTAGCGTCGTACCGAACACTCAGATTCTGGATCTGGATCTCTCCCTGTCGGGGCCAGCCGTCAGGGACCTGAGACACAGCTGAGACACACAGAAGAATTTTTTTGATAACTGAAGACAGGATGACTTTGTGCATTCTTTTGTCAGATTTTGTTTTAATTACAAAACAAATGTTTTGTTGACTTCTAAAGTCTGGCACACACAAAATATTAAAAAAAGAAAACTGATTTTTTAAATTGTAAGAGACCGTTTTCATGAGGACAAACAATGACAGATTTAACAGTTTTGTTCTCATTTTGTAATTTGCTAAAGGATGATCAACACAAAACACCTCACATCAACCGACTCATACCAACTACAGAGCTGCTCTTGCAGCTTGATATCTCACAGGATCAAATGGGACTTTGGGGTAAGCAAAAATGGTTGACAATGAACAGGACAAACTGAAACTAATGCAGATAGTCATTAGCATTTATTGAACATCTTTATTATTCATCTGATGTGAAAGTGAAGGTGGCCCCAATCCTCTGGACAAAATAACTCTTAACACACCTTTCACCTCAGGTAAGACAATCCTTAAGACCATCAGCTCATTGTTTTTTTGTTGACTTTGGTTGAAAGGCAGTAATTGGGCCACAATTGGGCCGATCATTTTGCAGTGTGTGCCCTGCTATAGGCTACCAGCTTCTTTGCCAAATCCTTCCAGACTAAAGAAAGGGAATCTGGCTATTTGATACTTCATTTATTTATCGATGACAATGGTACAGTACATGGAGAACAAACTTGAATCCAGTGTGAGTACGACACTCAATCATCATCCTCAGACAGAGGTTTGTGTGATTTGTTTGGCTGAAAAATGATTTAAATCTAGACAGAGAAATGACTCACTGAGCAGACCCTCATAGTTTTCTGGTTCAGTTTTGAGCAGACAGTTGATCCTCTTGACTGATCCCAGCTGCACCTCCATGTCTGCCAGGTTACGTACCATCCAGTTCATGTAGTTTGATACCTGAACACGACAGGAGAGGGAGGAGAGGCGTGTTTGGTAAATGTCAGGTCTTGTCAGGACCTGTGCATTGATGATGTATATCAGTAATAATGAATTTTCACAGGACAGTTGACTAGATTTATTTGGAAATAAGAAAAACAACATTAATGACGATCAAATTCCTGTTGAACTGTGTTTGTTATCAGAAAGAAATGACCAAAACAACTTCAGAAGACTTAAGAAAAGAGCTCTGTGGCAATTTAGAGATATATTTTGTTACCAAAGATCTTGGAAAATTGTCCAATCTAAGATACTTATCTAATGTTTACATCTAAGTATAGTCTTACCAGAGCTGGGACTGGGACTCAGTTCACACTTCAGATGTATTCAACTCAGACTTAAAGTTCATGCTTATTGTTTTGTATTTCTGGCTCATTTTATACCAACTTTAATGTCAAATTAAAGTTTTCTCACATCAGTTGTAATCCTGTGCATCTGTGCATGAGCTGCCACACTACACAGGAAACACATGAGAAGCATTTCACCTGCAGCTGCTGCAGTCTGAGCATGCACTAAACTCGTAAATGATGAAGTGTTGTAACTAATAGATGTGCTTTGTTAATTATTAATGTTTGCTTAAGGCTATTTCAGGTCACAGATTTATGACTGACCACAAAACTTTGATGTTTCTGGCTTATGTTACCATCACTTTGCATTTGGGGGGGTCTATTCATATACTGTAAAGTACATTATAAACATTTGTTATGGGACACAGTGCAGTAAACCCAGTGATATGCTAAAACTCTATCGTTAGTAAGTTAGTAATGCATATCTGAGCAGCAATGAAGTAAAAACGTTTACTGCCATCTTGTTTTTATGGATAAACAGGTACAAAAACTCACAATACATAACCATTTCAAAGAACATGAATTAATCTCTCATCTGTTTAAACTGATAACTTGTTGTATTCAACATACTAATTTATTTATAAAAATGTGTTAAGAGGCCTGAAATGAATAAAAGAGAAAATATCTATGATAATTTTGAAGTTTTTCATTATAAACTACATCATTAAAAAGAAAAAATGGTTAATTACATACACTGTCTTGTGAAAGTTGTAATCCAAATAAAACGATTTTAAGCTTTATAATTTGTATTTGTATTATTAACATAATCATGAATTACGTTGTTCATAACTATAATACAAAATAGTCAGTGGTACGTTAAGTCAAATTTGTAAAAAAAAAAAAATTGTAAAAAAAAAAAAAAGAGTTTGGGCCAGTAGTTGCTCAAGCATCAACATGAGGCTGGCTGCAGGACCCTGGAAGTTTTATGGATGTGTGCAGGGAATGGACAGTTATTACGGTCTAAAAAACATCTCTATAGCCTGGTAAAAAAAAAAAAAAAAAGCTTCTGACTAAATATATAAAACACCTATGTGCTCTCACTGTGTGTGTGTGTGTGTGTGTGTGTGTGTCTGGGGGGGGCTTTTGGGGTTAGAATAGGGACATGATTGGGATGGCTATTGGTCAGACAGCCTCAAACGGATGACTGCACATGGCTTCTTTCATTGTTTTTACAGTCTATGGCCTGGGTCTTTGTTTCTGTGCTGAGTTTACATGTTCTCCCTGTGCATGTGAGAGTGTCTGGATGGTTGAATGGTTGACTGTGTCACTATGTCAGCCCTGTAATTGGCTGAAAGGCTCCAGCCTCACGTGACACTGAAAAGGATCAGCAAAGAGTAGATAATGTGTGGATGGATTAATAAACAGCAAATATAATTTCAATGTATATGGGGCTTGGCTTTTTTTTTTTTCCTTTTTTGGAGGCATTTTTATGATAATAATTGAAGTAAGTTAAGCAATAACATATTTAGTGGATTATCTTTTGAAAAACTGAGAGGGAATATTTAATTCAATATACACTGCCTGGCCAAAGAAAAAGTCGCCACCTGGATTTAACTAAGCAAATAAGTACGAGCCTCCTATTGGATAATTGCTGCATGGGCGATTGTCTTTCAGCTGGCAACAAGTTATTTAACCCCATCTGATGCAATGAGTAGCTTCTCATTTCTTAAACAATCATGTTGAAAGACACAACCTGTGGTCGTGGAAAAGATGTTAGTCTGTTTAAGAAGGGTCAAATCATTGTCATGCATCAAGTAGAGAATACATCTAAGGAGATTGCAGAAACTACTAAAATTAGGTTAAGAACTGTCCAACGCATTATTAAAAACTGGAAGGATAGTGGGGAACCATTGTCTTCGAGGAATAAATGTGGTCGGAAAAAAAACACATCAGGGTAAGAAGAGAGGCAGGTGAAGTGATGCACCCATCATGCCTAGTGCCTACTGTACAAGCCTGTGGGGGCAGTGCTATGATCTGGGGTTGCTGCAGTTGGTCAGGTCTAGGTTCAGCAACATTATGGCCCAAAGAATGAGGTCAGCTGACTACCTGAATGTACTGAATGATCAGGTTATTCCATCAATTGATTTTTTCTTCCTTAATGGCACGGGCATATTGCAAGATGACAATGCCAGGATTCATCGGGCTCAAACTGTGAAAGAGTGGTTCAGAGAGCATGGGACCTAAACCCCATTGAGAATCTTTGAGATGTGCTGGAGAAGGCTTTGCATAGTGGTCAGACTCTCCCATCGCCAATACAAGATCTTGGTGAAAAATTAATGCAACACTGAATGGAAATAAATCTTGTGACATTGCAGAAGCTTACTGAATCAATGCCACAACGAATGCGTGCTGTAATCAACGCTAAAGTTGGTCCAACAAAATATTAGAGTGTGTAAGCCTTTTTCGTTTGGTGGCAACTTTTTTTTTTGGCCAGGCAGTGTATAACACAATCACATGTAAGTGACAGAAAAACTTGTGACATTATTTCAACGTAGCCTGAAGGCTGTTTAGTGTCACTTAAATTATATAATATCTTTCAATAAAGTTTAAACATTCAACAAGCCTAAGAATAAATAAATGTTAAATAGAAAAACTTTTTCACTACAGGTTGGACTGTCTTAATCAAGGTGCCATTGAAACTTTGGACCTCTATCAGACAAAAATAGGACTTTTTAAGGCTTGACTTTTGAAAATCTGATTCAAAACTTTCTGAGAACAGGAAAAAAAAAAATCTGTAGAAGAGACACCATTCATGTCCTTAGAGACTGCACACAAACAAGTTTACAGCACTTTAATATGCAGTAACACACACACACTGACACACACACAATCTCACCATGAGTGCGTAGGTCAGCCCGAGCCCCACCAGCCCTGTTGACAGCTGGTTGTAGAGACAGTTTGTGATGGAGGCTACAGCTGCCACCAACACCACGCAGGCACCGATGTACTCCTGCATAAACAAAATGTCAGACTGAAGTAAATAAGAGAATGCAGCACTGAGTGAGAGTACAAAAATAGATTTATTACTATGAGTCAGTTCAGCAAAGGACTGTACAGAAAAGCTCTGCATATTTATCTTTCCACAGGAAACCCTGATCTTCTGAGTATTTTTACACCCCTAAACATGAAAGCCAGATGAGCTGTGAACAGCATGCTTCATAAAAACATGAGCGTAACACAGCAGTGGAGAGGTAATGAAAAATTCAGTTTTTCAGGATCCCAACAGAGGGAGCAGTTACCCAGTAACACCAACAAACCCTGAAGCAGCCTCTCTCTGACACTGAGCTCGACTGATGATTAAAGCAGTGAAGAGACAGATCTTTACCATGCGGACCTCCAGCCAGCGGTTTGCAGCTGTGAGGAAGAGCGAGGCGATGTTGTTGGCATCAGTGAACTGAAGAAGCCTCTGTCTGAACCTTGGCTCGTACCTGCCAATGCAAAAGAAATGACTCATTTTATTTGTGTTGTGTCCTGAGAGTCCAGAGCCTCCACTCTGCTGCAGACAAGAAGATTATATGCTTCATCAGGGCAGGTGGTCTGAGTGCGCTCAGAGAAAACATGAGAAGAGCAGCACAGTGATTTGCAACACACTACAAAGTCAAACTATCTAATGGTCGAACTGATAAACCTTTTTTTTTAATTTGGTGTCAAAAAGTATTTTGGGAGGACCACTGACCTCAAAAGCAATGTCCATGCCCCTCAAAGAGCCCCCAAAATGTCTTTATAACAGAATTTATAGTTGAGTTGATCCCTCTAGACTTATCAGAACAACTGTAGTGATGTAATATGGTACGCCATAAATGGAAACTGCACTAATAGTGAATATAGATAGTCTGTTTGTACAGGTTAGACCTGGAGCATAGACATTTAAAGATGTTTAGATGTGTTGAGTCTGAACTTATGGACGTCTCCTGTTGGGTGTTTGGGTACTGGAGGTTTTTGAGTTTGTTCTGCAGGTTTCTTACCTTAAAAAATGCTTCAAAATCTGTTATCCACCTGCTACAACTGCTTCTAGTGAATGGGGGAGTTAATGCACTGGCTTGCTAAACTGACAACTAGCTTACCAAATATCAATTTTAAAAGAAAAGGATCTTTTTTCAAAAGAAAAGGATCTTTTCCTGGCCTAAATAACCAGTAGATATATATATATATAAAAAAACCATTTCATTTTCAGTGTGAAATGTTATTTTACAGAGTTTTGACTATGAGACAGAGACAAATGTAAACAGAAGAAGCAGAAGCAACTGAATGCTAAGATGCTGTTTTCCAGAGATAGCCAACAGATTATCACATTTATATATCTTCTTGAAAAATGGCAAAGGGACCTGAAAAATAATCTCTAATGTCTTTTCAGTTTACATTTACGTAAATATTTTCCCAGAAAGAAAAGAATAATATGCCCTGTTTTTCTGAATCAATGAGTAAATTATCTCAGAGTTACACCGTTCGGATTTATGATAAACAAAAACTCAGTTGTCATCCGACCAGAAGAAACACTGCAAAGTTCATTAGATCATGATGATTTTGAGTCTGAACAGCTGTTGTGTTAATCTGCTCATCTGGAAACACTAGCTAATATTAACATTGTCTTTGTTAGTTATAGAAACAAGTATTTCACAAATATCACAAATAAAAGAGGATTAAATTTAACAGTCTGGCCATGTATGCTCTCTTGAGAAGCTTGTATGGGCACTTACACTTGATTCAAAGGTGCCTCATTAATTCATAAAAACAGAAGGACTTATGTTTATTCATAACATGTAGTTTTTATTCTGAGATCATTATTTGGTTAATAAAGAAAACAGAGCAGAAATTGAATTTCTCATGTGAATGCACTACGCTCCAGTAGCTGCAAAGCTTTAAGACAGCAGTACAACATCAAAATAGTGTTTGACTGATCTGATCATTAAGGAAAATATTCCTCAGGTAAATATTGGGAATCTGCCTAACAGACCAGTTCTTTCTTTCTCTCAAAATGATTTAACTGGTACATGCAATGACCTCTGATTCACCATTAAACAAAGATTTGTTTTTTGCTAAAAGCATCATTAAGAGTGATGCTTAAACAGTCGAACTGGAGTACAAATAAAACCCATGTTTGAGTGGAGGAGGCTTGTGAAAGGTGATAGATCCAAAATAGAGTTTGGATTGACGCTTTAACATTTTTGCTCATTAAGGTAAAATAGTTGGATGGTTTGACAATAGTTACCTGAGGGCTCTGATTGTTGTAAGACCCTCCACTGTCTCAGAGAAGTGGGACAGTAAGGGCAGCTGGGTGCTGTCCTCCAGCTGCTGCAGGTCCCTGATTAAAAACAAAAAAGGGCACAGGATAAAGCAAAGTATTAACTAAAGCAGAGTTCACACAATGTCAATGGTCACAAGGTGTAAATAAATATACATTTAATTGTTATATTCTAGGGTTAAAGGGCTTTTTTGTACTCAGCTTTTTACATTTAATTAACTGTGCAAATCGCTATTTAATTACAAATATCCACCTCCATGGATTATCACAAAAAAACACAAAGAAAACAACATTTATGACCTTTATCATTAAACATTTTTGTCATCCAGCTCTGGTCCTGATTGGTTAAAACATAGAATATCTTAATACTAATTAGCTTTGTGCAAAGCTGTAAACATAGTTTAGCAGATAGACAAAGTTTACAACCCATTATGTGAAAGTCTGTCGCTAATATCAGATGAGCAGACATGATCATCTTTACTGCTTTTAAACGGGCTTGAGAGTTAAAGATGAACTGGGCAGAAATGCACAACTACTTCCACAGTTGTTTCAATTAATTATAAAACAGAATCCCTAAAATTTGTATCTCCCTATGAATAAAGGGGATATTTCTACAAAGTTAATGTTGTTTGCACCGAGGTTAAACAGGCTGAGTTAGCAGATAACTGACACAACTGTGTCAACTTGCATATGCTATGTGCTAACAGGTAGGAGAGAAGCAGAAAATAAAAGATTACTTTTTTGAAAAAATAACTTCATAACAGATTACTGAAGTGAAAAACTACTGTGTATCATTTTCTTCATTAAAACAAAAAAGTAACTTGAGTTCTCAAACAGTTTCCTCTGACATGCTTTACTGTTCTTAACTGGATAAAAAGAATGATCAACATCATCAGGAGGGATGGCAGTCGAAAAAAGTCCTACAGTTCTTCTTTTATTAAAATGCTATTTTTTAAATCAGCCGTTCAAAACTCACAATAGCTTATTACCTCTGCCAAGGATGTTATGTTATTGCTGGCGTATGTTTGTTTGTTTGTTTGTTTGTTAGCAAGATTATGCAAAAACTGCAGGACAGATTTTGTTGAAATTTTCAAGAGATGCTGGTAATGGCCCAACTTAAAAAAGACTAGATTTTGGTGGTGATCCAGATAGCCGCCATTGGAGAATGATCATTTTTGCTTAGTAACTGTCTTACTAATAATAATATCCGCATGATTCCGAGTGCTGGATGAGGGTTTTCTGGGTCGAGGAATCATATTATGGTGGTAACTTTATCTTGGAACTATTGCTTATTGATGTAAGAGCAATATGTGAGCTACCATGGTGGAGGTTTGCTCTCTCCAAGTGCTTCTTAGTTCTAAACTGATTCAGGAATTTTCAGCCCACACCAAACCTAAAACTGGTCTCTCCACCCCAGCTGAATCACCTGGAGGCCACCCGGAAGTATTTCTGGATAAAGTAGCAAGCCACAGTCAGGGGCAGGAGAGCGATGAGGAAGACAGGGGTCACATAGGAGATGACGCCCAGTGCAGACACACACAGCAGGGTGGAGCGGCTAAGGCACTCTAGGGTGGTGGGGATGTGCTGGTCGATAGTGTTTGTGTCTGTGGAGAACCTGTTCAGGATGCTGCCGAGTGGAGTCGTCTCAAAGAGTCTGCAGAGATCGAAGCAATAAATATCAGTTAGTCTGAACTCTCTTTAAGAAAAAGTGCAAACTTTGGGATTATTTCTTAACCAAAGACACTGAATCCAGTGTCTGGAAAATATTAATTCACAGTGCAAATGTATAGTTTTGTAACTTCCGCAAGCTGTAGAGACAACAATATTTAACATGAATGCACTCAAACAGCTGGTTAACTTTGAACTCTCTCATGTGTTATGTATCTGATTATCCAGCTGCGTGTGCGAGTGTGTTCACAGCAGGGGTGTTGTAAGCATGTGAGCGTCCTTATTTAAGTGATGTCTCCTAGGTTATGTGTAATAGACAGCAGATGGTGCTCTGAGTAATGGAGCGAAAAGGGTGCTTTTAACTGTGTTTCCTCCTTTAAATGCTTATTTTTTGTAACACACCTGTACAGACACATCCCTCTCTGACACGTGATGTACCTCATAGGAGCCAGGATGATCTTGTTGAGCAGGTTGTGGTGCAGCTCCTTGGCCACTTTGAGACCAGTCCACTCCACAGCGATAGAGGTGGCCAGACACAGGATGATACCGAGGCAGCAAAGCACGCTGAACACCGATAGATACCACGAGTGATTAAAGCCACAGTGCTACAGTAGAGAGAGAGAGAGATTAAAAACTAAAACTATGAGTGTGTTGAAGAGAAAGGGAGAGCAGGGGCCTCCCTCTCACTTAGTTTGCTTTAACTGTAATCATAAGCGTAATTAAACCCCAGGCTGGTTAAAATTTGACTCTCTAGATACTGCGAGGCTCTAAAAGCCCAGAGATGCTGTTCTCTTCTCATCTGAGCTCCCCCTCAAGGGGCCTCTGGTGTCCTAATGTACTTTGACTGATTCTGCCTTAAGACTTTTTGTTCCCTCTTAAACAACATGATCATTTTTTAATGAGAAATTTGTAAAAATTAAAGCTGTAGAATAAACAACATGACCAACCTGACTTCCTTTAAGTACAGATGTAATTTTAGACTTACTCAGTAATTTGAGGGAACATTTTGTGATAAAACAGCTTAAAATAAAAAGTCATACATAATGCTTTGAATCTGAACAGATTCAACAATATATTTGCAGGTTGTTGTTTTTTTTTACATATTTGATGCTTGTAGAAATAAAACCCAATAGTGATCTATTGATCCCTGATTGTATGGTTTAACAAAAAAAAAAACTATACATACTTACATATACAATACTTGATTTTTTTGTTAGTTTTATTTATTTTTTAATTCTTCCAAAGAAGAATCCATCAAGTTTATGTATTTGACACATCCTTAAATAACCACCACACCGATTTCTTCAATTATGATAAAATATTTACAATAGATACTTTGCCAAATAAAAAAAAAAGTTTATTTTTATCTCTCAAAAATGTAGCAAACCATAGAATTTGACTGCCCAGTCCAAAGCATAACAGCATAAATCTGTAATATCAAGCCATAAATCAAATCGGCAAATGTAAATTAAATAGACTGTATTTACTGGCCTCAGAGGTGTTAACACACTGCACAATCGATCAATGTTTGATTAAGAAACTCTGTGATATATATATATTCTCTAAATGCACAGTGCGCTTATTCTGCTGTCAGTGAGCTCTCCATGAAAACAGTTATGAAAGGTAATGTCAGTGGTGGCAGGAAACAATGATTGTTGAGCAACGAGATGGTTGAATTCAGATCAACCCACTTAAAATGTTCAGATAAAAAAGTCAGGGACATTGATCTGTGATGCCTTCATCGCTGAAGAGAGGACTGTTC
This sequence comes from Cetoscarus ocellatus, assembly GCA_037902135.1. Lineage (NCBI taxonomy): Eukaryota > Metazoa > Chordata > Actinopteri > Labriformes > Labridae > Cetoscarus > Cetoscarus ocellatus. The sequence continues at coordinate 635,102 of JBAMNC010000264.1, forward strand.
TCTTTGTTCCCAAATCCACTGCATATGCCACGTTATGTGGGTGCTTACAATGCACCCTAACCTAAATCATATCTTTTTATTTAAACCTATATATATACTTTGTTAAAGGGCACTAATGTTAATATAAAATACAAAACAAAAACTGATCACACCATGAAACATCAAGAACTTTTAATGTATTGTTCCTTAAATCTTGACTTTAAGACATGAACCACATGGATAAGTGCTCAGCTGTTACTGCCTGTAAAGAGAAGACAAGTTCATGATGCTGTGTTTTTGATCTCAGACAAAAGTATCAGGACTTAGAGCAGGTCTTCAAAGTGTCTCAACATGGATGTCTCTGTAGCGTAGTGTAGATCAGGTAAACCAGTAAAGCCTTACTTACTCAACAAAACAAGATGTTAGAAAGACATAGCTTCACTTTTAGAGTGCTTTGAGTGTGTGTTTGAGAAGGTCATAGGCACGAGCAAAGAAGAGATTACAGTCCTAACAAGAGGGCCTCAAACAGGAGCTTACTTTAGCTTCACCTTTACGTGTGAAATGTGACCTGGCAAAGGAGGGATACACTCAGGCTAAACAACGACCTAAATAACACACAAACAGACTCACACATACACAACTATAAATAAAAAAGACCTCTTCTTTGGTCCTGGAACATGATAACCTGCATCAGCTGCTGTGACCTTAAAGTGTGAAAAAATAGTTTAATCTTTCCCTGTGTGTGTGAATGTGTGTGCAGATTCTCCACTTCCTCTGAATGACTTCATGTTTATGTGATGTGTGTGTATGTGAGTGTGTTTAACATGCTTAGTCTACACCAGACAAAAAATACAAGCTTAAAACTGAAGAGGGGGTTAGTGCAAAACTAGGTGGCTTCTTGTCTTTCACTCACACTTCTCTATGTGTTGTTTCTGAATCAAGAAGATTTTATTTTGTGTCAAACAATCCCTAAAGTTTTACATCTAACTTAGAAAATGTCTACATTCATGTATCTCTATGATTTCTGAAGCAAACTGAACTGATCCTCCTGACTTGAACCTCTGCACCTTTTCACATCAGTGGCACTTCACTCTGAGACACCTCTAGTTGAATTGTTTTTGCTATTTCATTACACACAGACTCCATTCTGGCATTTTTGTCTCTTAAATATGCAGATGGGTCTGGGCTGCAGTTGCTGCAGGATATGCCAGTGAACACTTCATCTGAAGCTGGCAACATTAGTGATTGTGTTTAAGTTCAGAGCTGCTGAGCTCAAAATCACAGAAGATACAGAGAGTAAACTGTTACATAATTCCACACAGTCATTCTCCTCTGCATCAACAAGTTTGTTGGATAAGGTTGGGAATTAAATAACTGATATGTATTGACATCAACAAGTTTGTTGGATAAGGTTGGGAATTAAATAACTGATATGTATTGACAGCATTCTTAGAAAAAGCAACTTTTTTGAGCTAAGGTTATATCATGGATTTCTTTTGTCTGACAAGAAGTCAAAACTTTTATAAAAAAATGTACCATCCAACAATTTTCACAAGCCTTTAAGTTTGTGTCCAACCAACATGAGAATAATTAGTCTTTTAGTCTGAAGTGCTTTTTATATAAAGTTTCTCTTGATAACATTTCTAACAATCAATAATTTTCTAATCCAAAATGTTACAGAAATGCAAAAAAAGAAGAAAAAAAAAGTAAAGACTTTACTACTTCTTAAGCAATCCAACAAACATTTTACGACCACCTAAGATTTATTCCAATGACATTTCTTGACTGCAGTATAGGGCCTACTTTACACTAAATATTGGTTTCACAGTTTATACTCGTGTCATAAAGAGGTAAGTCTCATACCTACAGCTTGTTTGCTTTATTTGAATAAAATGGAGAACGCATATTGTTTTACTTATTGTCATTTCATGTGTAAACTGGCTAAACCATACACAGACAAGGCTGTCCTCATTTCACTCTGCATTAGGGGAAGCTTGTTAGCAATCAAATCAAACTGAATTGTTTAACTTGGAGCAGAAAGGAGGTCTATTGTCATGTTAACATTGATACAGAATAGCACATTTACTAATGTTTGACACAACTGGGGATATGAAAGTTAACAAACTCAGTGCACGACGAAGAACGGCTTTTAAAGCTTGCGGGTGTCAACAGTGCACCACAGGGAACACCCAGTAACAGGGTATCTACACCGAAACACCTGTAGAAGCATAAGCAGAGAGCCTGTCAGTGACATTGACTTTGAAAAGCAGAGATGATTTGTAAAAGTTGAGGTTTAAGTGGTTAAAGGGATAAATTCTCCCACCTTAATGAGCTAGACTAAGTTCTGGGAACTCTGAGTTTTTAAACCAGTCAATGTTGTTAAAACTCATGATAATCTGCTGATAAAACAGTGAGTAATGCTATTCCTATTCTATTCTGATGGTATGATGTGCCCGAACAATAAGTGATTGTATTGGATTCATCATGTTAGAATTATCTGTAGTATTTTGCTCTCAGTTGTGTTCTAAGTTTCCTGATGTCACTATTATCACCATTTAAACAACTACAGCATTGTGATGGGTTGACTTGTCATTTTGTTTGTGTTGGCTGCTGGGTCAACTGCACTCTCACATAGGGTTTGATTGGAGGTCACATCTTTTTAAGTGATCACAGTTTGGTTGTTTTTCATCAAAACAGGGTCTGATTGCTGTGTTTAAATACAGTTAATAGGACAGTGCCAAAGGGGGAAAGCCCACTTCTGTTGGAACAACTCTCCTGAATGATCTAGGTGTAAAAACCACCAAAGTCAAAGAAAGGTCTAAATCCTGAATAACACTGGTTTCTCCTTTATAAAAATGATCTAAATTGATCTATTTTTCACCCTTACTTTGAGGCCGGACCAATCAGATGAAAAAGGCCTCATGGCATTTAGATTTGCTACCATCACATACATGAAACTTTTAATCCTGATAACCGTAAGTGATCATAATTTGCTCACTATGCTGTTCAAAGTCTCACCTGAACAATGGAGCAGTTTTTAGCATTGTCTCCGGTCTTTTCTGCAATGACACGGGATGTCCAGTGTGCCAGCCAGTAGTCAATAGCAACCATTAGGGAGTGCTTGAGGAGCTGTGACAGGAGGAGCAGAGTGAGCAGGAGGATCCCTGCAGAGGACAGGTAGATGCCACAGGAGCGCCAGGGGATGGTGGCACGCTGGCGCATCACCTGAGAGAGGTTATCGTCATCGTCACTCTCCACAGATTCCTCTGAGGTCAGACAGAGATGAGTCGTGGATGAGTATTTGGACCGTGCCTCGACAAGACATTTTATTTCTCAGAGAAAATGTAGCTTCATAATTACAGATGCATTTTTATAACTTCAAAACTATTTCTGAATTGACAGTTGCTTTACTCCTCTGTGAGTCATCGCTCATGCCCTCAGACATGTTTGAATTTCCTCCCCTCCCTCTTTTTCTGACACATTTTTAGATTCTGTTTCTGTTTGAAGAATCACTTCCCACGCAGAAAAGAGAGAGAGATTAACCAGGAAAGAGGACAAAGGAGAAAAGTTAGACTATAATCTACAGTCTCTCTATTTCAACAACAAGCAGATGCTCATTCCCATGATTGGCGTGTTTATCAGGGACAACAGAGCAGCCATGACACCCTGTTTGGGCTTGAGGATCCTCCTGACTCCTCACCACCCTGGATGTAAATAAATCTCATCACATCATGCAGCAAGCTTTGCAGCATGCAGCCGCATGTGGGAGTCGGTGAGGATTGGAGGGAACGCTGGACAAAGAAAATGGCTGGCAGGACTTAACAGATTACTGCTAATACTACCCTTTACACAGTCATGCTGCTTTAAGAAGGCATAGCAGGGCAGAAGTGATACATGTTTGGGGAAAAGGGGAGACAGAAAATGGTTGATGAGATTTTAAGATGGAGGGAGAAGCTGACACAGTAGCTCATTTTGTTGCAGCGTCACAATGCCTCAGGCTTGCTTTTTTCTCAGTCCATGCTTTCTGACCACACCTGCTTGATTGAACACAAGGGCAGCAGCTGGTGCTGGAGCCATCGCACAAGTCCACGCAGGGGTGCCACCAGCACACGGGAGACAACACAAAACACAGATAAAGAGTACAGCCGAGGCACCTAGGAGCTTAAACTTCAAACGTTCATTCACCAGCAGAAACACACAGATTTAGCACCAGATTCTGTGTTAAGCCACAGCCAGATGTGGCTAAAAGAAGGTGTAACTGGTCACTGACAAAGTCTAAAAATAATCAGAGAAGAAGAGCATTTAACACCTGCATAATGTTTGGTTTACTCAAAGAGTGAGGAAAAGACAAGATACAAGAATGAATACAAAAAGGTTGTAGACATTCATGTTTTTTTCCAAACATTTTAGTTGGTGTTAACACATAAAAAGCTTTAATGTTACAGCTTCTAACTAAATGGGAAAGAGGAAAACAAAAACTAAGCTGTTGCTGTCTTGACTGTGTCCTGTGTCCTCTTACCTTCCTCATCCTCTTCAGTCCTGATGGCCTCTCTGGAGTACATCGTCCTACGCAGGTTTTTCCTCTCCAGATCAGTCATACTCTCCGCCACTGTCTCCTGCAGTTGACAAGGAATAAATATCTGGAACTCCAAAGGAGCAAGCCTCTATTACCCATTATCAAATTCATATTCAAAGCAGCACTGGATTGATATGACCATTAACAAAAGCAGCAATTAAAGAGGCTGGATTTAAAGTCATTAAGGATCTACTGGCCCCATGAAGTCATTCATTACCTTCTCAAACTCCTGGTCCTGTCTGTGCATTAGTGTTTTCCACTGTTCGAAGAGTTCAGGCTCAGAGTTCTGGATGTCCTTCAGAGTCCCCTCAGTCTGGATTGTGCCATCTTTCATGGCAATAATCTGAGTAAAACACACACATACACTCACAGCAGCAGAGAAAGGAAACACAACCTCTATCAGTAAACACTGAAAAACACCTACAGTGTCCTTTAAAATCTAAATGAGATGAGCTATTTGCATCCCAGTGAAACCATAAAACCTTCCATTAATAATAAAGCACAACCACAAATAGACCATCACATCAGTCACTGTCACTGCTAAGAAGTTAAAAGGTCTGTAAAGCTACAGTTTATTGTGCTGCTTAAGATAATAGTTGTAAAGACATCCATTAGACACACTCTTTGACCTTACCCAGTCTGCGTGTGGTAGATACTGGAGTTTGTGTGTGACCAGCACCACCGTCCTCTTCTCCTCCCTCAGCAGTTTAAGGATGCCCTCCTGCATCAGATGATCACTCAGGTGGATGTCTAAAGCAGAGAATGGGTCATCCTAAAAAAAAAAAAAGGCTTGGCATCAACTTAACTGCAAGGGGTTGAGAGAGAAAAACATATTGCTTGCCGTGTTTTTTAATTTACACTAACATTAATTACACTGAGTTGAATCACAGACATTAACATTTATAGACGTAACTACGAGAGTTTAGTCCTCTTTACTTTGTGTTGTTTAGCTAGATATCTTCAATTAACAGTCATACTTCTCAAAACGTTTCATAAATCTGATTGTGACATAGATATACATGATATTACTACACCAGCACAGAAAATATTAAAATCAGTCTCCAATGTGAAACAAAGAAAAACTGTGTGTTTATGCAGGACTTTAGACTTCACAGTTAAAGCACAATAAAAGCCCAACAGTCAGGAAAGTCAGTCATTTCATCTCATGTGAGCAAAAACCAAAATCCCACCCTGAATGCCCCACAACTTCCAACAGAAAGTCAAGTTTGAATTTTGTCCTGCCCTCTTCGTTTTGTTTCTCTTACTTCCAGCTTGATCACATCAGTCATGTGTAGTCAGGTACAGTGTAGTCTGTCATGCCTGTTGATCAAGTCACCAAACAATTTTATGGATTTGTGATCACCTAATCTGATGCATGGACCATCTTAACAGGTGAATTATATGTGTAGTCTGGTCTTGACATCAGTCAGAGACAGCAAAAAAACACTTTTTACAAACAATTAAAACCAAGTTAAGACAAACCCAGAACCTTTTCTCTTACAAATAGACACAAAAAATAACAAATGTCACTGCTTGACACAATAACATGCTGATCAAGTAGTGAAAGTTATGAGGCATAGCTGCCATATGCTAATGAATACACTAATGTGATCAACATTTGACAAATCTACTTACCATAAAGACATCTGGAAACATTTTCAAGTCAGAAAACCTTTTCGTTTTGTATAGTTTCATATGTGTGAGTATAAGATAAATAAAATTGTAAAATGTTATCTTGATTCCTAACAAATTAATCTGACCTAAACACCAATCCAATAAATAGACTTGTTGAAAGAAGTTTATTAATTGACCGGTTGACTGTGAGAGCAAAAAAAAAAAAGAACATTTTTATGAAAACTTTTTGATCCCCATGGTTATTTTTAAGCAAACATGAAATACAACTATTATTTTTTTTCAGCAAGAAATAAATAAATAATACAATTGAGGGTTTCTCTTTTTTTGCTTTTCCCTGAAATGTTGCTAATGTGAATTTATGAACAAATGTTGCTCTGCTTTTTGTTGTATCGATCAAAAACCTTTAGAACAATTACCTCGAAGATGAATAATTTTTTATAGATCACAGATGATCTCCTTAAGTATTAAGTATTAATAAGTATTAATAAGTTTATACTTGTCCTAGATGTAGCCAGAGCATATTTTATACGTTTCTTGTCTAATAATCCTCAAAAACATTGTATTATGGCATTCCTATAAACACCCCTGTTTCAGCCATGCTCAGAAAAAACTATAATACTGTAAATCCTCATGAGCTGTGCCTGACATGCCCCTCTTAAGACGTGGATGCAGCTTCAACACTGGGCTCTAATATTTACTGTGGATTTACTGATATGTCCACTCATGTTCCTTCAGCTGGAGCCCTATGTAGGCTAAACCACTGATTCCCAACCAGGGGTGTGCAAGCACACTGCAGGGGGTAAGTGGAAACATTTAAAAATGTATTTCCAACTTGGAAGAACTGAGATAAAGCCGTCAACAGTATAGTAAGTGTGCATTAATACTAGTTTCCCTGGGGAGACAATAACCTGTGACATAGGTTATTTTCTTTTACAGACACTTCCTGAGTGTTTGGTGCTCTGGTGTCGCTGTAAATGGGTTGGCTTCACTGAGTTATTTGCCAGGACTTCCCCACAAAAGAAGCACTGAGGCTGCAGTGGGTCCGCAGATGTAGAAATAAAGCCATATAAACCAGATTGATTACGTTCGACTTTCAAAGAATCATCAACACACATGATTGAGGGGGTATGACAAAAAGACTCAGGGGGTACACAAGACAAAACAGGTTGGGAACCATTGAGCTAAACAAACATCTGGCTCAAGGGGAGTCTCACATCTTGGGGAGGTGGTATGTCTCTCACTGACATCATCAGGAAAAAATCAAACAATCTGCTAGAGCACAAACGTTTTAAGATGGAGCAAGTATGAGAGGAAGAAGAGGGTTTCTTTTTTGAACGGGTGTTTGTGAATAGACCATAGGCACAAATTTCTGTATAAAACCTCTAACAGTGTATTTTATACAGTTTGGAAAATCTAAATGGTCCTTAGTTGCTGCTCTGATTTTAAACCTTTGTGGTTCACAAAATTAATTATTCTAAATGAGGATCTCCGTGAGGACTTACCATTTTTAAACTGTCATGAATCTGCATTTAGAAAGTGTTTTGCTATTTTTGTCATGCAGACAGTCATAAATAGAAAAAAGGCTTTAGCAAAATAGAAACACTGAGAACTGACACTTTCCACTTACAAAGTTAATCAAAAGAAAAAACTAAAAGCAGTCCTTTGATTGTGTATGTGTGGTGTTTCTGTGTGTCTGTGAATGAGGTTTGGTGAACCCGTGTGTGCAGACTCACCAGAAACACCAGGCTGGTCTGCTGGTACAGAGCTCGGGCTACACTGATCCTTTGCTTCTGTCCACCTGACAGGTTGATTCCCTGCAGCAGAGGCCAGAAAAACATACAAGAAATGGTTCACTCTATTGTTTACTACAAAGAAAAATGCACAACAATATCACATTAGTAAGTATGTGTGATGCTTGGCCTAAAGGGGATCACAGTCTATTTCCCTCATTACTTGTCCATGAAAGAATCCAGCACGACAGTGCTCCGGCTAAACAAGGTCAAACATCACATCCTTGCAGCACAGTAATGATGACAAATGATTCTGCATCTCAGGGGAATACAGTGAGAGGGTTTTTTCTTAGATCTGGACAACAAAAAGACCACAGAGAATACAAATAAATTAATGGATCTGACTTTGATACTGACCCTCTCCCCAATCTCTGTCTGGTCCCCCTGTGGAAGGATGTCGATGTCTGGCTGAAGAGAGCAAGCGTCAATTACAGCCTTGTATCTGCAGACACAGACGGAACAGAATACAGATAAAGGAAGAAAACAGCAGAGAATACAAATGTGCAAAACATTCAGTATCCCTTAAGCTTTTTATGTTGATAACTAAAATTGTTTATAGTTTTTTTTGTCTTGTAAAAACATAATCTAAGGGTGTGTTGTGAACATAATGCAAACTATAGCTATTAATTGGCATAGCAGCACACTTGGCAGATAACAGCTGCTTTGACAGGTTTATCTTTTTATAAAAATATTCTGTACTGCATCTTCAGTATTGGGTCACCCCTTCAGATTCAAAGGGAGACAAAAAAACAGCAGAGCAGTGTGAAAGAGAGAGATCAGGGTAGGTGTTTGAAAAGAAAGTCAGATGGGGAGGTAATGCAGGTTGAGTAAACATGAATGTTAATATTAACATCGCCTCTGAATGCAGATGTCTTTCAATTTATAGTATTACACGAAAATATGTGTTTGGAAAAAGAAAAAGTGCAGGGACTGAGGGAAACTGTGACGCACTTTGCATGATAAAAAAAAGTGACAAAGAGCCTCACAGTTTCAGTAGATCAAACTCTGGTTTAAGCTTTCTCAGTGTCAAAACACGTTTTTGTTAAAACCCTAAGCTCTGTCTTTTTTACTGAACTGAACAGTTGACTTAATCACACATCCAATTAACTACAATAGCCTCTGGGAGCAGGAGAGTCATTGGCTTTATTCTGGCTGAATACTTTGTCCTGAAAACATATCGATTTCTCTGTTAAATTAACAGCTTGTTTTATGTGACTGTTGGTGTCACAGTGGCAGCAGTGGGGCATAAAAACAAAGTCAAATAATTATGCAGTGAAGACACCTTACACACAGTGAATACTAATGCAAATCCTGAAAAAGAGAAGAAAAGAAAAATTGTTTTCAAGCGCAGCAAAAAAAATCTCACATATCTACTTAAAATACAAAAAACACTGATGTGAAAAACGTAATAAAATAAATAATTATTTAAAAAAATCTTTCTTTGGTGAAAATTAAGTTTAAGGTTTAGATAGTCACCATTAATGAGTTGCTTGTAAGCACACTAATTTGTAGCATAGTGGCTGCTTATTGGTCAATATTAAATACTAATTTGTACCCACCTATAGATCAGTCAGTCAATCAATCAATCTCAATCATAGCACCAAATCATAACAAATGTTATCTTGGGACATTTTACAAAAGAGTAGGTCAATGTAAATAAAAATGGTTTATTCTCCAGAAACAAAGCACACTATTCTAGTCTTGGTGATGTCTTCATACCTCTTTTCATTGTAGCTAGGAATATGTTTCCCAGTCTAAAGAAAGGTCTTGCTAAAAATTAACAGACCATTTAAATTTAGGGTATTTAAGAGAGTAAGTACACATGTGGTACCATGATCCTTATAAGGGCCCTATTACGCAAAGCTTACAAATAATATAATTCATTTACAACTTCCTGACTTACTGATAATATGTATTATTTAGGAGGGTATAAAAGAAAAGTTGATAATAAAAGGTCATAATAATTAGTTATTTTCCTACAAGCTACGGAGTACCTAAAATTAGTATGTATGGAAAATTAGGTACAAATAAGTACTTAACTATTAATAAGCAGCCAGTATTCTACTAATAAGCATGCTTACAAACAGCTCGTCAATAGTAAATATATGGACCCTAAACCGAAGTGTTACCTTTGTCTGCAGAACAAAAATGTTGAATTTGTGCTGTAATAGTTAGAGTGAGATTTATTCAGCTTGGAAGTATTGGAAGCTTTGGCATGGATCCTGATATATATATATATATATATATATATATATATATATATATACATATATATATATTCATGGATATGATATATATATAGAGAGATTTCTCATAGCTGTTTCTGATATTTAGGTTATCATGGTTTTCTTGTTGCAACGAGGCTTGCATTAATAGACCCCTGCAGACCTCTTTTAATCTGAGATTATTATCAACCATAATTCATGCCCTCACATCAAAAGTTTCTGCTTACTGGTAACTGTAATATAGTAACAGAACTACACTCACGGGAAGAATCAGTTTGCTGCTTTCTTACTTGACACTGTGCTATAAATATATTTTGCTACAATTGTGCTTATTTCCTCAAGATTAAATGCATTTCTTCTATTTCTTCTTTGCCCCCTTTGGTAAAGCTCCATTTGAAATAGCAAGGGTTTGTGTTGGGCATGAAGTAAATGTTATGCATCTCTCCCCTGAAATATCCACAGCCCTGAGACTTGCCCTAAAAATGATCTCTGCCTAAGTCATTTGCAGTGTGCAGCACCCACTTGTTGATCTGTCTAACAGAAGCACCTGATGGAGAAGCTCTGTCTTTCTCTCTCTTTCTCTCTTTTTTTCTTTATTTATCTCAAACTTAAAATAACAACAAAAAAACAACAAAGTCAATGCAAAATACTACATATGTACACCAAACAACTGTACATGTCATTCAAATAAATTTACACCTGTGAGTACATACATATTTATGTCAACACAGCACCTATTTTGAGAAGGAACAGAGTGAAGCAAAGAGCTTATCTAGTCCTGCCCATTCCTTACAATTCAGATCCAATACTGAAATAAATCATAATTCAATACCAGCTGTCATCATATCAGATGTTTCTCTTATAGCATCATCTCTGTGCAGGTACAAAGTCTTACCTGGGTTTAATCATGGGCATCTCAAAGGTGATGTTTTCCACTAGAGTTGCGTTCAGCAACCAGGGCTTCTGGGAAGCATAGGCCACAGCACCTCTCTTCCTAACAGAGAATCAGAAACACATTTCTCAGGTTTGGAAGACATGGTGGACCCTTTGTTAGCTCTCTGATTAGTCTCTTGTCAGCCAATAAGAGAGCCCACTATCATCGTTGCAGGGCTACTGTAGATTAGAAAACCGAGTCCGAGTAATTTTTATCAACATGTTCTTGGCATGTCTTGCAGAATGACTAAGATTTTTTTTTTGACAACATTGACAAATCAACTCATCAGTAATCACAAAGAATAGTACGTATGGTGGAAGGTAATTGTAACATTTTACTACCAATAATATGATAATAGCAATATGTGATTCAAGTAGCTATGATGTTACTTAACAGCGAACTTAGTAATTAGATATTATATTTTATATTATAATGCCAATAACATTAACATTAGGAATTGTTTACATTGCTACTCCGTAACTTTAGTTACCTAGCATCAACATTGTCTTTCTTCTTAATGTTTATGCTGATTAAGCAAGGCTGCTGTTGAGTTAAAATGTCTCTGTCATTAGTGGAGAAAAGTCACTTCATTCATGTTCAAAGGAAATCATTTTAAGGTTTTCCCTTTATAATTAAATTTTACTAATGGGGCAGTTTTGTCAATCTTTCAAAAACTGTAAGAAATGTAATTGTTTTAAAATGGGAAGGAGCCCTTGAGCCCACAAGAGTCTAATACAGTAACAGCAGAGGAGATCAGTACTTGGCAAAGGGTCAGTAATCTGCTCTCTTAAAAAGATTTTACTTCTTGATAAGATTTTTGGCATGGATAAAAGGTGAATGTTAAATCCTTAGACCAGAGGTTCTGTTGATGATGCCAAACAAATACACCAGGTCATAAAGAAAAGGTCTATGAACCATTAAAGACTGAGATGTGTTCATCAAGCCAATAAAACCCTGTTGGTCAGAGGTAAATATGTAGGCAGAGAGAATATCTTCTGTTATCTTTCCTGAATATCTTAGATAATCAGGGGGATTGCTGTTCTGGTTTGTTCAACACTGATGCCTCTCTATGGAGACTGTTTAGTATTTAACTTACTGTTGTCAGAGCTCACCTGATCTCCCCATCACCTGCTGCATCTTTGTCTGTGGGACTGCAAAGAAAATATCAAAACATTAGGGAAACAAAAGAAACATAGACCAAACAACAAAAAACAACTAAGATCCCTGACCCACACTTTCGCTCTGTAGCCACTGCTCAAACACCACAAACACTACCCCACATCAGCACAACCATCATTAGGCACTCATCTTATCCAGACCATGAGTAATACTACCCCTCCCAAATTTCCGCTTCCGGTAATTTGCTGATATAGAAGTCAGCATCGGTCCATTCAGACCCTCATATGTTCATATCTCAGGAGATCTAATTCCTCTGGCTGAGATTAAGACATCAACATGAGTCACGTCTAATTTTGTAGGGATGTTTGTTGATGCTCTCTGCTATCTTGTTTAGTCGGGGTATGTTTCTCTCAGTAAGCTAAGCTACAAATGCAGAGGTGGGAAATGTGGAGTAAGGACAAAATAGATCATCTGAATAGCAATACATATAAAAAAATTAGTCTTTGGGACCTTTACATGTATGTAGACAGAGGCTAAGGTCAACAACAAAATTAACTCAACCCAATCACTTTTGCATCATGTAGTAGAAAAGTCCCATTAGATACACCACAAGAGATGCCCCTGAAATGTGAATTTCTCTACAGAGTCAGAGAATCTTCAGTTAACCCGAGTTCACCAGCTCGTTACCGGACCTACTTCAAGGGGAGACTGTAGCTCCTTTCTCTGATAAGAGGACACCCAGGAGAAACAGCAGGAGGTCTCTGACTATATAAACTGCAGAGCCCCATTTTCCTCGCTTCTCACATGCACGTCTTCCATCAGGGTTGTTTTCTTTGAACAAAGTTTGTTCTGGCTTGTAGTAGAGTTAATAATGCTTTTTGATCGATTAAATGCCACTGATTGCAACTGATGCTGCTTTGATACAAAAATCATAATTTCAGGGAAATGTTTGTGCATATTGTGAATGTGTATTGTCATAACCGTGGTTGCAAGGGTCAGTCAGATCAAATAGCTGACTCTAAATGGACATAAGTGTGTGTAAGAGTGACTGCTTGTCCTTATAAGTCCTTATATGTCGTCTGTGATTGACTTGTCAAGTCCAGGATGTACTCCACCTCTCAGCCAGTGACAGCTGGGATAGGCCCCAGCCCTAAGTGACCCCGAAAGAGGTAAAGCAATACAGATAAAGGATAAATGGATGGATTCACTGTACAAATGTTTCACCTTCTCAAAAGAACAGGAGTAAGAGATAAACTGCCAAACATGACTTTGATATACCGACATTTAATGCTGGTGATACTGATGCCCTGCTATGTGTTTAGGTGTGCATGTATAATTGTGTGATGCCACTGTATACAAGCAATGCAAGGTATGGCCTGTGTTAAAAAATACCTGTGATGTTTGTAATCTCTTAGTCAGTAAAACTTATGGACAGTTAACTGAGCTTTACCTATTATCTTTATTTCAAGGGTAACAGCAGAATTAAGTGTGTCCTATTGTCTAAAACAGGATGTAAAACAATGTTCACATAGCATAAATACTAATGTTATCCAACTATTTTAAACCTTTTGATCTAAATACACTTATTTCCACCAGGTGATATCAGAGGATCATGTTTGTATGTATTTTGCAGGGGTAGAGTTTCCTTCCTCTTCACTATGAGCACTCACCTTTCATCTCCCTCAGAGTCCAGGTTTGGCAGGCTGCAGAGAAAGAAAAATAGATAAACGCAACAATTACAAGCCCAAAACAAATGTATGCAGTATATTCATAAATGTAAAATCCCCATCCTGAATCTAAAGTTCAGTAGGACCTGACTGGCTGTTTGAGGTACTCCACGTGCTTAGAAGTGGTAGAGGACTATTTTTAATTTGGACAGGTGGACTCCTCTCTGTCGTCCTGAGAAGGTGACTCTGATCACGTGTAGGCATGAGCAGACAGGGATGGGCTGTTTGCATCAGTTTACCGCAGCTTTAAAACTCAGCCGTCACAGCAGAGTGCAGCTGTTAGGAAGTGAACTGGCGACTGTAATTTAAGAGGCTCCCACCAGCCACACGTACATACACACAAGGACCTACAATGATACAGACACACGCACACATACGCACACAACCCAACTGTGAATGACTGCAAAGACAAGAACCCGACAATGTCAGCAACTCTATTTGTGAGGTGTTAAGCCCAAAAATAAATCTTCAAATAGCAACTCAGAGTTTTGAAGCTGAAATAAATAAATACTTAAACTAGATATGCTCTGAAAGCTCAAACCTCTACCGAAGTATTTCCAACTTTGTCGGGCGAGGTATTGCCAAAAACATGGAGAAAAACATCCTCATCTTGCACTGTTAAGAAATCCTTGATAAAATCTCTAGATCCACATCTGGACTCAGATCACCACCAAAATCTTAACACTTCTTCCCTTAAAATGTCATTAAAATACATTCATTAGTTTTTGAGTTATTTTGTTTGCAAACTAACAAATGCAGGCAAAAACATAACCTCCTTGGTAGAGGTAATATTGTTTAAATAGATTAATAAAATATGTCTTTGTTGATAGGAATTAATTTTACTCTACATACTACTTCATAAAATGACCATTTCACCCGACGATACTTGAAAGACAGCAAAGCCTGACTTGAGAGCTGATTGTCTTTATCCTACAGAGGTCATTACACAGGATAATCATGTTGAGGCCAGCGGTGTTTAACTCTGAGTGATTCACCAAGGGCTACTTCAAATCAATAAACAGTATGGAGTGCTCAAGGTCGTTATGGAAGAGAATTCACAAAAGAGTTTCAAGAAGCTGTTTCTAGCAGCAGCAAGAAATTCAACAAACGACATCAAAGCTACAGGGGGGAGGAACATTTCAGTTTCTTTTCTTCCTCCTTTAGTCAAATGTTCATGATTACACTCTGAGTCAATCTAATGATGACGGAAAGTAATGGAGCATGTTCACTATGATGACCACGCCTGATAATTGCCACTGATGTGTCCTTTTCTGTAAACAAACTTTTATGTCTTTACAGAATTAACACGGATGTCCTTAAACTACCTCTGACTTGTAGACTGGGTGGGAAACAATTTTCTGCTATTAGAGGAATAACTGCAATGTTGTGTATCAGGTTGAAGTTTATATAAATGTTGAGAAAGCATTCATCTGAATCTTAATCAATTTAATTGATCAGAAACAGGGACAATAATGGGTAGTAAAAATCCTGAGCTGTTACATAAATACTCAAGCAACACCTGTTTTACTATTGTCATAATTATGCTCAAAGAGATATTTGAGGTTTGACTAGTTTAGTAATAGGTGTGATGGATAAGTGTAAAGGGTCAGTGCTGATGTCACGTATTGGGGGTGTGGTGCTTTGACTCATCAGCCTTCATTAGCTGCACCTGGGTTGATTGTGGACATTATGTAGGGTAGGATGGAGGCCGCCATGATGCAAGACACTGGAGACAAGTGAAAGATTGAGGTAGCATCAATGTTGCAAATTCTTAACCTGACCAAACAACAGTCAGTACAAGCTGGCTGGAGTTGGGTTGTATAATAGGATGGTGGAACCTTAAATTTCATGCTTAAGCCTGAAAGATATTAATGCTTTTCACAGGCTATGTTAGCAGAACATTTACTTCTATGCTCATACATTAGCTCCACATTCTGTCTACTGTTTAAGGCAATGGGCTTAAACTGCAGATGAAACAACAGTTAGACTTCACATTCGTAGGTCTACGTGGAGGCTGGGGGATCAGTCTCTTTCAGGCAGTGACCGGTGCTGTAAACAGGGAATGGTGGAGAAGTCCTGATGCTGCAGACTTCCTGTCTTGTGCACAGAATGACTCTATCTACAGCAAAGATGTGTCAAACATACTGAAGGGTATTAAACTTGAAAAAGCATAAAATGGGCCTTTTAATATAACAACTTACTATTTGCTCTGTAGCAGGTAGAATAAATAGATGCACAAAGTTTTACCATACAGGGGAATAGACGTCATTCTCGTAGTTTATATTTTGTTTGTTTTGCTCTGCTGACTGAATTTATTAGCAGTACATTTTATAAACATGCTCAAATAATATGACCATCACTAAGCTCTACTTGGTATTTCCCTAATCACAGCAGATGAACTGCATGTGGAGTATTGTTGTTGAGTTAGTTTGTTACAACAGTTACTGTAGAGAGTAGAAGTACTGGAGATAGTAAGTATTAAAACAATAGCATACAATGCCTTATGATATGAACATCTTACCTCTATTATTGAATTTACATGCAGTGCACTTGGATATTTTTCTCATCTTTGTAGATGATAATTATATGTGATATTTGTCTTTTTCTAAAGACAAGCTACAGCTAGCAAATATCGTTGGGTGACTGTAAATACACCTCGGTGATCCACCCAGGTATTGTTGTTTTGAAGGAAACACTGCAAGGACAACAGCAAGGATTTGACCAACTACCCAAAATTTATCATTTGTATATAACTGGAACAGAAAAACATGCTATGTTGATTAAAAACACTATAAATCTTATAAGTCATAGTAAGCACTCTTGATCCCAGATACATCAGCAAGACCAACAAAAGCTCATGGGTTTGTCTGAGTCTTGGAAAGAGGTGATGCCCAGTTGTTCACTTTTTTATCATATACTGTTTTCAAAGGCCAAAAAAGGACCTTTCTCATACTGGAAGCAGTACGGATCAGCTGTCCTTCTAGTGTTCAGAAAGTAAAGTCAAGGAAATATAAGAGTGTAATGATGAAAGTATTTGTCATCCCGACAAAAAATATATCTACATGATCATAGCAACTTGAAGCAGAAAACATCCCTCTATCAGCTAATGTGTAACAGCTGACCTTCAAAACCACCAATCACTGTCAGACAAGTCAACAAGCTTTTGGTCATAAATCTAACAAGCATGCAGCGCTCTCTTCTGATGATTAGTCATGCTGTTGACTCCCACCAGACTCCATCACTCTCACTTGTTTATCTGCTGTCTTCTTCCGAAATACATTTTCTTATCTGCCGGGTTGTTTTGAGTCTTCGGCGCTTTCATATACGGCTCCGAGTTGTTTGTAGATTGAAACCCAAAAGCAGAGCAGCAGACTGACCCTCTGCAACTCAGCCTTATCCCAGTGTCACTCCAAACGTGTCCGTTAAACACAATCCAAAATAAAACAGTAATTAAGTTGGAAGCATATTAAACTTCTCTGAGTGTCTGCATGCCTCACAAGAGCAATGACTCAGTGACAGCAAAATTCAGGCACTAGGTTCAGCACCATACATGCAGCCAAATCTATTATCAGATAAGAAATTAGTAACTATGTGATTTTTTTTTTTTTTTCATATCTTGTGTGTGCTTTATCAGCACTGTAGCCTACAGCCATGATTAACAGCATACAACAAAAATCATTATTACACTTCCTTATTGTTAAAAGACAAAAACTAGAGAATTAACAAACATTATAGAAATCAAAACACATATAACAAAGTGAAGTAAAACAGGCATGGCTGTAAAACAAGATGGGGACCAAATCAAATTAATTAAACTTTAATCAGGGCTGTCAGTAGCTTAAATTTTTCAACTGTGATGAATTGAGTCCTCTGTTGATGTGAAAACCTAAACCCTTTTCAGGAGTTTTAGTCAAGTGTGTAAGAAATCAATTCAGGTTTACATTTAAGAATTGAGGTTTCCTCAAGTTGTTCTTTTTAATGCGTTTACTTTTTGATTATTCATGATTTAAGACAAGGGCATTTTACTTTCAGACTGGAAAAACCTGCCTTTATTTTGAATGGAAAACATTTTACCTGAGGTTAGCAACATTAGCTCAACCTGGGATAAAAAGTAAATGAAACCAGTTAAGAATAGCAGAAATGGTGAAATGTTTGATATGAGAAGGTGAAGATTTCTTCTGATAGTTCTCTGAGCTGCATGTGAGTTTTTTTCACAGAAAAAGGAAGTAAAAATCCAGACTTCACTCCAGTGTGGGTGCAACAGGTATCAGTAAGTATCTGCTGCAGGCTGCAATTGTAAATGGACCTGCCTTCCTTTCTGATTTTCTTAAGTACAAACCAGGCCAAGGGCCAAAAATATTCAATACATTTGTGTTAGGTGCTGGTAAAAAAAGAAAGAAAGAATAGCATTTAAATAACTTTCAAAGTTAACATGTTTTTAATGCTGTTAATATGAACATTACACTTTTATTAAATCTTGAGTTACTGCATTTCTCTGTCTAATGAGCTGACTTATTGTGGGAAGGTGAACATTTTATATTCAAGCATTTTATTTAAAATCCAAACACTCTTAAAACCTTACAAAGACTAAATTAAAAGTCAATCATTTCCAAGAATTTCTAGCACCTGTACAAACCCTGTGAGAGGATACTGGGATGTGAACCACAGGGGCTCAGAGTACCCAGAAAGCACCAGGTGGGACTTGAGGATACAGGTCCAGCTGAACTTTTTTAGAGAAGCCTACCTGTTGATCCACACTCAGTTCACTTTTTCTGTAACTAATAATAGGCCTGTGCTTCTGCAGCAGGATCAGAACCTTTCTTAGAAAAACTTCAGAGCTTAGACAACACATGACATGACATGTTCAGTCTAAGCAAACATCCCCAGCTCAGTTAGTTTTGTTCTCTAAAAAAATTACCTCAAGCCCATCAGAACAAAAAAAAACAATCCGCACGATTTACAAGTAAAAAGTGCGTTTGATTATATATACACACATGAAATTCAGCAAAGCAAAACTTTAGGGTCAAATCAAAAATGAATCTAATTAAATAGAATCTGATCCAATGAGCTTTTTCATGGTGTGTATGAAAACCTGAAATGCTCATTATATGTATTTAATGCAACTATTTCGGAAATGCAGTGTATCATGACCTTTTGTCAGCCAACCAGAAAAAAAAACATTAAAAAAACATGTCATTTCAGTGGGATGACAAAAAATGAGTGCACTCAGAGAGCATGGTTTGAAAGAAATGTTAATAAAGCAAGTGTGAGCACTCTGCATGCAGGAGCCATCTCACAAACATAGTTTCCTGCTGGCTGCCAGAGCAGATCGAATGGGATGTTCCTCCATCAGTGAGTCAGTTTTGCTCAGTGGTGCTTTAAAGGAACCTTCACACTGTGCAGGCTGTAAAAAACAAGCAGCCTCAGCTCTATTTCACTTTCCCACAAATTATTTATGATATACTTCCATGTCAAAGTGAGGGGTTTACATCTCCTTGTCAGGAATGGAGAATTTACGGCAGAATGATAAATAAAAGCACCCAACTGTCTCTGATAGACCAATCACCAGGGAGCTTTATAAAGATGAGTATTGATCAGAGAGGTCAGTCTCTTGTTAAATTAACCCTTCACCTATGGACTAAATTGCATTTTAAGATGGATATGTATGACATAATGTCCATGTTTCCCTGAGGGCACATGTGGCAAGTTTCTCGCAATTTAACAATAAGGAGGTTGGAGGAGATGCTTGATTAATGTCAAATAGCACCGTAGAGATATCCCTGATGTAAAAATAAGTGCTTTGTGTTTAAAGGAAACCTTTATACAACTGATTTATTGAAAAACAGGCAACAAAAACTAATGCTAAAAGACTATAACAATACATAAAGACAAACCTATTCATGTATCTTTAGTAAAGCTTGCATAATATTATTCAGACATTACTATGCTGTAACATTAGCTGACTAAAATTCAACTTATTAATTGGGAGCTGCTAATTTAGTAAAGCAGACCACAATATATAAAACATCCTGTTCATCTATTTTAAATAACAACTGTGCCTACATTATTAGCATAAGTCATATTTTACATAATTTAAACAAGGTTTCAGAAATATTTAATTACTCTTATCCAAACAGATATATCTTTGTTTTCATGACTTCAGTGAGGCCAAATTTATTTTAAAAAATCAAATCCACTGAATACAAAAAAGTTTTTCAGATCCTGTGGTATTACAAGTTGTTTTAAATGGAACAGAGTCTGGCATCAAGAGACCCTGTCTTCAAGAAACAGTAAACAAGGAGGGTGGGGCTTTTGACAGAGGGTCAGTACTGTCAGACCTGTGCAGACATTAACTATGAAATGGTCAGGAACAACTGTTTTCACAGAAAAAAATGTGTGATTATGTAAACTGTGACCTCTGATTTACTGTAACACCACACAAATCATATTTTAACTTTCACTAACAGGTCCCTCCAACTGTTGAAACATTATTGTCTCATTTACCAAAACAATGATCGAAACAGAAAACTGACCTGTTCCAGTTGACTGTTCCTGATACTCTCTGCATCTCTCCCAGCGCGGCCAGCAACAGAGACGACTTCCCACAACCCACCTGTCCAACAATCATGGTCAGCTTACCTGAGAAGTTAGATGAGAGAGAAGCAATAAAGCAGACAAAAATAAGGTAGTATAGAGCAATGATTGGTGGGTTCTGACCCAAATCTGGGTCGCAGACCCTTTTCCAGTGGTTCCCAAGCCTTTGCCTGGGCAAAAAAAATGTTTTTGAAGGGGAATTTTTATGCAGTGGAGTGCCATCTATTCGCACTCCTTAACAATAGGTGGCCATATTCCCTGTAATAATAATTGACACATGTTTTAATAGTACTGCTTTTTTATGTATTCAATGCTAAAGCTGCATGTTTATAAGGCTTTTTGGAACAACTTCTCAAGAGCTGGACGTTTTTCATGTTTGTTAGGTCTGTTAAAAAAGGCTGAAGTTACTCAAGTGTTTTGTGTGATCAACCGCTTATCTAGCGCTACTAATTGAATATTATTAACACAGGGCTTTCAGTATGTCCGCTGACGCAGGGTTCACATTTACAGTTACATTTATATATCTGAAACCTTGTGTCTCAAGATGCACTTTTAGGCTGTAATTAAAATGTGGTTAATTGAGTTTAAAACAGAATATTTCCCTCTCTAGCATCGCTACTTGCATGGCTATTTGATTTATCATTAAACTTTTTTTGTGTATTGGCATACCATGATATTCTGTACTATATCAGGCTCAAACTGCTCGATCTTTTCATTAAATACATTTAAGAAGTTGAAAATATTCCTCCATTTGGTCGCAATTTGTCAGTAAGGGGTGAGTCCTGAAGCCAGACTAAGAAAGAGAGGAAGAGTGAGAGGAATTGAGGATTAAATCACACATTTTCTGTTTGCTACTCACCAAAAGGAACCTTAATGTCCACATTTGAGAGTGTTGGTGGTCCGTCCGTCCAGGTGAAGTATCCACTGGTTATCTGAGGAAAACACACCACAGGCTCACAGAGGTTCAAATAAATCAAATCAGTCAGTGAACATGCCATCAACAAAGAAATGAAGAAATGAAGCTGAGTGATGGTGAAGTAATTAGAGGTAAATATGATGACATCTTTAATCAGAAGGAGGAAACTGATGCTTTTCATCTGCAGCCAAGATAAATGACTCACAGATTTAACTGAGCAAACAAATCACTGCAGATAGAAAGACTCCAAAGCTAAAGCCATAATTTTCCAAAATTTTCAAGAAGCAAAATCTGTTACAAAATATCTATCACAAAAGGCAAACGTTCCCCCAAAAGCCAAGCAGGTGCAACTTTAAAACAGCCGCTCACAAGTATAATCCTTTGGGTTACGCTTCAGTGTTTTCTTAAAGTGAGATTACTGGTCCCCAAAATATTGTGTATCACACTCAGCCTGTGTTGTGATGATGAAACCTCAGGTCAGTTCATGCAACTCAGATAATGATGCAGAATCAGAGGAGGGTTGCTCCTGTTGCAGAGAAGTCTGAGATCATACACAAGGTTTTTATTTTAAAGTCACAGCATGTACAGTATTTCACAGCATAAAGATGCTATTAAATTAAAGTAAAGCAAAGGTCTGCCCACAGGTCTTACTAATGTCATTTTTTATATTTGAAAATAAATTCCTATTATCCTTTGATATTTATATCATTATGAAGGCATTACATTCCTCTAAGTCATGCATTACATTAGCAAATGGTGTCATAAGACTAAATGCATTTCATTCCTTCACAGGGATTATGACTAAAATAGGCTAAATTTGCCCTCTGACAAAATTTAATATTTTATGTTTGTCTGAAAACCATTCATTTAAAAAAAGTTCACTTTAAGCTTTTTATTGGAGTTATTATTATTTTTATGATTGTTTAAAGTTAAGTATTATTTTTATGCTTTTTTTGTGCAAACTAAGCCCAACAGCTCAAGCCTGTGCTCCACATAAAGATGCTACAGTCCTTGATGCAGCATCCTTCACTTTGATCCTCAAACTAGGATCTTTGCTGCCTGCACACCCCACCGTCCTCTCCATGATATCTCAAGTCTCTCTTCAGCTGCTTTTTGAAATATTTTTTTTCTTCTGTACACCCCTCCCTGCTGGTGTTAAAATGAAAGATTTTTTCTACATTTAAAGCCTCTAAAACGAGGTTTAGTTAAAATAAGGCTGAATGGTATCCATAAATACCAGGGTAATTACACTTTGGCCTCTCTTTCACCCTCTTGCCTTGATACAGATGTCTTGGTCCACGTCCTGGAAGGGTCCGTCACCCTCATGGTCCCTGTGTGAGCCGAAGTTATTCCAGTCGTCCTTCGGGGTTCGCTTACGGTTCACCACCTTGAGGGGCTGCAGGTGTTGGAATAAAGAGGAAGAGGAGGAGGAGGACGAAGGGAAAGGTTTAGAGGATGACTAGAGGAGGATTGTATAACATCAGGCAGAGAGGACAGAGGGGTGTGTGGTAATAAAATGAGCAGATGAGAATGAGAAGGAGGAAGACATCAACATTCACAGTAGAGTCAGACAGTAGGAGAGGAAGAAGGAAAGATGCAATGTCTGGCTTTTTAAGATAAAGGGGAAAACAACAACAAAACAACTCACCACAGCTTGGTATTTATTTTGGTTGTGATTGTTGGAGCCAGAGGTTAACATCGCTCTGGGCTCCTGTTCCTCTCCAATCTCATCGCTGGAGAAAAACTCGCTGAGCTTCTGTACACTGCAGATTCAAAACAAAACCATTAAGTCAGTGGATATATAAAATACAATCAAGTTTATGTAACATGAAATTTATGTGCAGAAAAACTCACAGATTACTTACTACTTCAAGACACAGACCATGAGCTCATTTTCATTTGTTTCAAGACAACCTGATTCCCCTTTTACGGAAACAAATGGAAGCATTTATGGATAAACAGGGTGGACACGGAAAAATCTAATATTAAACTTCATACTTTTTTCTTCTGTGCATTTAAAGACCTCATTGTGCCTTTAATATCTCAGGGGCTACTGAGCGCCTTAGTGATTTGACTCACCTTTTTCGAAAAACAAATGATAATTGTCCAAAAATTATTTTACAATAACAACTGAAATGAAATGTACGCTCACGTTTCATCAACAAGACAGGGAAAGTCTAAAATTTTAGGATGGGCTGTTGGACATTCAAGTTCAAAGCAGGTTTGTCGAGAGGGGGGTCTTGGGGTTTGTCTGTCAGCCTAGATTATTAATCCTATGCACGGTATATTTAGAGGGGAAAAAAGAAACCAGCATCCTACTAAGCACAGAATACCAATAATAAGCACTGAAAAAAACAGAGGTGATGCCCCTTATTTTATAATGGCCTTCATATTAATTGCCCTATTGATTTTTTAACAAAGAGACTTCATAAGACCCTGTTGACACCCTTGTAAAAATGATGGAAACACTGAAAAGTTTTCTTTAGTGAGATTAAGTTCCTCCAGTTCACTCTTATGTGCATCATGAATAAAGGAAGTTAGCCTGCAGTAGAGAAGTACGAATGCAAACCCTTTGTGAATGAGCAAATATGCTGCAACAGTGACATCAGCATGAGAGTGAATGTATCTTTATAAGAGCATCACGAAATGAGAGTGACTCTTAAAACATCACAGGCTCCAGCTGATAACAACAATAACTGTTTAAATTCTTAAAATTAAACTAAATAGAAAATATACAATTAGTCTGCAGTTCAATTCTTTTTTTAACAAAAAGTTCTTTTGTAAGGGATAAACAGCTGTGCTGAATCCACACTGTGAGGTTGTTTTTTAGTGTCTGCCAAAGTGTGTCATATCAGTCCAAAAATAGACACATCAGAGGATCACAGGCAGTTTCCACCAGCACCAAGAGAAAGACTCTTGTCAAAGCGATGTGCTTACACCAGCACAGCTGTAAAGGTTAGGCTCTCAAAGCCTGTATAGAAAAATGTGTGATGTGTAATATAATGAGATCCTGTGCCAGTTTCATCACCCCAGCCCATTACCCTCCTCCCCTGTGATCATTTTAAAGAGCTGAAGACATAGGTGATGCGATTTCAAGTGACAGCACCTCATAACCTGAAGAGTGTTAGAGAAAAAGACAGCAAATATTTACTTCTACGTGCTTTATGTAAATCCTCATGATTCTCTGCGTTTTTGTACCGAAGACAAAATCACCACCAGTTGTGGCCCCTGCAGCTTGGTGGTTATGTCCATGTGACACATGTACAGATGCTATTATCCTCAAGGAGGGCAGCTCCGGTCCAAATCCTGCCTGTGGCTCATTCCCAAATGGCATTCCCCTCTCCTTCTCCTCACAGTATGCTGTGTTTGTCCTTCATTTATTTTGGATTTTTTTCTGAGCCACTAACCTTTCGGTGGCTTATGGTACATGCCATACTTGCTTCTATTTATACATATAATTTAATCCTCAAGGATATGAAAACATATGTTGTACCAAAGTACAACTCACTGTTAGTTTTAACTCAAATGGAACTATAAGAACTATTTAAAAGCAAAAAAGTGTTTCATCATCAGCCTCATAACCGATTTTTATCAGCAGAACTGCTACAGCATCATTTCAGATGTTTATGGGTATTTATGACTCCTGCAGCATTAGCAGTGGGGGTCATTAAAACCTTTATCTCTGTAGCAAGACGCTTATAAAAAAGATCTTGTGAAACGCATTACAAAACTAATTAGAGAAATACACAGACACTGCAAATCAGTGTCAGAAACAAGTGCACAAAAACAACAGAGACATGAACCAAGGTGGATCCAATAATCCAGCAGCTCATCCATTGCCTGCAAGAAAAGGTGAAGTGTTCCATTTGCCTGAGTTGTTTTTCACCTCTTTGCTCACTAAAAAAGGGTCTTTTATCTGAGTCCATTTCTGTCAGCATGACTACTTACAGATATGAAACAGAAACAATTAATTATTTTAAAATAAAGCTGAAAAAATGTTCAGAAATAGAGTAAAAGTCATCAAAAAAAAGTTTAGCGTTAGGGTGATAAATCTGTGTTTTATTCTGAAATAAATGTCTCACCTAACCAGCGCCTTGACAGTGGAGCGCACCACACTGGAGAGCAGGAAGAGGGGGGTGACGAGGATGTGGAAGAGGGACAGAGAGGCAAAGGCCACAGCTGGGGACAGATCAGCGTCCTCAGAGATGTGCACGTGAACCACAAACGTCTGCAGGAAAAGAGGAGAGGCAGAGAGACAACAGTTAGTCTGGACAGCATTTTTGTAAACTCTCTATTTGACAGGTTTATTTCAGTTCAGTGGCTATAATGGACTTCTTCTATCATGACAAAGTCTAAATAAATTTTTCTTTATCTGTTGTAATTAATTGTAACTCTCCTAAGTGTCTGGCTGCACCACCCAGGTCAACAACCATGAAGGACTTCTATAAATACAGGCAAGATTAATCTCTGTGCTGTCAGAGATTCCTCTGCTTCAT
Source organism: Cetoscarus ocellatus (assembly GCA_037902135.1). Classification (NCBI taxonomy): domain Eukaryota; kingdom Metazoa; phylum Chordata; class Actinopteri; order Labriformes; family Labridae; genus Cetoscarus; species Cetoscarus ocellatus. The sequence goes on from JBAMNC010000264.1 coordinate 661,093, forward strand.
CACTGTGAAATGTCACTAACATCTCACAGTCAGATCGCCAAACCCTGTTCCTGCTTTGCTTTAATCCAGGGGTGACAGGGAGCATCTACTTCTCCAGAGTAGTTTCTAGTACTGGACACAACTGCAAACAAACACTTTTTGAAGGCTACACCAATTTAATCACACTTGCGTAAATGAAATACAAAGCTAAAGTTCAACTCACCGTTAATACAGCTGCGATGGGAATAGCGGCATTCATGAAAACTGGAATCAGAAAGAAGAAGACGACATGATTTACGGGTGATTTTATCCATTGAAAATAAAAATGGCAAAGTGTTTTTTTTCTATTTTAATCCTTTTCTGTGTGCTTCGGTACAGTCTTTGAAAATGCTGCACTTTATGTTTGTTAACTTCAGATGCTTTATTAAAACTTAAACTGATGACTTCTCTTCTTTCAAAATAAGCCAGTAATAACAAAGTGGTTGATCTTTAGAGTTTTATAGAGAGATCAGTGTGAAAGACCAGCAACTTGCTGAAGCATTTACCTATACAGCATGGCGGTAGATGTCAGGAGTGAGTTTTCACATTGTTGCCACTAAATGACCAGAGTAAGTTAACTTTCTCGACACAGAAAATCCAAAGTAATCAATAAGGGATTTGCTAAAGACTCAGATCAATGAGCAGCATCATTAACAGCATTAGTATAAAAAATCATATCCATTCCCATTGCTGTTTCCAACAGGGTGATATTTCTGTTGGGGTGATGAACCCTGTAGGGTTGTTCCTGATTTCATGCTGACGCTTTATTTTCTTGTGTGTTTCTGCTCTTTGGACAGTATTCATCAGCAGTGTCTGTAAATACACTTCAAAACTGTACATGCATGCCTAAACTCTTAACTAGGAAATGTGTTGTAGCCCACGTCTTTGTGATGAGGACTTTTCAGGATAATATTGACAACAAGAAGCTGTAGAAATATATCAAAATAATAGCACACAAAGCTACATTTTTTACATGATATTTGGCACTTTAATCAAAGTCTTTAACCTTCCTCCTGTGCTGAGGTCGACCCGATTTAGGTTGTAAATGCATAAAAGAACCACTTAAAAATTGTTTAGTGCATCAAGGCTTAATCACTTTGTCAGGAACCTCTATTTAAACAAAAGAACAAGAAAAGAAAAAATAAAAACAATAAATTATAAGTGCTCTGTTGAAATAATGTCATCTGTGTTGTTAGGATCAGTTTTGACCCAGTTATAAAAAAAAGATTATAAAGTAATAATTAGAGCCAAAACTGCAATCATGGTGCATCTGTGAAGATAAACAGATAAATGTTCAAAAATGTTCATGTTCATAAAGTTCTCTTGCTGAAAAATACTGTTTTGTCTTTTTTTTTTAAGTAAATATTTATATGGGTTGAAATTGACCTGTCACACCATAGATTTTACAATAATTAATAATATTAGAATAGAAAAATTTATACACATATACCTCTACAATATGTGTTCTAACAACCCCTAGTAATAGTGAGGTAGCAATACAACCTCCTATTTATTTATATGATTCTCTTGAGGTTCATTTTACATTTTTTTATTGAAATCAAGGGGTATACAGACAAAGAAAGGCCCAAAGGCCCACACCAAAAGATATTAAAACCAATATTTTCATGGTTAATGAAGACTGACAAGGTAACCAAGAGATAAGGGAAAAAAATGCATGATAGTTAATTGTTTTTAGTGTAACTTACAGCTGATTTAAGGCATGGGTCAAAACCAACCCTAGTATGAAGCATGTGTAGAGAAAGCTAACACAGTACAAGGGTTAAGAGAGGGATGTATTTAGTTACAGATGTTGATTAAATACAAATCTGGTAAATGAAAACAACACAACTAAAATGAAATGTCTAGAAAATGCACAGGTAATTATACATGTATATGTGGGTGAAAAAACTGAGTTTTACATTTTTTAATCTCTATATGTATATACAATTACATTCATGCAAAGTCTCCAAGCATGCATGATATATCATCATCTGGAGTGTCATTTACAAAAATTCTGTGAAAACAACACACTAAAAGCACATGTGCACTAAAATTCTGAAATTGGTGTACAACCAACTCAATTCAGATGTGGAAACCATGGCTAAGCAAACCTTCACAAAATATTCTCTCTACAAATCATGATCACCTGGAAATGTGCACATGTGGACAAGCCTCCGATATTTTTGCTCCATACCCACATTCAACTATAAACAGTTAATGAAAAGCACCTAGGACTGAAAACGCCTTAAACCAAGCTGGCTGATCAAGGGTTTGTAGCAGTAAATCACTTCGACAACTGGAAAGAGGATGAAAAGAAAGACCTGTGGCAGAAATCAAGGTGTTTATGAATGAAAGGGTGCTAAGACCTGCTTGCTGTAGCAGAAAGGACCATAATCCAAGGATTAAAAAACAGAGTGACAACACATTGACGCTGCATTCATACACATATGAGCTTCACTGCAGCTATATGTGTTTCAGAACCCACTGTAATGTCACCACATAGAAGAGGACTCACATCTACAGTGACAGAGTAGTGTAGTTCCAGTAATGCATTACTGAGATGTGAATCTGTGATGGTACTTAAAAGCATGAATTTTGGGGGTTCAGTTTATCAAGGAGGAATGATTCCTTACATGTCTTAAAAGTTTAATAATACATTTAAGATTGGATATTAGTCTATTAAGGAACATCAGACATGCATTCATGCAGACTGTGGCCTTGTTTATCAGATCCTATGGAATAAGATCCAGAGAACAATCTTTATAAACAAAACAATTATTGAGAGGTCATACAGTGCAACAAGGGATATATGAGGAAGTATAGTTACTTATGATGGAACAATACTTAACTTTCCTTAATTATTTATTAAAGTGAGGAAAAATAAATATATACACTATGTTAGATGTGTTAGCCTAAAGATGTCAACTGCACCAAGTTAAGAAAAGTTGTAAGATAAGCCCTTTGACCATCCCGGGGATATTCAAATAAAATAAAATGAAGCTAAAATGTCAAGGAATGTTGAGTGCGTGCAGAAGGAATAACACTGCTTACTGGATATGGATGTGTAGAGAGCGAAGGCCTGCAGGCTGGTAAGCTCTTTGCCTCTTGTCTCCTCTACACTGTTGCAGAAGATGTTCTCCCAGGCGTACAGCTTCAGCAGCTTAATGCCCCGCAACAGCTCATTTGTCTTCTTTAGACGTTCACTGGAGTATTCCTAAAAGCAGAGAGGGAGCTTTAATTGTAGCACAACAATCTGACACAGTGAAGACATATGAACTATACAGAGGCGCATCCAGCCAGAGGGTGAAGCGAGTGTCACAGTCGCTGTTACACAGCAAAATAGCCGTCAAGTCTCCTGTTTTGGCCGGGGAACTACCGTATTTTACCCCTCTTTCCTGTCGTCCTCCAGCATAAGTATTCTCCTGTAAGTCTCCCGTGTTATGATATAGTAATAAAAAAAACATTCCTCTGCCTCTCCAAACTGAGCTCTGTCACTAACCTCGAGAGAATGGGGCAGTAATGCACCAAAATGATGGATGCCAACCGCCGTAAAACCAAAGAAGAAAAAGCCTCATGAGAACTGCCACCTGCAGTAGCCTGGGTGGCAGTTGTCACGAGGTTAGTGCCAACAGCGGGAACAAACCAAACAAAGTGTTTATTTTAGATTTCTCGTACACCTGTCTTAAAATGTAAGGGATACGGGAGCTTGGTTGGGGTGGTGGGACGGCTCGCAGCGGGCGCCGGAAAATGTCCCTTATTTTTAAAACCAAAACTTGACAGGTATGCACAGCAAAGCATCTTTCTCTGGTATCAAGCTATGCCCTGAGATATTAAGGATTGATAATATCTTACAAGGTACTCATGCATAACTGCAAATGCTTGTTGTTGGTCTGTGAGGCACTTGAACAGTAGGTTCAATAAATAATTCCAAGAGCAAGGAGTCTGAAGCAATGCTAGCAGCTCTGACAGGCAGTTAACTGAAAGCTATAAACAGGGTTACTGGGTAGATTGAATTTTTGACCTAATGAAACTTTTCAACCAACAGTCAGCAGATTAGGTTCACACAGAGATCAGAAGTCTGCAGCAAATGTCATGGAAACCCTCTGAAGCATAAATGTCAATACCAATATGGAAGCTCAGGAAAAAAACAGAAAGTCTCTTTCTCGAAAGAACATCAACATCTGTCCAAATTTCACTTTATCTGTCTGTTAGTAATGGAAATATTTCAGCCATAACCACATCTGTGTGCGTAGAGATCAACCAGAGCAAAAGGCATTGCCATCTATCCATAGAGGTTCAGTTAAATACTGCAGCGTAGGACTCAGATATGGTGAACCAAGTACCCTGTAGCACCTGTCAAGCATGTCATTTCCTAATCCCTCTCTCCCTATCCACCATCTCACTAAAGGCATGAAAGGCCCAAAATGAAAAAGAAAAGCATTCTTGCAAAGTTTGACCCTAAACGTCCAGTGTTTTAGAAACACCACATTCACAAGCAAGGGGTGAATACACTGGCCAATGACTATGATCTCTGACTCCTCAAAATCCTATTAGTTGATGCCTCAGTCAGAAGAGAAATTTGTGCAGTTTAAATAAAATACTTTGAAGCATGCTTTAGATATTAACATGAATGGCCTAGATAGACATGTACACTGAAGGGTGGACAACCCCGAAAAGGCTGCTTGTCACTGGCACAAAAGGATAAAAAGTTATTTGAGCAGAATCTCCATCTTTTGTGATTGAATATCCACATCTTCCAGTGAAAGACATTCCTTAGGACTGTTAAAGTGTAAAATGGAATTAATATTTAAGTTACTTTCACTAAATTTAGAGTTTAAAGATGTATTTGGAAAGCATTTATAAAACCAAAACCCTTTGGCAGTGCACTAAATAAACTTTTACTAGCCAGCAGAGCGAAAAATGTAAGAACAGTTTGTATAACAGCCCAGTCTCTATGAAATACGTCTTTACGTAAAGGTGTCAGGAAGTTATTAGATTAAAACAGTCCCCTAATGTACTGAAAGGTAAAACAAAATACTAACCAGAGTGCTCTTTTGTGTTTGAGACAGCTTTGTGGCCACAAAATATTGTACAGGAGCTAACACAGCAATGACGGTTGCTCCAATCAAGGCACTAATTCCCAGGAGGTAGTAGAGCAGGATCACTCCCACAATTATCTGAAAGTCAAAGACAGGAAGAAACATAGGAGAGTATTATCATCATGGAGAGGAAGTTAAGGAATATATCCACAGAAGCACACCTCAGCTACACAAGGCTCCCCCACAGGTATTACAATAAACATACTACCACAGTGCATTGCTTTATGGAAAGCCGTGACCTTGAGCATAGTGGGGGAGCATTCATGGAAAACAATGCAATGAAGGTTTAGTTAGCTCATAACTCTTTTATCTGATTCCTACCACGAAGAGAGAGAGCCTTTAAGAAAGACAAACAATAGCCTCCCTAGAGACACTGATACACACATTACTTTACAGTACATTTCTACGAGGCTCAGAATATAAAATAGACAACTGACAGCTTCAGCGCCACTTTGTATTTGAACAAAAGATTAGAAATGGCTGAATTATGGGAATGATTTTTTTCTCTCTTTACATCCAGAAAGTCTTTCTTTTTTCACCTGTCCTTGGCTCTTTTCCAGCCTCCTACCTTCATTGGCATCACACTAAACGCAGCATGCCAGGCTCAAATATCGTCATGACACACAACCAGACTGTGATGGATGTGACATTTTGCACTCGCACACTGTCTCTCTCATCTGTCATGGGATAATGTGTCCCACTGTGGACGAGGTAGGTGAGGGCTAAAACTGTTTCTATGTGAAGACATAAAAAACCTTTAAAGGCACATGATATGACCTTTATCCATCGAAACCTTTGCAATACTTAATTTTAGTTGAGCCAAAGCCCTCAGTAACCAAACCGCTTATGCCATTTTGGCTCTGTCCAGTATTATCAGCTGTATATGCCAGATTTCCCCCCACACTGTGTAACATTAATCCATGAAATGAAAGCATGAACAATATGTTTGATCGCTTTCTGATGAGGTCAGATTAGTGTAAGTTGTGACCTGATCTACTTCAGTCTACTGGACATCAAAAGTTGAAGTTGGATTGTAAAAGGTACCTGACAATAATAAGTGAAGTGGCTGAAAGGGCTCCCAGCAGTGCCTTTAAGAGAGCAGGCCTAAGACTAGAGGTACACTGTTGTTGATTAAGTTAAGTTATTTCACATAAAAAAAAAGAGGTTTACATACAAGCTACGAAATTATGTTGGGTCACATGTACAATTGAGTGAAAAAAATGGTGCTTCATTTTTCCTTCAGGAAGTCCCTGTGTTTGGCCCAGTCTTATAAAGCAGCAAATGGCTATGTGTTCTTCCACCTGGAAAAGCAGATCGGTGGAATCAATGCATGCAGAAAGTGATCAAAATTATTTTTCATCACTTCTTTTAGAATCTCATTTTCAGATCTGAAAATTTCAGAGCACATAATTTTTCCTCCAGGAATTCTCTGTGTTTGGCATTATTTTATGATGCAACATATGGCGTTATGTTCTGCCGATCTGCTGTTTCAGGCAAAAAAAAACTCACAGCCAGTTGCTGCTTCCCAAAATAGTGCCAAATACGGAGACTTCCTGAAAGAAAAATGAAGCACTCTGAGATTTTTAATCCTACATTTGACCCCAAATAATTTTGTAGCTCATTTATACACAAAACTCACATAATTACATGTAATATCTGTACCTGCGTACAGACCTGCGTACCTGTGTGCCTCACCGGTAGTCTTAGCTCGCTCTTACAGGTACTTTGCTGCTGGGAGCACTTTCAGCCACTTCACTGATTATTGTCAAGAACTTTTTTACATCCCACCTTAAAATACAGAAATATATCTTTAATACATTACATTTAACACCTTTAAACTCTCCTGGAGACCTTTTTTTAAAACCTGCTTATGACAGAAAATTGTATCAAATGTCTTGAGACAGGGGTATCCTTGTTTTTTGAGCATTATTGAAATAAGTTTTGAAACTCTTCCTTTTTGTGTTGGACAGAGGACACATTGCTTTAACATTTAAAGATGTACAAATGCAGCCCACTGGCCAAAAATTAAACATGTAAAGGTTTATCTTTACAGTTATTCAGGTCTACCCAATTGAATTTACATTTCAGATGTAATTAAATGGACTTTCTTAAACATCTCAATTTAAATGTAAAAAGGCAGCACATTTAAATAAAACAGTGTTTAAAAGAGCCTCTGAATTATTGGCTGTATAAATTTCTCATTGCTACTCTTTCTTCAGTGTTATAAATGTTTTTTCTCTCCTGACTTGTGAAAACTTAATCTTCACTCCTGAAGCTTTGATGTTTTTGCACCCCTACTAGCAAATGATGAAAAATATTTAGCAGCAAGTTAACTCAAAGAAGGCAGTGTGTTTGACTGTAACATCAATTTTGGGCTAAATTGGTTTTGCATTTGTTAGAGAGAAAAGAGACCAGAAGAAAACAGGGTCAATATGATGTGTGGGTTTCTCAGACAGAACAGTGAAAGACACAACGGGAGGCTAAGCTTAGCATTTTCTAACTTTCTGTTAACCTCAAACTTCACCTGTATAAGAATATCAACATTGATTACACAGTACTGTGTGTCATGAACTAAGAGATCTTATTACAGGACAGCATCACAAAGCAGGAAGGTCACAGACTTGAAATTGACTCCACACATGACAAGTGGATCTTTCTACCTCTCACAGGACTTATAACACACAACACACACATTTCCTTCCTCATGTATCTCCTTGTTTAATGAATGCATAAATAAGACGCCCCAATATGAGAAAAGAAAAACCTTGCACCACAGTATACATTATAGAGCGGTTTATAATGCAATTCAGGGTTGTGTGCCGGAGGATCACGGTGTGAATTAGTCACCTGTGTATTATTCAGCTACCACAGCAGCAGTGTGCAAGTCAGCAGCAGATAAACATGAGAGGATGGTAAAAACTTCAACTTGTCGCCACAGGCTACGCATGTTTTATATATTTTTTTTGGTGCAACTTTTTATATTGTGAACAAAGAAGTCAAAAAGACTTTTGTATTTCTAACAATAAGATAAACCACAAACAGCTCCCTCTTAACTGGTTGATAGTTGATCCATGGTTGATTTGTAATTATGAATCCATCATTCATGAAGCATGATTTTGTGTTTATAATTTATCAATGTAAAAAAATCTAGAACTGTGCTTTAAACGAACTTGTGCTAATGCTTTATCGATAATGGGTTCATTTTTTCAAAAGCTTTACTAATGCTTATTAGTGTGCATTTACTGTATAGTATAGAGTAAACCGTTCATTAAGCTGCTCTCTGATCGATTCAGATGAATCTGAACTATAAATCAGAACAAGGTGTCAATAATGGAACAGATGTTTTCTCCCAGCATCACCAGACGTATGCCTCAAACTTTAAAAATGTGCACCAGCAGGTTTCTTACCTGTACTGGCATGGCCCACAGGTTGGGACAGAGGAAGAAGAACCACATCAGCTGATTGGTGTCTATGGCAACCAGATTGCAAATCTGAGCAACCGTCAGCTCCCCCATGGACATGTTTGAGGTACACAGACGCATGATCTTGTTGTAGATTTTAGTCTGAATTAAGAGAATACACACATTTAGGTGAAAATACCCCATTAAAATTGTTTTGTAACAGGGTCACATGCAAAGTTAATCTTGTTAATAAAGCTTACGAATAAAAACCAAGATGAAAAAATTCACAGAAACAAAAAAAAAACAAGGCTTCACAGCAAAAGAAAAACTACCTAAAACTTTATTGTGTGTTCACAAAAATAATATATCAGACATAAATATTTTCAAATACCTTTAAAAAAAACTAGCTTGAGGTCTTTTCTCAAAAAATACAATCACAGCTTTTGTTCAACCCATAATCCATAAATGGCCCATTTACACAGAAACAAAGAGTAACATGCTCTTTCATACCCATTTACATGCTACTGATGCAGTAGTGGGAGCAGTTTGGGGTCAAGTGTCTTTTCCAAGGACACATCACCATGTGACAGACAGAGGTGGGCTCAAACCTGCAACCTTCTTATTACCCCCCAAGCGAACTACCAGATGGTGCCACCAACGCCTGTGAGGTTCAGCATGCTTCACTTCAGATACTAAATTGTATTTAAATATCAATTCTAAATAAACAAATGTAAGAATGAAGTCATTTCTCACAGAAATTGAAGTTGAGCCATTTGTGAAAGGTGGTTTGTCTAGGCCTGTCAAACTCATGACTTGTTAATCTTTTTCACATGGCAGTAATAGTTTATAGATTATGTCTGAATCTATCTATTTCAAACAGACAGTATTAGAAATCTGCAGCCTAAGGGCTTTTAACCAAAAAGATAATAAAAGACAATGAGTAGAGACTGACACGCTGCCAGCTTTGCCCACCTCCTCTTTTCACTCTATTTAATAAAAATGGAATTCTAGAGTGTGCTTTTACTACATGGTAATCAAATTTATTGTTTCATGAATACATTTTACATAATGATGGAAAAAACACTCAAATGTTAACTTCCTGGTCCGTGCTCTGAGCTGCTTGCAAAGCATTCTGAGAGTCCCTGTAGGAAAAACAGTAGGTCCATTTGTAAATCCTTCTTGCCCCCCATTATGTAAAATCCATCCAGATAAAGATTTATTAACAATTTAGTAGATACACCTTTCATTACACTGTTTTATTGAAACAAGATTTAAATAAGAAGTAAACAGTGAGGACGTTTTCTAATCAACTTTTTTTTTTTTTAGTTTGGCTGGTCCTTTGTAGGGGGTGACTGACAGAATAACACAGTATGAGGGAAGCTTGGGCAACAGAACAGACAGCTACAATATAACTGTGGTCCATCACTGGTAAGCAGCTCATGAATGTGATACTGGCATAGAAAGTCAGGGCTGAGTAGCAGGTCCTGCTTCTCTGAGTAGTTTCTTTTAAAAAAATATGCAGTGTTTCCAAAGCAGCTATGAACATGGCATGTCTTTCATGGCAGCTCGGTCAGCATGGTCCCCACAACAGGACATGCCCCATTAGAACTACAAAAATTAAGGATTTCTCTGTCTTAAAATCTTTTACCGTGAGTACTGGGATAAAAATGTTAATAATTTAAATTGAAGGATGTTTTTTTCTTGTCTGTTTGACATCTGTCAAACAAAAGTCAGCTTCAGTTAGTCCTAAATGTTGCAGCCAGAGTTCTCACCTGGTTCTCAAATATGAACATATAACCCCAGATATCAAAACACTCCATTGGCTCCCTGTGCAATACAGAATAACATTCAAAATCACCCTGCTGGTCATGGTTCAGCTCCTGAGTATATCTGCAAAATGCTCACTGTTCACAGCCTCTCCTGACCCCTCAGGTCATCTGGTGAATGTCTACTCACTGTGTTCAGAATCAAAACCAAAGCTGGAGAGGGGGTCCTAAGTTATCATGAGCCTTCTCTCTGGAACAAACTACCTGCTGACCCAAGGTCAATCACAACTGTGTCAACATTTTAAAAGGAACTACAAACTAAACTCTTGCAAAGCATTTGAGTAATTACTGTGTTTTTCTTAGCTCTGTTGTCTTGTTAGATTGTGTACACAGCTAATACATCTAACAATGTTTTATCACATTTTTGTGTGATATGTTTTCTTTTTATCAATGTATTGTTTTTGTGGTATGTTGCCAAGTAATGTGTTTGATATGAGATTGAACATGTTGAATTGTCTAACAGTCTTTTGAATGCATTTGTTACCTTACGGGCTTGGCTGTTCTCACAGTAAAGCACATTGGGCTTGTCTGTACTGAAATGTGCAATTTAAATAAAACTGTAATTGCTATTGCCTTTTGGGGTACTGCCCCTTACAAGTATCCGATGTAACAAAAACAAAGACAGAAGCCTATACTTAACATTATCACAAGAAAAAACAGACTAATCAAACAAACTAGTTTTGAAAAAATAAATAATGCTTAACAGAAAATAAAAACAAAGTTAAAACAAGATAAAAAAAAAATTAAACCTCATGAAAAGTTCATAACTATAATAACCCTGGTAACATGTATAATTACCTGTATGGCCCCACGCAGGTTGATGCCTGTCTCGATGGCCACATAGTAAGAAGCCTGCAGGAAGGTCCTCTGCAGCAGCAGTGCAAAGAAGAGCAGCACAGCCAGCACATACGCATTCTCCAGAAACTCTTTGGAGGAAATGAAATAAATTCCCAGTAACTTCATCTGGAGGCACAGAAAGGGGGAGAGAAGAATAGAGTGGTCCATAATTGTTAGTCAGACAGTACTGCAGAAATATTAATCCAAACTCTGCAGGATTGGATTTTACGAGGAGAGTTGGTGTCAGTGATGATATTCAACTAAAATTGTTCTGGTTCACCACTTCAAAAGACTCTCCATTTAAAATGTTTCACTGCACAACAGGCTTCATCATGGTGCCTGAATCTCAATCAAACTGAAGCCCTCAGCGGATTTCATCTGCTCATATGTGAAGTGTGTGATGGAAATAAAAGAGGAAATAAGTTTAATCTGTTACAGAGTGAAACAGTATCTTCCTCATAGTTTAATTAATTGTGCATCAGGTGGAGATCAATTACCCTGGAGATTACAAATGATCGATTCCTCACGTCTCACTCCACATTCAGACATGCTTGACTTTCCTTGTTTTCTCTAATCCCAGAAACATCACTGTGCTATCTTTCCTATGAACAGATTTACTTTTGGTTTCTGATGTTTAGAAAATTTATTTTAAAAGCTTGACAGTGTAGTTTGTGAAACTGTTGTATTACTGATGTGACTTTCAAACAAATAATGGAAGAGTTATTCTTACAGAGATATCGTCTCTCTTCTTGTCTGGTTTGGCTCTCTGCCTGTCGTGGAATCTAAGAATCTAAGTCACCTCCAGCACCAATAAGGCTCATAAATATTTGACGAAGATTAAATTAGGGTGCCATCAGGTAGAGTGCACCTGGGAGAAAGGGCATCATACACATCTTATTAAACTGTTACCGTAGCCTTTGAGTGGCAGGAGGTTAGCTGCGACAGCTCTGTTGTGTCGTTTTCACACAACTGTCTGTTTTTGAATTGTGTCTCCATTCTCTATTTTACTCCAACACCATCACTGCATCTACAGTATTTGCCGCTTGGTGTTTAGACTTCACCACTTATGTCTGCATTCACATTATGACTAGTTCATTGTATTACTGTTTGCCAAGGGCCTTAAACATACACAGGGCTCCCACATACTTCTTGAAATAAATTAAAGATTTAAGACTTTCTAAGATGTGATTCCAAAAAAATAATGCTATTTTAAGTTTTTTATGGCTCAAAATGAGGTGGTCATCTTTATTTACTGTACATACTCATGTTACGTGTGTATTCGCTCAACCAAACCCTTTTGAAAGTGTCAAACATCAATCAATGTAGGTGTGGTGCATTTTTCTATTATGCACTAAATGCAGATTTGTTAAAGTAAGATTGTTATTTAAATTAATATACAAGTCAGGGTAAAAAAAAATATCTGATAAAGAAAAGCATGGCCAACTGCTGCCCAGAAAAAGAGAAAGAGATGCAAAACGGTAGACAATTTTTGAATGCTTTCTGTGTAAGTGTCACTACTTTGACTTCATAATTCCCAGAGTTTTTTGAAGCAGCCCTCATAATAGTTCAAACATGACTTGATAGTGATGGTCTTAAACCAAGTGTCATCTCAATTTTAAGACTACTCACATGTAAATTTATTGTGAGACCATTCATACAGATTTTATAGTTATAGAGAAACTTCTCTTGTGTCAACACAACCACAGTGTAGTAATTTATTTAATGGTGCAACAGTTATGTACTTATAATTACCTGTCTCATACAAATGTTATGACAATGTAAACAGTCATATTTTTATATAACAATGCATCGCCTTCAAATTTTCTCCGTTTAAATAAAATATAAAGAGAATATTTTCAAACAAAAACTGTTTCTTCCTATAACATGATATGTCCTTGTTGTTATAATGTAAGCTTTTCCTTGTAGTTAATAAAAGAATATTGTGTAAGGTTTTTATCCTTGTTCTTGTGTGGTTGTACATGTAACCTCTCACCGGTGGCTGAATTGTGCGGTTGTCCTTGCTGATGTGGTGGACGATGCCAGAGATGCAGAGAGGACCAGCGAAGCCAAGCAGGTCAGCCAGGAAGCGAAACGTGATGCTGAGGATGAGAGGTCTGCCGAAAGCTTTCCTCAAAGCCTGCCAGATCAGCTTTGGGCTCTGAGGTACGGTGCCCTGAGGCCTCTGAGTGAAAGCAAAAAGAAAAGAGATAAAGGTTGAAATATACACGCCTGACAGCTGAATATTTTTAGGATTTTTTTTGGGTGCCTGGTTTAATTTTCTGAATTCAAATTTTTCAAATGGTTTGGATTATTACACATTAAAATACATTTTTAATCATGTATGTTCTCTGTGATGCATCAACATTTGCATCATCATTTGCGTAATGCTGTCTATGAGTAAATCTGTGAAAAATGTCTCCATAAATAATTCATAGGCATTTCTCTGTGCAGCTGAATGAGCAGCAAAACAACAATGAAACAAGGGGTCACATTACAGTCACCTAACAAAGCAAGAAGAAGTAATCGCTTGAACATTAAAGCTGAATAGTCATGATTAACTCAACAGTCAGTCCAGCACTGCTGCGAAAACCTGCAGAATGAGGTCAACACAGTACAGTCCCCTCGGCTGCTGCATCATGGGATGTGATAATTAATGGTCGGTTTCACAGTCAATCTTGGTCAGTTGTGTTTGAATCTTACAGCTAATGTTGGAGGAAAACCGTCGCAGTGATTCATAAAGCCAGCATTTAACAAAAAAAGTGAAAGTGAAAACAAAACCTGGGGCTTTAAACAGAGACTCATAACACATTTTACTAAGAGGTTTGTTTAGATCAGCAGAGCAGAGTGAGAGCTCCTGTTCTGTTTCATACAATGATGGTTGACTGACCTAATTAACAGAGGGAAACATCTGGTCTGTCACAGTTTTGAGACCACTGCCACTGTGTGTGTGTCTGTGTGTGTTTAAGTGGATGTGTGCAGTGCGTGCACTCACTCCTCAGAGCTGTGAGAAGAGACGTGACCATTATCATGTGTCTCCATCTTTCCATTTGAGCTCGCACTGAACCTCAGCCTTCATACAAGACATGTGTCACTGATCACGTCACACAAATACAAACAAACACACCCACAAACACACACATCCTCTTTGTATACCTTGGGTTCAAACAAGAAGGAAGGGTTAGTGAAACTAGCTTCCCATGAAGCGTAGTGCTTTTGCCCCCCAGGGGTCGGGATGTCATCTCGTTCACAGTAAATAGGAATGACCTGGCTCTCCACTAAATACTCCCCAGCCCTCCACCCCCCACCTCTCCTCTGGGATCTTTAAAGCTCTCTCATCCCTTGTTCCTGCCGGAAGGAAGCGGGATTTGCGTTCACACCGGACGCACACGCAGCAGCCGTGTCAAATCTGTGTGACCCTCCAAACTCTGGAAAACAGTGACCCTGCAGCCCTTCATCCCCAACCCCTGACACGTGCTCCAAGAGTGAGACTGAGAGAAAAGACGCAAGACCACAGAAGGAAACAGGATGGAGGATAAAGTGTAACCAGGACACAGCCTCGGTATTGTCTGCAGAGACAGAACCAAGGAAAAGTTCCTCAGGGCATGCACAGTGATCTCTAGCAGGAGGAAAAAGTAAGAAGGGATGAAAATCAATAAGGCCCAAGGTGATAACTTTTCCTTCAGGTGGTTGCATACCTTGTACACCTCAATTTGCTATCTAGACATACAGGTACATGTAATGCACATCAAACCAGCCTTACTGAAATCAACAACCTAAAATTCACTGTGGGATAAATAAATGCCTCTATGACAGCATAAATGTAAACATAATCACTGTCAACAACACATTTATAGGAGAGTGTTTTTCATGCAAAATTTTTGTCCAAGCTGCAGCATGTGTTTTTGTGCCACGTCTTTGTTTACACTTTGGCTGTGACCTCTGAAAGCAGTTTATGGTCCCAGTCCAGTAAAGAATGAGTCATCACAGCACAGAGATCAACGCTTTCATGAGAACTGTCGTTTTAAAATGAAAAAACCTCTGAAGGATTCACAAATCACTTAAAGCACATGTAAGGTTGACCTACGGAAGACAATCATTACAATAAACAAAACATTTATAACGACTGTCAGACTCCCAAAAAGTTCCAATTCATGTCCCATATTTTTTCGTAACATGTTGGAGGCATCAAATTCAAAATGAGTGAATTTTGCAAAAAAAACAATAAAGTTTATCAGTTTGAACATTACATAGCTTGTATTTGTTGTGTATTCAACTGAATATAGGTTGAAAAACAATTTGCAAACCATTGTATTCTATTTTTATTTACATTTTACACAACGTCCCAGTTCCATTGGAACTGGTGTTTATATTTGCCAGCTTCCCCATAGACTGTTGCATCTGTGGTTGTTAATGTAGCAAGCTGCAAGGAAGATGAAGATCTTGCTTCTAATTTTTAATACATGATTGACAGGATCTGAAATAGGACTTACAGTCTGAATCTCCCTCATCTGAAATGTTAAATAAAAATGTTTGGCTGCCAGAAAGAAGAACAGCAATTTAGTTTCTCTTCATATCCTCAGTTCTTCTGTTCTTTCCTCTCTTTACCTTGAGTTGACTGAAATAGGGCATTTTGTAAGCTCTCTGTCTTTTAATGTCATCTCACATAAAAATCCTTTCCCTGTGGACAGCAGCTGTGCACAGTTTGCATTGATAGGAAACGTCAAAGCAGTTAGTAAGAGCACAAACCTTCTGCTCCTCAAAGGCCCTGCGCAGCTTGATGTAGTTGGTGAGAGCTCTCATTGCGATGGGCAGTTTGCCGATGACCTTAAGGTCAATGGGTCGCCGGTGAGCGGTGGTGATGAAGGTGTTCATCCACCAGTAAGTGGCTTTGGACAACAGGTTGACGAATGGCTGCAAAAATCGAACACCGAGATCCTGGAGGTCCTCTGGAGGCTTAACCTCTGTGGGGTTGGCGAAGCACATGTAGCGCTGAAAGAGGAGGAATGACAGGAAGATGAGCGTGATTACATTCTCAACTCCAGTGACCTTCAAGTAAAGAGCAAGAACAAAAGCATGCAAGCACTGATTAGATGTACAATGGAGGAGAAACATCAACTCATCTATGGAGTTAATTATTAGAGTGTCCTCCCACTTTATTTGAGAGGCTTACATTGTGGAAAGACTGCTGAACACACTTTACCAAGGGGGATTATCATTGAGCATGATGTATTGTCTCTTTGTTGTATTAATTAAAGGTTGTCTTCTTTCCCTAAATCCTACTGGAGCTTTTAAAGCTTAAACAGAAATCTAACAACAGCTTTTACAAAAACAAAATGTCAACAACTACCATGAAAAAAGGACTTGGAGTATTTGGTTTAGTAGTATTGTTTGCATGGTTTACTTTAAATTGACTCTGAGTTTTTAAAATGAATATATCAACAATTTTATATCACAGATGTTGTATTTTATTGTGTAGATATTTCAATTTCATTTTTATAGTTTTATCATTGGAAAAATGCTAATTAAGGTAAAGATATAATTATTAAAGGAAATGCATCAAAGTCATCAGACGAGATTTACCTGTGTGTCAGAATAAGAGATTAGATATCAGGGTGAAAATGAACAATATGCATTTATCCAAGGCAAAGGAACTACAACATATTCATTTGCCTTTACAGAAGGGGTGAGGTATTGAAAATAACAAAGGACAACATTACAACATTTTAAAATCACATGTATTAACACTAATAAAGATAGGAATGCATAAAAGTATCGTAAAAATATCGGTATCTACAAATATATGCAAATATTTTAAAATCATACTGGCAGACATGAAACTTTCTGCAGATATTTTGGTTGCACAAATAGGTCATAAAAAATCTCGCCTGAATCATGTCTGGATGATTTCAGTTTTTTTTTATTGTTTTATTTTTGTTTTTTTGCAAGAATGTAATGTAAGTATTTGCTTTGTTTACATTTTGATTGTTTGCACAGCTCCATGCATTTGCTAACGCAGAAAAAGGAGCTTTATTTTCTGTTGTATTTATTTATTATTCATTTATATTACTTCTTTCATTATTTGTCTAATTCATTTTATTCTTTATTTGATTTTACACTGTTAGTTTCTTTCCATGATATTTTTAATGTACATGATGACATGTGCAACTGGGTTAATAAAATGTCTAAGTGACAATTGCCATTTAGTACATGTGGATTTGACTCAATTCTCAACAATTTTTCCAACACTGATCCAATAACAGACTTGGAAAGAGCTAGAATTATCAGCCTCTGTAGACTGTTAATGAGTCAGCTGAGGGTAGCTGCCAGGGTCCTTGACCTGGGGCCCATTTCCCTGACAACGGAGATTCCTGTTCTCACAGAGACTAAAACAAAAACATTTTCAAAACTTTTCACTTTGGTTTCAAAAGTTTGCAGATTCAGGCACTCAGGGCAACATTCTCATGTAAACGTAAGCTGAAAACGCAAATAAAACTCTGTTTTTTGGCCGTTTTTGTTGCTGTGTAAACGGGACCTGAGTTTCCCCCTTCAGGTGTGACTGGTTTACTGGGCTGTTCTGGTTGTCTGAGGAATGTTTTTTTACTAATTCTTTATAGAAGAAATATATCAAGATATTGAGCAAAAAAAATATTGAGATACACATTTTTTTTCCACATTGCCCAGCCCTGCTGCTGATCTCTGTTTCCCTTTGTATTACACATCTTTTACTATCTTGGGTAAAATGAGGATGGAAGCCAAGCAACCCAGCATCGTGAGCCTCATCACGGCATTCACCTGCACCCTTCTTAAGCTACATTCGGACTCATCACCAGTGCCAGACGATTCCCATGGCTCCTTGTGGTTTGTTGGCCAAACACTTAAGTCTTTTGAGTTTTTCATCTGATTAACCTTGTGCGTTTGGATTGTGCCTTTGTCTTACTTGTGTACTTTGTTCCTTCCTTGCAGTGCCTTCATAAGCCCATCCACACCTCACACTTACAGTTCTGCTCTCACCTGCTGGCTCTCCATGCTCCCCTCTCATCAATGCTACAGCTCTCAGACTACCACTCGTAACCCCTACAGAGATCCTCCACAGGGCAACAAAAGGCCATCGGGCTAAATTGTACAGTTTAGAAACTTCCTGTTAAAAAGGCAGTATGTGCAAAAGAAAATTGTGTTGTAATCAGCTAGAGTAACGTTTTGATGGAGGATCTAATAGCTGATAATAACATTTCAACTCATTAAAAAGGCAAACATGGTAAAAAAAAAAAAGAGACACAGCAGGTTTGTTGTTTGGTCTTACTAGTTTGTAACATGCTTACATTAGCATTTATCTCAAAGCTTTGCAGTTTACGGTACCAAAGAGCCACTGGAGTGACGGTTGACTTTGTTTTCTTTCAAATGTGTACATTTTTCCTTAAAATTTAGTTTTGATGCACAGATTTGTAGCTCTGTAAGTAATGACCATCATGTTGTTTGTATTTCTTAAGAGGCAGAATACTGTCTGTGAATAGTAATGGTCCACAAGCACTAACATTACTCTCCTAAAAGCTTGACACAGGTAAAAAGAAAACATAACATGAGGCATTGTTGCTGCATTTATTTTCAGTGCACCCTGCACAGCTTTACTGACCAGTGATGCGAATTGGATTTTGCTCCGAAAGAAGACAAGGTTACTGAAGCAGAAATGGGAAACAATCAGACAACCACACACTGCCGCACCATTAAACAACACACTCTTACCCTGCCCAGGATGACATTGATCTCCACAGCGAGCAGGAGTCCGTAGAGCAGCACCAGCAGTCCGGTGATGCAGTAACGTAGCTGCCTGGGGCCAATGCCGTGCTCCGTGTACTTGGCAAACTTAATGGTTTTCATAATGAAGGCAAGTACCCAGTAGATGAGCAGGGCTGGGGAAATGAACATCAGAGATGGGCAAAAAATAAATCGTTTTGCATTTGAAAAAGGTAACGCATGTAAGGTAACAGACTAGATTTGTTGTACAGATTCCTTGGTCAAGTATTGTGTTTTTCATAAGCATTGAACACGCTTTTTGAACCCAAAGTTGAGCTGGCTTTTTTAACTGGGTAAGTTTTCATTTCTTTTTCTCCTTCCCCTCACCTCTCCTCTCTCTTTTCATTCCCCCTTTAGGTGACAATAAACACTTTAATGATGTCTGTTTTACACTTGTCACCTGTAATCTAGTTAGAGATCAGTTAACTGTCTCTAAATTCATGAGATCTTTCCCTCAATCTCGGTCATCTCAGTTCATCCACTTTAAGAGATTCTCTGTGAAAACTGTTCGTGGTGTAATTACAAAGGAAAGATTACACTGAAGGACAACAGGAACATCTGCTCAGACTACAGGAGACTCTCAGACACTGTTTATGTCCCCATTATTAAGCATCTCCTCTTTGAAAATAGAGCAGCATGCAGGCCCAAGTCAGAGTCTCAATTTAGAAGATTAATTTCTATTCACTCAACCATGAACCCATCACCGCCCTACCTCCTCTCTCAGGAGAGCAAATATGATATAAAGAAAATCAGCTTCAAGATGTGATGATAAAGAGCCTCACGGCTCAGCACAGATGAGTCAGTGATGCATGAGGGGAAAACATGAGTAGTCACAGAAAGAAACAGGGGATCAATAAAGGAGCAAATATGGGAGTTTTGACATAACTGATGGAATGTGCATGTTTTCATGTGACACAGTTTTCTGATGCGTTTTATGGCAAATCTGTGAGAAAAGGACACGTGGAGTTCATAAGTGGTTGTCTCAGAATACTGGATAGTGCTGCTAGATCATAGAAAAAAATCAGAATCAGGATTACAGATCAATAAACAGCTGGGGGTTCAAAAACATGGCCTGGGGGCCAACAGTGTGGCCACAGTCATTCTGAATTGGCTCCTATACAGTTGAATTAATGAAGACAATTGGATTATGGCAACAAATAGCACTGATCACACTAATATTCAAAATTATCTCCTCTGTCTAAAGGTCCTATCAATAAAGAACACGGCACTATTAATCTTTAAGAATCAGCTCTCATTGGCCTGTTCTTACAATTTCCTCTTGTTTTGTGTCTGGCTGTGATGATGAGCGGACAGCATCTCCCCTCTCTGCTGCGCTGAATGTAGTTTTCATCCTGACAAGGGGTAAATCTAGTGGCAGCAAGAGTCAACCAGGGGCCCTTGAATACTGATGGACCACCATTTAATCCTAATCCTTAACTTTAATACACGTAAAGTGAGGTGTAACGTACTTTTGTATTTTTTAAAGCAGGATAGAAAATCAATTAAATTGTGAATCAGGTTTCATGTGAAATATAAGGACTATTTTTAAGACTATATTGTCAAACACTAAATCATGGTCATTAGAGTACTCATTTATTTTTTATAATCTGCATCATGGGCATTTATCTCATTTAAGCACTCTTTATACTTCAATATTTGAATGGCCTCTGAAAACAAGCATCAAATAAAAACAAATAAGTTAAAATTCTAGCAAATAACTAAAAAGATATAATAATTGAGACAGTGTAGTTTCCAGTATAAAAATATAGTTTTATACTTTATAGTTGGTGCAGGAATATTTTAGATAAGACCAACAGTTCTCTGCACAAAGAGCTGAGGAGCCGCACATCTTCTAAACAAATATAACCATGCATATCTCTCCCCTGTATCTTGTTTTCTGGGTGAGAGGGGATTTGTTATATTTAGAGAAGCAGCATTATTAGACTACATAATATTACCCTCTGAGTTATTTTGCATCTTTATCTGAAGGTAACTAACCACTTAATCATTGTTTATAAACTTTTTGGGCCATGACCCCCAAAAATGCTGTACAAGGGCCTGGGGACCCTCTCTGTATGCATTTTTATAGAGCAAGAGGCCCTTACATTGCTGCTGTCAAGTGCAAGTTTACATTTGTGGTCTCAATTTAGTCTAAATCTCACCAAACTGTTATTGATTTACTTTACATCAAACTCATTTTATGCATTTTTTCAAAAGTAGGTCAAATATCAAATTTAAATAATTTTAAAAAATCCTATAACCCCATTCACACTGCTGTTTCAAGACACAATATTTACATTCCTGAGGTTTTGCACCCACTGTGAACATTGCTAAGATGAAACAGGCAGGACGGGGAAGTGAGAGGGGAGCACACAGACTCAGCTGGGGATAGTTGTGCTGCATTGTGTGTCCTTTTTTGTACGCCATTTCACGCTTTCTAGTGCTCCTCTGAAGCCTTATTGAAATGTTACATTCTTGCAGAATTACTGCAACTGTCTACAGGTGTAATGATGACTGACCTTTCATCACCATCACACCTTGTTACGCTATCATTACGTCTTTTGTGTAAATGCACTGTGAAAAGGGCTTCTTCTTTTTTTCTCCATTGATGTCTCCCAATTCCACTTAGGGAACACTGACACTGACACAGTTTAAATGTTTTCATGATTCATAATGTCATCAAACATTGGCTGAAGGTCTAGGGCAAAACTTGAATCATCCATACTTTAGAGGCTCTGATTCATGTTCATCGATGTTTTATCAAGACAATATTAATCATGAGTGTTACAATAAACAATGGTGTACCAAAGACAGTCTGACAGTGGTAAGGAATAAAGAGCATAAGGGGTTATGTTTCTAAAAAAGGGTCTTAATTGTGTCCAGTAACCTTTTTCTCTACAAGCAAAGGCAAATAAACATCTTAAAATGACTGAATAATTCAGTTAATTTTAGTTTGATAATACTGTACCTAAAAGCAGTTTGGGGAAGTTTGAGGTCTCGATGTTATGATAGTAGATAATTGAGGTGACACCAGCCATGAAGGCCAGACCTGCAGGCATGTACAGGTGCAGATGAAGGGATTGGCTGAACCTGCAAAAACATCAGAGAAAAGGAAAGAGGCAACATGCATACATTACTTCTGAAACACTGAAGAGAAGAAAGCATGACATTTTCTCCCCTAATCAGCTGAAGCATTCTTCCTCAATTTGTGCTGAATGAGAGGTGATAGATGTGTTTTGAAATGCCTTCCTGGGTTTGGATACCTCATGAAGCAAAAGCCAAACAAACACAGACACACACTCATAATTACTAACCAACTCACAGGAGGCATAAACAACTAAACCTGGCTCTTCAGCAAAGCTCTGAAATCAGGGTCAAGTGAAGTGTTGCGCAGATGGAGAGCTCTTCTATTCACTGCAGTAAAACTCACTTATGCTACCAAACTGTAGACATGTCGAATAATCAATTGCTTTTGTCAATCTTGATCCTCTCAAAGAAATGGAGGACTGAAGAGTGTTAATCATGCAAAATCATTTAAACATGATTTTTTTTTAATTGCACTCAATGCACCATTAGTGTTCATCAGCCTCATCTACACATCTCTGTGGAGGGTTGCTCAGTGTGATTAGTCAGATTTACGAGCCTTTATCTTGTTTTGTTTAAACTTAAAGCCTTGTTTTGTTCTTTTCTGATGTTGTTGATCTCTGATATCAGCTGGGGATAATTTTAATATGATCCTATACTGACAAAAAGGTGTCTGACAGCAACATTTATTAAACCCAGTTCCACATCTCTGTCAAAGGCAACACAGGAAAATAAATGGTAACAAAAATGATAGAGAACAAGATACAGATTTGGGGAGTATAACAGAGTGAAGAAGTTGAGTCTGTGTGCATTGTTGTCTCTCTGAGCTTTGTTTTGTTTCAGCCCTGTGACTGATTATTGTCTAGGGTGGCCAGAGATCCCAATTTAGCCAGGCCCATCCCAATTTCAGGCCTTGTGTCCCATGTCCCTTCAAATATCCAAAAAACGTTAATATGCCCCAATTTGGGACAGTTCCTGTCCCTGTTTTAGCCAACTGATATAAGATACCTAAACATTTCACCATACCCTCAATAATAATATTAGAATGCTACTAATAATATAAATATTGATAGAAATATTGATCATACTTAAAATGATAATAATAATGTGTAACACCAATTTATTTGTGATATTGTTATGATTATTTTATTTAAATGCAGTTTCTGATTTTTTTGCCAGTCCTGCCAATGATGGTGTCTGGATGGGTGCTGGCCCAAAACCTTCAATCTTCACTCAATATGCAATATATCTGTAATCAACACATCAGTGTGTGCTTTATTTCATCAAAGTCAGCTACTGCTGTCACAAAATGTACCCCTAATAATAATAATAATAATAATAATAATAATAATAATAATAGATTGATAGTAATAATACAAATATGGGAAAAATACTGATAATACTTTAAATTACAGTATTGTAACACCAATTGATGTATAAAATTTTTATGTTTAGTTTATTAAATACTTATTTATTTAATAGTTTGATTATTTAACTGCTGTGCTGTATGGTGTCAAATGATGCAATGATGACTAAATGTTATTGTATCCTGGTCTCATGCTTTTGGGCATATATATATATATATATATATATATATATATATATATATATATATATAAAATGGAGGCCTTTTGTTGCCCCTGTTCAAGCATCAAATTCAACATGAGTTAGCGTATTCAATTGAATTTAGGTTGAGGAGGATCTGGAAATCATTGTATTGTTTTTATGTTTTACACAATGTCCCAAGTTCAATGGAATTGTGCTTATTTATGATTTAAAGTTAATTTTCATTTCACTGTCAAATCCTTCCAAGTGTAGTGGATAATCACTCTTTATCAGAAACAATTAAACTTGTAACAGAGTCAGAATATATTAGAATACACTGTATGCTGTACAGTGAGGTTTTTTTAATGCCAAGTTGGATCGGGTTTAACCTCTGAGGTCTGTGAGCTAAGAGGTCAAATCAAAATCCCATCCAAAACTAGTGTAACCAAAGACATAGAGGTAGTGCTTCATCTGGAGGTATAATCAAAATAAACAAGAACCAATGATTTCTTTCTAGAGCTTTAATTCATTTAAATAATTCCAAAATTAAACCTGAAAGTTCTTTGAGATTGTGATTATTGACGATGGGCAATGTTTTCTTAACTTCTGAATTATAGTTGAAGATAGTCTCATCATAATCTCTAGAAGATTAATTGCATAAATTATAAGTTACTTTCAAAAGTATCAATGGAGCGATACATGCAGCACAGTTACAGCTTTTTGGATATGTTTTTGAGCTTGTAGTCTTTCTTGCAGCGTCTGAAGCTTGTATTTGAGATGAAGTGATAGAGCGTGAGGTTTATCTGGCACTCCTGCCTCTGAGGTCTCTATCTGCTCTCTATGAAGCTGAGGGAAAGGCAGACAGACGGGCCTGAGGGTAAAATCTTATTGTATCCTGGTCTCTTGCTTGTGGGCTCAGGACATAATTAAAGTGTCCCTAATTTGAGGTCTGAAAACCTGTTCATCCTATTACTGTCACAAACATATTCCCCAATATTACATCCATGAGCATGACATATGCTCACGAGGTTTAGGTTAGTTTGGTGAGAATAGATGAGAAGGTAATACATCCAGCTCATACTTTTAGTGCGAGAGCTTTATCTGACTATTTATGTAATGCCTACATTTTTCCATGTGCAAAACATCCATCTACCCCATGCACTGCAAAACTAGCTAAAATGATCACTTTAGCTATCAAGCTTTTAAAAAATCAAACCTCTATCATAAGAATGACGTAGCAAGCTAACAGCGCAGCATAGCCTTCTATTTGTTTGTTGTGAACTTTTGGAACTTTTATGGAAATAAGATACAATAAATGTGTAGCTACATTGTTGTAGCCCAGCTTTTATAGTTTTGTAGAGTTTTGTTTAATATGTAAACCTTCAGGTAAAAGAGTTGGTTTCCATTTCTTTAATGTCTACAGCATATCTCAGCAGCAAACTATGGGACATAATCCTTGTGAGCCACCATGACATGAGGATCAAATCTTAACTGCAATTAAAAGTTGTCACCTGTGAGCTCTGGTGAAAACAGTCTTTGATCGAGTGACTAGTGTGACTCAGCTGTAGAGGAGCATTAGGGCAGGCAATAGAGAAATATTGAGAGGAGGATCTTTTTTTATCATGTACTGACAAAAATTAAAATGTCAAGAAAAAAGTTTAACTCTCAAGGATAACACGAAAGTTTCAAGAGTAAAGTCCGTATAATATAAAACTAATATAAAATATACAAAAGGCTTTGTTTTTTAAAAATGTACTCCAACATTATTCTCAACATTTAATGTAGCCTTTTTTCACACACTGAATGTCAACATTGCTCTCAACATTTTGACTTTAATTCTTCGTAATTTTTTACTTTATTCTCAACATTTTAGAATTTTTCTTTGAGTTTATCATGAAATATCTTTCTCCCTTTATAATTTTTTACATGCCAGACCGTAAACTCTTCCTTGTTTAGGAGTATTGTTATTAACCAACAGTAAGTACCTATTAAAATAATAAAGTCTCAAAAACCAACAACAAAACATTTGAATAAATTTCTGTGTGAGAAATTTTGCTCATGACATTTAAAAATCATAAACATACGTCTAAATGATTTGATGATGTGTGTAAGAGGACAAATTACTTATTATGCCAAACAAAGTGACGCTTTTACATGGTTAATTATGGATAAACAAATAACTACGTAAAAATAACAATTTTCCTGACAGAAATTGCTGCCTGGTTTGATAAATTATTTTTGTCTGTATAATTTAGGACTTCATGGGCACACACTTGTAGGTGAAGTAGTTTTTTCTCAATCTGTTTCATTTTGTTTTTTAACAATGAATATTTGTAATGGATATTTAGGGGGATGGTTAATATAACAGCAAGTGTAGGTAGTGTTGCTGTTTGTCACAAGGCTTAATGGTGCATTACAGTTGATCTAGGACATTTGATCCTCAGAGTTGCAAATTATGTATGTCACTAGAAACACCCCTTTGGCTGGAATCTCATACTGGAGGGTCAAACGATCTTCAAGCACCCTGAGTTTACGAGCTTGTAATTAGAACGCTTTTAAGTGAGATGTGACATAATTCCCACTCCCCACTTCTGAGTTTCAAGGTAATTGGGACACACTATTAAACCAATCTTCACCCCACCTCTAACATCACTCAGGCTTTGTCCAATAATTTCCACAGTCTGTGAATGCAACATACCCATCGGAGACGATGCCTTCAGCAATCTCACAGACAAGGATGAAGAGCAGCACGAAGGTGAGGAGCCAGCGCAGGTTGTGACCAGGAAAGTGAAGCCAGGTGCTGTGATGGATGTGGACCTTTGAACTCTGGCTGCCCCAGCCTAAAACAGAAGACACACAATGAACCTCTTTCTAAATATTTCATTAATAATACAGTATAATAAATGTGATTTCAAGCACATGGACTTGACTCATTGTGAGAAACTGTGAATTAGCACTTAAACAGCCAGACATAACACTTCCCTCTCCCTCTGCAACCTTGAGCATCAAAATCTTCATGACAAATCACTGGCATTCTCACACATGCTGAATAAGAAACAGCAGGTTAACTCGTAGGATTTCTCTGTGAGAAGTAATGGCAGCTTGTCACAAACTATCATCTATTTTTAGTTCAGGAAACTGGTGTTATTGTCACTTTCATTAGATCCACAGCGCTTGTCAGTCCTGCCAATAATGGTGTCTGGATGGCTGCTGACCCCGAACCTTTAATCTCCACTCAAAATGTCATATAGCTGTAATTCAGACATCAGTGTGTGGTTTATTTCATTAATGTCAGCTACTGCTGTCACAAAACTTAGCCATAATAACAAGATTATGGTAATGACTCCTCTGCTGTTGGCACCTCAGCTGTTGGGCAGTTTATCTCACTGCAAAGTCCTGGCAGACTCCGGCAGTCACTAACACAAAATCACAGCCATACACACTCACCCACAAAAATTCATGCCATCTGCTCAAATACTGTGCAACATAATTCAAAACAACACCATAAATGTGCAAGATAATGTGATAAATGTGCAAAAAAAACATCTGAGGTTCTTTACTTAATGTATTTTAGTGTCTTCATGTGCTGTCTGCCTTGCACAGTGACTTCCTTCATTTTCAGTTTATTGTTTCAGTCATTTTTAGCAGAAATACCACAAAGTTACAGTCTTTCAAAAGAAGATGAGATGAAGCTTTAACGTTTCTTCTACATTGTCTGGGAAAGTGACATGGACAGTTTCTCCATACTATGCCACAGGCTGAAACAACTTTTGAATCTATATTGATATGTTCAAATTGCTCTAAGAAACTGTATATTTGTTTTCATACAGCAGATGAAAGGGACGCAGCATTTTTTCAGCTTTGTGGTTCTTGTATGTACCCACAGCACCCTCTCTCACTGGTGGTCTTGACGTGATGAGCCAGCGTCTGAGCAACACATAATACAGCTGCAGGGCAGGTTACAGTGTTTCCTATAATAGTAATAAGACTCCTAAATGGTTTTGTCAGGTGACTCAAGGTTGACAGAAAGACTTTCACACCCTGAGGTCTTTCCTGGGTGATGAAGTAGTGAGTGAAGGCTGCACAGCTTGGGGTGACAGAGGAGAGAGAGCCATCACTGTGGGTTTTAAACAGGTTCTCTCAAGGTTTTCTACTTTCAATCCAAAACTAATTATTAATCAGTTTATTTATTTAAGTTATTTATTTATTTATTTTTAATTCATAATTTTAATTCAACATATGACAAAAGACAACATACTGACAAACTACAAATAACGTACGTACTGTTAGACATAACAACAACGACACTACAACAGTGCAAAGTCAAACAGGACATAACAGATTTTTTTTTTTTTTTTTTTTGGGGGGGGGGGGGGGGGGGGGGTGCAGAACAAATACCATATAAGTTCAATCATGAACCATTTTCCCTAAATAAGATCTTATAAAAATCCAGGGTCCATCATCACCATGGTCATATTCAAAAAGAGTTTATTTATTTAATTTTTGAAAATGATGAACAGTTGGAAAGGTAACTGTCTTAAAATGTATAGAGGCAACATAAGACTGATATGTTTCACACATTGTATCAGAAATCAACTTTGTTTGTCCATGATAAAGTTCCAGAGAGGAAGGGAAGGATATTGTGACTGTGGTATGATGAACTGGTATGATATGGTATAAGATAATATCCCTTTATGTCACATTTTACTATACTGTAAAAGGTTGCATCACATCGTATGGTATGGATTGGCACTGCCATGTTTGTATTGTATTGAATTGTATCATTTTGTTTCCGTATCATATTGTTTTATATTGTATTGCATGTATCCTCAGCCATGGCTGGATGCACTTCATGTATGCTTTCATATTTTTAATGAGAGCTGAACTAAATTCATATTTTCAACCCATGAACTAAGTGCGAGCGTAGTACACTCTAGAGACAACAAAGGTCTGTTTACGGTTCATAGGAGTTTAGAGCTCCATCTGCTGAGTTTAACTGATGCACAAGCTATATGTGACAGCTTACTGAACTGCTTTATGGATGAGCTACCCCCGTTTAGATGAAATGTTAACACAAATCCTGTTGACTGATCAGGGTAAAAAAAAAAAAAAAGGAAAAAAAATAGATAAGATGTAAGATTGTGCCACAAAAACAACAACAGCAAATAGTGTTTTTCAAATTGATTCATTTTAGGATGTGTAAATTGATCTTAAGCAATCTCATTTTGAGAGTTACCTGGCACAACACAGATTGTAACTTATTGGATCTTAGCAAATCCTCATATTGTATTGTACAGTGTGGAATGACCTTGTTTAGTAGGTTTGGTATGGTGGAGTATCATTCAGTAAAGTTTTTGTATTGTATTGTATTACTTCATATCTCATTTTTGTTCTGCCCTATATTTTATCAGATTGTTTTATTGTTTTATCACATTGTTTCAGTTTTAGATCAATTGTAACTAGTTAATGGAAGTAGTATTTGCCTTATTGCTCAACGAATAAAGCCCTCTACTTTGTTCTGCATGCCCCACAAAAGAGCATTATCATGCTCTGCCAGACGCAGACAGCATGAATGACAAAGAAGAAGTTGCCATTTCTCTTGTATGCCAAGTTATCATGGCATACAAGAGACAGGCACAAAGTGCAACAAAGCAAGAGTATCATGTGTTTGATGTTGTTGACACAGACAACACACTTCATGACATGGAACATATCCAGGTATTGATAAGGGAATTGTTAAAAACTGGCTCAAAGCAGAATCAATAATTGCATTGGTTTCAATAAAATCTCATTGATGCCAATCTCTTGATTTTTTTTGTATTGCATTTTATCATATCAGTTACTAACCTAAGCACAGCTGAGATAAAACAAAAGGTCAATCAATAAAAACAATCTGTGAGTTGCTACTTAAACTCAAGATTGTACAAAATGGGAAATTTAGGGATTATACAAATGTTAAGTTTAGACTAAAGAACATATATAGCCTACTGTGTGTATGTGCAAAATTAAGATGAAGTGTATCCAATTCTTGTGGATACATTCACCTAGAAAAAAAATACAACTCTAATATGACGGAGGAAAAATCTAGAAATGACCAGTGCAATTAATTTATGACTGTCTGCAACAATTTTTACACCATCTCCTATTTTTCATATTGTTAGGTCTGGACAAAGTTGTGGACAAACCCCCCAAAAGACAAAGACTTAGATGAAGGTGCTATACAGTATGCTGATTGATACGACTACTATGACCTGATCCAGTTGTCATTTAATGACAACTAATATTAAATCTAAAACAGCACTGAAGGGTGGGGGAATAGAGCACCACAAAAACATCAGAGCACAAAATATTTGAAAAAGTTATAAAACTCAGAAGTATGTGTGCAATCACTGAGATAACTTTGAGGAAAACAAAAATAAATGAATTAGAGGAGTCTTTTGTGTGCTACCTGTATAAAACCAAATCAAGTAGGTTGCATTTTCAGTAAAAACTGGCAAAACAGCATCCCAAATCAGTTTTATTATGACAAAACACATTGTAGGACTTGATAGTAAGATACTGCTTAAAACCTAGAAGAACACTCAAGTTGTGGACATGCACACTGACAGGACAGGGCAGATGATGAGACCATGCGTGTCTGTTTCAGTGACACGGAGCTGCTCTATTACACAACCATAGGGACACTAATAGACTGGCAGGTGGCCAGGAAGATAGCAGAGAAGGTGTAACCCAATGCCAACACATTACATTTTATCTTGACAGTCTCGTTTGCTTGCAAAAATGCTTACAGCTCTAGAAATTTCCCTAAGTGCTCTCTGGAGACTTTAATTTGTACTACAGGACAGCCAACCTCTAGGGTGTTTAAACCCTGGAGTAAAATGCAGAATAAATAAGCAGTGAAGTAGATGAAATATTAATCAACAGCAAATTTCAGATCCTCATGTGACTGTGCTGACACATCATATGTATGTGCTGAGTGTGTGGTCCATATAAGGAGAAGTGTTGCAAAGAGACGGGGGACCTCACCTCTCTGTGACACTCACCGATGAAGAGGATGGGAAATGTGATGAAGAGGAGGAACACATGTGGCACCACATTAAGCGCGTCCAGGAAGCAGCCATTGTTCAGGACCCCACCGTCCACATTGTAAGCTGTCGAGTTTTTCTCGTTCCCACAGAACGCCAAGGACATGGTGGAGCCAGGACTCTGCAAGGAACCGTCCGGAGGAAGAGGAGAAGGAGGAGAGGAGAGGAGAAGGCAGGAGACAGAGGACAGGCAAAGAGATTTTAAAGAAAGTCTCTTAAACCATTTTGGAAGATCTGTGGTCTTCCTCCACAAATCCTGATGTTCCCTTAAGTGACCTCCTTCCTGCTCCCTCTTGAATCCAGCTCCAAAATATCCGATCCAGTGAAGAAGAGGAGACAGAGGGAGAGAAGGAAGGAGGAGGGAGGAGGGGGGCCGGAGACAATCACAGTCCTCCCCTCTCCGGCAGCCTAAGCAGCCTCCCTGGCCATGCTGGTGAAAAACATCTGCATCCCGTCCGCCTGCAGTCCTCAGACATCCCCTAAAACTGGAGCTGCACTCTCGCACGGTGCTCCTCTGGAATGCATTCAGACACGCTGTCGTTGCTCACACACACACACACACACACACACCTACACACACATACAGCCAGAGCAGCGGTAGCATTCTGCAGTGCACCTGCTATTCCTGTCTCCTTGTGCACAGGAACTCAAAGTCGACCTTGGAAGAGGAAAAAAAAGAGAGAGAGAGCAGAGTATGCAGCAGGGGAGCCAAAAGACTGAACCACTGAAGGTAGCAGGGCGAGCAAGAGGGTCAGTGAGTGATGAAGAGGAGGGAAAGAAGAGGAAGGTGCACAGCTGCTGATGGAGCACTGCAAACATTCTATAGAGGTACGTGTGAGGCATGAGCAAGCACTTCAATCTGAATCCTAATACAAACTGCGTTTGCAGTTACATAACTCTTTCCTCTAGTCATCTATTTCTTCGCTTCACGTTTTATTTTCAAGAACGCATGGAGCTGCAAATAACAAGGCAGCACACATGAGAAATCGTGGCATCAAATATTAATTCATTCCCTAGACAGATGCATTGTGTGTCCATACTGCAGGGAGCAGCAAGAGGTCCCTGCTGCAGCCAACAGCAGCAAACGTGCTCAGACGGATCAGCAGGGAGCCACATGGGAGCAGATTTTGATAATCCATCAGACTCACAGCCTTTTCTTAGCTGTTAGAATAATTTATTATGAATGTAATCCATGCCCCATAGTGACCTTCATGTTACTAGTGAGGAGTTAAGCTTAAATGTAATGAGCAGTTTATATGAGTGTTCACACATATACCCATACAATTGTTTGTTGTTGTCAGAGTACGAGATCCTGGGCAGTTTTCACATTAAGGCAAAGGCAGGCAATTGCTTAGAGCCTCATACACTATGGGGCTTCAAGACAAGGTGGAATATGTGTGTATTAAATGTGGGGTATGCATGAAGCATTATTTTTTGTGCTATTTTTTTCAAGTATTTTGAATGTAAAAGGTACCCAGATGGCTTATATGACATCAAAATTAAATTTTAAATTGTAACTACTTTGGATCCCTTAGAAAGCCCCCTATGTCATGCATGTTTTAATGTTTGTCAGTATGTTTTAGTTACAAGAGGATATTACTTCAACAATAAGCTGATAATAGTTATTAGTTGAATAATCTTTAAAATGTTTTATAAATATTTACTTTTCAGTAATTACAATTGCTAATTACTTGTTTTTGAAGTTCTCATAATGTCATTATGTTAAAGTGTTTAAGTTGGGTAAATACATGTAATGTTGTTTATGTAAAATTAATGTGTAATTGTGTTAAATAATTGTGATCTCCATATCAATGAAAATAATCAGGATTATATTTTTTGCCATAATCCAGCAGCCCTGTCCTGTAGTAATGTATTTCAGACAACTCGTGTGCATTTGTTTTAATAGCTGCAGTTTGAGTTTGGGATCTAGGCTCTGACCTCATCACTCCTAACAGACTGATTTTACATTCAGAATATCAGCAGTGTTTAGAAAGTATCTCGTGCCAAACCCCTGTCAGAGCCAACAGCTGGGGTGGGGGAGGGTCAAAAGTAAGAGTACGGTACTGATGCAGAGCAGGGCTGGCAGAGGCAAAGCAGGACAATAATACAGTAATCTTTCAGTTCAAATATACTGCATTTGGTGGGATATTTGTCAGGTGATTAAATAAAGGTACATGTCAGGTGTGAAATCAGCACAGGCTGAGTTGTTTGGTTGCACCAGCTTGCAGCTATCACCCCATTTGAATAATATTTGATCTATTTACATATGTCCCATTCACACTGCTGTTCCAAGCTGTAAAAACTACGTTCCTGTGATGTTTTGCTTCAACTGTAAATGTCACAGGGGTGAAATGGAGAGGAAGAGTCATTCTTGTATTTGCTCTGGCAGCAGAGGCAGTATAATAGGTGCAATATTGGTGAGAGGTGAGCGCACATAATCAGTTGGAGATAGTAGCACTGTAAATGTGTATCTGCCTTCCTATGGATGTGAATAACTCACTGTATTCTGCTCTCTCTTGCACCTCCAAAGCCATATCGCACTGCCAATTGTCATTTATATCATGTTCTTCATTTGAGTGTCTCAAGGTGTAATGATGATGGAGCTTGCCTTGCAGGACTTCTGCATAAATATACTCTGAAAAGGGTTCTTGTTGCAACAGCGCTGCATTGTCAAGTATAGCCTTATTTTAAACAGTCAGGAACCTAATGCAGAACCAGAATCTTTGACATGCTTGACAAAAATAAAATAAATAATAACTGTTATCGTGATGTTAAAATCAATTTCGAATATCCCCATAAGAAAAGCAGATGACTTATAAAACTCATATAACTCATATAAAATAAGTCACTGCGTTCCTTCCGTTGCACTGAAATCTACAGAGATGCTGTTTCACTTTCTATGTAAATGAGAAAAGCTTTATAGGAGCAAGAAGAACAATTACACTTATAGGAACATGAATATGTATGTAGTCATTGCTGCATATTTAGTTACAGCAGAATGGAGGACTTTTCATAATACCATAGCAACAGTGGCAGATGAGATTTTTTTTTTCATGAAGAAGCCATCAGATTTGTAAACAATGAACTCTTGGTGTTCATGGTGTTAATGTGGGTTGTGTAAGTACTGGCAATTAATCAAAATTAAGCAATTAGTGAACTTCAGTGTCTGAGGGTTTGTTATGTTGAGATATATTAGTCAGACTAAGGCTCGAGTGAAAGGCCTCTGGTATTTGTCTCTGACGACAGGGATGAATAAGTCCTTAACTTAGGCTTCTGCTCAGACTGAACAACATCTTGTAAAGAGGATGCGAGCCATTGTCATTGTGATAACAGTGTTGGTCTCCTACAATCATGCAAACAAAATAATTCAGACAAAATGATTACGGGTACCACAGATTGTGCTTGCTTTTGTCCATAGGTGTTGTCCTGTGTGAAGAATGGGGAGTGTCTTTTCTCTTAAAGCTCTTGACACTACCACCAAAACAGCTCACAGTTTAAATGTTTCCAAAGTAACAAATAATATGCTGTGTCTGTCATTGCTGCTTGGTCATTGCAGTTGCCACAGAAAGTCACAAATATTTAATTATTTATTTTACAAATAAGGCATAAATGTTTGAGGTACTGAGAGGCCAATCTTAAATATATTCTTAGATTAGTCATTAATGTAGTAAAGATAGAAATCATTTTCAAAATACTGAATTCTATATACCTTTGATTACTCAAAACCAATCATTACTGAGTAGTCCTATGGTGTGTTAATTCTGTAATATGTGTTTGTGAGCTTCTCTTGGTAAAGACTAAAACAGCAGAACCCTGGCACTTCATGTAGACAAAGAGAACCTTTAGGATAGGCAGATGAGTGGCTTTTTATTACCACACATTCACTTGCTGTGTCCTGCTGTGTCATTTATAGTCATACATACATTATCTTTTACAAGTTGAAGTAGAAACATGCAGCTCTGATATTCTCCAAAGGTCAAAGGCTTTTTGAGGGAATGAAATGTACAGGACATGGACAGCAGGCATAGCTGACAGGAAAGAGATTCCAGTTGGACATTTATGTCATCACAAAGGATGAGGAGTTCACAGCAACTGTCATGTCCTCTGACTTTCTGTTGCCCGTTCATGGAAAACCTCACTGATGACAGAAGATTTTTGGCCAAGACATGGTTCTCTGAATAAACTAAATAAAGAAGACTTCTCACAAAACAATGCTGATGAGAGCAGTGCTGAGTTTCTGGATATTGTGACAGCTGGATTACCCTGATAAAGAAAACTGGATGTCATGTTTAAAGCATCACTGGGTCCATTAAGATTCTCCCCTGCATTGTGTCTGTATTTCTGTCATCTTTTCAGCTGGGATAACTGGCCGGCTTACTGTACAGTGGTGGCCTACATCAGAGAATAGCCCCGTCCATCAGTGTCCATTGCCTGAGGAGTATAGCATCAGTTTGTGCAGAAAGAATAACAGAGGGTGAGTGAAGGAGCTACAGCCACTCACAGTCCCTTAGAAATGAGGAAAAGAAACATTAATGCAACAGGAATTTGGGCTGTTTGCGTAAGAATGGCTCAGCGAACTAACAGCATGTTTGAATTTGGAGGGTTTTCTGCTGCCTGCATGGAGATCTGTGGGAGTAAAGTGAGGGTTAAAGGTGATGATGAATCATGCATTGGCTCTCTCTCTCACCTTTTCACTGAAAGGAAAGGAGGGGAGCGTTTTATGAAATGCTCTCCATCTGACTGGCTGTGACAATTTGTAACAGCACCTTCAGTATTTTTCACTCCCCCATAAATCCCCTGTAGAAATGAGCCTAGTGATATATGTCCCCATTACAGCCCACGGCAGGATCCATTGACTATCTCTGACCTAAAATGACTCGCAGTACTATTAAATTGGCTCTTAACAGGAGGTACAATTATGTAAATAACACTTAAACGTGTGCAACGGCGGCACAAATCCTGGCTTTATTGCTTAGCTGTGCATGCTTGTCAAATGCAAACAGTGAAGTGCCGCATGTGTTTGAGTAAGCATATCGATTTGTTGGATTTCCCAGGTGACATTAGTGCACTTACCGGTTTATATCGTGAGATCATCATGCTACCGAGGTGTTCTCCAGACTCCTTAAAAAATATTCCTAAAGCTGTCACATCCGAAAGAAAATAAAAGAGGAAAAGTCTCCCAGAGTGTAATCTTTCATGTAATCAGGGTGCAAAACACTTCTGGATGTCCCGCTCCTGTTTGACCGTGAGGAGCGCGCGCCGTGGCTTAAAGGTAGAGGCAGGGAGCTGTCCAAGGTGCTGGACCCGCGAACCGAGGAGGAGGAAGTGGAGGTAAAATGAGGAGGTGCAGGAGGAGGAGAGTAATTCTTAGGCCACCTGTGGTCCTACTTTGTCTCGAGCCGTGGGTCGGTGGGTTAGTATGGAAGAGGGCGCTCCATCAAACACATCACGGTGGTCGATACGTCGCTGAGAGGCGCAGCAGTCACGTATGCCATCATGAAGCGGGGTGGATTACTGCACACTGCGGTTATATAACACACAAGCGGGATGCTGCTCAGCCAACTACACATGTAACACTAAATAACGAGCTGCTCCACGCTTCTCGTTTATTTAAGAACCAAAATGTTTACCAGCCTCTGCTCCTCTACACCGACATTTACAGGTCGTTCATCTGAGGCCAGTTATACAAAAAGTAAGTAGTTTGATAATCAACAAGGAGCACTGTTGCCCTCTGTGGACTTTGCGTGGTATAGTCTTAACCTGCTTGAAGATGTAGTGATGCAGTGTGAATCAACAGTGATCTGAGGAGTTCCTGAGCCCACTCAATGATATACATCACAGAATTATGACAGTTTTAATGCAGTGCCTTTGGAGGTCACAGGCATTCAATGTTGGTTTTCAGCCTTGCCCCTTACATAAAGAGATTTCTCTAGATTATTTGAATCTTCAAATGATTTCATGGTTCATGAAATCTCTAAATCCCTTAAAATAGCATGTTTAGGGATGTTGCTCATAAATTGTTGGCCCACCCAGTCCCTCACAATGTAGGGAATCACACACAGCCATTGTGAATGGATATTTTAACCCAGCTGTAGCACTATCACCTAGTCTGTTACCAGTTAACCATCTAACCTGTCAAATGTTCCAGATGTTTCTTTAGCATTCCAACTCTTTTCCAGTCTTTTCTTGCCCCTGTCCCAACTGTTTTTGAAATCAATCAATAAATCTTTATTTGTATAGCACCAATTCATAACAAGTGTTATCTCAAGACACTTTACAATAGAACAGGCTGAAGACAAACTCTTCATTTTATGGATACACATATATGCTTACATACATATAAAATACACACATATATACAAATATACGCATCCAACACAACATGAATCCATATAGCCAATCATGAATTCCTCCATCATGGTGGCAAGAAAAAACCTTCTGTTAAGCAGCAGGAAATCTTGAAAGTTGGATGTAGGACAGCTCTCTACCAAAGCTGTGTTGGGTGTGTCGCAGCATCAAATTTAGACTGTGAACCTACATTTTTTTTGTAAAGTTAAAAAATGTGTATTTTAAAAATGCAATACTTTGAAATAGGTTATTTGTAAAAGAAAATTGTGGACTGAAAAGATTCTGATCAAAGAGGTGAAGAAGATGAGCCATGATTTCATGGTCTCCCACAGACAGAATGGTTTGTCAGCCAATAAAGTAACAGCACATAAAAGTATTGATTAAACGAGGATAAGGATCCACACCTTTAGTTGATTTTCATCTCTGACAATTCTCCTAACTGATCAGCGTTTTCATTACCCCTGTAACATCAACATTTCATGTACCGTAGAGCAAAAGCAAAGCAGAGGGAGCACAAAATCTGTATTCAAGACAGAAAGTCAGCTATGTGAGAGTGAGCAGAGGTTTATTGGGCTTTGGAGGCAGATTACTGAGCTTCTATTGATTACACTTTGCCAGTTTAAACTCTATCTGTATTGTTTCACTGACAGCAAAGGCACAGCAAAGGCAGGAAAGGTCAGGATGGCTGTGTTTCTTAAGGAGAGAAACATGGTGTAGGTGAGAGGGATTACAAGATATGTGACTTGGTTAACCTCAAAATGACAATGAGAATGTATTTTCTCTGCATGAAATAAAAACTTCTAAAGGTTTATGACAAAGGACAGACAAAAGTCTTTGTTTTTTACTGGACAGAGATGAAAAATGAAAACAATTATTGCAATTACAAAAATGTATATAACAAAAAAAGGCTTCTTCATAATCTCTCTGGATTTCTTGGCAGGATGTTGATGAGTCTAGAAGAATGTCCTGAAAGAAAAAAAGGTTGTTTTTACCATGTATGTTTAATGGAGACATTTCACTTTAATATATGTAAGAACTTGTAAACATCAGCAGTACTGCTAAATAAATTCAGTTGAACTTGCTGCATGTTTTTATCTATGAAATAACCACAGGGACTTTCTTATGGGGCAAGAAACTTTGGAGCAGTGATGAAAGGATGGTGGCTCCAAGGAACGTCAGGCCCCCATGCAGCTTTCCATCTACACCCAAAAGTACCATCACATTTAAAGAAATGTGGGTAGGAAAGTATTTGTTGTGGTTAAAAAAAGTCTTACTTATTTTCTTTTGTTAAATCCCTACAGCTCTTAAAGCAACCACAGAAACAATGAAGGTGACACATTTTTTCCAGAAGTTATTAGTAGCAAAGTAGTAGCAAAAATATCTGTTTTTCTTCATGCAGCTGCCAGCAGAATGGGTGATAGGGACTGATCTCACTCCTAAAGATCACATATCATGCAAAATGTATTTTTTATGTTGTAGGGGTTTTATAAGACATGAAAATGGGTGTCCATGGTCTACAAATCACCCCACTTGATGCACTTCTTGGCCTATTATGATAACAGCTGACTGAAGAAGTTTATAGGCATGCCATATTTGATCTTAAGATGTCTCAGACCATTATAAAGTTATTGAAAATGTAGAAATGTGGGTCCCTAAAGGCTAGGAGTTACAAACTTTCTGAAGGAAAAATACAACAAAGAACAATAATGTGTTGCTTAGATCAAAACATTTGGGTATTTCAATTTAATATTAATTTTGGCCTCCATAGCATCTGTAGAAAATGGCCTTTATTTAATATAGTGGATGATTTAGAGGCTACTCAGGCTGTGTTTTCCAGCCTCAGAAAAGTGAACTGAATGAGACTCCTGGGACCTTATCTGGGCCCTTTGAAAGGTTCCTGTAAGTGTAGAACAGGGACTTTGGGGTGATTGAGTATTCAGAATTGTTTACTGTCAAATGGCAACTTTTACAGGACCTCGATGAAAACAAAGGCAACAATGGGATGAAGAAACCTTTTATATCCCTAAAAGTAGTTTATTGCAATAAAAGCCCTTGTTTTTGTTTTATGGGAAAGATGCTTAAAGAATATGAGAATTAATTTTCCCTATCTATGTGTAAGTCACTGCACATCAAATACAACACACAACCCCACATGCAGGCTGGTTTTAAGAACACAACACATCGGAGCCAAAGCTGTCCTCTTTTTTTATATTTGGAAATAAAAGAGCAAAATGTTTTTTTTTTTTGCTGGTCTATCATCAAATCCCCTCCAGAATAGATCCACTGACACCATAAGAAGCTGTATTTTTTACAGCAGCATACGAGGCAGCCTCACCAAGGTACAATCTGGTGTCATTTAGTGTTTATATATGTCAGAACATGTTACAGTCCCAATGAACAACATCAATCAAAGCAACTGCTGAAGGCTGGCTGGACTCCCTCGGCTGCTTTCATGAGCGTCCATGACCTGGTGACGTGGGACAATACCACAGAGGCCACACATGTACATACGTGTTTATATATCGCTCACTGGGTCAGGGTTTGGCAGATATATAGTGCTGATCATATTAGTTGTGAAGTCTTCTCTGGAATAGTAGGGTTGTTTTGCTGCAGGGCGCATGCCTCAGTAAAACAGAGACATCACTTCAGGCATTTTTCAAATAGAAAAAAGGAAAAACTGAATGCTCTGAAAGGTGGGCACATGTTTTGCCATGCTGTTACAGTGATGTATAGATATCTTGAGGGACAGTTACTGTCGGTTTGTTTCTTCTGATTGACAGGGAGACTGTCACATGTGCTTGATAAGAAAAAGGGGCCAAACAAAAACAAACAGCACACCAAACATCCCCTCTGTAACGTGCAGTGAGAAAGAGGAGGAGGTTTAGGTGAATTACCAGGATGAAGGGTGAGGTAGGAGGAGAGGGAGGACTAGTGCTGAAGCAGGTAGCCGTGTCTGTACAGAGTTGCACTGCCCTCAAACACCTTTTTGTTCACAGCAGGACTGACTGATGCTGACTTAGGGCTGCATACACATGCACACACACAGCCACACATTGAGTCTATGAGTCTGGCCTGGATTATCACAAAACTGTTGTGTTGGGTACATGTGCTCTTGAATTATAGCTTAAAATATATGGTATAATTTTAGACAGGAAAAATGGATGAAAATGCTTACACTTCATCTTCATACTCTTTCGGGGGGGAAACAGCAATCACGACATCGATCCAGTCCTGGAGAGAAAAACAGTCACTTTCATGTTGTTATTGATCACAAAGATACGCATTATGAACTCAAGCAGCCAGGCTGAGTCTGCAAGTCAGAGTATGACATCCACAAGCACATACAACCAACCAGGGCTCACAGGGCTTAACTACAATCAATAAAACAGACCAGCTAACAGTGTATTCTTAAAAGGGTAAAGGTTTAATTTCCTACCCCTCCACTGTTCCAGGCTCGAGCCAGAGAGTTCTGCCCCTCGGTCAACGTGGCATCGATCAGGATCTTCCCATTCACAGCCATAAGTTCATCCCCGGGTACGATGCCACCTACAAACACACATACCAGAAACAGTTACTGCCAGACAAACTGATGCAGTGAAGCAGGGGCAGAAATAAGTCCATCAGCACAACATGTTTTTCTAAGTACAAGTGAAGATCAAAAACAAGTACCATAACAAGTATCGTGTACAGGTGTTGTACATGATGGCCTTCAATGAGTCCATGCCAGCATATTTAATATTAAAGACTGTATTTATTTTATTGTAAAACAGTGCAAATAAAGGTAAATACTGCACACACACAAGATGTACTAAAACAATCATGCAGTAAAAATGATCTTACAAATATTAAATGAGTTTAGCAAGCAAGCATGTTGTATAAGAGTCT
Organism: Cetoscarus ocellatus; assembly: GCA_037902135.1. Lineage (NCBI taxonomy): Eukaryota > Metazoa > Chordata > Actinopteri > Labriformes > Labridae > Cetoscarus > Cetoscarus ocellatus. The sequence continues at coordinate 702,012 of JBAMNC010000264.1, forward strand.
CATTAAGTTGCTGAATTGAGAATTACTATAACAGCCCCCTTATGAAGCATGTTTGGTACATACAGACAATATGAACTTTAATTCTATGCTTTTTGATGAAGGTGTACCTGCACAATACCTATGTTCAAAACAATAGCTTCAAAGGTTCATAATGTATTGGCATACACACAATTCTGCCAACATTTTATATACAGTATTGTCTGTAATACTGGACAAAAGTATGAATGTACAGTATGTTTTGCTCCAATTCACAGGTCACTATTATTATTGTCTTTTTTTTGGTGAACATGTATTCCAAATAATTTATTGGACTTCCGTTACTAAATATCTACCATTAAAATAATATATTTTGATCCCAGGTATATTCAAGTACTGTTTTTGTTGTAAACATATGTTTTAAAACAAACTGAGGGACAGGTTAGAATAAGAGGTCAATTCTGGTGTGGGAGGAATTTGGTGTTTTAATGCATGTGCATTGTTTACATTATCTATATTAATTAAAACGCATCTGGAAATTTTGATAAATTGGATATTGGTAAAAACACAATATTACCAATCCCACTATTCAATACCTTTTTAAGACCTTATTCATACAACATAATACTCAGTTGCATTTTCAGTTTCTAACTAGCTTCATTAGAAATACAGATATGCAGGTTTTTTTGTATTGACTTTAAATAAACTCATTCCACGTTAACTTAAGCAGCTTTAAAAATAACCTGTTGGAAACCAGTATACAGGCGATAAACAAAACAATTCAAAAATTAAAATCTGAAAAAATAATTCTGAGAAAAAAAATCTAAATATAAGAAAACACAGATGAAGTCTCTAAGTTGGCATTTATATACGCTTCTTTTAAGCCATTTAAAATAAAATTAAAATGCAATGTACAAATAAGAAATGTGGAAATTATTTGAAGAAAAGTATACCTGCAATTTATACCTATATCATCCTTTGAAGCCTATATAGTTTTTTAGTGTAACTGGTCAACTGTTTTTATACTATAATCCTTTAAAAGTGTTTTTAATCTGAGAGTGCAAAGAGCAAGTGTAATGGATAAACTTAAACTTATTTATTTAGTGAACACATAAATTGTAAACTTCAAATACAAATACGTTCTAAATTAAGTACTGTTGCTACTTTGTTTCCTACAAAAGAAAACTAGAACACTTGAGATTATTGGGTATTTCTCGATTCTCTTAAGTTCTACTACTGCCATCAGGTCGGTGTCAGATGTGGGTTTTACAGCATCCTGCTAAATCAGTCTTTTTCATACTCTGACCACTGAAAACATTAACAGCCACATAGCCGACTGTTCAAAATTAGGATTTTTCTTGTTCACTTTATTAAAGACTAATTATGCTTAAAGAAGTTATAATCAGCAAAGGCTGAGAAAAAACATTTCATATTTTTAAAAGGGTTTACACTATTTACATTGAATTGAAAGCTCTTGATCTTCTTTAAGTTAACCACTTCAATAAAAATGAACTTACCATGCTTATCTGCAGCACCACCTTCATACACAGAAGACACCACCAATTTTCCCAATGGAGAATCTGCACCACCCTCTAGAGCTACATCAAGAGGTCCAACCTAGAGGACAACAAACAAACAAACAAAATCACTACTTATATTTATCATGCTTTACATTAGAATACCACTCACCAAGAAAGCGAGTTACCTGAAGACACACCCACCTTTTTAATTCTCAGCAGCCTCACATCTCGCCCAGCTATCTGATCAGCAGAAAACTATAAAGAAAAAACATTAAAAATATATAAAAGAGACGTCAAATCGACACTATGGTATGTTCGCAAAGAACAAATCAAGTTGTTGGTATAAAGAGTAATGGTAGTAATTTATAAATCAAAAGAAGCATTTGTTATTATTATTCTAATGTATCTAAATAAAAAACAGCTCATGTTACATTTCAGATTTGCAACACCTTACACTTGTAAGCAGTAAAATACTTTAGCTTTTTGTAATTGTATAGTTTACAACACATCTAAACCGGCAAATATCTGTCATGTTTTCCATTTTTGGTGCGTTTTTGCATACAATACCATGGAGTGGGGATCAAACTCGTCCTCATATTTTTTAAATCCCTGAAAAAGAAAACAAATGTGAATCATTGAAACTTTTTGAGAAGTCAGCTATGAGTTAAGAATAAAAATAAGAACAGCGGAATTTTTGATACATTTCTGTAAATGACAGCTTGAAGAGCTGGTCAGATTTCCTTTGACAACCATTTCTGCATTGAGGTAATACCAAAAGTAAATGAAACCCATAATGACAGATCCATTCACTTTAAAAGCACAGTGGCCCTTAAAGCATCACACTATTAGTTGATAAAAAAACAATCAGCAGGATCGTTGCACTGAGATATTTCAACTCAAGGAAAGAAAACAAAACAAAAAAAATGACCATGGCAGACTTCACATTTATCAATCCATCATGACATTTGAATAAAAACACATTAATCTAGAGTTCATTGCTTGTTGTTTTGCCAACACCGAACATTAGACATTGACAATGAAACAATATGCATTTCATTTTTTGTTCTGCATCTAACCAAACAAAATAAAGTTACTGACCCTTTGATAAGATGAAAATAGTAAATCAACAGGGACTAATGGTCCCTGCCTTAAGTCAAAGTTAGGGTAACATCTACAGTCTTCAGTGTTAAAACAGCTGTTTCCTGTAAACAAAAGAACAACCACACTGCAGCGAGACCACAAAGCTATGAACAACATATGTTCACAGCACTATAGAGTGCTCAAATCGATTTGAGTGCGGCCATGCATGAGCTTTACAACTGGACCTAAAGGCAGGAATGAAACCAACTGAGAAACAACATGATGAAAACAGAACAGAGGTGCCATCACTCATGCCTCAGTGAGAAAAAGAAGTGAAGAGGGAAACAAGAGGAAAGTACTTGAGAGCAATAATTTAATACGAGAGGCGGGGATAGGTATGGATTACTTGTCGTTTGGTGTTTGATTTAAAAGATGTGTTGAAAGGCACCATCCTCTTCAGCATTTCTGGGGGCTGAAACACAAGAAACAAATTTAACAAAAACATACAAACATTACAGAACCTTGTTCTATGCTTGCTTTGTGCCTGAGCACTCAGTATGAGTTATTGCAGCACTGAGAGAAACGTAGGTTTAAGGCAGGATTTTAAGAACATTTAGGGGAAACTGCTTGGTCTTGTCTTGTCTGTATTTAACAAGAACAAGATGATGCTTGCATTGGCTTAATATAAATGGGTTATTCCTGGCCATTGGTTAATTTATCTATGAAAACAAACTAATAGATTTGTACAACTTCTGAAGGTCCAAATAACGCAATAAATATAATAGTTCTTATAGAAAACATGTTATATTTATCCATGGCCTGTCTAAAAACTCCCTCAAAATGAGAAAAATCCCTCTTCTCTGTTGTTTCTTTTCCAGTTTTACAGAAAATATGTGTTCAAACAGTCTGTTTAAAAAGTAATCGCTGATGATGTAATTTGAGGATATGCCAGCTCCCACAGTTGGAGGGCACTCCCTAAGCTAGGTGTTTGTTTGGCCCACAGGCAGCTCCAGTAGAAATAAGATGTCTTGGCTTGTGTGTGATAACACAGTAAACATTAGAGCTCTGAGATGAAAAGCCTTAGCCACATCCGGCACTTGAGAGGGGCATGGATGGACAAGAGGATTTATTCCAAAACAGTCTGTTCTAAGCTGGGCTGAAACAGAGGGTTTAGTACCCGAGTTATTTTTTAGGCAAAGATTTTCAGAAATATGTTTCAGAGATATTGAAGACATGTGTTTTTTTTATGTCAGACTTTGTTATTAACAGGTTTAACCATAACAAGTCATCTTCATTTCCCTGAGGGAGTCTTCCAGAGGGATGAATACGGTTCTATCTAATCTAATAACATGAACTGATAGAGCAAGCAAATAAATGGCTTTTTATTTCATAGATCATCCACCCTGGTGATTTATGAACTTTGCCAATATTAAACTGAACAGGATAAAACTTAAAGAGAAGGACAAACTGGTCAACAACATGAAACTTCTTTCAAAAAAGACAGACAGTTGGTTTCTCTCACTTTGCTTTGCTAAATTTCTGACAAATAGTGATGTCTCCCTGTTCATGGATTGATAAAAAAAACAAATAAAACTAACAGGGTGAAACACACTTACTGGGACACAGGCATGCAGAAGAATTTGAGGAATCTGATACACAGCTTTGGCTACTTCTCAATGCAATATGAATTACTTCATCATTTGAAGTTTTGCACAGATGTTGTAAAATCAATAAGTAATTCTGTGTAATTATCATGATCTCAGTATCAATCAGAATAATCGTGATAAGATTTTTTTTCATAATTGATTAGCCCTATTTCCTCTCACAGAACATCCAGCTTTAGCGTGTGCCTTTTTAAATGCAACAAGCTTCCTCTCACCCAACCCCACCCCTCTCTTTCCAGGGTTGAGCCAACACAAGAGCAGCTCAGAAGCTGTGAGTAGAGATACCAGATGAGATACAGGTATAATCAAAGACACTTATTGTGATAAAACAAGCCCATATTTGGAAAAGACCATCAAACTTCATAATTTCAGTCAGAGATGCACCATTAACAAGACAGGACGTTTTGTAGGTTTTTAGATTCTCAAGTTAAATAGATACAACTGTTCTTTAATGATATGTCCCCTTAAATATGACACTTAATCTTGTTTCAAAACATAAATGATAGAGAAATGCACTACGGGAGGAAGTAAATGATTAATGGACTTCCATTCCTTACCTGCCACAGCCAGGGGGGCTCTTGACTAATGAATTTAACCTTCAGCTGTGGAGGTACCCAGTAACTGGAGGTAGCAGAGTGTGTTTGTACTGTTTGCTCTCAAAGTGCAATTATAAAAGCATCTACCAACAACAAATGTTTTTAATATATAAAATCTCACTTGATCGGTAGGGGTTTTTTATCAGGAAGTTGAGATGACGCCAAAGTAATATAATAACCACAAATCTGCTTGTAGCTGAACAGCTGGAGAGTCTGGGCCATTCACTCACCAGGGTCCAAAACAAAAGAAAAAGAGATAATCCTTCAAACTCGTGATGCCAAAGTGAGTCAGATGTCAGGATAGGCTACAACACATTAAGCTGCATCAGAGTTTTTAGATGGCAGGAGGTGCAGGTTTCATACCAAGCCATCAGAGCGGAGTGCAGATCTGTGGGGATCTGGGCGGTGGGTCTGAGACTGGGGCAGCATGACAGGTTTGGACATGACCGGGGCCATTTGACGCCTCTGGTTTGGGGGACTAGGAGCCAGTTTCTATGGAGGAAAGACCATGTTTAATTGCAAAAGCTGACTTTATGTTTGAATTCAAACATAATGTCCATCCAAAATGTTTCAGCAAAAGCATTTTCTGTGAGAGTTGCATTACTTTAAAGCTGTTCAAATTTAACTTTTCATAGGAAATATCAATACCAATACCCTTGCTTTATTAATACTAATACTTTATTGGTACAGGCGATACACAAAAAAAGTTAATAATAATGGTTTATCTATGGAAGTCGTAAATACAATTACCTTTAACATCAAAAACTTTTATGATCATATAAAAATTAAGGGGTGTTTTAATGTCAAGTAAAAAAGAAGCAAAGAAAGAAAGACATTTTATTCATAAGGTACTTCAGGGAAAATTTGAATTGTCAAAAATGATGCTGAAATACATTATTATGGAAAAAGCAAAAACCTAAAAGCTTAGATTATGACAGTGAAATACAAGATTGAGGATAGAGCTGGGATAATATTTTGAGATTAATGTTTGCATACAATTCAGTGAAAAAAATGTTATTCCAAGAATAGATTTAAAATATGAAAGCCGACTTAATTTTCAATTTTCAGTGTTTTTTCATTTTTGCAACATTTTGACTTTTATTCTCAAAAGTGTAAAAAAAAACTCCTCCTATAGTTATTTGTCTTAAACCTGACTGATACTCTTGTGTATGAAAAAGCAGGCTTCATGCATCTTTTTTAAGGTCAAATTCAAGCTCTTTCCATGCATTTTCACATTGTCACATTTTCCAGTACATTGGAGATGTAGAAAATTCTAATAAACTTTTGAAATACATATATATACATAAATTATTTAACTTCCACATGTAAAAACATATTACTTAAGATAAAGATGTTATTGTTTTTCATAAATAACCAAAGGGATTATTTTGCAATAGCTGTCGGTAGATAGATGATAAATTAAAGAATAACAAACTAAGTCCATATAAAACATTTGCACAAACTGATAAAATTACTGTAAACTGTTATTTTCTCTAACATTATCTTATCAATTAGCAATTCAGTATAATTTTTAAGTGAAGACTCTTCAACTGATTCTATTTCTTGACTGAATAAGCTGACTTTTTAGTCAGGTAGCTATTTCTAGCTATTTCGAGCACTTTTACAAACAACAGAACATTACCATTTTCAGGGATTTCAAGTAGCTGTGTAAACATTGAAAAAGGTGAGTCAGTTGAATTTTATTGGGCTCAAAGCATCAGGTCTCTGCATTCATGAGCTTTCTTGCCAATTTAAATACATCATTTAAAGGTCCATATTATGCAAAATAGACTTTTCAATAATACTTTACAGCAATTATGTGCATATAGTCTGTCTACAACCCGCACATGGAAACTTTTCCTACCCCTCTGTTGCTTCCTCCTCTTTTTTAAATTATGCCCATCTTACAGGCATTTTGCAGCGAGTGTCAGCTCCAACAAGTGCCTCCACAGCTTTCACACCAGGTGTGTACTCAATGGTCTCTCTACTGTCACAGCTCTCTCTCTCTCTCAATATATATATCGTCAATAATGAGCTTCTATTTAAAGTTAAGAGGACCCACAAAAAATCTCCCAAAAAACCTGATTCATTACATAACTGACCTGGGAAACCTGCAGAATGAAAGCATTCTGAACGAGTTTCTCCACAGAGGTACAGACAAGAAGAGTAATTACACAGTTTCTGTCTGACATGTTCTACCACTGGATTAAGGTAAGTATGGCTCTCTGTCATGGCTCTGTCTGTTTTGCCTGAGAAATGCTTGTGGTTCCCGGTAAAAAATAGGCAAGCCTCCTGTCCTCAAGATTTTTGGCATAGGAGATGTGCCTGAGATGCGCAGCTTGAGCATCCAGTCTAAATATAAAAAAAGCCAAAATAAAAAAAAAAGGCCCACACTGCTGCTGTCATGGAATTAAAATGCATCCAGCCTGAAACAGGCATTAGAGCGATCAAACAGTGTGTTTAAAATGTTTCCCCTGATGAAACATAGGATGAGTAGATTCCTCCTCTTGGGAGGTACCCGCCTGCCTCCCATTCGCTCCTGCACTCTGGGTGATGGTGATGATGCTGTCTCAACCCACTCAGGGTGCCCCTGAGGTGGCTCCAGAGCAAAGAAAGTGTCAAGGCATGACACTGAAGCCACAGTAAACATTAGAGCACAATCCTGGAAAGCTGAAACCACATTCACTTCTAGAGAGGGACGTGGTCAGACATAGCTCAAGAGCATTTAAAAATGTTCTTGGGTTATTTGGGACCTGTGTAAACGTTTTGAAGAGGAACATCATATGAGACCTTGAAGGCAGCATTTGATGGCTGTTTTACGGCTTTAATTTTCATGTTAACGACTCTACAACTCTCCTGGCTCAAAAGAAATTGGGCATCTTTGTAAAACAGAAGAAGAAAAAGGACTTACCAGTGGAGTGCTTGCACTGGAAACTCTGCTGGCATGGGAGGTATTTCTCATTACCTGTATCACAATAAAATAAAATGAATCTTTCTGGCCCCTGGCACTGCAAGAACATCACTCTATAGGATTAACTCCTATTCACTCATATGTCCCAGAACAGCTTTGTTATCAATGGCAGTCTGTGCTGCAAGATGTCCAAGCCAATGTGAGCATGAGACACTTTTTAGTCCTCACTGCACACATAACACAATGCCAGACTTTATTCAATAAAACAATCCACACAGCTGCAAGCAAACATCAATAACATTAACTGCATCTCTGAATGCATTTCCCACTGCCAGACTAAAAAATTGTAAATCTATGGCCATCCAATTCAGTCATGCTAATGCAGTGTATTACCGTGACCCCATGCATAAACCATCAGCATACATAAAACAGAACATGCACATAAACCTGTGCATTAAAGGGAAATGAGCCCTGTATACTTAAATATTCATTAACTCTGTCAGCTGCAAACATTTTTCTTTGAACTGCTGACACAACTTTTTTTCTACAAGGGAATAAAGATCTTTGCCACAACCTTGCAGGCTGCACAAGCAAAGGGTCAAAAGAAAAGCAGAAGCTAAAATAAAAATTATTTCCTCTCATTAATAAATCTGACCTTTGGACTGGACGGATACGACATTTCACTGGTGTTGGACGAGTAGATTCCTCCTCTTGGGAGGTATCCGCCTGCCTCCCACTCGCTCCTGCGCTCTGGTGGACTGGGTGGGTGCTGATGGTGATGGTGATGATGCTGTCTTAACCCGCTCAGGGTTCCAATTCGCTCCTCAGAGTGCTGTGGAGGTGGTGGAGGAGGAGGAGGAGGGGGAGGTGGCGGAGGAGGAGGTGGTGGCGGAGGGGGTCGAGGAGCAGGCTGCGGGGAGGATGGAGGCCAAGAAGACTGAGGTTGAGGAGGAAGGTGAGAGGAAGGTGGGCGAGGGGGCTGAGGGTGGGGCTGTGGGTATGGGTGAGGCCTGCGCCCCTTGTTGTTCAAGGTGGAGGCTGCAGAGGGAGGTCTCCTAGCAGCAGGGGGAGAAGGAGGGCATCGTTGTGGGGCTGCTCGAGAAGTAGGAGGGGAGTAGTTGGGTATGGTGGGGTTCAATTTGGGTGAGGGTGGAGGGAGAGGTAAGGGAGGGGGAGGCTGGTTGGTGCTGGGCTGAGTCGGGGCGAGTCTCTTCAGGGGACCTCTCAGGCTCTGATCCACCTCATCAAGGTTGATGTCATCCAAGTCGGTGGTGGCGAGATGGAGGCCGCCAGGAAAACGCTTCACCCTCAGGTCAGAGGCAGGAGAGCATGGCGGAGAGAGCTGACAGCAGAAATGACTCACTTCAGTTTGTGCATCAATTCTCCAAATAATTTAGTATTGCAGACAATCAGGCATAAACATGTTTTAAATGTTCTGGATAATAAAATACACACAACAGTAAAACAAGAAGTGTCTTTATTGGCATGATGCTGTCCGGTGCTATGATGACATTTTTTGCCTTTATTTTTAAAATAAACCTAAAATACTTTTTCCCTAATGAAAAAGTAAGCTCATAGTGGAGACCCCTAATCTCTGAACAGGTTTTCAGTTAAACCATGTCACCCCTGCCAATTATAATGTACTGCATGGACAAATGTTACAAGTTACAAGTTTTTGGTATTCTCACCTTTGCTTGAAGTACAGAGACTCAGACACAGGATGTAATGCAGTTAAAGTCATTTTGAGTAAAATGAAGCCACAAATTTGACCACTTCTATCTTTTGAGTGTTGTGCTCACACCTTTGACTTGCAAGGCATGCAGAACAAAGTGTAAAGAACTGATATGGGAATTGTTAAGCAAATTTATCATTATGTTATTATATTTATTGTATGTATTGTTTATTATATTTTGATAAGAGCCTTAGTCTCTTTTTAGTGTATATATGTTATTTACTTCCTTTCCCTGAAACCAGCTGCTGTAATACCAAAATTTCCCAGCTTAGGATCAAAAAAGTATGTCTATCTATCTATCTATCTATCTATCTAAAGACAAATGTTAATGATTCTTGGAAACTAGTTGTTAGAAATTCTAAACTGGAATTTAGAAAGTTGTTTATACAGATTGAACAAAACCATTACTGCTATGTTAAGGCATTAAATGACGTATTATCCTGTAAGTCTTCCTTTTTAGCTGAATTCTAGTGGATGAGAATAAAAAGCCTAAACTATACTTACTGACTGCTTCCGACCTCTCCTGCCCTGTGACACCCAGTACCCCCATGTGGTTTCAAGTGTAAATATAATTTAAAAGATGTACAGTAAAGTCTATCTACTGAAAAATCATGCCCCTGGCACCTAGTGCTCCAACAAAGTGTTGCTGAAGATCCCTGAGAGCAGTTGAAGTTAAAATAAAGAGGTGTCACACAAAATTAAGAGGTGTCACTCCATACCTCGGGGGATTCGTTCTCCACACAGGAGATCTGCTCCAAACGGGTTTGACAGAGTCGCTCCACCCAGTGCTGAACCTTCTCCGACTCCTCCAGGTCTTCTCTCTCTGTCTCTGAAACCTAGAACAGAAAAGAACCCCATCAGCTTGTAATAATTTTAAAATGGGAATTTACACAATAAAAAATAAAAACACATTTATCTCAATATCCTCTTTTCCTACCTCCTGGACCAAACGATTGATCTTCAGCTGCTTCTCTCGCTCATACATCTCCTCCTTCTCCTTGGCCAGTTTCAGCTCAAACTCCATCTCCTTCTTGTTCTTCCTCAGCTCCTGCAGAGTGTCTGTGTTTGACACTTTCTTCTTTTTCTTCTTCTTCTCTCCTTTCTGAGGTTTTATTAGTGAGTCAATATAAGAATCAGGGGACACACAAATCTGCCACTGCACACCCCGCAGCACAGCATGCACATATAACTAATGACACCACACTGTGTATGTTTAAATCCCAGCAGATAAAGCCTTTAACCACCACTTTGTCTTGATGTTAAACTGCTGAAATACTTGAGCAGTTATCCCAGTCCCTCCTTTTTTGCCACTTTAACAACACACAAACTCACTCAGTGAGCAGACAATACCTTTCGGATTGATGGCAGTTTTCCCTCATACCGATAAAACCAGCCAAATGCTATGGACAGAGATGAATACATGTCACCATGTGCATTTAAAACACACCACAACACTACACTTGAAGAGCTGCAACACAGCACACCAGGAGGAAAATGACAGAAATAGAATAAACATGCTCTACTGAGGCATAATTGCTCACCATATCTCTTGAATGGAAGAGGAAAAGTGCATTTTAACGATGTCAAAACCTGAATTTAGTTTGGGAAGTAGTTCATCATGGGTTTCTAAATATAAGTCCTTGGGACTGATCTAAATTTTGGTTGTCAAAGGAAATCCAACACTTGTCTATGCTTTTTAAGATGAGCACAGACATCCTCCTATCACAGCTGCACCAGCTGAGGCTCCATACTCACTTGTCCATCTTGCTCATCCTTGTCTTCGTCTGAGAAGGAGCCAGCATCATCAGCTTTTATGGTTGAGGCCATAAACAGCAGCACAGCACACAGAAGTGACAGAAAGAGAGCATGCAGAGAGGAGGGGAAACGAGGTAAAACACTCAGGAGCTACTTGGCAAGTTAAGTTTCTTAAGAGTAAAACAGAGCTTTTCATATTTTCAAAGACTGATTGAGGTGTTCTCACGTGAACTCTTTGCCTTTGGACTTGATGAAGCTTTCTTATCATGGGGAGCAGGTGAGGAGCTCTTTGGGGTGCGAGGGCTCTTAGGACTCTTGGACCTGTCTTTGGCACCCCAATCTTCTTCCCATTCTCTATTCTGCTTTCTCTCTGCAGCCTCAATCCTGCAAAGCCAAAGAGAAGGAGCCACATGTTTAAGAAACACAACAAATGTGCTGTATTCAGGCATAAGTAACTCAAAATAAATTGCTTACTTCTCCATCTCCTTCTTGTAACGCTCTTCTTCCTCTGCAGTTTTCTGAGAGATCTCTAGCTGTCTCCTGTTGAACACATGATAAATACTGTGTACAAATACAATTCAACATGCATACAGCATTGTCAGTACAGGCAGAACAGTTAGGTCTGTTGTTAAGGTTGCTGATCCAACCACATAAGGTTTATTTGCACCAAAGTCTGTGCTGTGGTTTTGTTTGGTAGGTACTAGATCTGTTGGTACCGGTACCACATTGAAACTAGATATTGATTCTCACCCTGCTGCAGCTGCTAGAGGCTCAATAGTTCATCCAGATGTCTGGGAACTACAGTAGCTGTCACCTATGGTGAATGTTCAGTTGCTGTTTTTAAGTTGTTGTTCCTTGCTCCAGAGTTTTTGATTTAGTTTTGATTTAATCTGTAAAATTTCTGTAACATCTTTTCAGCACTTTAAACCTCTTACTAAGCTCGAAAAGGTTTCCTTGTCAGCTTCATGTGGACAAAACTGTGTTACATTAGCGTTAGAGCACAGCTCTGTGCAGTGTAAAAGGCAGGCACACTTTACACAGGAGCAAATGACACAGAGCAAGAAAGTTAAATGTTATGAATTGTATGTGCTTTATGAATTGGACAGTGAGACTAGATGGGGGTAAATCATGTGCACATTTTGGTTTTGGAGTGTCTCCTCTATTTGTATCAGGCACAAAGCCATTCAGCGAAATCTGTAAACACATTTTATGCTAGTTTCAAGTTAGTGATGTTTTCCATGAAGTAGCATCAATTTCAAGGTATGGATGCAATAACTTAGCCAAACTTTTAGAATAGCAGTCACATGCATTAAGTGTGTTTTTCAGTTTGTCTGTGTGAGAGAGCTACTTCCTTTTAAATGTTTTAAATAGAAACTACATTTATGTCATCATCTCAACCTAATTTCAAATGGGGTCAAGCACTGTGTGTGCATCGAGTAATACCCAGAAAAATAATTACAGACATGAGATAATATTCAATCAAATCAAGCAAGTTTTTTTGCACAGGTGGTGAGTTAATGTGTTAGATTTTCATCTCTAAACTCTGCATTTCCAAAGGGCAAATCTGTTCACTTTCAAAGTAACTGACTACATTGTATTTTACAATGTGAACCTGAGAGCCTTCTTGTTTTGACAGAATAGCCCAGCTTTTGTCCGTATGCCAGCAAAGATGAGCACTCACTGTCGCTCCTTCTCTTGCTGCTCTTTCAGGATTTTGTTGGTCTCCATAGCCACCCTCTTCTGATGCATCAGCTCCTGCCTGTCCAGCTCCCTGCGGGCCTCCACTGCCAGACGCTCCTCATCCGTCATAAACAGCTCACTGCCCTGAGAGTGACAACCAACAGAGAGGATAATTATAGACAGACACTTGGCAGGGGTGCTTTAACTTTTTGGATCAACCAGCCTACCAGACCAAGTGAGGAAGGAGAATGTATCTGTAAATTAACCTTTTGTCTATGTGGGAGGAAAAAGACAAGATGTGTGGTGAAAAATTTAAAGTTTTACTTTGACATTAGAGATCAGTGTTTCACATAGAAGCCAGGCCTGTAAGGTCTTGTAACTCAGCCATGAATTTTAACTTCGTTCAAAGGTGGACGACGAGTAAGAACGACACAAATGCACACAGATTAATGATGAAGACAGGGAGCAGGGAAAACAGTAAACAGGGTGAGACTGTTGTCACAGTTATAGCACCAGGACCAGGGCACAGAGGCAAACAACCTGTCAAGTGACTTTACCGATGATCATTGTTTCTGTGCACCGCCAGGCAGAGAAACACAGTGGGCAATGTGATGTCTTAAAGAAACAATATGGCATATAAATCTGTGTAGTGCAGGAATATAAAGGGCTGAATGCAGGAGCTTTTGTTTGCACATTCACACAGACAATCCCTGATATTGTTGATAAATAACTTTCCTGATGAGTACTTTCTTAGGAGATGAAACAGATTTTTACCTGTATCTCTTTTTTTTCTTAACTGACGAAACATACAAGGATTTGATCTCAATAAACACAACATGTCCCACCACTGAATTTGCAGAACTTTCTTTCCTTCATCACCACTTGCCTCATTTTAGATTTAGCTCATGGTATGTCTTACTGAGTTTTACTCAGTCAAAGCATATTGACTACTACTACTCAGGGTTGGAAAGTTATTATTTTTGATTTCCCAAGTTACTGTAATTGAGGAGCTTTGGTGAGTTTCCTGCATTTTTTGAGTAGTTTAAAAAAAAAAAAAAAATGTTTTTACTGGAGTTATTCCTTTGTATAGCCTTGCACTCTGACACGTTTCATTCATCATCTTAACAGTAATAAAAAATACAATGAAAAGCTAAACCAGTTGCAGATTACTAGTGTTCATTCGCACAAAACCAAAATTCAACTATGATACTTCTATCATGTTAAGTATCACCATTATCAATACTTAAAAAGAAAAATTATATAAAACAACACTGGTTTGATACTGATACTTTGATACTTACTGGATTAAAAACATGCTAAAACCAAAAGTGTTCATTGATAATCTACATTAATTTATTTGGGATTCTTTATCTATTCTGTCAAATACAGAATGTTTCTTCAAAACTTTGACTTACAGACTGAACAAAGTCTATTTTTTCTGGTATCTTTCATATCTAATTAAATATACCATGTCACATTCCTACTATCATTATATTATATAATTTTGGTCAAAAGTTATCTAAAAATATAATCTTAACATTGACTGAGACAAGTAACAGACTGACCACACTTCAGCTGTTGCCATTTTTCTAAAACACAGAAACGTGTACTCAAAACACTCTTTTATTTGGGTTAGTCAAATGTTATTAACATAACTTTATTTTTACTCAAGTACTCAAGGAAATGAAAAAGAATTTCAGTATTAAGTCACAGGGTTGTTGAATATTACCTTCTGCATACAAAACAGCACTCCTTCATGGATTGTTTTCTGGTTGGTGGTTTACAAAATGAAATGAAGTCATACAATGTTGTGAAGACAAGTTGTTAAAAAGGTTTGTGGAAACTAAAACTGACATTTGTCAAAGAGTGACTGGCATGCTGTGAGTATAATGTCACAGACATATACTTCAGTCAAATGCATATTTTATGTTTGATATATTCAGGGGCATTCAGAAATAAAGTTAAAGATGTCCTTCAGAGATTATAAATTACAACTTTTCTATGAACACCTTTCTACTTTTCTACTTTTCCCTGTGTTGTATATCTGACTGATTCCCAGTGACACAATCGAGAAGATACCTACATTTTCAAAATTCCGAAACTTGCCTGTAAAAAGGACAGAAACTGACTGAAAAGTGACCGACTAAACCTAGCACAGTGGTTTAACATAGTAGCGGAAATAGGCTTTCATGGAAAAACTGACTCATAATTTAGGAGCTAAAGCAAGGACCCCTGACCAATGCTGGGAAATGGACTGCTGAAAAGGATTTGTGACTCAAAAAGGCAAAAAGATGAACATTAAAGAATGCAGGGAAAGGGTGCTCTGAGTAACATATATGTTTGTACGTGTTTTGTTGTGGTCTATGTTGTTTTTATTTGAGAAATGCATGCACAGCAACACATGTACACAAATTTAAGATCATTTAGAAGAAAATCTGAGGGTTATGTGTTGTATTCATCTACAGCATTACATGTTGTACAAATTTAGTAAGTAGTGCAACAGGTTGTGATTTTGAGTCAATTCAACATCTTGAAAAGCTCAGATGGGTCAAGCCAGGGGTCAGCAACCTTTTTCCTATAAAGTGCCGCATTGAAATTTTCCTGACGCTCAGTGTGCCATCTAAACATTGAGGTGCACAAAATTTAACCACAATAAAATCCAGATCTCCCATGGACTGGTTTCATTTTCTATTAAAAAAAAGGCAACACACAACACCATAATCAAAAAGTAAATAGACATTATAATGGTATGAATACTATGAGAAATAAAACTTGGCAGCCATGTTTGTGGAAACATCCTTATCAAAGATAAAATGGTGGACCCACCAACCTTCTACTGATCCTTCTCTTCAGCAAAACTAGTTTAGGTCAAAATGGTCAAAAAGAGAGAATTAAGTGTAACAACAGAAATGGTGCACAATGCTTATCAAGCAAAATTTATTTCTTTTGTGAAATTATCTAAATCTGAGTGGAAAATCTTAAAACATCTTTATGAGACACAAACTCAATACTTACACCTTTTACAACCCCAATGATCTTCCAGCTCCACAAATATCATCCTATAAATGCCCCTTCATTTATTAAGTGTAGCAACTTGACTAAAGCAAAAAATAGGGTAAAACAAAATACACAAGCTCTGATGCGCATATGTTGTTATCTTGTCATTACAGTTAGAATGGTA
Organism: Cetoscarus ocellatus; assembly: GCA_037902135.1. NCBI lineage: Eukaryota > Metazoa > Chordata > Actinopteri > Labriformes > Labridae > Cetoscarus > Cetoscarus ocellatus. The sequence continues at coordinate 718,107 of JBAMNC010000264.1, forward strand.
TGGCTCTATGAAATGTAAGTGAAAGATTGATTAATTGTTGATGTACAGTAAATCACAGGACAACAGTAAATCACAGCAAATAAATCAAAATATAAAAAATGTACTTACAGCTCCTGTCAGTACAGTAATAGTCAGACTCCTGCTGCTTTTAAGGACTCTTACAGCCTGAAAACATTCAAACAAAATTGTAATTCATTATTAAAAACCATGAAGCACTGAGAGGGTCTCAGGGGGACACAAGGGTCTGTCTGCTTTGAGGTAGAGAGAAAAATTGGTTTACATATTTCACACTCAGGGCATTCTCTTTAAAGGTCTTCACACAAGACTGTTTGTATAAACACATTTTCTTCTCAATTTTACTGATGAAAACAATTAAACTTGTTTATTTTGCTCAGCAATGGATCAAATTTTTTTTGTGTGTGTCCCGAATGGCCCTACTCTTCTTAGGACAAACTAAGGAGGGTTGAATGATAAGGGTTAAAAACTACTGCCCTAAGACATAACAGAGACAAAACAAAGTGAACCATCAGAATAGTGGATCAGTACCTTTAAAGATTCCGTTTAGTGTGTTAAGTAAGTTGTAAAAATATCTCCAACTTCTGGTAAATTATTAATCATCTTTTTTTCTGCCAGAAATTGTGAAAAATGTAATCATCAGTATCATTTACCTCTTTGTGGTCTGCGTTGGTAAAATCCACCCCATTCACCTCCACAATCTGATCCCCTACCTACATTAGAAGATATAACACATGCCATTTACAGCAGGCAGGTGTTTAAGTCTGTATGAGTATAAATATTTCAGTCATTTTGATAAATCACCTCTAGTCCGACTTCTGCAGATAGGGAGCCTGGCTTCACATTGCTAATGTAGATCCCTGGTTTCTGAGTTGGACCACTGGAGATGCTGATGCCCATACCCTTGGTGCCCACCAGACTGAGGAATACCTTCTTCTCCTTGATTTCTTTTCCACCAATGGACGCCAAGCCTGCCACACTGCTTTTTTTCTCCTGTGGCAGCAAAAAGTAAAAATCTGGTGTTAGATTTGACATAATGCATTTAAAGGTTACAATAATAATAATAATAATAATAATAGTAATAATAATAATAATAATAATAAAAACAGCCTCTTACCCCTGACTCAGACACAAACTGGTCGACAAACTGCCACTTGAGGGGTTCATCTGATGAGCTGGCAAAGTGAAAAAAGACCAATATGGTGAAAATGACTTCTGTATAGCTATCATCTCACCAGATAAACACCAAATGAGCATATGAAAAATGTGTTGTATGAATATCTCACCTTTTCACAGGAATCATCCCCACATCTAAAAAGAAAAGAAAATCAGTGATAGTGTTACTGGTGTGATAATGTGTCAGACAATTTATTAGGGGTGGTGTTTTACAGTGATGGTATGATATTTAGCAAGAGACATGGGAGAAGCACAGACATCACACCTATTGGGGGTGGGGTGTTTTGACCTGTCGACTACAACCACCACCATGAGTCAAGGAGAGAGTAGCCTCTCTGTCTAGAAAACACACAAACCCCCACTGACTGCTTAGCTTTGCACCCATTTGGGAAGTTTCAGTATGGCTTCCATGTTAATAACATAAGTTTCAGGCTTGTTAGCTTAGCAGTCAGTTGATCATTAAACAGACAGGATGGAGGAAAAACAGATTCAAGCCCCATTCACGATGCCATTTCAAGCCATAATATTTACGCCCCATGATAATTCACCTCCACTCTGAACGTCATAGGGACAGAAAGGTGGGAGCAAGTGATCCCAATTTGGTTTGCTGTGAGAGGTAGCATCAGATACAAAATATTTAAGTGAGGGGGGCACCAGGACTCAGCTGGAGATAAGAGTGTTGTGAGTGAGTGTTTCTGCTTCCATGTGTATGGGGAGTACACGCCATGTTGCTGTATCCCACTGTGAATGGACACAGATACTTTGCTCTCACAGAATTAGTGTGAATGTCTCAAGGTGAGATGATGATGGAGCTTCGCTGAGGTGCTTTAGCGCAAAGGCACTGTGAAAAGGGCAATACCTTAATGTAATCAAACTATATTGTTGATAAGAAATGTGTTTGTGTTTGACATACGTCTGACTTTGAGGGACACCGTCGTCCTCGTCTTGATCAAACTTATAACCTCCTCATGGATGCAGGAGGAGATGGAGTATCCATTAATGCGCACAATCTCATCACCAACCTATGAATCAACACAAAAAGAGAGATGACAACCTCTTCGGTGTTTCAAGTCAGATCAGACACACTGCTACACAATAAGTCAGTTAAACTTATTAGAAGCACAGAAAAACCTTTTTGCAATCTATTCATTTTCTGATTTTTATGTTCTTTATTTAGCAAACTGACGAATCGTTACTCCAGAGATGTCAAATTAAATTGTGAAGAAATCTCAACAACAGCTCAACAACCTACTTAACTACGCTTACTGCCACAAAATACATTAACCATTTTTCTTCGGTTAAGCGCAGATCACAGAGATATTATTACTTTTACTTTGAATGTTAAAAAGGTGCCAAAGTACAGGATGACCTAATGAGGCAGATCCAGCAGTCCGATCTATAGTCTACAATCTATCAGCAATATAACTTGCTAAGCAAGGAAATTTACTTTTCAATCAATGCAAGTGATATTTCTGTAATTTACTGCTCTACAGGGATGAAGCCAGATGATTTGTGACTCTAGATGGATAAACGTGATGCTCTACTCCATCTAGTGGAAGCTGATATAATGAGCTCTGAGGTACTGAAAGTTGAACAGAGTTACTGCACTGAATAACTTCTTGAAAAAAGTATTATTATTAAAACAATGACGTCAAAAAATACTGTGATGAAAACAAAATAAGCATTCTACAAGGACCTTTCTTAAGAACTTTCTTAACCTGAAGGCCGACATTTCCAGCCTGGCCATCTTTGACGATCTGTGAAATGTAGAGACCACAGCCAAACTCTAGCCCTCCTCGCACACTCAGACCAAGTCCATCTCGATGAGTCCGATCCAAACGCACTTCCTTTAGCTTTCTATAATGAAAGAAATGAGACGAAGACACTAAACAGATTGGAGCATAACGTATGAGCCATTTGGACTGCAGAAAGCGGGGAGGTGGAGTTTTGATGGGAAGAACAATGCAAGGTTCACAGTGATACTCTAGGGCAGGGGTCAGCAATTATGTTTGTCCTCGGGCCAAATTTCTCACAGTCACTTTACGTCGGGCCAGAACAAAATTAGAGGTTAATATATAGACATGATTATTTAAAAAATGCTACCCCTGTTTTCCTAGAATAAAGAGTTTTAGTTGATTTTACCTCTCCAAGCATTAAATAAGGTATAAGGGAAAGAGAGAGAGAGCACTGTGGCGATCGACACTTGGTGTCTGCATTACACACAGGATAAGAGACAAAAAAACATGAATCATACCCTTTTACTCTGCTTGTATTATGGTATCTGATAAATTTAGTTTTTTAACACCGCACCCGCATCTTAAATGGGATTTATCAGGTGGAATTAACAGTTTTCAGGATGCTGAAAGTCCTATGTTTTTATTTATTCATTGGAATATTGAGGGAAATTCATGCTGAAAGCAGCTTTTAATAGCTCTCAATAAAAAACAGACATTTCACAGCGTTTGTTCATACAGACATGTTTCTTAGCATTTATAATTAACAGGTCACTGATGAGCCACTACTGCGCATCTCATCTGTGCCTATTTGTGCACTACTGTATGTTTCTACGAGACAGCTTCAGTCAGTGAACAGTCTATTCCAGTCTGATCTACTCTCAGATAAACTCTGAAACATCAGAACAGATGATAAAACATCATACAGTTTTTTTCTGTTTTTTATCTGTTTCTCGTGCTATGGCTCAGTGCTGTTTTATTTCTCTTCTGCAGCAATGTCTCATTGGGAAAAAGTGTTTAGTTTCATTAGAAATAAAATATACCCATAATTACTTTAATAAGAGATCTCTAAATGTGACCTGCTGTAACATCAGGTTCTGCATTATGGGAACAAACTTATCCAGCATTGCGCAGCACATTTTTGGTTTTCCAAATCATGACAAGGGCCCGAATTTATTACTGGCAGGCCAGGTTTGGCCCGGGGGCCACTATTTGCCGACCCCTGCTCTAGGTTATCATAATGGGGTTCAGTCTTCTTTCTTTTTATTGCATACTTAATTTGATACTGAAGTGGACTGTATGCTGCTCTTACCTTGACCTCTTTGGGGTGAGAAGGTCATACTCCACCTGGTGTTTGAGTGGGATTAAAGGTCGAATGGCGTCAAACAGTGGCAGACGCTTTGGTTCATTGATAACCAGCTTTAGGTCCCCAACAAGGACCTGTAAATCCATTGACCTAGAGGAAGGGGAATTTTAGATAATGTTATTTAATTTTCTACATACGCTCAATTCTGCGTGCTGGGGAGATTCAGTATAATAAGTGGCCCTTTCATCTACATGAAGTTACTTCCTGCCACACAAGTCACTGTTTTTTTTATTTTGGTTCAAGAAAAAAAATTGTGATAAAACAAATAAAGATTTTATTTCAGATTTTTGACACAAGAAAATAAAAAAACAACAGATAGTTAGATAAGATGTATATTATCATTCATTCATTCATTTTCTATACCGCTTATCCCTTTCAGGGCTGCGGGGGGGGCTGGAGCCAATCCCAGCTGTCATTGGGCGAGAGGCGGGGTACACCCTGAACCGGTCGCTAGTCGATTGCAGGGCCACATAGAGACCAAACAGGCCATTTTTTTTATCAAGTGAGTGTTAAGGACACTATACAATACAATAATATACATATAAATATTTGGTTTCTTCTCAGTACCCTGTATCAGTGTTTCTGAGAAATAATAAAAATAACTGTAAACAGGATCTGATGGCTAAATGTCTGCTGCCACCTACCAGAAAGAGGATGAACTACAATACAGACCAATTTTCATGTCTTCTATAAATTAATAAAATATAAAACACTGATACTGCACTTATAAAATATCAATACAGTATCATGCTGCACATGTTGTAACATACTGGTGTATCTTTTTTTCTTACACCCTTTTTTATCAGTGTCATTGGATGTTTTTCTGTGATTTTCTTCAACATTTCATGTAAGGATGCACCAGTACAACAATACACAGTTTCAGTGCAGATACTTAGTAAAGTACTCATTAAAAATTGTCAATACTGTACTTTTATTATTTAACAGCTCAATGTTAGCCTCCCATTATTTAAGAAAGTAGACAAAGTTGATAAACCTCCACAGCAGTTGGATCTGCCTGATTCAGTGTCTGTAATTAGGTAGATTCATCTTGAAAAGCTCCAATCTACAACAATTGTGAGCGGCCCAAGGCAGGCCAGTCCAGTCAGAGTCCTTTAGAGCAGGAAGAGGTGGGAATTATGAGAGAGACGACTGCAGGAAATGACTGCTCAGACAGAGATTAGCATAAATGCTAACAGGTTCAGTAGCAGTTTTATCAGATCTGGATCACATTTCTTCATTAAATAAAAAACCAATAACAAGACTACCAAGTGGCTCATGTACTGTAGTGCAGTAGTGTCTGCATACATTATCTGATTGACCTGTAATAAATGTGACTGACAGAGTGACCATCCAATCACTTGCCAAATATACCTCTGAATGGTTCTGCCCTCCCTAAACACTTCCTATGGTCTGTTCCCCTGATGGACTAGTGAAATATAAGGAATGCTCCATCTGGTGTCAGGTTACAAAGTTGAAGCCATGTCTGAACTTTAGTGGTACTTAACAATTAAAATTATAAAAGTAAAGCAGACTGCGAACTACACACTGCTATACTGCAAAGAAGATGAATGAGAACATCTGTGCACAAAAAAACAGACTTTTAAAATGAGAACTGCAAAAGTATTACTGAGTATTCATAATTGTATTCAGTATCTCTGAGTAGTCAACTGTAAGTAACTGTAAATCTGATCTGAAAAAGTGTCCTCAGTGCATCCCAAATTTTAGACCCTTTTCAGCCAAAAGGGCGATCCCCAAAATTCACTGCACCTAAAAGTTTGGGGTCTGTATGGTGCTGTTTCAGAGGATTTTGTACCATGAAAAAGTCAGAAACATATGTTTAAAACTTGTTTTGTTCTTAGTAAAAGCATAGCCATGTTTGTAAGCTGAATGATTTGTCAGGGGTGTTTTAAAAATCCAAAGGAAAAGAAAAAAGCTGAGATAGCATGATATAATTGCCCCTACATTGGTATTAGCAAATAATATCTTAATAAGTTTGCAGATACTTTAACCACACACATATAAACTACATATATGCATAAGATGTAGTATTGGCAGAATGCAGAAATGTCCCAAAACTCAACAATTCATAACCACTTAATGTCTATATATAATTTAAATATTGTGTCATTTATTATAAAAATCAAAAGTAGCTGATCTTGTTTAAGAATTGTCACAATTAAAGAAACAGGTCAATTCATCTTTAAAAATGTTTACAGGTTTTAGTAATGGTATCTATTAAATAAGTTTGGAAATATTTGGAAAAAAAAGTCCAATATTGTGCATCCCTAATAGTTGAGTTCTGACAAAGCTACACTTTTTCGCACGCTTCACCCCAAAGTCTTTGCACAAAGCCCCTGCTGATTCAAGTGAATAGTGATGCTCCGATTGTGTCAGGGTTGAGACCAATACCAACTATAAGTGCTCACAACCCTCCGCCAAAGCTTTTCAGATACTATTTGCTTTATCTCACAATGTTAACAAATTGCTAGATCCACATCAAGATTTGCATCACCACCAAAATCTAGTCACATCTTCCTTGTACCATGACCAAGATTCCCTACCAATGTCATCAAAATGCATTCATAACTTTCCAAGATATCTTACTAACAGACAAACAGACAAATGCCAGTAAAAACATAACCTCCCGGAGGCAACTATTCAGCCAAATGCTGATACCACTGTGTTTAAACAACTATTTTGAGTAATTCACCCACAATGCCAACTTTTTCTCTCATGTTTGATCATGAAAATTCATCAGAGGTAATCAAACAGTTTATGTCATCTGACTTCTCACTAACAAAACATTGCAAAATTCCACTCTAAATAAGCAGTTTAGTGTGTGTTAGTATTTAATTGATATGACACAACATGCGAACATCTGCAGCTGACAAATGTTAATTTCCTATTATTTGCTGATTGCTGTAATAGGAGACTATATCATCTGGTACTGATATTAAAGTGATGCATCTGTACATGCCTATAAGTGAGCTGATCCAAGGCAGACTTTCACTTGGGCACTTTTAAAATAAGTTTTCTACATCTACAAAAACACTCTCAAATACCTGTGAATGCACTATAAAGTGTGATCGTCCTTGAATATTTTTTTTTCACAGCAATCAAATTATCTAAAAGGAAAAAAGATCAATCACCCTCTTATTTTACATTTCAAAGACAACAACTAAAACAAAAGTAATAGGACTTAAGTTAGAGTGGCAGCATAAAATCTGTCCACCTGGCCTCCTCCCTGAATTATTAACAAGAGCCATTTCAGCATGTTTGGAGGATGAACACAAAAAGAGCTTTTGTGGGGGACTGGCCAGGCTTGTCGGAGCACAGTGGAAACTGATCAGAGGCTTAGCCAGTGGGGCTGCAGAGCTCTGCCTCTGTACAAAGATGAATTGAAACCTAGCCCTTTAGCCTTCCTTCGACCACCACCCCCTCCCCAGAGCTTTGACACTGAAATGCGGATGGAGAAAAAGTTTAAATTGGATGTTTTTGTTCACCAGGACAACTTCTACAAGATATGGAGCTTTTAAAAAGAAAACTCAAAAATGTATAAAGAAGGTGAGAGCTTTTTAACTTACAAAGGCACTAGGGAATAACTTAGCTTGTACTTTACTTTGAGCAAGGTTTTGATATGAATATTACCATTATCGAGCTGTGCATGCTGAAACACTGCTGTAGGCCACAGGCCAAAGGACAAAATCATTACTACACATATACACATAGTGTTACCTTTAATATTCTTCTGGAAATGTTTTATATTAAGACTGAGGAGATATGAGGAAGTAAAACAATGGTGAACACACTGTTACTAAATCCAGCTGAGACAGAGAGTACTCACTGATGATACATGCGGAGGACATCGTACAGGTAATCCTTCTCTGCTTCATTCTCAATCAGCAACTCCACCTGCAAGAAAAGACAAACAACAGCTACCATCCTTCCTCTTAGCCCACTGACACACACTGAATCTGTCTCCTGCGGTCCTGTCAGTACCACAGGGCTTGAAAAGAACCTGTGTGTGTGTGTCAATGTAAGTGCATATGAGTGCAGGAGGCATACAAACCTGATGGCGGCTCAAATGCAGCAGTATGGTTTTAAGAAATCGCTTCGGCCAATCACTGATGTAACACATTTCACTGAACTAAGCTGCAAGATTCAAGCCTTTTTTTTTCAAATCCATGAGATGGCTAAAGCTAAACTTTGAGGATTATGACACTGCTCAGAGTAAAGCAGTGGACTTCACCTCTCTGAGCATCAAACAGGTGGAGGAGATAATGGCAGCACAGCTGAGTGGAGGCTGCAGGAGGAAGGTCAGCCGTGTCATCTTACATCTTAGAGACAAACAGAGGTGAACGTTCACACCCAGCATTTAAAGGCATGCACAGTTGTGTGAATGGAAAGAGGCTTTAGGTTTATTCGTAGCTGTATCTATTCAGAACATGTAATTCTGCTCCAACACAGAAAAAATAGGCAAAGTTTCCTTTAAGTGTTTACTTTTAAAGGCTTGATTATTGCAGTTCTTAGTTATCAGACAACTCTAATGAGTTTCTAATGACTCTGCAGCTGGTCAAAAAATATCTACCACACTGACAAGAACTAAGACATAAAGACAGTGCATATTGCACTGGCTCTGGTTCAACAGAAAATAGATTTAACAGAGCACAAACGGCCTCTTAAACACTGAGTTCAATGGGTGAAAGAGTCTGGATAAAGGTTGCTAGCTCAATCCCCATGCATGCGCAGCTTCATCCCAATAACGTGCTCATTAGGTTGATTGGTGACTCAGCTTGTGTTTTAGTATGATTGTGAGCGTGAATGTCTCTCTATGTGGCCCTGCAATTGGCTGGCAACTGGTTCAGGGTGTACCCCGCCTCTCCCCCAATGTCAGCTGGGATAGGCTTCAGCCCCTGAGAAAGGGATAGGCATTACAGATAATGGACGGATGGACTTTTTCATGTCACTTCTGGTGAGGTTTCAAGCGCTCTGAGCCAATACTAAACTGTGACATAAAGACATTGGAGACCATTATTAGTCAGAGAGGATCATTACCAAGACCATCACATGTGGGATGATCCACTTGGGTGGAATCAATCCTTCTTATCGGTGGCTTCACACTTTTGCAAGAGTTCCAAAACTCTGCTGTAATATTCAATAGCATTTTGATTTGCTACTTAAAGTTTTAACTTGTCTCCTTGCAGTGAAAAAAGCCACAGATTGATAGCCAGGTAAACTGTTACATCAGTGTCTTCTACTGTTGTGAAACAGCAGTTTCATGCAACCTTGCTATGATGACTCAGGCTTCACTGAGGAGGTACTATCAACGCACATGTACTGTGATGAAAAACAAAGCACCAAGTACCAAAAAAAGTAGAGTTAAGTTGTATTAAACTGTAACCACAAATGGAAAACACCATTCGTTAACCAAACAGAAAGGTGCAGAAACAAAGCACAGAATGGGTCAATGGATGATAAAACATTCCCCCTCCTTTATTTCATCAAATACTCTAGACGATAAATACATTTCTGACATCTGTGACAAAAAAAACAAATGCCTGAAAAGCTATTCATATTTAACTGAGTTATGGGTAATTTAATCCTGTTTATCTCCTCCATCATGCACTTACATTCATATTGAGATGTGGGTACACCTCTCCAAGATGGTGCCCACATAAGTCTGTCATTCTTGAGAACAACAGTGGCAGCTGTAAGTTAATGTAAGTCAGACATAGCTTATCTGCTGACATAGTCCAGCTACAAATCTTGACAGCTTCCACTAACAGCTGAGCTTATATGAGGACAGCTATGATGTGATTTCACCAAGTGGTCCAGTAAACCCTGATTACGCTTGTGCTCTTTAAGCCAGCAGTACCAAAACTTAAGTCAACTACAGTGTGATAAGCTCCACCCTTTAGAGGGCTGCTACAAGACATAGGACAGAATGGATCAGGTATTTTGGAAACCGTTATCCAACTTTCCACAGAGGAAAGGCTTATAAAAGCAGATAAATCACATTGATCCTGATTAATTTGTGGAAATGCACCTAAAGACCCAAGGGATTCCTTCAGTGAGCTGCTGCTGGGTGTATTCACAGTCACTCATGTTTATATGCCATAGATTTTTCCTTTCTATTTCTCTGAAAGAATCAAATGAGAGATATACCTTTCAGCACAACCCTCCCATAAATGCTACTATTGTAGTGCAACATATCATGTTAAAAGTAAAGCCTTGTATGCCAATGTTTCAATATTTTTCTGCATCTTTTTTTGCCTTCAAAATATTCCTGTACAGTTGGACAATGGTTGGAAAGCACTAACATATCGATTTAAGTCTTTGCACACAGGTCACTGCTGGAAATTTAGAACATCCAATAGAGCGCTTAATACATGTCAGATTATTTGAGGGTCTTTATAGAATGAGACCCTGATTTTAGAATGTATTGCTGGTGATAAGGCTGCAGTACAACCCTGCATGGCACCTCTATTTCCAGAGCACAGCATCAAGGGAACACTGGACCCTGTTTACACACAGTGGTGGTAGTATTGGAGGTAGGACCAAAAGTTTTCAGGTCCAACTCCTTTGGCATTTTCTACAGTTCAGAGTTGTTTTTTTTTCTTTTTTTTTCTTTTTAACAGCTTCAGTTGGCTTTGCCTTTGACCAGCCCTATGTGCTGTAGGCTTGGGACCTGAACTTTATGCACTATGCTCTTGTCCCCTTTCTCATCCTTGGGATTTTAGGGTCTTGTGTTATCTCACAAGTTCCAGAGGATCCTATCTGTGATGTACAAGCTGCTATGGACATACTGAGTTAGACTGATTTTATTACTAAGAGACACTAACATAATATTTAGTGTTTCCCTCTGATTTGCCTATTTATGGCAGTGGCCTCTTCCCACCCAAGAGGATGACTCATATAAGAAAAGTTTTTTATCTTCAAGTATAGTCTTATTTACATGCTTGATTTGCTTTTAAAATGTACCTTTATTTATAAAAAAACAGAAATAAATGTGCTGGTCTAAACCATGCACACAACTACACTTTTTTGCACTAAAACAAGTTTGATCATTGTGGATCAATAAATATATTTAAAGTCACAGATGGCCAAAGGCTGTTTTAATATTGCATAGTCAGCGCGAAAGTCAATATGACTGTGTCAAATTAACAAATACTTGCAATCAGGCCTCGACATTGTTCATGACAACAAAATGAAGAGAAGACACTCATGCTCTGCTGAAATAAAATAAATGCTGTGTTATATTTTTAGTCATTTTAAACATAGTGATATCATTAATATATTTCCTGTAATCTGCTGTTGTTGTTTTTGTTGCTGTTTGTCTCAGATAACAAAAAACCTACAAACAAGCATATATAGATTGCTGTGTTACATTTTATGCAGGCATATAGGCATAGGTGATACTCAGTGTAAAACACAGGACAGGCCAGCATTGACCAGGCTGTTTAATAACCATGGGTGTGTTTGAAATGGTGTTTATGACTGTCATAACTATGTCTTACTCAAGGAAGAAACACACAATCTGACACTCCTCAGCATGAGCCATATGCAGACTTTAGCACCATAAACCAGTGTGGTAACTGGTAATTGGTGTGGTAGACACCTATTAAAAGACAAATCTTACAGAAAAGATTAACTGTAGAACAGAAAACAGAAACTTCAAGGGGAAAAAAATCCTCATTAAATGTCAAAACAGTGAACAAGAGAAGCTGAGGTAAAAGTGCACACACATACAGTATCTAGGATAATTGCCCTGCAGGACACAAAGCTTGTTTGTGCTCTGTTGGCCCCTCAGCCTCTTATTAAAACCTAAATTGTCCCATCTCTTCCGCTCAGCTGGCCATCTCTAACACATTATCTTGTGCTCAGATGCCCTTTTAGAGGGGCTTGTAATATGTGACCCTGTCCTCCAGCACAGATGGCTGTGTGTGATGATTCCTACATGCTCTGAGGCTGAAAACGCCCTGAACATATATCATGTTCCCTGTCTTTGTTATCTTTCACTCACAGTTACCTTTACAGGTTGTCATGTTCAAACACTAACCATAAAACTCAACATGGTGTATGCCTTTTTTTTTTTTTTTTTGCAGAAACCCAAAGCTGGATTCCATGTTTAAGTTCCTTGACCTCATTGTTTACTTGAGCCAGAGAAGGGCAAATAGAGAGGCAAATGCAGTATTTATCTATCAAAACAGACCTTGTTAGCTATTGTAATAACACGGTTTTTGTTAATTTCGTTTTATTTGTTTTTATTACTTGATTGAATTTATTTACTTATTTATACATTTTATATTTTTTTATTCAAATGGGAAATGTGAGTTTCACCAAAGAGATTAAGTGAAAAAAACTACCTTGGTAAAAGATAACTTCATTGTGCAATAATTTGGCAGCTCCTGGTAACCAGTTCTCTTACAGATATTACAAGCCTAGTATTGTACTGTTTGTCCAAAACCCAGCACGAATAAAAGAAAGAAAAAAAATGCTCAGTTTTAAAGGTCTCCATTCCTGCTGTTGGTCAGGCCTGCGTCTGCCTGACATACCTCAGAGAGACACCTGAGCCAGTCGGCAGACAGCAGGTAGGCTCCTGATGTATTTCGGTGACCTTAAAAAGCGCTGTTTCTTTTGGTCCGAGAAGAAAATTGTCTTTTCTTACCTTGTGCCGAAATTCTCGAGCCACTTTCCGCTCCATCGCTGTAGGATGTTAGCAAACTGAACGCTGCGAGGTAACAGTGTAGGTGAAGTTTGTCAAGACTGAACCGGGGTCAGAGAGACGTCAAGTTACGCAGGCAGAATCAGAATATCCGGCAGAGATCTTCATAATAAGATAAGAATATCCAAAATTAAGTTTTAAACGTTGGCATTTCAAAAATTAACCCTGTAACAGAAATCTAAACTTCGTCCCAAATAAAGTGTAAACCACTGTATCGTCAACCCATTCACAAATTTAAATGCAGACATTTCTTCTGAAAGGTAAAAATTGAAATTTATTTTGAAAGCTAGGCGAAAATATTGGCTGATGAGCTGCAGACTCGGTATATTAAGATATCGAATCAGTAATACCATTGCACAACTAAAAATGATAATACTTCAACTACTACTAATAATACAAATCATGATGATATAATTATACAAATAATAATAATAACAATAATAACAATATTAACAATAATAATTATAATTATAAGAAGAAATATATTATAAATTACACTTGTTATTATTTATTATTAATATCCTAACTTACAAAGCTATATATGTCTTTTTGTATGTTTTAAAATGTTAAAAAAAAAAATAATGATTGTTTAAATAATCATGCAGGTTTGTTAAACTATTGTTGTTGTAAAACAAACAGTTACTCGTAATTGTTAAACGTAGGATATTTTCACGTTGAAAATAATTCAAAGATGTTATTCTGAAGGGAAAAAAAATCTGTGGTTTGATAGAAAAAAAAAAAAACTATACTTCTGGTCAAGTAAAGTAGGACTTTATTTAATCTGATTGAGTAACAGTAAAACGATGTGAACAGGTGAAAAGAAAAAATTGTTGTTGTCAAGAGAAAAAAACACATGCTTTAATTGTAAAATACTCCTTGTCAAGCAAAGTGTAGGACTTTGCAAATTTACTCAAATGGTAAAAAAGTTATTTAGTTTGAAAGTTCTTGAAGTACTGAGTATTTTCACTGTTGTTTTTGTTTAGAATTAACAAGTGTCACTGAGTCAGCCAGTTATTTAGTTTGATATACAAATGTTTATTGTAAAACGACATTAAATCAAAATAGTTTCATACAACCACCGTTCTGCAATTTGCACTTATAAAAACTGAAATAAAAACTGTTGGTGAAATGTACTTTGTACGGAGCCCCTAAGGTGCCACGGAGAAAAAAAAAAAAAAAAAAAAACGTGCGCACGAAGTACTTACTTATAAGTACTTCGTGCGCACGTTTTATTATCTCGTGCCCACGATTTATAAATTTTTTTCTCCGTGGCACCTTAGGGGCTCTGTAACTTTGTGCACTCTATGAGTCATAGTATAAATACACACCCTGTACCTGACCAAATAAAATCAAACTCGATAAGAAGGTACCAAGCATATTTTGTTTCTGGTAAAAAATACCGTGAAGTAGCCTACATCACTGAAATAAGTCTGTTAAAGCAAACATGCTGATCTTGAAAACTATACTTAAGAATGGGAAACGTAAGCAAAAATACACAAATGTAGTAACATCAGCCAAAGCAATACGTGACTTTGCACCCCTTAAGTGTGAGTAGTCAAAGTCTTGTTGTTAATGACTTTTGACACCGCTGGGTGGCGAAGTAACACGAACTGCGCTGTGGCTTCTCACGAAGAAGAACACGAAGAGACGTCACTTCCGGGTTTCAAAAGCTTGGCATCAACCAACGGACTCCTTAAACGCCGAAAAGCTGTAAGTGTACGTACATTATATCTGTTCTAAGATGTCGAAGTTTTTAAGACAGCATTACCAGAGATACTTTGGCTACAGTTATACAGCTTCGGTGTTTTGAATTTCTCTCCTTGTGAAGTTTCTCTTTTTGTAGCTGCAAAGTTGACTCGCCATTGACAAACACACGTCTAAGCGTAGGTTCTGACGTTATGGTTTACAGCCGGAGAGAAAGGTCTATGCACCTTTAATTGTCACGACTGAACATCGACTTTAGCTTGCCTGCAGTAAGGTTTTATTTCGAAATCTGAAACATGTATGCTTCAAAAAATAGTGACCACTGGTTTCCCCTGACAACCAATCAACAATCACTGAGAGCGTATCGATTATTAATAATACGTTACTGCCGCAAGGACCATGTCAATTGTTACTTACGAGAAAAAAAGGTCTTATTTTAGTAAATATGCAGATACCACACTGGACATTATAGGTAATAAATATGGAATTGGACGATTGCAACTGTTCAGGGAGCTTGCTTTACCGATTTCAGTCTTTAACAATCGCTTATGCGGGAATACTAAAATAAAAGGTGTCAAACATATGGAAATATGGATAACTGCTGATATTTTCCTCTGTGTTTAGTGTTTCGGACAGGAATGAGATCTCCGACTAAAGATGCAACACCGCGCAGGTAAGATCTGCTCAGGTAAAGGACAAACGTGTGCGCTCCCCTCTGCAGGGAAACTAAAAAAAAAAAAACATTCTGTTGCACTAAATCCTCTTGAGTGCAGCACTCAACATTTTTAATAAAGATTTGTGGACTAATTTTAACAGCCTAAGACTGCATAATTACAGAATAATCCCACTTTGCTTTAACCTTAACCTGTGGAGTGGCTCAGACTATTTTTAATATTTAGTTTGTGTTACACACTTAGAGAGAATAAGATCTTTTTTCTTTCTAAAATAACAAAAACATGCTTCTGGTTTTGTTGTTTAGTGGCCCAAGCAAACCAAGTGCAGCACTTACAGTTCATTCCCCAGAATTGAAATGTGTGTTTGCTGGTGGACATGTATTCATGAGTGTCCTCCTATCTTCTGACCAAATGTGGTTTTTTTGTCTTTCATATAGAGCCAACATTCGTACTCCAGGTCGAGAGCCTGACTCCCCGCTTCCCCCTATCCAAGAACGGCTGGCATACCTGCGGCCATCCAGGGAGTTGCTGGAGTTCTACAGAGAGAAGATTGCTCAGTTTGACAGTGAACACGAGGAACTGCTGCAGATGTTGGAGAAGCACAGAGGTGTCACAGAGGACCAGGTGAGAAAAGGCAATGAGTCACTTTTATTGTTGTAAGTGTGTTGTAGTATGTTCAGGTCTGAACTTGTCCACTCCCTTTCCCTGGTATCCTCACAGCATAAGCTACAAAGAGAGGTACAGCAGCGTGAGGGAGAAATTGTAGAGCTGCAAAATGCTTTGAGTGACATGCAGGTCTACCTTTTCCAAGAAAGGGAACAATCACTGCGCCTTTATGCAGAGAATGACCGGCTTAAGATCAGGTTGGTACAAGTTAAACAATGAAACCAAACCAACTCAAAAGAGGCTTCATTCACTGGAGAATTTACAACATGCATGTAATGACTCCCTGTAATGCAGAGAATTGGAGGACAGGAAGAAAATCCAGCACCTTCTTGCCCTGGTGGGTCCTGATGTAGGAGAGATCACTTACTTCCACAGGGAGCCCCCTCATAAGGTACAGCTGCTTACTTCATAATAAATATCTTTTCTGCAGTATTTTTAACACAAGCCAGAAAGAGGCCTTTGGATGTAGCTATATTTTTTATGCACCAAAAAGGTTTGACGGAGAGCTTTATAATTACTCATCAAATATTTATAGTGCTATCCCTTGCTTTCATGTTGGAAAAATATATGTATACTGTTCCACATTGGATTCAGTCTTATGACTCTATTTCAGGTCACCATAGCACAGAGAAATGCTGACTCCAGATCAGAAGAAAATCTGAATCTCAGGCCGACAAAGTTAAGATCTACAGCTACAAGAAAAGGTTTGAAAGCAAACATACAGCCAACATTTTTTCAGTGATGTACTTATTATGTCAGTGATGTCCTTTTTTAATTAAGGGGCCGCATACAAGAAAATATCCAGATGACAGGGCCACTTTAATAAAGATTACCTCAAATGTACTGTATTCAAGTTGGTAAAACCACTTCATTGGGTTAAGATATGCATAATTATTGTATGTGTTCAAAGAAAAGAAGGACTACATCTCATATTTTTATTTACAGCTTAACAAGACAAATTAAGCCGGTAAATGCTGAGGACCTTTGAGTGGCCAATCGGATTTCATATTTTTTTGCAAAAGTAATGTACACTTAGTATTAGATGTGCTAAAATATTGGCAGATCAGATGTCATCTAAATTCATTATTGCATCCCTACTTAAAATGTCTTTTATTTTGTCACTGAACAGAGCAGTCTATGTTATGTTATGTCTATGTCTATGTTTTCTCATGTTTTGTGGGGGTTGTAAATAGTCTATGAGCACATGTAGTTTATTAAAGCAATACTTTAAAGTCTCTTTTGCATGAGATGTGACCTTTTGAAAATAGAATGAGACTTATATCCCCTTGGGACTGTTTTTTAACTTGTCAGTAAAAAATAAATTATCCCCTGTGGCTAGCCAACAGGCCATAGTTTAGACACTCATGCATCACACATCAGATTGTTGTCTTAAAAGGCCTTAAATATTATCAATACATATGAGTTCTCTTATATGGTTTGAAATTTTAACAGCAACCCTGCTGGAGGGTTTAAATAAATGTGTTTTAGATATAAAACAGTATGTAATCTTAGGTTTTGTTTAGAAATGTTCAGACTGGTCTTATATTGAGATTATTTTTAAGTGAACTTTCTGGAATCGGTGAAAAGTATGTGCTTTGGCCTGTGTTTATTTAGCGTTATCAAGAACAGTGTAAATATATTTTAAAAAAGCATACTTTACTGTATAGTCTTTTTTTTCACCTTACCAGCAGAGAGCAGCAGAAAAACAAAGTCAACAGATGGTGTTAATGGTGAAAGCCTGGAACAATATAAGAGTGATAACCAGACGTTATCGCTACAGGTGAGTGTAGAATCTTTCCTCTAACACTGTCCTTTTAATGCAAAATTAGATAACCTACACAGCTACCTTCAGTGTTAATGCTCCCTATTTGTATATCAAACCTTCATATTTTGTCGCAGTTTTTGAGATGAGTGCATTAGGTTTTTATTTTTTATTGTCCCATGTTTTCAGGTGGAGGCTCTTCAGGCTCAGATGGAGGAACAAACCCGGCTAGCAAAAGAGCAGGTTGAGTCTCTGCTGGAGGATCGACGGATTAAAACAGAGGAAGCCCAAGCACAACAGCAGAGAGACCGAGAAAGAGTCACTGCTCTAAGTGAAAAGTGGGTCTGACTTTTGAGATGTTGCTCCTTACATCAAGTGATTGTGTTATTGCTTTTTAGAATCATGCTAAACACCTTAAGAGGTAATTTCCATAAATATACATTAGTGAGGTCCCAATAGTAACCCTCCCCTTTAAACATATGTCCCCTCAGGCTACAGAGAACCCAGAACCTTTTGCATGAGAGCACCAAAGATTTCCTACAGCTAAAGTTTGAAGCACGAGCTCACGAGAAAACCTGGATGGTGGAAAAAGACAAACTGCTGAGAGAGCTTGACTCATGCCACAACCGTCTGAGGAAGGGAGGGTCTACTGCCAGTGCAGAGCATGGAAGAGCATCACAACCCTTCAGCAGCACGGCTATGCTCCTGAGCCGGCCTCAGCAAGAGTCACAGCAGCAACACCGAGAACAGATAAATGTAACATATTTTTTGTTCAGCAAGAAAATAAAAGAGAAAGTCTTGAAACATCAAAGCAAATTTTCCTTGCCTTATGTATCCGCTCATAATGAATCTCTTTGATTAGGCATTGCAGGAGGACCTCAAGCAAGCCCACCGCCTGGCCGATATGTTCAGGGAGCAGTGTATCAATCTGGAGACAGAACTGTCTCAAATCAGAGAGGAAGGGGATGTCGGCAGGGAAATTTTTAAGGTACAAAGAAAAAAAAAGATTCTTTAGTCTCTGATATCTGCACACAAACCCCTGATTGATTTTTCCTTTGTTATCTGGACACCAGGGTGGACTCTGCCTTTTGCCCAATGTCAGCTAGGACAGGTTTCAGCCCCTGCTACCCCAAAAGGGAAAATGGTTTGTTACATGGGTGGATGTATTTACTTCTCTTAATTTTTCTTTGTGCAGGAGCGTTCAGACAAAATGGCCAAACGTCTTCAACTGATGACTCAGCGGTATGAAGCACTGGAAAAGAGAAGGGCCATGGAGGTGGAGGGCTTCAAGACGGACCTGAAGCACCTTAGGCAGAAATTCAAGAACGTTGAAAAACAGTTGCTAAAAGTAAGAAGACTGACTTATCTCATGATTTCCGTCTTTAAGTTCAGTTTTTTATTGTGATAAAGTTAAACTGTAATTTCAAGTCAAACAATCAAGTTTGAGCTCTTTTGAGTTTTTTTTTCTGAATTTAGGTTCAGTCAAGGCAAATATACAATTTGTTTCACAACTGGTGGCCCAATACGTCTGAAATTAATGAGATTTGAACCGTTTTATTTTCTGTGTGTCTCCTGTGCTCTAGGTCACTCTGAATGTCGGGCCCAACCAGGATTTAGCCATTCTGCACGAGGTGCATCAGACCAACACCAGAACAAAGAAAGTTCAGGATGAGCTGATGGCACTGAAAGCAAAAATCTATGGATTGGAAAATCAGCTGAGATTTAGCTGAGAAATGGACATTTATGTGATGCTTTGTACTTTCATGTAGAAAATTTCTGAAATTTAGTGTCTGATTCAAAAATGTCTGTGCTACTGTGTATATTGCTGGTCCATGAAGATACTGTTCAATTTATTTTGTTCTGACAACAAATAAAGATGATTTACTGCAAGGATTTTAAATCAGTACACATCTGTGTTGATTCACTGTATGAATTACAGAAACAGTGGTATTTTACATAGCCTTCGGAGTTAAAGGAACACGCCAGCATTTTTGTTTTCGTGTCTTGCCTCACTCCTGAGTCCATGACAAGCAGGTAGACGCCAATCTTTCTGTGTATAATGGATATGTGAATCAGTCCATAGTGGTGTCACATTAATTTAGCAAATGATGCAAACTGAACACTAAAATCAAGATAATAGGAGTGTAAGGCTCTTTTCACATTCAATATTTTACAGCCTGCACACTTTTTAATACAGTAAATCCTGGATGCCTCCTTTGTGAGTCTAGTTGAAGAACAGTGATATGCTATATAGGTTTAACATTTAAGAAAGAAGCTGATGCTTGTCATGGTGCACAGGCTTCTCATCTAATTCACCATGATTGTGGGTATGTGTCAAAAATGAACAAGGTCATTTTGTTTGTAAAGGGAGGCATTTAAAACAGTGCAAATGGATGAAAATAAAATCTGTGTAACTTGTTCTTTTCATTTTAAATAGATAATGACAAACCAAAAGGTGGGAAAGTGAATGGTTATTTTATTTGTTTTTGAATCTGAATGAAACAATAAAAATGCATTTTTTTTATTTTGATTTTAAGACTTAAGACAGTGGGATGGCCACAAGATTTTTTTTAAGATTAAAAACAAATCAAAAGAAAAAAAAAACATTTATTTTGGATTGTCAATTAAAAATGGAAAGAAATAAACATCCACGGAGTTGGGTTGCTTTTCCCTTTCGAATCTTTAATCTGACCCTAAAATCGAGTTTATGAAAAACTAAGGATTTTTTGTTTGTTTCAGATACAAAAACAAACACCCAAATAACCTTTTTTATTTGGGATAGTCAAATAACATGGAAAGAGCAAAGATTCACGGAACAAAGATAAACAAAAAAAATAGAGTTTAATTTTTCGTGGTTAAATTTAATGCTAACCTTTATCTATGCAAAATACCTCTTTAAACGACGTGTGACGTAATATTGTACCCGGAAGTTCTAGCCTCCGTTTGCAGCTGTGCGCATGCTCAGCAGTTGTCGCTACAGATAACAGTCGTGCTGTGTGGAGTATGGTAGTTAAACCAACAGCATGAGGAGATAATGCAGGGCCGGGTATTGACTCTGTGATTGAGAAACCATGACCCATTTCTTTACTATGTGGGACTGCTCTGTTGGCAGTTACTGTTAGTACGGCTGAAGCTAGCTCAGGTCTGTTTTGCATTGTGGGCCGTTTGTCGCCAGTAAGTGCCTGGAGAAATGCAGACAATAAGGTCATTAAAAACAGGCTGGCAGCTGCTGAGGTCAAGCTGCGAGGGAGCTGCAAAACAAGTAAACATCTCACAGGGAGTCCCGCGAAGTTACTGTCAAGTGAGTAACTGATATTTTCATGTTTGAATTGAAATATAGTAAATTTCACTGAAGACCGTGGGAAATGCATCAATTATGTATGTAAACATCTAGCTGTTAAGACTGGTATCCTACTCATATTTCATATCTTTTATTTTAACTTGAGATAGCAGCAGGATAGAAAGTCCTCTAGAGCATGCTGGAGCTTTTTTTAGCACACAGAGATTTTGTACCATTGTGGATACACCACACAATTACGATTACTTTTATACTCAATTTACTCATCAGTCAGTTATCTGCTGCAGTAAGATTGTGCTGTGTCACTGGGGATAAAAAAAATCTCAGCTGGTTCACTGTACTTAAAGTGAGGAGATTATGTCAAGCCTGTAAAAAGCCTTTAAGTTAATGAACAGTACCCTGTATTCATGCTGCTCGTACCACCTTTCTCTCTGACCCAGCGACCTCCTCAGGGCCCCAGCTCCTTTGGGCTGCTCTTTGACATCGATGGGGTTCTGGTACGAGGCAGGACACCAATCCCTGCAGCCAAGCAGTGCTTCAGGCACCTAGTGGACCGCAATGGAAAATACAGGATCCCCGTGGTGTTTGTCACTAATGCTGGAAACTGCATGAGGCAAACCAAAGCTGAGCATCTGTCACACCTGCTAGATGTGGAGGTAAAATAGTGTCACCTCTTAGATTCTTTTTAAAGTCATCAGATTGCCATTATTGTCTAGATGGAATCAAACTCACCTCTCTGCTGTGGTTTTGCCCACAGGTGTCTCCAGACCAGGTCATGCTTTCCCACAGTCCTTTGCGAATGTTTACCCAGTTCCACCAAATGCGTGTGCTTGTGTCGGGACAGGGTCCTGTGGAGGAGGTAGCTTACAAGTATCCTACTGAGAAAATGAGATATGCTATTACTTCATCACCTCTAGATGTTTATTTTAAATGTGTGCACTTTTGTGTTTATTTAGTAAATTTTATTCATATGCAACACTGCCATTAATGTCCAATCTATGAACTCTTTGTTGCTTTGATGACTGATGGTCTTCTACAAAGTATCTGCTTATTATATTACTTGGATGGAATAGCTGGAGATCAATATGTAGACAATCGAAGCCTTGGGTTTTATTCTTAAACATTTTAGTACACACAAGTTTTCACAAGATCTGAAGACCAGGGCCACATCCGAAGTTGCTGAATTGTTTGAAGTTTTTGGAAAGTGTGGATGTTTTTAGTTTTTTTAGTTTAGTTTTGTGTTTTGTTTTTTTTTAAACAAAAACTTTGATTTTACTTAATCACCCAATCTTCAGCTTGGGCTTTCAGGACGTTGTAACAATGGACATGCTTAGAGAAGCATATCCTCTTCTGGATGTTGTAGATCACAACAGACGACCCAAAGACAGCGTGAGTAGCTTAAATGTCAAACTTCATGAGTCTATGCACAGTTACAGATTGGGGAGACATTTTACCATTTATTATGCCTTACAGATTCCTCCCACCAAAGGCTTACCACCAATAGATGGTATGTTTGTACTCCTCAACACTTGTAAGGCTAAAACATTTTAAGTTCAGGTATGACGGCCTTTTTTCATTTTTCCTTTCCTCTCTGTGTGTCTCTCTACAGCTGTCATTTTATTTGGTGAGCCAATCAGATGGGAGACCAACCTCCAGCTAATTGTTGACGTGCTCCTAACTAACGGGAATCCTGACAATAGCTGGAGTTCAGTGCAGTACCCTCACATCCCTGTCCTGGCATGTAACATGGACCTGTTGTGGATGGCAGAGGCCAAGAACCCCCGGTACAGTGTGATTAAGAAAAACACACAGAGCTGTACTTAAATCAGGATCAGAATCAGAAGTACTTTATTAATCCCCAAGGGGAAATTTGGTTGTTTCAGTTGCTCTTATATACAGTATAGCAGTAGGAAACATCAAATAAAGAAATTAAAACAGGTAAGAGTGTAAAATTAAAATAAACTTAAATGAAAAATGGAAAAGAAAATAATTAAGTCAGCAGGTTGCAACAAGAAGAATCTTTAAGCATGATCAACTTCCTTATGAAGGAAAAATAAGTAAAGTAAGTAGAGGTGAGTCCATAAATAAGGTCAAGGAATTTACACTATTAACATTAACTATATTTACAATATGAATATAAATATGACAGCACTGTTCGTCCAAAAAGCAAGTTTGACAGTAAGGTACAGCTTGACAATAAGGATATTGCACTGGGTATTGAAGTTTCAGTAGTTTGTTTAACATCATCCAACCCCATGTTTTTGTCACTTAGGTTTGGTCATGGTATGTTCCTGGTGTGCTTGGAGAGTCTGTACAAGAAGGTGACAGGTTATGACCTGAAGTATGAGGCTCTGATTGGTAAACCAAGCGTGGTGACTTATAACTACGCTGAGCTGCTGGTCAGACAGCAGGCTGAGGCCCTGGGCTGGACCACACCTGTGAAGAGGCTGTATGCTATAGGGTAAGTGAAACAATTGTTACACCTTAAATGGTCAATGGACTTGAGCTTATTGAGCTTATCTAGTCACTCTAACCACTCAGAGCACAGGCTCCATCTACCCATTCACGCTCACATATGCTCACAGATCACTCGAAGTTTCTGTGTATCTTTGTTATGGAAAACACAACAGGGTTATAATGAGGGGTCTTGCAGGACATGCAGGAAGTGAAAAAAAAAGATCTAGATAGATTAAAATAAAGCTGGCACAATGGAAACCAGTCATTGTGCCAAACATTGAATTGCAAAATGGTTAACTCTATGCAGATATAGTATTGTTTTATTCATATTTTGGTGTCTTAAAACAGATTTGATTTAAAATGCACTGCAACCCTGCTTAATATAAAAGGTTTATGTTTATCTACGTGTTTGCCTTTTCCTTTATAGATACCTCATAGCAATGGTTATTTCATGTTACTGTATAAAAAAATCTGATTTAATAGACCATTAAAATGCATGGAAATAACTTGCAGTTTAAAGAGTTGCTAAAAAGCACAGTTATAGACATGGCAATACAAGAACCAAAACAAAGATAAACCTGGCACTCATTTCAATATGAGTACTTGTTAAAAACTTTAATAATGGGCCTGCATTGTTTTGAAATGAAGACTCAAATAAAAGACTATGATGATGTGATTTTTATATCCGTCAAAGTGAAATTATAACTTTTAAAATTTAGTCTAATTCTTGTAAGCCCAAAATCTTCACCTATCTCATATTTTCTCGTGATGTAAGCACCTTATCACATCTCTAGTCAGTACTTTTGCTCAGCCATTATGTTGGTGCATCACATTAACAACAGCTCTTCATGATTTCTTGCTCTTTTTTTTTTTTTTTTTTTGGCAGGGATAACCCCATGGCCGACATTTACGGCGCCAACCTCTACAACCACTACCTCCAGACTTCTCATCACTCTAAAGCTCGGATGCAGGCTAAAGGTGTGGAAGTGGAAACAGTTACCCCTAAAATGACATCAGCTGAGCTAGGCGGAGCATCAGCTGTGTATGGGGCTGCGGAGGGTCTCCCTGAGGGATGCAGCTCCATCTTGGTGTGCACAGGGGTGTACAGCAGAGACCAGCAAGAGCTCCCCACAGATCCAACGCACACTGTCACCGAGCAGCGCATCTTCCATGGCCACAGGGACTTTCGCTTTGACCCCACCCTAACTCAGCCATCCTTTGTGGTGCAGGATGTGAAGGAGGCAGTGGAGCTAGTGTTTGCTCAGGAGGGCTGGCCTCTGGAGTAGAACAAGTCTAGATTCACCTTACAGCAGTCCAGAACAGAGCTCTAACAGCTCTTAAATAATATAAGCAGCACGAGTGTTCCTCATGATAAACAAGGGAGATGTAGCTGTTACTGTTGTTAGTTTTAGTGAGATTTTATAAAGTGCCATAGAGAAGAAACGAAATGCAGCTTTAACACTTACCTTTAAAAAAAATTATAAACTTTTAAGTCTATCGTGCATCTTATTGTGTCACAGACTGTTGCAGGTATTTTTTCCACTTTTTCCATTTTTAATGCAGTCAGACATGTTGAAATGCTGAGCTGCATGTATTTCTTCTGCACTCAGAGTTATGCATCATATCTCTAAGTTCACCAATAAGTGTCTAAACAAAGTTCAAAAGTAATTACTTCTAAATTAAGCTAAATTCCAGGTATACCTCCTTATTCTGACCCTGCAGCAGGTCATGACCTGGCCAGCTCTACTGTTTGTTTGACAACTACACAACATCTTATTTCAGCTTGTTTTGTGTTAAGCTAAGTTGGCTTTGTCACCACTTCTGCTGATGAGATTTAGTCACCTTGTTTCAGTTAAAGGGATAGTGTAGTATTTTTAGTAGGGTTGTGTGAGATTCATTTTAGTTGTAAATACACCAGCTCCTTATTTGGTTTTGACAAGATCTCAGAGTAATTTAGTACATTTAAGGTTAGAAAAAGCAGAAAAAGGCACTGTGATAGAACACTGCATAGGACACATTAAAAAGACTTCACATTTCCACAGACTGTCTCCTTTGTTTAAGTAATTTGGCATGACTCAACGCCTATATGGAGTAAAGTTGTACCAAAACAAGGGGACTTACTAGCAGATAAAGTTGTAGTTGTGTCAAATATAGAACAACTATTCTGAAAAAGTGTATTAATTTCGTTTTTACCTAAAATGTAGTAGATTACTTTGAGCTTTTGGCCCTCCAGCCAAGCTTCTGTGACACTTCTCCCCTTACAGGGATAGAG
This sequence comes from Cetoscarus ocellatus, assembly GCA_037902135.1. Taxonomy (NCBI): domain Eukaryota; kingdom Metazoa; phylum Chordata; class Actinopteri; order Labriformes; family Labridae; genus Cetoscarus; species Cetoscarus ocellatus. Next base: position 743,955 of record JBAMNC010000264.1, read on the forward strand.
CCATCACTAGTCCTTTCCACAGAGTGGAGGCAAAATGTCACAGGGCCTTAACATTACCACTCAGAATTGCAGCATGAATGGGCCTTTTGTGGCTGTTTAAATATTTCTATATTACTATTAAAATTGCACCTCATGCAACCCCACTTCAAAATACCAAACAATCCTTATAAGTGCCATATCAACTTAAGATTTTGCTTCAGTCCACATTAGAGGTATTTAAGTATTATTTTTGAAGTTGCGCAAGTCAATACATTTCATCAGAAATGAAACGGGTGCTGTTTTTATGGACACAGGGTTTTAGCTATCATTTTTATGATCAATGTGAATGCCTGTTTTGAACGGTTTCTGTAGGGTAGTACAGTATTATAAAAAAAAAAACATCTATTTGTGACTGTGAGGTTTATCAATGTCTGAACTGTAGGTGACTTAAAACAGGTTTACACTGTGGATCTTGATAATGCACTGCAAAAGCCATACTGTACACAAGAACATTAAAAAGGATGACAGACAAAAAGTTGCTTGTAAAGTGAAAAAGTGTGTGTTTATATGCTGTCAGGACTATCACAAAATATTTTTGATAAGCCACTTGTAATAAAAACCTGTAAATGAGTCTAACTTTATGAATATTTAAGTTAATATTTTACAAAACCTATTTTCTCACAAAATGCCACAAACAGTACTAATATTATATGACCTGAAACACGCCAGAGTGGTGAACATCTATCCTTGAACACAGGAAGTTGTTGCACAAACTTCAGTCACTTTTGTCTTAAACATGTCCTCCCTTCAGTCCACTCAGCACTCACACTTTCTGTCTGTAGACATGGTGTCATTGACTGGGCGGGAACTGTTACTCAGCATGAATTGAGGTGAATCTTGAGAAAACTCGTCTGTGATAGCCATGCTGCTGCGGGCCAGCAACTCTCGAGCCATGAGGATAAACGCTGCCTCGACATTCTGCGCCTCTTTGGCTGATGTTTCCAAAGCTGCCAGCACGCTGTTGTTTTCTGCCAGTGTGCAAGCTTCCTCAAACAACACCTGCCTCTGAGTGTGGAGGTCTGATTTATTACCTGTAGGTATGAAACAGAAAAACTGAAGATGAGAAAACTACTCTGTGAACAACATGCTAGCTGATAATTCTGAATGAAGCAGCCTGTAAGTGACAGGTGAACAACAACAAACCATTTATTGAATCATTGCATTTTGTCAAAAGGCCCTTAAAATTATGAAAATAATCTTTATATTAATCAAACTGCAGTACAACAATCAATGTGTCTTGTTTTTTAATTCTTAAGTGAAAATCCCCCAACATTCAGTTTACTGTCATACATGACAAAGAAAAAATGTAGTGGACAGATATGATTGTGTGAAAACGCACTTTTGCATGCACATATTAACACAACTAAGCAATGTATGACACTCTAGACCAGCGGTTCTCAAATGGTGTGGCAGGGCACACTGGTGGTCCTTAAAGCAAGTCCAGGGGTGCCTTAGGAATTTGTACTATCATGAGGTATTAATACAACTAAACAACAACCAGTGAATAAGTTTTAGATTTACCAGATGCAAATGTTAGATTAATTTGTCAATGAATATTTCTTTGGTAACATAGTTTGTCAAATTTCATTAGGTATTTGTGGAAAAAATGTCATTTGTACAAGACCAATGAGATACTATAACACATTAAAGAGGCCCCTTTGGATGTATTTGAATAAGGTGTGCCTTGAGGTTTTAACTTGGTTTAAGTGTGACTTGGGCATGTATCGTCAGAAAACTACTGCTTTAGAGACACAAGGCACTCAGGTCCACGTTAATATTTGTCATTTATAGGCACACATTGTGCATGTAGATTTAATTTCAGAGCTGGGTTGTCTTAGGTCAAAATGAGGCCTTGATTAGACGTTTACATAAAACTTAAAACTATCACCCTAGAACTCAAAAAGAGTTTGTATTTTCCTGCAGTGCTTGTAAATGTGGAGGGGGCATCTCTTGTAGATATACTGTTGTTCAGCCTCTCTCAATACTACTCTCTTTTCATTCCTTAGTTTAAATCCTTTGCCTTCTACCTCCTCATAGATGTCTCTACTGAATTACAAATTCAATGGTCCCTTCGGGGAGAGTAACTCCACAAAAAAGCTTTTCCTGGGAGATGAGGCAAAAAACAGGCATTTAGGACCTCAATTCACCAAAGCAGCTTCTTGTATTTAACATGTTCCTGCACTGCTATACAGAAATGAAATCAATGAGATTTTAATGCTTCTCGATTGTTCTGTCGTTGTCCAGTTTATTCCTGAATGTTCCATGTCCTGCAACATCATTTTCTTTGGTTTCAATGTTGTTAGAAGGGGCTTGGGGAGCAGAAGAATATGACACCTTTTACCAAACTCTCAGTTCAGTATCCCTATGCCTCTTTAAAGAAAATGCCCCTTAAAACGCTCTGTTTTTACTTTCTGTGGTCTATAATGTAATAGCTATACAGCCTCCAACTTCATGTCCACAGGCAGGCACCAAGACAGTTTTCAAAGTCCGCTCTACAGCCTGGAACCCCTCCTCCCCACATCTGACATCATTTGGGCAGCCAGTCAGTCCAGAGCTCATTATCATAGCCTCCTGTAGCCTCCCCGCCCCCTCAGATTTGAGCAATTTCAAAGGGGAGGGAAAAAGAGCTGCATCTGAATCCACACAGAGACAAAATGTTTCCTTTTTAAATTAAACTTAAATCAAATCCTTGATTACTAGACACCCAAGACACAATGTACATGGTTTAACACACCAGGACACGGCACATTTAAACAATACAGTTGCACAAAAACACAAACAAGAAGACAGGTCATCACCAGTTACGGGCTTATCCTCTGTGTGTTTGTTGTCCAAGTAATTAATCTAGCTGCTGTTATTTGCTAACTGCACATTTTCCCTCTGTCAGCTGTTAATCAAATGATTTCTTTTCAAACAAAGTACTTGCATACTGATAATGCTTCTTTTTAGGCTGTACTCCTGACTTTCTCTGTGGGTGTCATCATTTTAAATTTCACTGCATACTTAAAAAAAATGTAAAGAATGAAGTCCTTGCTTTGAAGAAAAACTGCAATTTTATCAGGACAGTTTCTGGAACAATAGAAAACCAAATGAATTTATAAAGCACATAATAAAGGAAGAGTAAATTAACACTGACTGTCTTTACATACAATCAACTAGCTGTCATTTATGGAAAAAAGAGAGGACACAAGTTACATTTTAGGGGTATAAAAATTAAAAATACAACTTAGGGCTTGAGCCACTGTGGTTATGCAAGTCTTTCATTTCAGTCTGATGACTCACGTTTGCATTTCTTTAAAGCGTTTATTGCAGCAACAGTTCAAAGTTTAATTTGTTGTCTCTGACCTCATCACTCCTTGCATATTTATCTTCAGTGTAGGCTTAAGGTGTGGTGAGGCAGTATTTTAACCCTTGCAGCACCAGGCCATTTTTTACAATTTTCAGTTCACCTGGATTTTTTTTTAATGTAACAATACATTATTATGTTACTACATCTGAATGCAGTTCTGTCGAGCCTTGGCTATTAGGAGAGGAAGAACAGTCTGAAAAGAAACTAAAAGCAAAAACTATTTACATATTTACATTTTGTCCTGAGGACATTTTAGCATCACAAGTGCCACTTGTGAAAGCATTTTTTGTTTCACTCACACTTCCTATTTGATTCCTTATGAAATTCAAACAAGAAAACCATGTTGTCTCTTGTTGACCTTTGGCTGCTGCTGACTGGCCAATAGCCAGACAGGAAACCATTGATTTCTATAAGGGTCAAAATACAGGTCTTATTTTTGCCACACTTAAAAAAAAATGGGATTAAAAAAATCACTAATTATGGATTTAGCACAGTGAATCCACAGTTACAAAATAATTTGACCTGAAGCCCTGCATAGATTAACAAAAGAATGAGCTTTCAAACTCAGTTCTCCCCATGAAGATCCACTGTAAGATTCAAAGATATAAGTAAACAAAGTAAATGTTGTTGTTTGGGAGGGCTGGCAATTCTGTGGAGTTGGGAAAGTTAAACCTCTTGTTCAAGCCTACAGATGAATGCTGGGGTGCCAACAGGTTGAAAGCAAGAGCACAGCACTGAAACAGGGCTGAGCTGACAAATCCAGATCAGAGGCAGTGGTGGGAATCTTGCAGCTCAAATACCCTTTTGTTTCATAGGATGTTTATCAGGTGAGTGATTAATGATGCATGTCTAGTGTGATATCAGTCCAGCTCAAACTGTCTGCCTGAGTTAGCTTGCAGAGGTCAACCCATTAGCTATGCCTAAAAACATGTTCATCTCTGAGTCTGACCAAAAACTGACGAACATGGAATCTCTCAAAATTCTTTTACATTAAGAGCTTACCGATGAGGATCAGCACAACACCTTCAACTCCATACTGCTCCACCTCCCTGATCCAGTGAGGGACAGACTCAAAAGTGGAGCGTCGTGTGATGTCATAGGCCACCATGGCCCCATGGGCACTGCGGTAGTAGCTCTGGGTGATGGTGCGAAAACGCTCCTGCCCAGCTGTGTCCCACACCTGCATCTGCAGTAAAAACAGAAAAAAGCACTTGTAGACTCAAATTGAGAGAGAAGTACATGTCTCTGAAGAGTGGATTGGGTATTGAATCAGGCCTCAACGAATACAGACAGCATATACTCAACACTCCTGTGCCCCCCTTGAGGCTGTGAACCTGAGTTGTGTGTCTGCAACATTAAAATACAACTGAGGTGATGAAAATCATGGTATCATAAACAGACATTTCACTGACCTCTCGTCAAGGTATACTTGCAGCCACCTGAGGACTTACTGTATCATTTTTCCCTGTGTAAATCATATGCACCCAGTGCAGGGTTCATACTCATTACCAAAGACAAATCCAAGCTCTTTCAAGCATTTTCAAGAAGTGTTTTCAAACTTTTCCAGCACCTACCAGCTGGTACATAATTCTTTTAAACATTACAATGCGGTACGTTTATAGTGTGTACCTAAATTTTAACTTGCAAACTACATTTTAAAAAAATGTGTTTCATAGTAACATTAGAAAATCACAAAATATATGAAGTCACAACTAAGTCAATATGAAGCTTTGACCCCAATAAAAACTTGACCTTTTTTACGAACAATTGTTTATGAAAATGTGTCGACCAGCTGCTGACAAATACCTTAAGTTTACATTGTAACTGCCTGAAAGTCTTCCAGAAAGACATTCATTAAAATGCATTATTTCTTACCTATTCTAAAAGTAAAAGTATTTTTCATGATTCTCATTTATTATTATAAAAAACCCTTTATAACCAACTTTCCAACTGATTTTTTCTAACTTTCTTAAAGTTCAGCGATAAAATATTTTTTATTTCATTTTAATAAAAAGACCATTACAATTTCAACCACTCTCAGGCTCTTCATTCAAAGTCAAAGAAGCTTAAAATTTTAAAAACACCACTAAAATTCAAGTATTTTAAAGGGTTTAATCACAGATATGAGACTGGGATAAAGTGAGAAAAATGAAAAGGCATCAGGTAAGCACAAGAATAGTAAAGATAATAGAGTATGATTAATAAAGTGTTAAAAGAAATTACTTGGCATTTCTATAAATATCGATCCAAAAATGTTGTTTTCAGTTATGCAATACACAAAGACAATCACAGCTTAAAAGTAATTTCAATAAAACAAAGTTGTGCATGATTATTTTCTTCCATTATACCTGGAAACGTTTGACCATACACGTAGGAACTTTTTGTTGACATTAGTTAACAAAATATTAAGTGTGTCCCATTAATTTTGGGCCCTCATATATATATATATATATATATATATATATATATATATATATATATATATATATATATATATATATATATATATATATTTTTTTTTTTTTTTTTTTTTTTTTTTTCAAAAATAAACTTAATGAGATTAAAAATCATTTGTAAACAATGTGGCCTTCTCACTGTTACAGCTGAATACTCCAAAGTGACATAAATACATATCCATGCAGTTCAGAGGTCAACAGAGGTCACAAACATACTATTTGTAGCTGCTCTTTATATAATGAAAAAATGGTTTGCCAGAATGTGAGAGGTTTTCACTTCTACAACAAAGACAAATCTCCCACAAGTTTTATATCCATAATAATGAGGATAATAATCAAACAATGTGAAAAATTAAGGCAACATTATGTAAGCATTTGGTTTATTGCACTCTGGTGCCCACCTCAAGTCTCTGAATGCAATCACGAGTGGGTGGAAAAGCTGGCAATGATTTTGTGAGAAGCCAAAATCATGATGTGTGATAGGGAAAAGTATCATCACTGGATTTTGTACAAATCTGACTCTGCTAGCATCTACAACCCATTGTATGCAAACTCTATGTGTAACAGCAGCAGGTGGCAGGAGAGCCCCCTTTGGTCTGACTCCATAGTGTCAGAGTGGTGACGTTGGTGGGAGGGCAGGCAGGCAGGCAGACCCAGGGGGAGGAGTAGCTCAGTGTGGGTGTCTGCCTGGTGTGTATGTGAGATACATTCAGTGACGTGCTCTATTACGTTCCCTCTTCTCCATATCATGCTCTGCATTGACACAAATATCATCTCCTCGCTGAATTAATGTGAATGTCATCAGGAACAATGACAGCAGAGCTTCACTGCGGCACTTTTACATACATGCACTGTAAAAAGAGCTTTAGCCTCATCTTTCACTGCTCCGTGTCTTAGTATCAAACAGTATCTAACAAGGATATGTGGCTTATTTTTGGTGTGTGAATTAGTGCCATACAGCAATATGCACCTCTTCTTTAAGAATCACAACCTATACTCAAGTAACAGTAAGGAGTACTTCATTTAAAGTCTACTTAAAGAACTGATTATTTAAAGTACCGTTTTCTGTTTCATACAAAAAAGGACATCACCTGATGTGGGATGAGTCAACTAGTTATTTAAGTGTGAAAGCATGTATATTTAATATAGTAAAGTCTATACTGTATGGTAGTATACTGACCAATTTAATCTAATATCAACACAGAGTTGCACTTTGTTATGAAATATATGAAACTTGAAATTAAAGATATCAGTTGAAATATATTTTATGCATCCTGAGAATCAGTGTTACATTAAAACAAGGTAATTGACCAGATAAATACAAAATGCCAATATATGTATAAAATGTTAACATTTTGTTTCAGTTGTTTAATTAATTACTCAAAAAGTATAAATACACAAAAAGCTGCTCAGTTACAGTAACCTAAATAAATGCAATTATTTAATTTGCCCCCTGGTATAAGCAGTTACTTACATTTTTAATAATTTGCCTAACAGTCCATCACAATGTGTACACAAATGTGTGCAGGTTATAGCATCATCAACTGGAATCAACAGAACATCAGCAGCTTATTTCTTTTCATCCTCATTGTCAGAACTTTAAAACAGATTGTGTGTGCTAAATTTTGAAGATCTGCCCTCAGAAAGGCATATGAACCTTGTTTTACTGAAAAAAAATATTTGCACATTTCTGTATAGATGCTGCTCTCAGCTAAAATGATAGGTAAGATAGAACGATAGGAAATCTTAGTATATATTGTATATTGGCAAAGAATTTTGCATTAAGTAAGAAACTTACCTTCACTTTCTTTCCATCAATATCCAATGTACGGACAGTAAAGTCAACCCCAATGGTGTTCTGCTGTTTTTCTATAAATATTCCAGACTTAAAGCTCTGGACCACACAGGTCTTTCCAACATCTGAGTCCCCAACCAGGATGATTTTAAAGAGAAAGTCAAAAGAGTCTTCATTCTCCAGCCCTGTAGACTTCATGGTGAAGAAAAAAAAAAAAAAACAACGCAGGTAAAAAATCTATACCAAGACTTCTGTTTGCGTCTTTGTAACAATATGGGTTTTCCCCAGCTTGTGTCAATAACTACTCAAGACTATTTACACAAACAACTGCTACATCAGGTCAGGAAAAACAGTCTGATCTCAAGGGTAAACGCACCCAAAAAAGCTTCAAAAAACACAAAAATTATGATCAATCTTGATATTAAATCTAGTTTGCATTCCAAACGGTTTCTTCTTTTACTTTAAACCATATTTAAGTTCTCAGAAACCAAAGGAACTACTCCAACAAAAATATCCCATGGCAGAGGGCGTTCTTTCCTTTTTCTTGGTCAAAAGTTGTATTTCTTTATCCACATCTTGTTTCCAAGTCCATGCAGCACTCTAAGCCACACTGTTAGTGTCTTTAACAAAACTCTGCCCTTTAGACTGTCATTCTTCCCACCCTCTACACCCGTTCCACCCTCACTTACAGACATGCCTCCTACCTGTCTGCGGAGGTGTGATCTCCAGCTGCCAGCCCACCTACACCACTGCATCTTGGGATACAGACTGTATGATTGGACCAAAGCACAATACCTGGAAGAAGAGAACACAACCCAGTGACCTGCACCATCAAAAGTTGTATTCATTTGACAGATTTTAGACTCACTGAGGTGTAGAAGGTTTTATTGCTATCTGGTTAAAACTTACCACATCACTTTATGGGAGATTTACTGAGAGCCAAAGTGCTGGGGGCTGATTTTGAACACAACCAACTGTTTTTACAAGGAGGTTTGGCTCACGAGGCTACGTGTGCAAATACCCCTGAACACACAGCTTGAATTGCACCTGCAATATAACAGCTCTTGACAGAGGGTAAACACCGAAAGCCTTCGTCTTAAAAGTTGTTCTTTGGACCTCTGAAAGGTTTTGTTTTTTCCCCTTCAAAAGCCCCCTGCACTACAAGCCCCCTCACTGTCCACTGTCAACCAACACATTCCTCAGCAGTCAACAACGGAGAGGGTGAAGCAACAAAAAGTAAAGAACAAAAGACAGCAGACTGTTGGAAAGTATATAAAGACAGGTTGATTAAATTAAAATCATATTACCTCAGGCTGCATGCATCAATATCAGAGAGAGATGTGAACACAGAGTAAGCACACTGCTCTGAATCTGAATCTCTCGCCCTCTCTCCACCCCCTCACTTGTTTCTGTCGTCATCTCAGCCCACAGAAGAACAAGGCACAGCTGGACACAGAACAATGTGTGAGTGTGAGGGGCACTTGACCAAGCTGGGTCTATCTTTGGCTGTGACCACCAGCCACCTTCTTTCTTTGGTGTGGTTGTGTTAGGTTGATGCCTCATTAAACACAATACTGGGGCTTTTGTTGACCACATAGACAGACAAGGAGAGGAGTGGTTAAGAGCTTCAATTTATCCTGACTGCAAAATGTATTGAAGGACACAAGGACAAAAACAACTTACCAGGCTTTTAAATGTACAGCCGTGACAGCACTTGTGTTTGAAATTAAACAAAAAATACTTGAACATATTTCATTTTTACAACTTAATACATTAAGGAGAAGAAACCTATAGAGTGTGTGCTGCTCCATTCGCATTCAAACAAAATGTAACAGAACGAAATATTTTTATATTAACTATAAACAGAACAGAGAGACTTATGCCATTCAGAAGAGTCAGTCATCTTGGGAGCAGATGTCTCCTGGATGACTGTGACTTGTAATGTCATTTCATCAAAGCTGTGACCTAGCAGCCGTACTACAGTCACAGGCATCAATCTGCTGTGTCATCTTCTCTGCTGCAACTGTGAACCACTCACAGAGTTACTCTGTCTCAGAGGAGGGCAGAGCCTTTCTTGACATTTTCTTTGTTTAAAGTCTTTCTTGTCCACTGTTTTATTTAGAGATGTTTCCAGAGGAGGAATGTGAATAGGTTTCCACGGGATCGGATTGTAGAAGCCGGGCGAAGGGAGAAATTTTTCATAGGGACCTTAAAGAAATAAAATAGAGACAATTACCACTGGAAAAGGGCACAAGCGAGGTATGTCAAGGTCAGAATACAAAATCTTTTCATTCTTTCGATGGTCACTGTGTCAGCTGAAGAGATGATGGAGCCATAACAATGCACACTGACTCTGGCTATGTCCTAATATATTTTTAAAGACAGCTTTTTTGTGCATTCTGGCCTTCTGTCCACAGGGTTAGGTCACTGGTAATGCATTTGTTGGAAAACTCGAGCCAAACTGAATTTTTTTAAAAGCTATGTTTTGGGTGTCTCCATGTAAACAGGGAAAAACAGCGTTTATGGCCCAAAATGTCGAACTCTGCGCCGACCTCTCCCGGTGATGATGTCACACTATACAACATTATCACGTCTGTTTACATGTATTGCAGCAGACCTTGCTAAACTACTGTTGTTCAAAGTGATGAAGACTGGACTATTTACATGCCAACATATAATATTTTTCATTCCGTCGCACTCGATGCTGCTTTAAAAACAGTCCAATGATATCAACACTGCCACCGTTTAGGACGAGTTCCTTTGCATCATTATTAACTTTATTTTAATTTTTGTCTTTTAACAAGTATATTTTTATGTATTTCCCATTATTTAATATTGAAAATGATAATGTCAAAAGCATATATGGTCAAAAAAAGTGTATGTGGTGTGTGTTTTAAAATCAGAGAGGAATGATGTTTCATAATTGTGATCTCAATATCTTCTAAAATGATCGTGACTATGATTTTTGTCATAATCGAGCGGCCCTGCCTTGTTGAATGGTGAGCTATGGCCACTTGTGTCTGTGATTGCGAGTCTTGAAGCCAACAAGACCCACCCATGAAAATGTCTTAAATCAAATTGAAAAAAATATATATATTTACTCAATACGGCTGCCATCACCACTTGTCCTGGCCATAAGTTTAACAGTAACACCAGTCTGACTTGTGGTTGGAATAGATATGAAAATAAAACTTTTTGCAAAGAAATTGCTAAATAAAAATTAGCATATCAGAGACATTATGGTTTTATTTTTTTTATTTGTCCTTCCAGATGTTAAACTGAACAATATGTTAGCTTGAGCTAAATGCTAATAGTTATTCCCCAAGGTGCAGAGGTGGTTATGCTATTTCTCTTTGACATTCTATTTCCAACAATCTGTCACTTGAGTCCCTTGAAAACACAGCATAAAGCAAAAATTTCATCCTTCTGCTTTGCTGTTTGATTTTTTACATCTGTGGTTGTCATGCATACAGCGCGCTCTGTGCTCTTATGGGTGAGAGTCTCTGATTTGAGAAAACAAGTCAAAGGTTGCACGACACAAATAAAACATGCTAGATTTCCAGTTGGGAAGTCATGAGGTGTCTGCGATGGGATTTTGATGGTCATTTAAAGAAAAATAAATTATCTTTAAATTAAAGCAAAACAAAATATCATAATATTTGGAAACTGTAAATTAAATAATGAATACGGGTATGAAACGAGTGTGTAAATATAAAAAGAGTGCATGAAAATTTATCTCTTGAAGTAATTATTATTGACAAAATTTGCTGGAAAACTCACATTAAACATTCTCAGCTAAATTATAAAAAAGTACTTCTGTCCTAACAAGAGCAATGCATATGCTGGATCAACAATCATTTTTTTGTTCTTTATAGTTCACTGGATGTACCCTTACTAAACTATTGCGCAGAGTATAGGGGAAACATATAACAGCTCAAAACAACCACTCTGTGTACTGCAAAAAAGAGCAATATGAACAGTTTATAATGTTATTCTTCGAGAACATTACAACCCATTATTTTTAAGATCTAAAACTTTAAAATTCTCTGACCATGTAGAATTCAAAACTGCACAAATAATGCACAAAGTAAGAAATAATAGGCTACCCGGATATATTCAGAGAATCTTTTGTGATAGGGACAGAGGTTATGATTAAAAGGGAAAATTACATTTTGAGAATCAAAGTGTCCGTACAACAAAGAAATGCTTCTGTATCACCATATCTGGAATAAAAACTGTGGATCAAATCAAGCATGGAGATAAAACATATTTCCAACTTCACTGAGTTTAAAGAGGGATATAATAAATGATTCTCATGAAGAATAATGATCAATATAATTGACTTTGTATGTTTTAAATATGTGTATGGGGATCATAATATAAATAATGAAGTAATTACAAAGTAGTTGTAAACACATCTTAGTATATTTGAGTTAAACACTCCACTGTGTTTCCATTCTGTTTAAGAAAAACTGCTGCTAATACTAGACAATCCTGTGGTTCCAATGTAAAGAGTTTTTGTTAAAAAATTATGCAAAAATTCTTGGGTAGATTAAATAAGATTATACTTCCTCCTGTTCCTTTTGGCACATATAAACAAAATGCCTAAGTGCTGCAGATGTGAGATCTGTGTTTTACTTTCTTTTGTTTATTGCAATTAATCGATTTGTTATGGTATACAACTAAAGGTTAAGAGATTTTCACAGCTGATTGGTCCCAATACCTTGTGATTGTTGGGTAGTGCTTAAATCGTGCAGTCTGACCTTAGCATTAACACCATAATTTAGTTGTATGAACCCTGAGCCCACTTGACCCTTTGCTGCTATCTGACTTGTCCAGCAGCCCACCAATCATTGAGCCCACACCCATAGCAACCTTTGCTTGGCTTCAACTGTTAAGATAAACTTTTGACAAAAGTTCAAATCCACTTAGTACATAGCAGGTAATGTTTTATCTTACTTTATTTTACTTTTTAGAGTATTTTTTACTTCAGCATGAAGAAACGATGAGTGGCTTAAGACACAGACAAGTCATCTAATTTATAAGTGTGGCAAGGAATTATTTTTACCAAAAACAGAAGACAAGTTATGAAAAAAAGTCTTCTCTGAATTTGGCTAAACACATCTTGATTATCTCTTTTTTGGGGGGAAAAGGCACATTGTTGCAGGGTTATGTTAGCTTACATTACTTGCAACAGACATTTGTAATGATTAAATGGATTTAACATGGTTTAAGAAAGACTGTGTTAATTTCATAGACCCAACTGTATCTTTGTCTTCATTCTTTGCTGTGGCAACATTTAAAACAAATCAAATCAACTGGACATGTTAGTCAAACCCGTTTTTTTTTTTTTTTTTTTTTTTTTTTACTGTTGTTTAAAATAAGAGGGGACCTGGGGACAGGAATTTCGTCCAGTCTACCAACAGTTACCATGATGAGCTGGGCTTGACAAAGGGTCAGTTCAATCAGTTTTGGTCTTTCTCTTTGATTAAGTGAATACACAAAAACACAAATACATTTACTCAGCATAGACAATACGTCTTGGTTAACACTTCCTAAAAGCTCAAATGCCCTTACCTGATTTAAAGCCAGGTGATTTGGGACTCGCTTTGCTTTTTTCATTTGCTTTCTTTAACCATTCCTGAAAGTTCTCCTCTGCCTTCCTGCGCCGTTCTCTTTCCTGCTCTTCTTTCATGGCAGCTTCCTCCTGCAAAAAAAGTAGAACAATTAATAAGTGTTTATCTTGCTGCACATCAATAAAACATAACAATAAACCAATAACTAAAGAAGCTGAATCATTTTAAATCTCCACATTACTTTTGCCTTCTTCTCCATTTCCTTTTTTCTTTGGTTCTTCTTTTGTAGCCAGTCTTTGTATTTTTGTTCAGCTTTTTCTTCAGTCTCCCTCTGTTTATCCTGCTGCCTCTGGATCTCCTCCTCCTCTTTGCACCGTTTTAAAAGTTGCCCATTTTTCTCCTGGATTGCAAGAAGAAAACAGCAGTAATTTCAGGAATGAAAAATGTTACATCACAATGTATAAAATATTTAGATATAAATTCAATGTACTCCTTTAAAGCAGTATTATACCTGCTCCCTTTTCATCTTTAACCATTCCTGGATTTTCTCTTCGATGACAATCCTTTTCTGTTCCTGCTCCCTCTGCTGCCTCTCTTGATTTTGTTTTAAAAGCTGCTCCTGAATCAAAGTATCCAAAATGCTCAGCTCAGTCCCATACAGTAGACAGGTGTAATCAAAGATTTTAAAGCAAGTATTTCATTCTTTATATGTGAAACGAGGAATTCATAAATAAGCATAACAGAGTAAATTAAGGTTTAGATGTATTTCATTTCAGTTGCATTTTCAGTGGTGTTTCTTGCCTCCTCTGCTTTCTTTTCCAGTTTGAGACGTTCTTCCTTGGCTTTGTTAACCAGCCACATTTCCCATGCACTGAGTGTTGGGGAGCCTGCGGGCCCTGCAGCTCCCTTTAAAATCTGCTCTGAGGGGGTTCTTGGTAATTCCAATCTATCAAAAAAATGACAAATAAATAAGAAAGAAAAAATCATGTAAACAGATAAGTCATATTTGCACTAAGTTTCTGCATCCCCTTTTGAGCAGATTTTTACTTAGTTCACTGTGTCGCATTTGTATGGAGGCCCAAATTTCTACAAATGAAGAGACAAACATATGAAAGCTAAGCAATGATTAAAACAAAATAATTCTTCTAAGGTCATTATATTATCAAACAGAATTAAGGCAAAAAATTTAATATAAGAATTCATAGTTATAAGATTAAGTCAAAAACTGCAGGTACTCAAAAATAATTATGAGAAGAAAGTCAAAATTATGAGATACTTTGTCAAAAATAAGAAAAAAGTTGCAATTATTCCGTAAGGGTCATTATGATGTATAAAAAGTATCTCATCAGCCTAGTTTTTTTAACTTTTTATTTTAAACTTTGTTTTTTTTTTTTAGATTTTTCAAACTTATAATAAGAGATATTTATTTAATAGAAAAGACTTTTCTCCATTTTTAACTTTTTATCTAAAACCAAGCCTGTATGCCTTGTATGCCACGGCTCACTAATTTGGACTTTAATGTTGCATTTTATTTATGTACTTATTTTTGCTGTCTTTATTGCTCACTAATGGGACATGTGTAAATAAATCAGATTTTTTTGGTGATCTTACTCCCAATGCAGATCACGGACTTTTTTCAGGATTTGTTAACACAGCCAGATAAGGCTGATTCCATATTTTCACTAATAACTTAATAAGTTCTCAACAGATTATGTTGTGATGTTTTATGTGGACCCCAGGAAGATTAGCAACCACGACAGTGGAAGCTAATGGGGATCTGAATAAGAATAAAGAATAAAGAATAAAGAATAAAGAATAAAGAATAAAGATGGACGGACGACATTTTCAAGGAAAGTTGGTCATGGCACAAGGAATAAGTGCTCACATTTTAGTGTTGATCCAAATTTGGATGCAGGAATTTTTCAAAGTTTTGTCAACAGCTCTAGATATGGCCATTTTCACGTTTCACCATAACATCGTGTTGTAAATGCATAGGCCGAGGTTTGTGCTCTCACAGCACATCTGGGTATTATTATTGTTGTTATCATTACTATTATTTACTGGTGGACATCGGCTTCCATACATGTACTGAAAAACCTGAGCTTTATCTTTTAACCTCCTACTACTTTTAAGTCCCTCCTCTTTTCTTTACATCTTCTTCTACGTTATATTTTATCCTTGCTATTATTATTATTATTTTATTATCATTCCTGATATCTTTTTATATTTGCTGTCCTGTTTTCTGCTTTCAACCCCTTTTGTTGTCTTTTCTTTTTCCTAAGGATTTTATGTTTTTAGCTTTTATTTTGGTCCTCATGGTCTCATTTTATCTTGCATGGTTCTTGTATTATCTGGGTTCTTCTGACATATGAAAAGGGCCGTCGATTCAGAGGCCTGGAGTCACTTGACACCAGAAGCGCCAGTTGCTCTCCTCTTAGCTTTTCTTGCCTTTTGGGTCTTTCTGTAAGAGTGTCTTGATTTAAACTGAGAATTTTGTTTTTATTTCCTTATGTTGAAGCTCTTGTGCTTTGTTGTCTGTACGTTCTTGATTGGTTGTCAAAGCACTTTGTAAACCTCTGGGTTTTTTTAGTGCTATACAAATAATGTTATTATTTATTATTACTTTACCTGACTGGTGAAACGCTGAGTCTGGAGTCGGTGTCCTGCTTTGGTGAGGTCTGCAGTGCAGGGCTCTGCTCTTGCTCTTCTTCACTGTCAAAGCTGTCATGGTAGATTGGAGAGAGCAGCGAAAACGTGTCTTCTTCATCAGACAGGACGTCGTCCTGTAACCCTTTGGATCTGACGTAGTCTTGAACTGGGTTAGCTTTGACAGGGGTCGAGCTGAAGCCCTTTGAGGCTGAGGCAGGACAGTTCGGCATCTTCCCTCCAGACATTACTAGCCGATGCCTCAACCAAAACAAACACATGGTAATGTTTACAAAAGGTTGTACTTTTATAGGGACGTTTGCGACTTTATCCATCAAACACGGAGACACAAATACCTGACTATAGTTTAAAACACGTGTAAAAGTTTGTTTATGTTGAGCTAAATTGGGCGGACCAAAGCTAACAGTTAGCATTGTTAGCTCGGTTAGCATTTATAAAGTAACGTGCTAAAAAGGTTTCATGTTGATAAACAATGCTGTTTAACTGAGCAGCGTGTACGCGCAGAGTCCCTCTCTTACTCATCGAATCCTTCTACAATTCAAAATATCTTACCTTTGACTGTTTATTTGAAGAAAAATCTGACCTCAGTGGTTTTCCCTCAGATCAACGCTCAAATCGGTTTCTCAAACTTTTCTCCCTGTGGGCAGACCACGCCCCCACGCTGGACACGACGCTGTTTCTGTAACCATGACGATCCACGACCCCTCACCACACGTTTGCTTGTTTAGTTTAGTTTCAGAGCTCCTCTCAGTGTGAACGGAGGTGAATATTTAAAAAAAAATTAATGTACTTTGAATCCGAATACTCTCAATCAGCATCCATACAGTTCGGAAGTTGTTATTCCCATTAGGCAAACTTACACTTTTACTAGGCCAAAGCTCAATCCGTGGATATTGAAATATCTCCGTAGTTCTATGTAATATATTATACACATTAAGCTAGGCATTATGAAAATGCATTTGTAAAACACAGGAATATGTCCGAAGAATCATTTCTTTCCGTGTCCGTTCTTTCCTTATCTATAGCCTAGCACCAGAAAAGTCAACACCAGATATTTGCTATTAGGCTTTATCACAAATCTGTCAAACTGTTAATTTAGATCAGTTTGTCTGCAGTTGACGACGTGGCCCCATTTATCAGAAACAACATGGCAGACTGTATATATATATATATATATATATATATATATATATATATGTATATATATATGTATATATATATGTATATATATATATATATATTTTTTTTTTAACAAGACCCTCGTTGAACTCAGTTCAACAGAGGTCTTATTTTTTTGCTTTTAGCTCTAAAAGAAACACTATTCAACGTAAATATTGAAGGACAACAGTTTTGTGTCCAACCTTTTTAAGTTACATAGTTTCATATCCATATGACAAGTCATATGCAAGAAAAAAACGATAGTTAAAATAATTATGACATTACAAAAATAATTTATTAATTGAAAGCTGGTGAAAGGTGCTGAACTCATGCAAGATTTCAGTTTTTTCTTATTTACAGTTTTCCATTGACCCTTTCTAAACAGTATCGCAACCCAAGTTTTCCAAGAATCCGGGTGAAGGCTTCAGAGTTGCTGTTTATGATACTGACGGGCTGTGATATATATGGAGAGAGTTTCAAAATAGTAAATAAACTCATCAATAATGCATCTGATGCTTCAATTAATATTGACCTTGTTGGTGTTTTAAATTTCCTTCTGGATCAATAAGGTATCGGTCTATCTATAAATCTGTTTGTTTGTCCGTCTGTCTCTCTATCATGTTGACTAGAGACCCAAGTATCTTTGATTATGAGTAACTCTTTGCCATGTCTAGCCATTATTGAAAAATGTAATGTAGGTTTTTTTAAGCATTTTACCTGAAACCGATTCAACAGCAAAAAGCTCTGATAATGAAAAGAACGTGGGTAACTCACAATTGTCATAGGCTATAAGGGCTCTCGGTGAAAAAAGTGTGGTCACTCTGCTTTGAATGGTCCAGATACCAGAAAGGTCTTTAAATCAATAATTAAATTATTAATTTTTCTGTTATTTTACCCGAGGAGCGTTTTCTTCATTGTTTGAATCTTATTTCAGTCTTTAAACACATAACATGGTTTTAATAATTATGAAGGTTCTATTCAAAGTGTATATCGTCATATTTATTACTTTGCTTTATAGATGCTTGATTTGAAAAATTGTGCCGAGCTGAATTGGGGTAGGGCCCATTCTGATGTCTTTTTATGGGGTTCAAAATTTTTGGCAACGCCCCTGATTACAACATTAATTTAAGAGGACCTCAAATGATGACCAGGATTTTTTACAGGCACCTGCATGAACAGCACAAGCCCTTCGGAATGGGTCCTTCGAGCGTCTCCGTTGCATAGAAACGACATCCGTGGGGGATATCATGCTCGGTGTAGAAACTGAAACAACATGGACGTAGAAAAGAAAAGAAACATCTGATGACATTTTCTGTCTAAAAAGGCAGTATGTTTACAAAAGACGGCAGTTGACGTTTTACTCGATCACATGACGCACAAACACCGTCAGGAGTTAAAGCGGTGAGCGGTGTTAGCTGACTGTTAGCTAGCAGACGTGTCATCTTTCAGTGCTCAGGTTTGCCGCGAGGGTAAACTTTATATAGAGGACTTTTTAAAGGCAAAGTCAATATATAGTTCGAAAACACTTTTCTCAAATTACCTGGTCCTCTTTCATTAAAACGAGGAGCCACAAAGTGAAACGAATGACAACAAGAGGAGTCACACGATGTGACCATCCGCTAACGAACTACAAGCTAGTTTATGCTTCCTTTAGCCGACGGATGACAGCTTATTACTCTTTTCCTTGAGGTCTCAGTGAGAGCTTATTCTTCAGGGATTTTCTTGTCGAGTGTAGTAAAAAGTTAGATAAGAGGAGATGGCTGCTGACGCCAGCAGCATCCCTGAGCTGGACCAAGAGAAGTACGATGCAGACGAGCAGGTGAAGATCATCTGCCTGGGAGACAGTGCAGTGGGGAAGTCCAAGTGAGTGTTTTCATTAAAACCTGTGATATAAGCCACGACAGCACTGGAAACGGCGATCTTTTTGTTGGGTTGTTTTTTTTGCAAGATTGACTGTACTTCGATGTGCCGCAGGCTTCTTCTGAATCCACATTCAATCAGGTCGTTTTTGTCTCTAGTTTTCTATGGGCAGCTGATTTGTAGTGTGAGTTTAATCTTACTGCATCAAATTGTGTTAACCGCAAAAAACATTGCACGTTTCCTAACATGTTGTCTTATCAGATTGGATACATTCAGCCTCTTTCAACAAGTACACTTAATAAACTCCCTGCGTAAATGTCAATATAAAAATTGATTATGCAACCTTCCTGTGATGGGAAGTTGTTTTGATTTTATTGATTTCTGTTGATTTTCACAGTAGTTTCTTGCCATGTATGACATAGCTGAACTGCCCCTCTTTCTCTCTTGCAGGTTGATGGAGCGGTTTCTCCTGGATAATTAGTATCCTCCCACAAAGCAAGGAAAAATGGCTTAACTACGAACTTAATACTCCTTTTTGTAGTACATACCTAAATCGACATTGTATTTATTACTAAGATTGGTGAGACAGTCTCTGTCCCTTTGTAATGATACATATTACACTAGGCTTAAGATAAGAAAAAAGAATTAAGTTGCATCTATAGAGCCATTAAAGAAAAGTCACATTGATGCAGTATGACTGTATCAGTTCCATTGGCTTTAATACAAGACCGTAATTCACAATAACGTCTATCACAGCAACACTCCAAACTTCAGCAGAATTCCAAAGATTTTCTTTAAGCTGACATACAAAGGCTGAATTCACATTGAAATATGCTATATATAATTAGTATATTCTAGGGCTGGGAAATTAATTGAAAAATAATCAGACTGACATTTAGACCCTCTAATCGAAGTAATTTTACTCATGTCGATTATTTTGATTATTTTTCCTGTGTAAGTCACGTGACCACACCCCCTCCAGTCTGCGTTCACTTTCGCCAAGAGCGAAGGACACGCTGCTAACATGGAGGAGACAAGTGCCAATCTATCAATCAAAATGCTGTCTCTGTTGTTTGGGCTCATTTTGGATTCTGTGCAGAGGACATCGAGCAGAAAGAAGTTAAGTGTAAATACTGCAGGAAGACAATTTTGACGACCATCGGTAACACCGCCAATTTGTTCCAGCATAGCATATAATAAAAGCTCATTAATCAGAATCAAGGTAAGAGCTTCAATTAATCATGATACTGAGATTAGGTAATATCGCCCAGCCCTAGTATATTCTGTTCTATATATACATGTATGTATTTATGTGTGTGTGAATTGGGAAGGGGTGTCTGATTTGTTTTTTGTCTTTTTACTTTTTAAAACACTTTAAAATAGGTCATATGTAGACTCTTGTTAAAATTCATGAACTTTAATATTGTAGTGACCTGAATCTGACTTGTAAAGATGGAATTTCTGTGTGACTTTAACTTTTCAAACTGCTGTGAAAACATCCACCAATGTCCCGTTTTTCACCAAAGAAACAGCTACAATTCACTTTGACCTGTACTGTGAGGAAAGCCTCAGATTTGTATTAGAAAGTGTGCATATTATAAATTAGAATTTTAATGCATAATACCAATAAAAAATAGGATAACAATATATTAGACACATCCTTATTTTAACATTAAAATTACACATTTTTGCAATCTTTTTTCTATGGTAAAATGTCAAAATGTAATTATCTACATATTTGTCTTACTTGTGAAAATCAATAAAAGACATCCATAATTGAATTAACGATATCTGCTTCTAAATCACGACTTTAAAATGAATTTCTTAAAAGTAGATGGTTGCCTTATGGCTTTCTTACTCACAATTTTAACTAATAGAAATGAAACACTTTTTTCAAATGTGTATGTTTGCATTATTGTGAGCAGAATTTGTCCTCTGAGGTTTTCATTCTTAACATGTACTTCAGCCGGCCCCTGCAGCTGTCAACCTATGCGTTAACTCTGTACAAACACACGGCTACTGTAGGAAACAAAACAGTGCTTGTTGGTTTGTATTGTGTTTGGTTACTTTTTCATTTTTCTGAGTGATCATTTAACTTCATTTATTAAGCATAAACTATGAGGATGGTTTTTATTTTTGACAGATTTCTGGGACACGGCTGGTCAGGAGCGGTTTCAGAGCATGCATCCATCATACTACCACAAAGCACATGCATGCATCATGGTAAGACTTATCATTTGTTCATCCCACCAGAAGCATTAAAGCAACCCGCAACTGTAAAGATGTTTGTAAAAGTCAAGAAAATATTACATTTAAACTGATTTAATAAACTAAAGATTCCATATTTTTCCTCATGATATTTTTGCTACATGTGTTAGGATTACGTTTGTGTGTCTTGGTTAAATAACTTTGTTAAAGATTTTCTCAGGTTAAGAGTAAAACGAGGCTTATTTCACCTCTCTAAGGACAACAATTTTTTATTAGTGTAGGCGTACACAAGCTTAATTTGTGATTTTTTATTAAATGGCAGTAGAATAACTACACCTTCTGTCTTGCAGGTTTTTGATGTTCAAAGGAAGATCACATACAAGAATCTGACCACCTGGTATCAGGAGCTGAGAGAGTACAGACCAGAGATACCATGTTGTGTGGTTGCAAACAAAATTGATGGTTCGTGTGGGAGAAAATTAAGTACTCATGGTTGATTTTCTGAAGAAATTGCTTTTTATCCATTGTTTAGGAAACCAAAAACGCTGCCTTATCTCCCAATATAAATATGTTCTTTTTACTCCTGCAGCTGATATGAAGGCGACACAGAGGAGTTTTAACTTTGGGAAGAAGCAAGGACTTCCTTTTTATTTTGTATCAGCAGCTGATGGAACTAATGTAGTTAAGGTCTGTTTGCTTCTATTAATTTATTTACTTTAAATTTTCAGCACTTTATTTTATTTTTTTATTTTCTTGTATGTTAGAAAATCCCAAGCAGTTTTATTGTTAATGTATCATTATTTCAAGGTATTCATGCCTAACTTGAAGTTAAGATGTAATCAACTGTCTGTAGTTTCACAAATTGTCCAGATCACTTAAATTGCTTCTTTGCTGAGATTTTGGCTCTGTCCTTACAGATGTTTAGAGAGATGATCAAGAAAGCAGTGGAATACAAACAAAATCCGAGTGACTTCATGGATGAAGTGATGCAAGAGCTAGAGGTATTGTCTAATAACCTTAACTAAAGAAAATTGCTGCATAGAATATGATATGTTATACAGCCATTGTCAGCAATAGCAAAGGACAGAGGAATATGTCTTTGGGTTGGCTGTCTGTATGTCCATACATCCATCTGAGTTATTCATACAAATTGAACATCAGAAGAATGCTTTAGGTGATGTGATTCAGACTTTGGAAGTCATACTGAAGGTGTACAGCAGGGCTTATCAGTCCAATTTTTATGGGGTCCGGTTAAAAAAAAGGTGCAGAACATTAGTTAGTTGTGATATAATTCAATTCATAATAGACATTGTTCTCATTAGAGTAAAAAGTTTGAATTAAAACTTGTCAGACAAAAGGACCTTAAGTCTTAATGTTAGAGGACATCTTGTCAAAATAGTCTTGGCTAAAGTTGAAACCTGAAAAGCTCTTTTCTGTCTCTGTCCCTCACACACGTCCTCTTATTTGGTGAGAGAGCTTCAGACCACTTTGTCACGGCTTTCAGTCTGAGCTTAATGTGCAGCCTTTTTGCATGTAAAAATCCATATATCAGCTGGTGATAAGGCCTCTATAAGAGAACACTGCTTGCATGTTGTTGGTCGGTAAATGACTGTGACACTAGTCTGGTGGATCAATCATTTTCGGCTCCAAGTGTGTTGATTTTTTCCATCCCAAAGTTAGAATTCAGTTGAAACATCTGTGATAAAGGCCATTTTGACTGTTTTTTTTGTTTTTCAATTTAAAGCACCTTGTTCCTGGTTTTCCCTGAACTCCTTAGTTTCTCCTGCATTGTGTGAGTCTTCCATGCATCTCCTCTTTTATGAACCCACTGTCTTCACTTTTACTGCTTCATATATTTTGTTGGCAGAGTACTGTGATCGGTGATGACTGAACAAATATATTAGTATGTGACCTTCCTGGCAGCTAATATAAGCAGCAATATTTAGAAGATGTGCTGCTTGTATTAACAATGGCGACTGGAATTAACCTGGGTCTGGATTTTGACTGGGGGCTGCTATTCGCCCAGTCTAGGGTCAAGGTCATGCAGCCTCATGTTCATCCTCTGCTTTTTAATGGGACATTTTAAGAGTGCCTTGAGGGACTCTCTTCAAATTTTGTCTGAAGGATCAACTGATAAGATATTCCAGGCCAAAGGTCATGGACACTGACATTGGCATCATTTTGTAAACACTAGAGCCCCTTTCATGCTATCGTTTTAAGCCGTAACATTTATGACCCTGTGACATTTCATCTCCACTGTGAATGTCGTGGAGGTGGAATCCGGAATATGCTCATATTCCGGATTTTAAAAACCCAAAAGTCACCCCTGGGTTACTCCTTTTCTAACCCGAATATTTGGTCATGTATACGACGATCAGGATATCCTCATCGAAAGGGACATTAAGTTGTGTTCTGCGCATGTTCTTTTCACAAGGAATCTTGGTCTTTTGAGTACAGGAAGTACTTGTTGTAACATGGCACAGCTCCAGCTCGATTTCCTAATTCTTCACGTTCTCGTCTTCCATTAATGAAGAAACTGACAAAGAATAGTGTCAAGAACTGGTGGTGGGTCAGTACCATACCAAAGCGCAAATGAAGCCGACTGTTAACTGCTCCGGGTCGTTCATTATCCGCTGTGCTGCTGCTGTTGTTCTCGTTGCTATCGCATACAGGAAGAAGAAGCGGAAATGATGCGCATTGCATCATGACGTTCTCCGTGCGTGATGACGTTCTCCGTGCATCGCTGTTTTTGTCCGGGATACTATGTATAGATGAATAACCCTGTTTGCTCACGCATGTAAACTGGGTTATTCCCAATGTTTCAGAATATTGATCTTAACCCGAATATTGACTGCATATAAACATAGCCACAGTCTTTGGGGAATAGTAGAGCTGTGTGTGTGTCTGTCTCTTAGCTTTTGTGTGTATGTGGAGCATGTGTTGTGTTAACCTTTCTCCTGTGCCTCAAAAGCTGTATCAGGCCGTGAATTGACACAAATATCTCATCCTTACAAAATAGATGGGAATGTCTAAAGATGTCATTTTGACAGAGCTGTGAAAAGGGCTTAAACCTCAAGAATGTGTCAGGAGAGTTTCTTTAAACCTTGTACAAATGTCTGCTCTGTCTCTAGGATTGAACAAACAGGCCTTGAAGGTGAAGTTTAATAAGTGTCACAGTTATCCATTGTTAACAAACGCGATGTACCAAAATGAATTTGGTACATTGAATGAAGTTTGTCAGTCATAAGTCGAGGGCCTTTGGGACTGACAACACAAATAATTCTAGCTCCTCCTCTTGATACACCAATGTACTTTTCTTTACTTTTATGACACTTGTTTCCTTATGAAGGCATAAAAGCTCCAGGCAGGAGTTGTAGTTATTACTTGTGCAGATCTCATTATAATACAATAAAAAAAGAAAATGTTTGGGGGACAGTTTGCTGGTTGAATATATTTTGACATTAATTAAAAAGTCGGTGAAGCAAGCAGTAGGTTTTTGAGGGTCTGAGCAACATTTTTTACTCCTCACATTATCTTTGTTTCATAAGATCCAGCTCGAGAAGACATTTAGTCCATTTTCCCCACCATGGAAGAGAAAACATGCTGGTTTGTCAGTCTACTGTATCTCCTCATCATGTAATTGAATGCTGGTTGAATCTCTGCTAAAGCAAAATAAAGTTGGATTACAAATACATTCCGTCTCCTAAAAAACTTCACAATAAAATCCTTCTGTTCTTTATCTGTTAGAGGGCTTTTAAGATGAAAAAGTGTAACAGAACACAGGACATTTACAGCAGCAGCAAATTACTACAACAGTCTGAACTCACTGGGGTCGCTTACCTGCAGACAGCTCTTAAATCATTAGCTATTTGAAAGATCTAAAGCGCATGTATGACTCAATATTGGTCTCAGCATTTTTGACTGAAAACATGTTTGTACTGAAGTAATTTGTTATCTTCTCTTGTAGAACTTTGACCTGGAGAAGAAGGAAGAAAACTTGGACGCAGAAGAGGATGGGTTGAAATCAGAAAGTCCTGATTTGGAGTGAAAAATGTTTACAGATTATGTAAAACCAACTTATCATCTCAGTGATCATTTATTTTCCTCCAGGTTTCATGCTGTGAATACATTGAATATTTGTCAAAATGTCAAATCATCAGAGATTCTTTGTAAACATTTCTTTTGTCTAAGTCGTCAATGGCAGATATTTTCAGGGACTTCTAAATCACTGCCCTTCGCCCCTCTTGTGACAATGACAGCTGTGAAACGATACACTTCTGTTATTCACCAGGTTTTATTTGTTTTAGCAGCAGTGTTTGTACTTTGTCCATCGGTATTTTATGTAATACTGGTAGGAAACCCATTGAGACTGAATGTATATGTGTTTTGTGTCATGTTGTATGAATGTGAATCTTTGAAATGTTTCGGCACAGAAAACATGAGTTCATATAATGTACATGCTGCTCTTCTTTGTGTTTTTATCGAACACCATTTTTTGGCCGCATGTGTTGCATTCATTCATGATGGCACTCTGATGTCAGCATTGTTTTAATGAAATGTTAATGTATCTTAGAACCAAACAGTTTTTTGTATCTGTCTGACATGCTGCAATTATGTAGTGAAGTCAAAATCTCAGTAAACTTTAGGATTTGGCTGTTAAGCATGTTTTAGCAAAAATCAGCTTTAATGACGACCATTATGACCTTTTGATCAAGAACTTCAAACCCCTAGTATCCCATTATCTATTTTCTACAGCCCATTTGAGCTTTATGTTATATAGACACTGTATATATTTTCTATTTATCTGACTGTTTCCTGTGTTATTTGCTCAAATAAATCCCACTGGACTGTATTGTCATATTGTCATAGATTAATTAAAGTGATCAAGTGTCAAATTTCTTATTGTAGAACTGAATTTATTAATGTGAAAGATATTATAGTGACAAATGTCAGGGTCCATGTCAAAACTGTTTTCTCAAACTTGCATTTAGACAAATATTTTATAGCTAAGTGGTTCCCAACCTTTGGTCCTCTGAGCCCCCAGAGTTGTATCTAAGTGGAGATGAGCCCCACTGGCATCTCCAAAACATGTGATTAATTGCTGTGCAAAATAAACATCAATTTGGGTTTGTTGATACAATCAAGATAAAATGGGCCTACACACACATTCATGTGCAAATACCTTAAAAGGAAATATGCAGAAAGTCTGTTGTCTAAGCCGTATTTTTGAACACAAACAGCCGCTTTTTCTTTTAGTCTGACTTTACCCAGGTAACTTCCTCACGCCCCTCTACTATTTTATCCACGTAAAGTCCATGCAAACCCAAGTGTGAACACAGCAGCTAATTATCAGGGTATTTCACTGGGGTGGTGGGCCTGACTGTCCTGTGCTACTGGAATGAAACCTGGAAAGGGGGACGTGACAGGACAGAAAAAAACAACCACTGCTGTGGTAGATGTTTATTTGATATGAAGGGAATAACACTTACTCAGATGTGTGTCTGAACGTTTGAAAGAGTTGCATAAAGAAGTTTCTGTTTAAATTCTCCATCAGTCACGAGGAAAACACCTTGTTACTGACCTGTGGAAATAAAATAGTGGCACCATCTGCTGGAAAATAGTGAAAATTACAAATCTGGAGCCTGGACTACAAATGAAAAACAATGTATTGGACATCACATGTTTTCATGCTGCAGGGGTCATGTTTTTGTCAAATTGCATGTCACATGGATCACTGATGAAAATGATCCACGTGACAGTGAAAAAAGAAAGAAACCGATAACTGTCAGCCACTTTATAACTTACTCACTGATGTGTTTCAGCTTTTTTAACTTTGTGTACAATCCACAAATATTTTATCTCATCTTTCAGGGCAATGAATGTCTTAGTCAGCCTCAAATTATTGTGATTCACCATTACAGTTGATCTGTTATTCAACAGGAAAATCTGTGTGCAGCTGCTCTCCATGGTGTTTCTCTGTTCAGTGCTGGCCCAGGCTGTGCACGAACAATAAGTTTGCTCCTTACAGTAAAAACAGGCCGTCGTTTTTGTGTCTGCAGTGACCCTGCTGAAGTTAGCCTGGCCTCGCACCCTGTCTCACACACTCTTAGCATGATCAATCTAATTACCAGCAGCAGCTCCAGCAGGAGCTTGCCCACTGCAGAGCTGCTCTCACATAGAGGTGAGGCATTTTCTGACTGTTTGTAATTACCTTGAGTCTTTAATCTTTCCTTGTCCTGCTCAATGTTTTTATAGTCAAACCCCTGTTGAGGCAACACCATCAGACTTTTAACTTTTTGTTCAATGTGCTTTAAATCACTCAAGTTATAATAAAGAGCTGCTGAAGTAATGAAAATAAAGAAAAACAGAAGTGAATTAAAAAAACATAAATCCAGACAAAGAAACCGGAAAATGCAGTTTCTGAGGGAATAGTGCTGCGAATACTTTGTCCTGGAGAGGCATGAAATATTTCCACATGTTCTAGGTTACTGGTGAATATTTTGCCTGTATTTCTCTTGCTGGTTTTCTTCGACCAGCATTAAGGAAGCCCTCAACAGACCTATGGTGGCCATCCACTGACAAAAGTGTCCTTTCTGTCTAAGTCATTATATGGCAAGCCAGAACACGATCACAGGTTGATTTTTAGAGATGGTCCATTAAAGGAAAGTCAGTTGGATAATTTTTGTTGATTTTACCACAGGCATAGAAAAATAATTCAGAGAGAGAAGGAGAACACAAAGACAGGGAGAGTGAAAGAGAAAGTGCATAAAGAGAGACAGAGAGATGACACTGATGATCAAGACTTAGTGTTTCCCTTACACATAGAATAAGAGACAAAATCTGTATTTGAAGCACATCATTTGCTATTTCGCTGTGTTTTGATATCTGATAAACTAAGAGTAATACTGCGTTAACATCTCGAGTCTGTTTTGGGGGGAGGAGGCTATCCCTTTTTTAGGTCACAGAAATAAATTTTATCATTTTATTTGAAGATTGAGAAATAATCAGATTTAAAAAGGGTTAGAAACAGAAACCCATAAACAGATGGCCAAGTCACAGCAAAAGTTCACTCAAAGCCTTCAGCATTTAATGATCAGCAGATCACTATTGGCTCACTGCTAAGTATCTGATTCATGCGCCCTGTTCACTCAATGTTTTATCAGAGACAGCGACAGTCATTTAACAGTCTGCTGTTTGATATATTCTCTGATCAACTAGGACACATGAGAACAGATAATAAAATCAAGTTTGTCTTTCTGTGTGTGAAGGCAAATTGCATGCAATTTTTTTTCTCTGCTGCAGGGCAGCAACCTCTCTGCAGGGGTGGACAGAAAGAATGGGTCAACCTTTCATTGATTAAAAATAAAATAAAAGTGGCCCACATAATTATTTAATAAGGGTCCACAATGTTAACTGCTGTAAGTAGTTTCAGATGTTCAATTATTACCCTGGACTGAGTAAAATCATGAAGCTAATTGACCTGGAGCAGCAATTAACTCTGAAAGGGGGGTAACGTAGTTTCAAACAAGGCAGCATTTCATCATATTAATGTCAAGTTTTGCAAATGACTAAATTAATAAAAAGTAGAAGCTGGACCTTAATGCAGAAACTAACAAAATATATTTATTTAAACCAAAAATCAGGGCAGCTAAGACAGGAAGGAAAACAAGAAATGACATACAGAGGACACACACTACAAAATAAAACAGGAAACATCAGGGACTAAATACAGGAATCACACAGAAACACACTAGAGTTAAACAGAAGCATGACAAAACTAAGAATCATTACTAAAATATAAAAAAGGCATACTCATGACAATTAAAGACAAAAGTAAGTTAGCACCGGATAGATACCTGTAACAGAGAGGGGTAAGTTGTTTGTCATGTCTGCATTATAATTCCCTTTCCATAAGAAACATTTTGATAAGTCAAATGTGTGCTGATCGGATAGGAAACTTTAAAATTTTCATTCTTGATCTGCAAAAATAAAAGCTGGCTCAGGTGACACACCTGAAACTTTGACCTCCTAACTGGAACTAAAAGAAACTACCAGATTAAGCCACCAGCACCCCATTTCTCCTCTGATAGGTTACTTCTATACACGAGACATCTGGACTTCTCCTTCCCACCCTCTTCACTGCTTAAAATCACAGAAATTTACTGGATAATAAGTTCTGGTGATAATACAGTAGTGACACAAGTGACCATTGTGAGCACTAGACAGCATTGTACTGTTATTTCACAATAAAACAGTGGGGTTTTACAGTCAAGCATGTTTAGATTCCAAGTACAGTGAGATTTCAGTAAAGTGTTTTAAGTTCACAGTAAGTTGTTGTGAATCCACAGTACTCTGTAGTCATTTTCCACTGCAATACTGTGATTTTACAACACTTTAATCTAACTTTACAGTAATGCCATTTCTGGGTCACAGTAAAAATGATCGTAAAGTGTTGTAAAATCAGACTATTATACAGTAAAAAGCTTTCAAAAACAGTGGATTCACAACAATTTACTGTGATTATACAACACTGTAATTTTATAGTATTCATGTGTCAGGGTTGCTTTAACAACAGCCTATTTCGATTTTCAATTATATCACCGTGAATAACCACAATTATTAACCAGTAAGTAACTGTGAAATTACAGTGATATTTTTAACAGTGTTTACAGCGCCAGTAGCAGCCTGAAGATGCCCCCACACAAACAAACACACACACACACACACTCACACACAGTAAACTGTGAGTGTGATGTTCTACCAGTGTTTCATCTGCAGTTAAAGCCCAGTGGCTCAGAGGGACAAGCCCAGTGCAGAGTAACAATGCCAAGTGGATGCAGAGTAACTGACATTGTAAATATTAGATTTTTACTCTTTTCATGATTATTATTGATTATATTTCTATAAAACCTATCACCACATTCATATAGACACGAGGACCCCCCTGAAAACGAGATGTTGCATCTCAAGGGCTAACTTCTAAGAAATTCATATTCAGCAGAGACAAATTTGGCGCAGACAGGTCTGTGATTGGCCCATGAATCTATTACTAGCTTTAGTTCTTACTTCAGTCCACTTGTCTCTGCTCACCTCCCGTCCTTCGCCCACACACCCAACACAGCATAGTGTGGATGGCTGTTCATCATGAGACTGGGATCCACATTCAAGATTTCCTACTGCTAAACAGAGGTTTTTTTCTTGCTGCCATGGTGGAGGGATTCATGATTGGCTATATGGATTCATGTTGGGTATTGGATGTCTGTATTTGTATATATATGTATACCGGTATGTGTATTTTATATGCATATGTGTCCATAAAATGAAGAGTTTGTCTTCAGCCTGCTCTATTGTATAGTGTCTTGAGATAACACTTGTTATGAATTGGTGCTATACAAATAAAGATTGATTGATTGATTGATTGATTGACAACATGACCAATCACCACAAAGTTGATCAGTCAACCAAATCAGAGCAGACTAGGCCACACTGGGAGGGGAGCCTTAACGTGGCGGGAGCTCCAAAAGAGAGACAATACAAGTGGGCCAGGGGTATTCAGCATGTGAAAACAAGGAGGTTCTTTGATCATTACTGATTGTGAACATACTCTGGCAGTCAAAAAAATTGAATAAAAGTACATAAGTAAAGGCAAAATATGAGCTCTTTCCAACAGAGTGTCTTAATGAGGATTCAAACTGGAATTTATAGGCATGTCAAAATCTAGTATCTGTGTATAATATCTGATATCTGTGATTTCTAGGCAAGAAACTTTAGAAATGTGTTCTGGGGACATTTAGGACCAGTGTGAAGTTGTTGAAATGGGTAGAATAAGGGACCTTAAAGTTTTCTTCTAAAAGAGCACTCATCCAGTATGTTAAGGACAGTGCTGGAGTGAATGGACAGTGTTACTTTGCACCAATTATTTGTGTAAGACCCAAATGCCTCAGAGTCTTTATCTTGTTGGTAATAACAGAAACATTTCTGAGATGCCCTCTAAATTACCGCCATCAGTCACTCCTGCTGCTGGATACAGTTTTGCGTGATGTGTCAGATCTGGGTGAGGCCACCACAGTTCTGAGTAAAGTCATGGTTCAGGAGGGCGACTAGCCGGCAGCACGTGCAGGACCCAAGTAGGTGTGTCCATGAGTTCATGTCAGCCGCCTGGCCTCAGACTCACAGCAAGGTGAGAGATTCCAGCTTCAGCCTCTGAGGCTCTTATGCTGATAGAGCAGGAGTGGTTGCTCACTATGGTCCAGTTCTGGTATCAGGTCAGCCACACAGCCAGTAAGCCAGCTCTCTGGTCTGCTGTTATGGTACCTGAGGCCCCTCAGGATCTGCCAGTGGGCAGAGGGAAGCTACGCAGACTGTCCCGGACTACATACCCAGATCAAGGACCCCCACAAAAGTCCCGCAAAAAGCTTCAGGTTATCATCTGTGTCCTGCTTGTGGAGCTGTGTGAGAGGTTCACTTTTTTTGGGATAGTATGCAACATGATTCTCTTCTGCACGGTGAAGCTGGGTTATGATAACTACCTGGCTGCTACAGTCAACCTGTGCTTTATAGGAGCCAGCACCCTGACCCCTGTGCTGGTCGGCTGGTTTGCAGAAACATGTTTGGCAAGGAGTAAGGTGCTCTACTTGTGTGCTTTTCTTCATTTCCTGGGTAAGAACCAATGTTTGGTGATTGTTCAGTGTCTTTTCTGCTTGGACAGTTTGGTGGCTTTTACCTGTCCAAATTACTTTGTAAAGTAAAGAAAAAATATTTACAATGTAAAGTAAACAGGGGTGGACAGTAATGAAGTAGATTTACTTGAGTACTGTACTTAAGTACAATTTTGAGTATCTGTACTTTACTTGGGTTTTATTTTATTTTATTTTTATTTTTTGGAAACTTGTGACTGTTACTCCACTACATTTGAAAGACAATTATTGTACTTTTAACTCCACCTGGGCTACATTTCTATGAAGGATCTCGTTACTCGTTACTTTAAATATAGCTCTGAAGTCAGAGAATGAAATTTCTTTTCTCTTCTAAAATGCGATTTGCGTGTGATTTATTCAAGTGGTGATGCCTTACCTGTACCTCTCGCATGCGTTACTCAGATTGGACAGGTAAGCGTTGAGCTAACGTTACTCAGATAAACGGTAACGGTTCATCTTGGCAGTAATGATGGCTTCGGCAGATACAGATGATGGTTTCACACCAGATCACTCATGGCCATATCTGAGGTCCATGTTTGATATTGTCAAAATGAAGAATGATTTATATCATTTTAAATATTTGTTCTGTTTGTTGCACACAAACTTCATCACCGCCTACAAAAATTCGCCATCCAACCTGAGAAAGCATAGCATGAAAGCATGTATAGGATTCGGAGCATATTTTACAAGCTTGTTTTCTACAGGTCAATTTTCTACAAGCAGGTCAATGCAGTAGGTTGCTTCAATCATTAAGTTCTGTAAATTCATTGTGGCAACACTAAAATAATGTACTGACAGTAAAACAAAAATGTACTCAAATACTTAAGTATTTTCAAAAGCAGGTACTCCAGTACTTTAACTAAAAATTTGATTGAACAACTTTCATTTGTATTAGAGTAACATTTGACCAGAGTATCTATACTTTCACTCAAGTAATGGAGTTAAGAACTTTGTCCACCACTGAAAGTAAATATATCAGCTTTTGTTTGTATGCATGTTCTTTGATTTGTTTGTATTTTCAAACTCTATTAGTGTACATATGGGTGCCACATTTTGGCTTTCCTACAGTACGATAATAAATTCTGCGAAAGTTACCTGTTGACCCCATTCTCTGACACCTTTGCTGCTAACTTGTGGTCTCAAATAAATGGTAAATGGAGTGAGCTTCTTTAGTGCTTTCTAGTCTCTCTGAGTACTCGGAGCAGCTTTAAACCACAGGTCACATCTACCCATTCACAGCCATTCATTCATTCTCACATTCGCTCACTGATGGTTGGAGTTTCTTTGTCAGTTGTCCATGAGTATTGACTAACACGCCCTTTCATGCCCATTTAAACGCCACTGATGCAGCAGTGGGACTAAATTTGGGTTATGTATCTTGCCTAAGGACACATCGGCATGTGACAGCTGTAGCTGGACTCAAACCTGCAACTGTTAGAATACTGTCCAAGCGCACTATCAGACTGTGCCACTGACACCCGATGCTCGCTACCTGCCGCCCAACGTGTCCAGAATTTACATTGATCAGTAACATTGAGCATCCTTTAGAGCAGAGGGAGGTGGGAGCTACGAGTGAGACAGGAACAGGAAGTAACTGCTTGTACTGAGATTAGCATAGATGCTAACAGCATCACCAGCAGTTATATCAGGTCCGAGCCACATTTATTTATTAAACGAAAAACAAACAACAACAGTAAACTCAATAGAGATATTTTTGCTCCACTTCCAACATGTTTTGGCAAGAGTTTGCTCTCCAAAGTGACTTATGTTTTATATTTTAGACCTAACCTAATCTAACATGCTATTTTATAATTTAGAATATTTGCAAGTTACATGGAATGAATAAATGACCAATTACATCAGTAGTAACAGAAAAAAGCAAATTAAAAAAAAATCTTGAATAATGAAATTTTCACTTTTTCAGAGAAAGCATCACTTTGCTACAAAAACTGAAAATACTGGCTTTTGCTAAACTTCTTCTTTCAAGGACTTTTTTTCTTTGTAATATTCTGATCTTCAAATCTACCTCCTACACAATTTGACAAATCAGTTACAATGAATAATTGTTTTGTGTGAGTCGACATTTAACATTAATTGTTAACTGGTTAATCACTCTGTCCCGGATCTCAAGCTGCAGCTACATACAATCACCTTACTCTGTCATATGTTCTAGGCACAGCCATGTTGCCTGTGGTGGCTTTTCCGTTTGAAGATTTCTACATCGACACTCATCACATGACACACCAGCTGGAGCCTCGAGAGCAGCAGATCTTGTTTTACATTGGCCTCCTGGCTGCAGCTCTTGGCATCGGTGGCATCAGGGCCATCCTCTGCCCAATGGGAGCCTACAGTCTGCAGACCTACAACCAGCATCAGCTGTTGTCCTTCTTTAACTGGTGAGATAACGTTGCTGCCCACAGTTATGAATCCTTCATTATCTTTGCCAATTACCAAACTCAAAATAGCTTGACAAAATTGTTACACAAAATATTTTCTTATAATTAAAGCAAATGTTTAATTTGGATCTTTACATTATAGTTATTCCATTGTTGCCCACTTTATATGATGGTGGAGAAGATGGGTCTCAAAAATTAGCAATCATGTTTTTACAGATTTTTAAGGTCTAACATTTTGGTCCTTAAAGGTTGTGCTGCGTCTTGGAGATCTTTAGAGTGATAGAAACTTCAGTACTGTGCACAATTTTAAAAGTGGGTGTAAAAAATGCTGTAAAGGAAGAATGCTGTCACAAATAGAAGTGTCAACATTTTTTTTTATCAAGAAATAAAATGGAAGTGAATGAGCAGATGAGAAATCTAAATGAAACTAGCAGGTAGACTGTTTCAAAAGTCTTGGTGAACAAACCATAGATGTTGTATGGACCCAGCCTGGCTCAAATCCTTCCTTCAGTTAATGCAATACATGCACGCCCTGTGATGTTAAGAAAGGAGCCTTGGGGGGGCCATGCCATCACTTTCAGGTTTCTTCTTATTTACACTGACATTGGATGTATATTTTGGATGGCTGCCCTGCTGCAGAAAAAATTTGAGGCCATCAACACCTCCCTCATAGTACTGCATGCTGAATAAGTCTCTGTTTTTTTTTCTCAGTGAGGACACTATTAATTCAGAACAAATCCCCGACTCAATTTGCTAAAATGCAACTCCTAACTTATGGCCTGACTCCTCCTGACAGGTCACAGGTGTAACCGGGTCCCTCTGGTTTGTGCCAGCTCCGAGCCTCGGCCAACCACTGTTTCTGTGGTCCTCAAATATTGCCCGTTTTCTGTGCTTCTTCAAAAGAGCTTAAACAGCACATCTTGAAACCCCAGTCTGCTGAGAGACTTTGCTGGTTGAATATAAACTATATTGTGTCTTGTCACTGTGCTTAGTCTTGCCATGGTGTATGACCTGTGACATGAAACTGTTGCCTACAACCTCACATTGGTATCAGAGTTTAGCTCTCAGTTTAAGCCTCCTACACAGCTCTTTCTGTTTCAGTTAAATACTGTGTTTCAACCTGCATATGAAAATGATCATCATTGTCACCCATTTGATAAAGCTGGTTAATCCTACACCTGAATGTCGTCCACAAAATCTCTGACTTTGTACAAGTGTACCTAGAAGAACTGATGGTTGATTGATGGTTTAAAGGCAAATGGTGGTCACACCAAATATTGATTTTATATAGATGTATAGATTCTGTTTATCAACTTTGTGTTTCATTTCTACTTATGAAAGAATTCTTTCTTTACAGCATTTTCCACACCTACCTATCTACTTTGCAGTATTGATGTGGTTTATGTTGGGTTCAGATAATGTAAATTTCCTCATTTAATCAAGTCCCGCAAATCCCTTAAGGGGATGCCCATGTTTTTGTTTCAAGGTTATTTTTCTATCAGTTATTCATATATCCATATGATGTGTATTTTGGCAGACAGGTGTTTTTTTTGTTTTATTACAAATTTTTAAATTGTAATTTCATATTTTATATGTGGTCTATGTTATCTGTGTAATCAAGTGTCACACTTACACTGTATGTAAAATCTCCATAACCTTGATGTTGGACCTATGACCAAAATATAGAGGGTTCATATTTGTGTCATTACGGATATTTGTGCAAAGCTTGAAGAAAGTCCCTTCAATCATTTTTGTAGTCTGGGTTTCACAGGTTGGCATTCACACATAAACAATGATTATAAATGCCCTTGAACATGACCTTTAACCCATGATTTTGAATTTCTAATCAGGCTGTCTTTAAAGGACCCTCCACACAAAAATGAATTTAGGAGTGTCCACCATAATTTTTTATTGTATAGAAGTTTCATCCACTCGGATCTAGTGTTTTGGTGCCCCAAACGCATGTTTCTAAACACAGATCCCAGAGTAAAAAAATCCGAAAACACTGCCTTGCATTTCTGAACTAGTACGTACATTTTCAGAAACGATGATCCCAAATCCAGCATCTCTTAACCCTTAAACCACATGCATTAACCCTGACACCAATAAAAACAATAGCAGAGTACAGTGGCATGTCATGCTGCAGAAGCTACTGAGCTGAGTTACGGTTTTTACAGCAAAATCTTTTGCTCCATAACAACCACCCTGAAAATTTTTAATTCACAAGCCAAAGATGAGTAAAAATGTAATAAACACCAATAAGTTAAAAAGTTTTAGTCGAGATCAATGTTGTGAATCTTGTAGGGGCTGAATTTGGCTCAAAAAGTTGAAGTTTCCTTTTTTTTCTGTCATTAGTGTTTATTTGTGTTTGACAGAAAACAGATGTGGTATGTTTCCTTTATGTTCAGGTTTTACTGGTTGGTCAACCTGAACTCCACAGTGGTGTTTCTGGGTATTGCTTATATCCAGCAGTCTGTGGCCAAAAACCTGGGTTTCCTCATCCCATTTACCTCTGTGCTGCTGGCTCTGATTGCCATACACATGATGAGGAATAGACTGACCTACAAACCCAAGAAAGGTAACAGAAAGCAGAGAAATAAAAACAAAAATGTGTATGTGCCCTTGAATGTAAACGCCATTTCAATTTCCTCTTGTGTCTGTCGTAGGCGGATCATTATTAACCACACTGGGAGTTTTTTTGAATTCCATCAGGATGTGCTGCCTCCACTATCGCCACCTGAGTGGAGATGTAGGGTCCTGGCTGGACCGGGCCAAAGAAAACAATGGTGGTCGTTACACTGAGACACATGTGGAGAATGTCAAAGTCCTGGCCAAGCTCTTCCCTCTCTACAGTCTTCAGCTGATGTATAGAGTTTGCATCACCCAGGCAGGTCACTGTGTTTCAAGTCTTTACTATAAACCACACAAAGCCATCATCTCTATATAAAGAACATCTCTTCCACAGATTCCCTCCAGTTACTACTTACAGACAATGAATTCAAACCTTCACTTGAATGACCTTTTATTGCCAATTGGTGCCATGAATGTGATCAGCATCGTACCCCTGCTGCTCTTAGCCCCACTGATGGAGTGTGTGACCACCTTCTACCTTGCCATGGAGAAAACTCCTCTGGCACCAGCAAAAGTCATCAGTGAGTATTTCTATACACAAATACCCCTGGAAGGCACTATCCACACCTAAACCTCCCTTTGTCTCTCTCTCACTTTTCTGCATCTCCAACCTCCCTCTTTCCTCCCATAAATGCTCTGCAGCCCCCTCTTTCAACACCCCTCCCTGTCCATCCTTCATTTGCAGCTCTGGGCCATGTGTGTGCTGCTCTGTCTGTCCTGGTGGCAGGTTTGTCTGAGTTGCAGAGGAAAAGTTACCCTCTGGTTGAGCAGACTCTGTCTGGTAAAGTCCTACAAGTGTCGTCCATGCCTTGTTTCCAGCTGGCTCCTCAGTATGTTCTTCTTGGCCTTGCAGAGGCCCTCGTCACTCCTGCATGTAAGTGACTGACTCTCAGCTTCCATAACTCAACGTGATGCTGGTCTCAAAATGTGTATTCTGCCCAAAGTCTTAACTGATTCATAAAACAACCTGACAGGGGAAGAACATATTCTGTTGTCTGTCCTTCTTTTTTCTTCTTCCTCTTCTTTTGTGTTTTTTTCAAGGTACGAGGGCTGATTGATAAGTCGTGAGCCTCAAATTTAAGGGTTTGACTTTTGGCAGACATATTGCATTATTTTTCAGCAGAATCCCCTTCAGTATCTATACACTTCTGCCAGCGATGGTTAAGGGTCTCAATGCCACTTTAAAGAAGTCCTTTTCTTGACTGTTCAGAAAGTCCTCCACTGCATGTATGTCGTCATCATCTGACCGAGAGTGGGTACCGGAAATGGCCTTTTTCAATTTTGGAAATAGATGAAAGTCTGATGGAGCGAGATCAGGCGAATAAGGTGGATGCTCAGTCAATTCAAAGCCACAATCTTAAATGGCAGCCATGGCAATGACAGACTTGTGAACAGGGGCATTTTGTCCATTTGAAAAAGTTACTTGCCTTGTTTACTTAGAGTGCTACCTCTTTGACATAAACTGACCAAATGACACCAGTCTTCGGGTACACAGCCTTAAATAATCAGGGAATAGTAGAGCTGAAAAAGGACATCCCTGCTTAACTTCTTCAATACAAGGCTCACAACTTATCAATCAGCCCTCTTACTTGACCTCCCAAAGGTCATTTATCTCTATACCACTTTAACAATATAACTAAAACTGGCAACTTCTGGTTTTGTGCCTCTGGGAGGTTTACAATTGCCTGACATTAAACACTCACAACAAGCAAGGGATAACCACGATGTCTATGTGCTTTACCTTGCTACCCACAATCTTACGGTCTCCTCCTTGAGTCAAAGTGGACATTTTTGCAAAATCTGAAGAAAAGTTGGGGTAAAATTCCTTAAACCGTTCTTGTAATAATAGGTTTTACATATTGCTCCATGATCTCTGAGTGACTCCATGATCTTGAACTTTGTCCAATGCCCTTTAAGATCTAATCATTACTATCTGAATCCAAGTGGACCTTTGTGCAATGTTTCATGGAAAACTCTTCTAACATCATCCTTAACTAAGAACGGACAATTATGTAAAGTTGTAAGAAAGTCTCTCAAAGATTTCTAAAATGTTTGAGTTCACGAGATCACATTCAAGAGCAAGAGACTCTGTGACCTTGACTTTTGACCTCTACAGTCTAATTAGTCATCCCTGAGTTGAATTTGTGAAGAGTTTGCTGAAAATTCCATCAAGTTTTTTTTAAGAAATCACCTTAACAATAAAAGGATGGCCAAAAGACTGACTGGTTTTGACCTTTGACCTCAAAAATCTAATCACTTCATTCTTGAATCCACATGGACATTTAGTCCAAGTTAAAAAAAAAAAGAAAATGTTCAACCAGTCCTGAGATGTATTGTTCCCAAGAATCCACCAGTACAGATATAAGTACATCTGGATGTAAAACTCGAAAACAATGCCTCTGGTCTCTGTGGACATTAAAAATATAATAAGAATATTTCTCTGCCCCTCATCTGAGCCTCACTCTCACCTACGCTCTGTGAGGGCCTGAGGGCCTCTTTCAGCAGCTGCTGCACTCCATCTCAGTAACACTAACAATGTCCAAAAACTTTTGAGCAGCCTTCACAACAATTTTAGCTCTTTTGGTTGGTAAAAACACCAAGACTATATCCTGATTCATGAAAAACAGTGTTCATCGTACTTTGCACCTGAATCATTTTCCCTGTCAGCGTTTTCTTTCTCTTTTGCTGGACTCTTCATGCTTTGACCTTATCCTTTATCTCAAATATGTGTCTGTTCCTCTTTCACAGGCTCTCTCATATCTTTCCAGCTGACCCCTAATCACATCAGAGGGATCTCCCTGCACTTCCTCACTCTGTCCTATGGAGTGGGATGTTTCCTAGGAGCTCTCATCATCCAGCTAGCACATGCTCTATCTGGAGGTGAGATGAGTCAAAATTATCTACTGCCTTGTATTTGTGTCTTGACCCTGGGGACATCTTTGCACAACTATTGTTGAGGGATTAAAGATCCACTAATCAGATTTTGAAATTTAAGGTCATATTATCACATTTTTATATGTTGTATCTCGAGATTGCTTGGCTTTATTTTTTTTCAAACTTTACTCAAACAGCTTACTTGAGGATGAAGTTATTAGATGATGGAGGTCAAAGATCTGTTACTCTGTTGTTTGTGACGTGGATCTTATGAACGTGACATTTCAAGAAAATTTTGAGAGAAAATTTGCTCGAAGCTTCCTTGTTCCTTCAGGACAAACTGATTAAATTTTGGAAGTTTAAGTAAAACGGGGAAGTCATGAGGTCTCTTGTTCATCTCTTGCTTCTGAACATGATATCTAAAGAAAGGTTTGGTTGATTTTCCCTAAAAGTTGCATAAATAAATCACTTCTGTCTTAAAGATAAATTCATTGAAGTTTTGAGTTCATAGATCATTTTTCAAGGACATGAAATTTCTTGTCAACCCCTTTCTTGTCAATGCAATATCTCAAGGATGCTTTGAGGGATTTTTATCAAATAAATCAATACCAGGCATGACCTTTGCAGAGGCATAAATCCACCTGGCCGTACTTTAAGTTTCAGCCAAGCTTTGTCTGCTCTGAGGTTTACTAAAGTTACATTTACACTTGATAGTTTCAAAATTGATCCTCCTTTAGGAACTAGTGTGTAACCCCGAAGAGACATTTATCCTCTATTAAAAAGCTCA
Source organism: Cetoscarus ocellatus (assembly GCA_037902135.1). NCBI lineage: Eukaryota > Metazoa > Chordata > Actinopteri > Labriformes > Labridae > Cetoscarus > Cetoscarus ocellatus. Next base: position 784,448 of record JBAMNC010000264.1, read on the forward strand.
ACTAAAATACTTCTGTTAAAGTGATGTTAATTTTTGACGGCACTATATACTTGTTTCTTGGAGACCCTATCAGTGCTCAGTTGTTCTAAGATCACATTTCATCTTTTGCCTTTCATTAGCATGTGGTGGTTTGCATAAAAGACCAGTTCAAGAAATATCTAAGCTCATGGCTAGGTGTCCCAGCTTGTCATTTGCAGTAAAGCCGCTGGCAACATTAATAAATAGCGGAAGAGGTGAAGTGCTAATGGCACCCAGCCTGGTCAGATTTTCCATTTAATTTAATTGTCATCTTAATCTAACAGGTGCACTTCAGCACAGCACAGCAGAGCTCATCCTTTAAACAGCTTTATGCCATTTTGCCTGAAGGAGGAATCAGCACAAATTATGCAGTATGATAGACAGTTCTAATGTGGTCATCTCCAGAGATGTACCTTTAAAGTAAAATTTGAAAGGACTTTGTAATGTGCAATCATCTTTGTATCAGATCACATACTATCATCAAAATGATAGAAGAACATGTAGATGAGGGATCATGCAAATAGTGAACAGGGCTTAAGATTTCCTTCACACTGCTGGGAAAAAGTGAGCTGAATCTGATTGTTTCAAGTCATTTTAAACACCACGAGTCAGGCAGATTTTTTTTTCCAAAACAGAATTGAATCATTTCTACACATTGATTAAATCAGATACAAGTCAGATATTTGCCCATAATACCTTAGAGCAGGGGTGTCCAAACTTTTTACATCAAGGGCCGCATAAAGAGGAATAAATGCATGACTGAGGCACTCGCTGCACCTCACTTTTATAGTATTTAAGTTACAGTTTTAGGGTTTAGGGGTGGGTTATCACCTGTCAAGGGGCCCTTGTAACCCCGAGCTATCATTGGATTCACACCTTGAATGGCCTTCTGAGCAGCAGAGATGGGAGACACTGACGGCTTATCTTCACTGTCAGACACAAGACAAGAGAAAACTGCAAGAATGTTGGTGCTCGAAGATGTGTATTGCAATATACTTTGTAAATGAGATCTTGTGACAAAGTAAATATGGCAGAAAATGTGCACGATTGATGGTATTTGCTGCTGTAATCAAAATGTCTTTTTTTATCACTTGTTTCAGGGGCCAATTCAAAATGGGCAGCGGGCCGCATCTGGCCCCCGGGCCATAGTTTGGACACCCCTGCCTTAGGGTGAAAAGTGAAGTCTGCCATTAGCGGATCATCATATTTTACAGTGATATTAAAATTATATGAGGACGAAAAACAGAAATATTTCACTAAAATAAACATGGTTGCAGAGACAAATCAGGTGGTGACTGACAAACAATTGTATTCAGACTGAATGCACATGCAGTGGGCCATGAATTAGATTATAAATAATAACATGACAAATAGAATTATTCATTTATCTTATGTCTGGCAGTTTTCAAGTCTGGAGAAACTGAGGCTAATGACAGTTTTGCTTAGTGCTCTCATGAGAAGCGGGGTGCAGGGAGCTTGGTGGGTTGTGTCTGCCCACCTCATGTGTTGAGACCCTTACCTCAATAGGTAGCCCAGGTTTGAAACTGGCATGCAGCCTTTATCCTCCATGTTTCCAACCATTCTCTCAACCAGCCAAAAAAATAAATTAAAATAACATGTTACCAGAAGTACTAAGTACAATTAATTTCACATGCAATAAGTATACTAAAAATGTGATATATTTTATTTTGCAATCATATACTTTAAATGAAAAAATAATGAAAGAAATCTGTAAGCGTTTGTCAAGCCCTCACCCCATTCAGCTTACACAGCTCTATCATTAGGGTATTCGATCTGTCAGTGGCGGTGTTTCATACGGGTGGTTTTCAATACCTCAGTCTCATACAGGCCACATTTTAAAGAGTGGTATGAATGAACCGACTAAAAAATCAGATCTGAACTCTGAGGCTTGTGTGAATGCAGCCTAAGAAAGCTACAAGTGAGGAGAAAAGGTCAGGAACCACTTATTTAAGACAATGAAATTTGATTGCACTTAAAGTGAAAGTTCACAGGGAGTTTCTTATGCTGGTTAAACTAAAGTGATTATTGATTACAGGTCATTTCTACCCAAACATACTGCATGATGGAAATCTGGAGAGGTTTTTCTTCCTCCTGGCCATCCTCATGGCTATAAATACTGTTGTGTTTTGGAACGTGTCATACAGGTACAGTATCACCTCTACCCAAATTATTAGAGGTTCCAGCTCCTGTGTTGTTGTTTTAATTCAAGATAGAGTTTCCCCAGTCCTCCAATTCTGCTTTCTGTCAGAATTTTCATTATATGTCTTTGTGTGTTTGAGGAAGTGAGTGTGTGTATTGTTTGTGGATTGGCTACAACATCCTATATGAGAAGCGCTATACAAATAAAGTTTAATTGATTGACTGATGTTATTTTTATGAATGAGTCTGTTGTTTAACACGGCTTACCTAGGAATAAAAATGTTTGCTAATGTTCACAGGAATTATATCTAAAAACTATATGTACATGAAATGTACTCAATATTTTCTGTAAAGGATGTCTTCTCTATGACATTTATGCTTTTTTTATGTTACCCAGATACATTGACCTGAGTGTGCAGGGTAAAGCACAAACCATCAGCCCTCTGACTGAGAAGCTGCTGCGTTATAAAGCCTGTCTGCGGTTCTACGACACTGTGGAGCGCTCCTACACACAAACCTCTATTGAATCCATTATATGATGTGAATTACTGAATTTATGTTTAGATTGTCACCTTCATCATCTGTCCTACATGTGGTGCTGGCGCTGCATGTAATTTTCTTAGCTTTGTCACTGTAGACTGTGGTTTATATTGTATAAATGAAGAACATACTATGTACAAGCTGTATTTGTTTGTGATTTTTACAATCATTCTGTTATACTGTATTTTGAACAAATATGTCTTACTGTTTGTCTTAGCATGAAATGCAATGGCACAGTAAGGAATAAATATACATATTTTGCAAAGCATTGTCCATAATTTGAGTAAACAAAACTTGATCAAATTAATTTATCTGACTGAAATTTTCAAATACAATATAAGTCAGCAGCAAAAAACAAACAAGAAAAACATAAAATATCAATGTAAAACTATCATTTCATGTATAAACATCACTTAATGTTTTGAAAAAAAGGATCAAATTGAAAACTGGCAAACACTCTATATGTGCTCTGTTGTTTCTAAAACCAAGGTTACTATATAACAATGAGCTTGATTTTCTAAGCTTAGTTACAATAACGAGTTCAAAGTTACTGTTAGTTACCAGGAAATTTAGACTAGGTATGCACTAAAATTTAAAAAGGTTTACAAAGCCCCTTTAAATATTAGTTTAAAAAAATGTCTCCACAACAACTCGGTTTAAATTTAATTCAGAAATATAAATCCTGAAACAAAAATTTTCCCATCCCTATCAAAAATCCCCAACTCAAATTATACCGGCTCAGCCCCTGAAATCCTGGTTCAAACGAAAAAAAGACAAAACCAAAAAAGAAATGTTCTTCCACGGGGTTCTTAAGTCCAAAGTCTCAGGTGTGTTTAACAGAAGAGGGTATAATCCAAAGGGGTTGTGCTCCAAACTAAAATGCCCAAAAGACAGTCCACTCAAAACTCAAAACTGAAAAAAATCCATCAAAATGAAAAAAAAAGCAATGCATTGCAATAAAAGTGAAGAAAAGAAAATTATTCCACATGGGGCAGACTCACCAGTCCCAGGAAACTTCCTCCGAGTTGCTGCTGAGATAAAGCCCACCGGCAATCTTCTCCAGCCTCCAAACTTCTATCTGGATGAGATTAAGTTCCCAGCCCTAGAACACTCCACTCGTTCTTTACTGGGTGAATACTGTCCTTGTCAAGCTGCACAGCTTCTTTCAGGCTCCCACCAGCAAAGTCTCCCCCACAAACATTTCTCCTTCTCCTCTCCTTTGTTCTGCTCTTCCCCTCCCCCTCTTCACACCTGACCCAACCTGGCTGCAGCAGGTCACCTGACCAGGAACATGCACCTAAACAGAATTCACCACTCAAGATCAGCAAGTGTAGCTATTAGGGCGAGCAAGGGGATTAAACCTTGCAAGGATTTTTGTAATGTATGTACATCCCCACATCCCCGAATCAAAACCATATTGCCTCCCCAAGACACACTTTGTGGCTATGTCACAACTACATATATATACATACAGGTGGGCTGCAGTGGCAGAAGACCACACTGGGTGCCTTTCCTGTCAGTTGTCAGTGTCATGAAATTGAGGGTACATTTTGCTTGGTCCTCACAAAAATTCAACAATAGGAGACTGGAAAGATTTTGCCCGTTCTGATGAGTCTCAGTTTCAGCTGCTACATGACAACAGGGTTCAAATTTGACATAAACAACATGAAAACACGAGTAATGTTGACGCCATATCCATGGGAGATTTACATCATGGATGTGTGGCTGACATTAATGCTATCATGTCAATATGGACCAAAATCTCTTAGAAATGTTTCTAGCAGTGTGTTGAATCTGTGCCACAAAGAATGAGGTAGCTCTGAGGAAAAAAGGGGGTCCAAACAGTAATAGCTAGGTGTACCTAAAAAGTTTTAGGTGAGTGCACTGCTTTTACATACATTTACTAGAAAGAATAAAGAGCTTCTGCCAATATTTGCCAACTTTTTTGTGCATTTGTGGATGTAAGAATGCATTTGCAATCTTTTTGTGTATGCATTTGTGGAATATGTACAGATCTTCAAATGTTAATATATATATATATATATATATATATATATATATATATATATATATATATATATATATATATATATATATATACAGTCTGATAACTCATACAACAGTCAAACTGCAGCACAAAGCTATCATCCTCCATGTATTACATTAAAATTCATTATCCTTGTCATTTTACTGCATTTTGTCAATTTAAAGGAGATTCTGTGAAACAAACACAGATAAAGTTGTCCAACATAATGAATGCATTAACTTTGACATACATACTTACTACGAATGCTTTCAGTGATCCGATGTGAACAGTCCAGGTCTGAAAAAACATTAGCCACATTTTTACTCGATTTTAAAAGCTTGCATCAACTAGCAATAGGTTTGAAAAAAAAAAAAAAAATCACATGCCAGTTAACTGCTCTGAAAAATCATGTCCGGTGTACAAAGAACTTCAGTTTGTTATAAAATACATCTCTACATGTTTGTTCAACTGAAATTGCTCTATAAATCTTTAAACTCAAGAGCACTCCGAGTAAGCTCTTGAGTTCATGGGCATGCTCAGAACACCCTGTCCTGAGTATGCCCATGAACTTAAGAATTTTTTTAGTTTTTTTTTGTTTAACTACGCACACATTTGTTCTCTGACTTGATGATGAGCTGATTACTTTTGGGAGATATAAGGTCATAGGTTATTGGGCCCAAAGTTATTGGGCCTCATTTGTCTTTATTGTAAATTTTTAGTAGTGAGCAACACAAACCAGCCCAACCCTTTTTCTTGACCGACCGCTGTATGTTGATGAACACAAAGTCACTTTCCAGAAAGTGTTTGCATAAATGCTCTAGTTTATGGTTTATCTGTCAGGTTGTTATGCTTTTTTGACAGGGTAGTAAATAAAGTCGGAAACTTTCAGAATGAGTGGGATATGAGATAAGAGGAAGGAGTCAAACTGCACAGCCCTCTTTGAGGACGACACTCTGTCTTTGGTGTGCACCATGGGCCAACCACTGACCCCCTCCCACACTTCTTTTAGACACAGTTTATAAAACTATAAACATAGTTTCCTGGGTAAAAGGGCACTATGAGCTCTTTATGAGATGAAGGCACCTAATTGTTTCAAAGTTTGAGAAAAAGATTCTAAGAAATGCTCTAAATTTGATCCAATGAACAGCATAGTTAATGTAAAACACGGGCACAGTGTCTGTAAAGAGCAGTTCTTTATTAATATGTAATTATATAGTTGATTATTTGATTACAAAAATAGAAGGTCCAGAGAGTAGTGGTTATCTTATTATAAACAGACCTTTGTGTGTTTTAAATCTAGTACAAAATAAACCTTTGTGTACTAGAATAATTCGTATTGTTGGCTCCTCTATTTGTTTTCTTTGCCACTGTTTTGTCACATACTTTCTGTAGAATAAAACATTTTTAAGTATAACGACTGTTTACATATAACTTCTCCTTATCAGAAAATCCCTTCTGCCTTTGCTGCAGCTCATCGTTCTGAAGCAGACTCGTCAGATGGTACATATTTTGAGTGTCGAACCTAAGTCAACAGAGAATCCAGGATAAAGAGGTTCAGTGAACTTGGTCTGGACCTTGTGCAGCAGTGAAAACCTGTCAGAATCTGACACACTGTAGAAGGCCAGTGATCCTGCTCCATAATCAAGATGGATGCCCACTCTACGCGACAGAGCTGCAGGAATTTGGCCTTTGTGAAGACAGTTGTGCCAGAACACACAGCCAGATGGAGAGCAGGTTAACTTCCAGGAGATGTTGTTGTGGCCAAAACAAGACCCTTTCCCTGAACCCTTTCTATCAATGCTTTTGTAAGACACGGCCAAGTCCACAACACCACCATCCCACTCCACCTCCCAATAGTGGCTCCTAGTAAGGCCAGTCTTGCACAGAGCCTGGTAATAGAAGGTGAATCTGTCAGGATGATCTGGATGAGCCTGGTCATGGCATCCCCAGGAGATCTCATCATTTGTGTTAGATAAACAAAGACAAGCAGCTACTGTGTTTGGATCCAGCTTTGTCTTGAAGTCTGCGGGGAGAGATAAAGCACTTATTTAGAGGTTAAACTTTAAGGTTTTTATTTGATGACATTATTTATACTTACTCTTAAATGCAGTCAAAAGGTATGATCTTGATGTTACTCCCTTGAGCTCTTGAGGCATTTGTAACACTGATAAAAAAGAAATAAAACACTGATCATTTACTCTGTACACTTTGTTTACACAGAAGTTACATTTTTCATTTCAGACTAATAATACACATTATTATTTTACATAAGAGACACACGACAAACCATGTCCAAAAAGTGGGCGTATCAGAGAAGTGCCATAACATTTTGACATATTAATATTATGTCTATGGTCACTGCATTTTATCTACTCCAGTCCTGTTAATACATAAAAAACTGTTTGTTTGTGAGTTCAATCCTTTATATGCTACTTGGAGAAAAGGCTGCACAACATTTTGTGAAAAAAAGTCATTATATTTAATGGGTTGGGTAATTTAATTAGTTTAGTTCCTCTGAAAAGTTTTACATTGCCAGAGAGATAAATTCCAGTGGTGGGTTCCTTGTCCTCTGACCTTGCACCTCCCAAAATGAATCTGTTCTTTGTCGAGTAAGACAGGACATGTCTGCAAAATAGTCCAAAGAAGTCCTCTAAAGGAACTCCTGAAACTTAAATTCACAAGCAAGGTATGATCATGACCTTGAAAAGACATTCAAACTTGTCTCTACAAAATCTTGTCAGTATATTTTGAGAAATGCAGAGACAATCCTGAAAAGCAAATTTGAAAATTGGGTTCCCAAGCTCGTGCCACCAAAAAACATGACACCCATTAACCTTTGACCTCTGGCCTTCGAATTAAATCAGGTCATCTGTCAGAGCAAGAAGACAAAGGTTTGAGAAATCCTGAAAAGCTTTCTTGAGATATTCCATTTATAAGCAAAGGATGACAAAAAAGACTCCATGTCCTTGACATTTGACCTGTAAAACGTAGCAAGTTCATACTTGTGTTACGATGGACATTTGTCAAAAGCCTGAAGAAAATCCCTTCAAGGATTTTTTTAATATGGAGTATCACATGTTGACATTTACAAGCAAAGGATGATCATTCCGTCTATGGCACTGACCTTAGACCAATGACCTTAAAATCTACTCAGGCCATCTCTAAACTAGAGTGGACATAAGTGATGAGTTTAATGAAAACTTGTTTTATTAAAGCAAAAGATGTTCATTACACTATATGGCCTTGACCTTTGTCCTATGACCTTTAAAATCTACATGTTCCATCCTTGCTGTAGACATTTGTGAAAAATCAGATAAGAATCTCTGGAGCTGTTCCTAATATTTGTTGTTTTAACTGACCTTTGACCTTTGATTTATGAAATGTGATCACTTCATCTGTTAGACAGACTAGACTCATGTGAGAAGTTTCAAAAGAACTGCTCAAATTATTCTTGAGATACTGCGTACACATCACATTCAAAAGCAAAGGATGATCAAGAAGCTTTTTGACCTTGACTTTTTGACATCTGACCTCCAAAATAAAATCAGTCTTTCCATTTATCATTAAAAATATCTGTGAAAAGTTTCAAGACAATCCCTATGAGCTTTCTTGTGATTTTCCACTTGCAAAATGTGTTCACAAGCAAAGAAGACATTTTTGCAGTGTTTAACCCAAATCCCTAAAGGTATTACCAAGATTCTACATTTGCAAGCAAAGGATGACCAGGGGTCTCCATGACCTTGACTTTTGACTTTCAAAAGTGAAACAGTTTGTTCCAGTCCCATGGTGGACATTTGTGCAAAGTTGGAAGGAAGTTCTTCAAAGCGCGCTTGAACTAATACATTCACAAATCAGTCATGAGGATTTAGTAAACATGAGGCTCTAGGACTTTAGCCTTTGATTTATGACCTCAACAATCGTACCACTTCACCCCTGAGTCACAGCAGACATTTGTGCCAAGTTTGATGGAAATCTCTGCAAGTAGTCTTGAGATACCCCCTTCACATTTAAAGGATGACCACAAGACTCTGTGAACTTGACCTTTGACCTATGTCCTCCAAAATCTGTTCATCCTTAAATCCAAGTGGCCAAATGGTCAATGTTTAAAGAAAATCCCTGGAGGACTTTCTGAGATATGGGGTTCACAAGGCTATGACCCATACAGATGGACTGACAGACTGATGGACAACCTGAAAACACAAGGCATCTGGCCCAGCTGTCAGTGTGGAGACATAATACATTTTGAAATTATAAATTTACCATTTGTCACAATAAGAAATGTGTGTTCTTGACCCAGGCACTAGAATAAGACCATCAAAACATTAAAATCAATAATTCTGCAGCCTGTTCTGCAAATCAGGAGTGTACTGTAAGAAATGTTACGTTTTTATGCTTGCAGGGTCTGTATGATTAAAAACTGTGGTTAAGACAGTTTAAATGTGGACATTTTGGAACTAAATGGGCTAAGTGTTGTTACTTTGTTACACAGAGCACTATGAACCTATAATAATTAATGGAGTTCAAACTCAAAAATTGCCAAAAAAATGCAGAATTCTGTGAAATTACAAGTCACAAAGACCATCAGAGGAAGAATAACCTGGAAAAAAATCATGCCTGCGAAAGGGGCTCATGAGACCTGTAGGTACAGAGGTTCAAATTTTTCCCACGTACCCTCATTTTTGTCAGAATGACTGATTAATTCATTCTTGAATTCCTTGTGAATAGTTCTTAGTTTGACTTTGTGTTCATCAACAAACTCAGCCAGCGTGTCATGACTTTTGTTTGAGTCAGTGAGTGTCGGGAGGTCACCCATAGCCTGGAAAGCCTGCACAGAGCAAACAAATATTATGGGTGGATGAAGCACAAACATTTTCAGATTTCATGTTAAAGTAATGGAACAGAGCCCTAAAGCCTTGTCAGTACCTTAAAAAATTGTACAGGGTTCTCTGTTTGTGACAGCTGGTGAAGTTTCTCCTCTTTCTTCCTCAGCTTTACCACTTCCCGCTGCAGCTCTCCATGATGATTGTCTATCCAGTCCACACCTGCTTTTTCTGCTTCTCCCACTTTCTCTCTCATTTCAGAGCACTTTCTCTCCACATAACGGATGTACAAACAAATGTTTTCTGCACACATTCGCTCGAACTCATCACACACCTTCCAAGCTTCATCCTTAAGAGAAACAAATGGGGTTTATGCTGCTTTGATTTGTAATGTTTGGATTACAACATGTTAACAGTGGTGCCGGACAACATCACAGTTCAAATCACAAACCAAATGTAACTCTTTTCGATGAGATATACTGGTACCTTTCTTTTTTGCTATTTTTAAACATTAACTGCCTTTCAACCAAGTTGTCTGGTACAGTCTGGGACAGCCAGCCCTAATGTTGCTTGCGTTTCCATAGCTGCCTGTACCTTTTTGTGAGGACAGAGATGCAAGCTGAAGCTGGCAATACAGCAGCGCAGCACAGTGCAGCATTCTGAAGCAAAGTACAGCACAGAGAGCAACAACAGAGGACATCCAGCTCTTTATGATCCTTCATCTTGGCTTGTGACTGTGTATCACGACAAGAAACTAAGCTATGTTTTAAAGATGGTTGCAGGCCACAAGGAATAATACAGTCATAAAATCAGGGAAGGCTGAATTTTTTCATAACTTGACCAAGACCAAGGGCAGCAATGTACATTCACTACAAGCAATAACGGCATAAAAAGTTGACTGGAGCCGATAGCAGCATAATGAGACCTAAAGCAATAGCTGCAAGTCATGGAAATGTAAAATGATAAAATAAATAACAACAGCTTTATGAGTTGACCAAGGTTTGCAGCAGTGCTTCTAAACAGCTCAAACAATGTAAGTACAGGCTGCAAGGTAGAAAGTGTAGTATGATGAAGGACGGCAATTAGCTTTAACCTGGAAACAGATTCAGGTAACCTTGCATAGCAGATTCTATTTGGATTATCGGGCAGATCCATCTTCCAAAGCTTGAAGCTGAAAACATTGTTCCCCTGAAGGAAAAAAGGCGGCAGCTACATATGTGGGTCAATTGTGTTGAAAGAGAGAAGCGAATGCAATGTTCTGACTGGCTGATAATGAGTGGGACAGACGAATCTCTGAGTTCTTCTGGAGTGTCAGCTTAAGAAGCAGATCACAAAACAATGTTAAAGATCAGTGTTGGGCAAGTTACTCAAGAATGCAATATATTACTCATTAATCATTACTTGCTGAAAAGTAACAAAATTACTTAATCAATTTCTTAGTATAAAAGTGACTTCAATTATGACTTTTCCCTCCTAAAAACTTATCTAAATACATTTAAACAATGGGTGACATTTTTAGAAACCACTGAGTTGTTGAAAGTTCAGCTCATCCTCCATACTGTGAAAACCCTTAAGCTAATAGCTGCTTGTACACATCATCATGATACGAGCCACCCTAGGACAAAAAGTAGCTATGTCCAGGCTTAAGACTTAAGGTGATCGAGCCTTCTCTGTCACAGCTCCTTGACTTTGGAACAGCCCACACAAGGAGATAAGGCGCTCTGAATAAATCCTGTTTTAAAACTCTTTTTTATAGACCTGCTTTTCTGTGATGCTAAATTTGCCCATATATTTTTATATTCATTTTGTTAGATATTTATTTTATCATGGTTTATCTGTTTATTTATTTCAGTTATTTATCTCTACTGCTCTTGTGCCCTTCACTGGTTTCTCATCTTTATTTGGTCCAGTTTTTACCATCTTTTCACGTTTTAATTTACTCCCTTTTCCCATTTATTTACTCTAATCTTTCAGTCTCTCTGATGTAATGTTGCCATCCATTGATCTATTTATTGTGTTATTGCCTTATTGTTATCATTATCATAATTTTTCAAAACCTTATTTATTCATTATACTCTTATGCTGACATTTTAATCATACTAATGAAGTTTATTCAAAAAGCACTTCAAATGTTCCCAGTTAACCACTTTCACTCCTTTTTTCTGCTTTATGACCCTCTTAGGTTGCACTTGCTCTTGCTTTCTTGTTTGACTCTTTTGATAATTTTTTCTGTTTGGCCTGACTGTTAATGCTCATTTTATTGTTCTCTGGTTTGTTTCTTTGTTTTTCTCTGTCAAGCACTTTGCAAACTTCTATTTTTAAAGGTGCTACATAAATAAAGTTATTACTATTATAAGTGACTAAGCATTACATTGATTATTACTGTGATATTATTACTTTTTGAAAATTGTTATCCCTGACCTTACTGGCTACTTAACAAAAAGTAATAATACTGTGGTAATACTACAAGTATTAGTAAGTAGTAACTAAGTAAGTAGTTCACCAGAACAGTCAGCATAAGAGACATTTTTTCTTGGACTACTGTTGTACATTGTGTATCTGAGCCTGAACATTTTAATCATTGTGTTAAAATATGACATCAGACTGAGGTTTTGAAAAATATCTTGAATCTTCCTGCAGGAAACAACTGTCTTTATAGACAACATCTTTGTCTACCTGTGGACGGATAATGAAAACTTCAATCTGGTGGTTTTGTAGCAACCATTTAATGAAGAAAATGTTTTGCTGAGCAGTGAGTAAAGGACTGACACTCACTCTTATAGAGTTTGCAGCTTGTCTCAGCTCTGCCGCTCTCCTTTTAGAAAACAGCACTCTGTCTGCTACTTCCTCTTTGCTTTCCTGCAGTTTTCTCTGTTGAAACACAAAAGCAGGACATACACAGATCTTCAGAGTAAACAGACCCAGTATATCAGCATAATGTCAGTAAACGCCCAGCAAATCAGTAGATGTCTGATCTGACTTACCTGAATTTCACACTTTTCTGCTGCGACTGTCACTGTGTCATGATCTTTGTGCCCATCTATCACACACTCCAGACAGATTAATTGCTGATCAGTGCGGCAGATAATCTCCAGGAGTTTGTCATGGCGCTCACAGATGCATTCTTGGATCCTGCCATTGGCTTGAATCAGTTTGTGTTTTTTTAGTGGTGGTACTTCAAAGTGAGGTTTTAGATGACTCTCACAGTAAGAGACCAAACACACCAGACAAAACATTGAAGCTTTTCTCTGTCTCCCTGTGCAGGCATCACATGGGACATCTCCAGGTTCAGCATAGAGATCACCATCTTCGGCAGCAGCACTATGACTGGTGTTTTTCCTGTGTTCCTCTATCAGGGCGGCCAAAAGTGTGTTTCTCTTTAGGACAGGCTTCTCTGTGAAAGTTTGCCTGCACTGAGGGCAGCTGTATCCTCTTCTCTTTTTACTCTCCCAGAAGGTATTGATGCATCTCATACAGTAACTGTGTCCACAGCTGGTGGTCACTGGATCCTCAAGTAACTGTAAACAGATAGAGCAGTCAAATAGTGCCACACAATCAGCCATTTTCCCACTCAGACTGTCAGAGTCAGTTTCGTTTTCCTGGGAAGGAGAAGGAGGAGCTTGTTGCTGCTTGTTTACAGAGGCAGGGTTCAAAGTACAGGAGTCTGGTTGGAGGAATGTTTAAAACTTAAAAGTCAGTATTAAAAATAAGATTAGTAGGTTCTTTATCATCACACCACTTTGCTGGTCAAACATTGACAAGCCAACTCAAGATCTGGGCCAAGAAGAACTTTTGTTTAAAATATACAGTGAAATCATTTCCTTTTCAGAAAAAGAGTATAAAGAAAATAGTTGACATATTAATTTTTTATGCTGACTGACAGAGAGAACTTACAATATGTTGTTTTGTCTTAAGCCCTGTTACCATCATTTTATTTTTATTGGTTTACAAAATGCAACTTCATTTTTTTTGGTTGATTAAATAAAATGAAGAATATATTAACTAAAATGTGTTGAACATGACACATCTTGATATAGTCTTATATTATTTCAAAGAGTTTATCTTACGCTATTTTGAGTTTTATATGCCCTTCATTGTGTTTCATATGCCACCTCTGAATGAGAGTACTTCTACTCACCAAACAAAAAGTCAGACATCTGCCTCTCCCCTCCTTTACTGTGGCAGTAGCTGCCTGAAACATCTTATTCCCTCATCCCCCTGAATGGACCCACCAGTAAACCTCACACACCAGATGGACTGATCAACATATTTCACTAGTCCATCTAGACAACAGCCCATAGAAAGTGTTTGGGAAGGGTTAGAACCTTTTAAAAGCATATCCGGCAGGTGATTGGACAATCATATTCATGATGAGCCAATCAGATAATGCAGTTGGCAGGCAATACTGCTGCAGTGTACAATACAAAACATCAGTAAGTACTTTTTGTTATATGTTTTAAATTCCTTGAAGAACTGCTGTCCACTTTTGATAAAACTGCTACTGAAGCTGTTAGCATCTATGCTAATCTCTGTACGAGCAGTCACTTTCTGCTGTTGTCTTGCACGTAGCTCCCACCTCTTCCTGCTTCAAAGGACAAGGATGTGCAACTTTGGACTAAGTGCACTAGTTGTAGGTTGGAGCTTGACTAGATGGGTCTGACAGATTACAGACATTGAATCAGGCAGATCCAGCTGCACTGCAAGGTTACCATTGTATAATCTTCTGAAGAAAACTAGCAAAAGCTTGCACTTTCCTCACCCCTTACAGGTTCAGAATCCTTTTTGGTGAATGCTCTGTTCAACAATCAGATGTCCCACCAATGAGTAAATTCAAATCTTATCATGTGGTATTGCAGCTTGTGCAAAAGAGAAAAACTTATTTTTTTCATTAATTGGGTGAGAAAATAAAGCCTTTCTTGCTCAAGTGTCCAATTCACCCTTTGCTACACCCAACCTGAATTCACTCCTTAAATTGCATAAAAATATTAACTTCCCAGATTAATTATTCTACGAACATTTCTATGTTATGGCAAATCTATCAATTTATCTATCTATATCTCTCAATCATATAAAGAAATCAGTTAGCCTATTATTTTTCCAATTCCAAACAAGAATGATAACCTCTCGATTTTTAGTCATTCACCAACAGTTTAAAAACCACAAATCCAAGGCCCAAAGAAACAATATCCCAAATACTGTGCATCTGCATTGTGCATAAACAACTGTATCCCTTCATGGGAGTCATTGGTGTTTATTCGGGACAGACTGACGATGACCTACAGACATTTCAGAGGCGGGTCGTGGGAAAAATCAGAAGACTAAAGGACCCGACAATGTTCCTGCGAGATTTGGGTAGAAACGCGAGATTTCTGTGGTTTCCAGGGAGACGACGGCAACGTTTTGAGGCAGCATTACGGAAGAGGTGGTGTGTTTGAGTTTTTGGTGATGTTTTTGTTAAGAAGATAGCCCACAGCGGTATGGAGCTGCCCGACACGATCAGAAGACGATTAGAGGACTTTTCACGGAATGTATTATTCGACCAGAGCCGGGCTCAGCCCGTCACACATGACAATGGCTCGTTTTTGCCCCACGGTAAACTCAAATCGCTGCTGATGTAATGGACGACTTAGCATCAATATTAAAGAAACTAGCTAACCACAGACGGAAAAACTTTGTTTTGCGTTCAGTTTTACAGAATATATTACTGAAAACAGACGCCTATGGGAATAAAATAGTGCTTTTGTTCTGGTTTCAGATAAGCGGGTTCTGTCTGGTCTCCACCTCCAGATGTCTCTCTACTTTAACATGTGGTTCTTCCCCCTCTGGTGGATCAGTGAGACAGTAATGCTGCACCTAAAGGTAAAAGACCAAGAGGCACTCTTCATCTGAAAACGTTCAAGTATTTCCAAATATTTCACATTGTGTAGTGTTCAATCAATCAATTCGGCTTGATAAACTTTTTATAGCCTACCAAACCCTTATAATAGTTATATAACCCATATAAAAGCATCATACATTAATATGAATATTATATCCTGCTGTCAATGAGCTATTTTCCCCCTATATCTGACCTAGTTATTGATGTAAAATACTGAATAATTTTAAAGATTTCAACTATTTGAATGCCAGGATTTTGTCTTGATGCCACCATATTTTTAGATGAACAACCCCAGGAAAAAAATAATTTCCAGTAAACTGTATGCAAAGTTAATTGTTTTTGTGTTAAATTATTGTAGCCAGGGATACAGTCAGTGATCTGCAGAAACATTAATTTCTATGTATCATTACTTTTTGTGTAGTGTTAAATACTCATTCTCATTTTCATGTGGTTAAAGTAAAGCCATCTGATAAAGAGCAGTAAAAATGATCAATTCCAAGGCAAAAGCCCAGATTGAGACCCGAATAAAATAAAATGCGTGTGTTGTGCTTAATGGACTAAGATCAAAAACTGCAGTGTGACTGGGTTTCAGAGGCACAGTTTTCTGCTCAACAGTGTGAGTGTAACACTTGTTCATACACAGTGTATGTTAGGCCTAATTTTGGAGCTGATCCCTAAATAAGAAGATCAAATAAAATACACAATCGATCCTTTGCATAAACACAGTCAAAATTCTCAAAAAATGAAAAATGAACAGCACTTAAAATGTGCACAAATGTCCCTGAGGGTTAGTTTTCTTTCCTAGGGTCAAATTGTGTCTCTGTTACTGAACAAAAACACAGAGAGGCCAAGGTAACACAGACACAGATTAAAATATCTGGGGTTGGGAAATATGTCCTCTTATCATGTCACTGTACTTCAGTCACTTTTTGATTAATTATATATTTGTGTGTTGTTTATAAATCTGTACTTTTACATTTTAGTAAGGAGTTTCTGTGGAGAATATTGTACCTCATTTGTCATATCATCTGAGTACTGAGGAAAAATCTAGAAAAGCTAAACCAGTCAAAGCTTCCCATCAACAAGTGATGTCACGACACCATACTGTCACTTTGATACTGATTCCAAGTTTGGTTTCCCGATACTTAATACTGAATCAATATTACTTTTAAACACCACCTGAAAGGCTCTGAAACAGAATGACAGTGAGGGTCGGTCACATTTTAGGGTTGGCAGTTTATTAACAGAAAATTAAATTAAGTGTGAACAATACTTTTACATCAAGTTTTAGTCATTTGAATTTTTCAGGGCACAGTTATTTATTTTTTATAGATCTGCCGTTCTACGTGTTTAAATAAATGCTTTTTTAAAATAAGACTCACACAGTGTACAAAGTCAGTTTTCACTGACATCTTTGATATCATATTTCATGTATATCAGGGCCACTTGATACAATTTATTTATAATCTATTGCTTGGGTGAAATTTAATATACACTCATTCACAATCAATCAAGCATTTTTGATATTGCTTTAATTCATATAGAAATATATGTTAGGACATTGTAAAAAAAAAAAAGAGTAGGTCAATGCTCTGCTCCTCATTTGTTTGATTTTATTATTTTTTATAATTATTTAATGAGAAAAACTCCACATTAATTAATCATAAGCACAGCACTTTTTAACATCAAGCCAAAGTTACAGTGGTTAATAAAAAAGCTTCTGCTAAGCAGGGAGGAAATCCTGATACCAGAACCAGACTCACGGTAAACTGCCATCCACTGAAGCTGTGTTGGGGTACCGAGAGGACAGAGAGATGCAGAAAGTGAGACGGACAGAGACAAAAGAACTAAAATGAAACTTTCATAAAGCTAGATTTATGGCTGCCCAGACCTCACGTTCGTCCTTATCATCTTTGTCTCTGTATGGTTATAAAGGTAGTTTTTGTGGCAGTATTTGGAAAGATTATATTATATGCCTTAAAGCCCTATATAAATCAAGATTTTTATCAGGGTGTCTGCAGGGTCATCAGTAGTAATAGTAATTTTAGAAATATCAAATTGACTCAAATTACATATCTTTAATATTTAATTTTTTAAACTTAACAAGTGTATAGTATTAGTCAACAATGCCTTATTACATGCACATTCGTAGCCCATCTCTAATTTATGTCCTTGCACATATTGATGCACTTCTTGTTATGTATTTTTACCTTCATTCTTAATCTGATATATTTTCATATAGTGATTTTTTTTTTTTATATCGTGACTTTTTCATGTACATACAAGTAAAACAATGGGTGGAGAGAAACAATTTTCGATTCTTCTGTATTTCTTGTACGTATGGCAGACATCGACAATAAAAGACTTTGACTTTAATTCAATCGCTTTATTTGTTGTAGAAAAATACTGGACATCCAAATTGCTCTAAATTACCTTATGATAATCCAAAAATGTTTTTCATCATTACACAATTTGAACAGTACTATCTCACAGATCAACACAGTACATACAGAGTAAATGTGCTATTTAACAACTTTGTAAGTGACCTTGTAAAATGTACAAAGAGGGTTTTAAAACGATCTTTAAGATTTTTAAATGTAACCTCAGGTTTTCTGCATAAACCCTGATTTTAATATTGTCTACTGAATGATTTGTTAATTCTCTTTCTTCTAGTATCCTGCCTTACCAGACTACTACAAGTTCATCCTTGTTACTGTTCTCATCTTGATGACTCTTATTGAGGCCATCAGACTTTTTCTTGGTTATTCTGGGAACCTGCAGGAAAAGGTGCCTCTTCACTCACCCGTCTGAATACTTATGTAGAAGGGGTCAAACACAACAAACTCTGAAGGTTGTAACTCCTGTAATGTTTGTATTTGTGGAAGGTCCCAGAGTTGGCTGGATTTTGGCTGCTGAGCATCCTGCTGCAGTTCCCCCTGATCCTGTTCCTGCTCTTCAATGAAGCTATTCTCATACAGCCGCTGGAGAGGGCCGTGCACATAGTGCTCGCCTTGTTTCTTCTCTCACAGGTATGAAAACACGCCTTTGACTAACTTGCTCCTATGGTCCTGTTTTTAACAATCAAGGCAAATGTTTTAACTAATACCCTCTCTCCTGGTCCTTACAGGCGCTCTCTGGTTTTGTGGCACTCCGGGACATTGTCAGACACACTGAGAGCCAGTTTCATCTCCTACAGTTAAACTGATTTCTAAAATTTTTAATTTTCTGTTTCATCTGACAAACCACAAGTGACCTTACATCACCCCCTCGCTTCAGCAGAGGTTAGACCTACACGAGATGTTTTTTCCCAACTAGAGACTTGAACATCCAATTAGTGTTTAATTGGAACTGGAACCAGAGTCCCAGTATGGTCCACAGTGTTGAGTCTTTTTGTTTTTTTGACAAAATGTTAACAGATTTCATACCTGTAAATATGCATTACTTGATAAAAAAAGCTTTCCATATTTTATTCTGTTAATAGTGTTTTAGACATGACTCTGGCTTTCTATATGAGAGTATGTAGTCTGACTGTGAAGGTCATAAGGTGTAATTAGTGTATTCAGAGTCCTGATCATTTCTGTAACTGTTCTTTTATCCTACAAGAGTTAGAAAACAATGACTGGCCAGTTTCGGATTTTTCCCACTTTTAGAAATATCTTAATACAAGAAAAACCCTGTTAACTGCTATAATCACCACTTTATGAATTGTGTTTTCAATAGTCAAAGTTACATAAACAAATTTAAAGTATGAGACAGGGAACCAAATTATTTGCTGAATTGAATGACTTATTTTATTCTAAAATGTATTGCTAGTGTTCATTTCAATAACACTCCAGTTTTTGCATTTATCATTGCAGCCTCATTTTGCTGCTCTTGTCCATTAAAAAGGCAAACAAACTTCGAGAAATTGCCTCAGTTCCTCTTAATACCTGTTGGTTTTAATCAAACAGAGATTTCTTTGTGTTTTTTGGAGGGAGCTGACTGTGTTGATCTCATGCCAGCTGCTCCTTGAATATTTGTATTTGTGCAGCATTGTCTTTCAGAGAGATTGCGCCTCAAGTCCTTTGGTTGAAGCTTGCTGAGGGTGTCTGTCTGTGGATGTGGAACCTTCAGCTCCATGAGACCTGAAGACGTTGTCGCAGATAATAGAGCACCTGTGTTCCTTTTGTCCGCAACATTCTCTTTTAGTAATCTGGGGAAAGTGAAGTCGTCACAGTAATGAGGCTAAATGCCAAGCAACTTAGCATCGTCACTTCACAGAGATCAATATTTCAGGTCCTAATTTTGAAATCAACAGAGAGTGCTGGGCAGAGATCAGGAGAGGAGGTTTTAGAGTGGACTTACACTTTCTCTTGAAGGTCTTTGCCCCTCTGCACAGCCACAAAAAAACTAAAATTTGATTCAGCATCTCTCAGGTGGGTGTCAGAGCTGACATCAGTCTGGTTCTCCTCTTCACATCTTGCCATTGGCACATCCTCTAAATAAAGGCATGATAAAACATAAGAAAAGAGTGGGTAAGAGGAGTTACATTTTTAGTAAAAATTCAAAGAATGAAAGTTCATCTCTAGCACAAACAGAGTTTAAATTCTCATCTGTCTGCAGTGAATATGGCACCTTCTGGGAGATCTTCTTGTTCCTTATTCTGCTTTTTTGTCTTTTTTGCGTCTGCATGTGAGGAATCCTTCAGTGAAATGTAAAATTCTGAGTTTCTTTCTTTGAAAGCATAATGGCTCTTCAACCTGTCGGAGGTAAAACTTGAAAGCTGTTGGATGTCTGGAATTTTCTGGATGCACATAGGAGATGACCTACAAAAAGACAACAAATTAAGCTTCAAATGTCCTCATGTTCATTTTGACAGTTTTCTGGATTAAACTTTTGTATTTCCCTGTCGATTCAATCCCATTTTTACCCTCTTAAGCACTAGTCTAGTTTTAGTTGGGAGAACTTTCAAGATTTTAGTCTGGCTTCAATCAATAAAAGAACTGAGCTGACTTCATCCGCTTTCATTCAATCAAATTAAATGAACTGTTTTGTCTGTTACAACTGGCTATTTGTAGCTTTCTTTGAATTTCCCTGGAGCACATTTGCAGTTGTCAGTCCTTCAAATTCTTATTTGAGTCCTTATACAATAAAACAAAGCAAACTTAAATGTTACCATTGTGTTGTGTGACTGTTTTAAACTTAAGACATAATACTCTGCTCTGTAGCATCTATAAGATACTTTCGTGTCAAGGATTAAGGTTGATTAGGATAAGAAGGATGAATGTTTAAAGTCTTTATTCGAGTGTGTGCGTGTGTTGTGCGCTTCAGAAGTCAAAACCAAAAGTCATGACTGTCTTATTGCTCACCCCAACAATTTGTTATTGTCTAACCTAGTTGACAAAAAAGTAATCATCATTCATCAATCATTTCCTTTTAGTGCCAAAGATTTATTCTTGCGAATATTTTATTTTTCATGGAACAAATGTAGCCAATAAACATTTTGTCATATTCTTCATCAACTAGACTAACACTGAGATCTGTTTATTAATCTACAGTGCCTCCTATGTTTACCTTTGAGGTGATGGAAGAGAAGGTTGCAGGTCTAAAAGAAAAGGGGACACACTTCAGTACAAAAGAACTGTAATTTGAGGATAATGAATTTATTTTTAAACTTATGATAAACCTCTGTGGGCTTTGCGGGACAGAATGGACGGTCGAGATCCCTTCTTTTGAGTTTGCTGCTGGCTGGGTAGTAAGAAATGTGGTAAAGCTACAAGCTGAGGACTGAGATGCAGAGTGGAGCATCTCCACAGTCGCGTATCCATTCCCACAGCATCTGCAACAGAGAGCCAAGCTTAAAGATCACTGCTGTGTTCAGGATTTATGGAAACAAACATGATGACAATTCACAAAATTCAAAACATGGTGGGCCTATCAGATATTCTGAGCTGTCCAATCACAAAGCTGCTCAACACTTGGGGCTGAACGATTATCATTTCTGAATGTATTTTTTTTAGTTAAACAGAAAGAAACATTTAAAGTAGGGCTTACTGCAGGAAAATGCAAATAGTCAATCCATATGCATAAAGAATTAAACAGCAACTAATGCTGTCAATTGATAAAAAGAATATGATGAATTATAGGCTTTGCTATTAATTTTCTGCATATAAATTAATGTTAGAGGGATAGCTATTCATGTTGACTTGTTTAAATTTAGTACTTTCTAACTTTCAGGTTTTCTTTTTACTCTATTCTTCAACTTATCTTATTAAGGGTTTAAATGACCGCAAAGTAAAGTTTACATTTGTTAAACATTTTTTATATGCTTCTTTTTGGCAATTCCTGCTAAAAACAAAAGTTTATGATGAGTGGACATTGTGTGCATGTAAGGAATTAAAACATTGATAGTTATTGGTGCAGAAAGCGATACAACAAATGGGGTTGCAAGATAAACAGCTTAGCTTCAGTCAGGAATGGGAATTAGGTATGTTTACTGCAAATATACTGTATGTGTTAAACTGTTATTGTAATTATATCCGTATCTTATAGTGAATATATTAATGTATGAAGGTAATTTTTTTGTCCAGTGAGCATGCGTAGCTAATGTATCCCATGTCTTCAAGGCTGCCCATTAGGGGGATAAAGGGGAAAGAGTTCTAGGGCCCCAGGTCATGTAGGGGCCCATGAAGGTGTAAACCCCATCTTCCTGAAATGGTAAAACCCTTATTTTTCTGACATTAATGAAAACATTTAATCTATTAGTCGTATATTGTAAAAACACTGGTGTGTTTAGCCATGCCAAGACCTTTTTTGTGTCAGCTCCAAAGATGCCCAGAGGGTGAATGTTCCCAGCACCAAGGCTGCTTATCCAACATTTACATTTTGATACTGCTGTCATTTTCTTTCATGTATTTTATTTACAGGCTTTGCTATGCTTTATTGGAGTGACAGGACAGCAGGTTGCATTGAAAGTTGGGCAGAGAGTGGCATGACATGAGGTAAAGGAGCCAGAGGCCATATCTAAACTGGGCCAGCCACTTCAAACTCCAGCCCATACATGGGGTATTCAAAAGAGGCCCTTGGCATTTCCTACACATGGATATTTTTAAATGATGTCTAAGGGGGCGTCATTTAAAAATAAAAAATGGGCTCATTTACCAGTCATTTAAGGGGCCCAGCCATTTATGTGGATGGCTCTGCTTGTCTTTTCTTAGTTGTTTTCTGCTCAGCTTGTCTAAACAGGAAAAGAAGTCTCTAAACAATCAATCATAACTACCTTCTTTCAAATGACTTCTTTCTTTTGGTTCCCCCAGTTTTATTTTTTGCCCTGTAATTATTTAATCAGAGGAAATCCCCTATTTCAAGAGCAGTCAAAGCAATAAAAGAAAAAAAGCTATATTACTAATATCGTTCATCTACACATTTAACGTTACCTCTTAGTTCACTCAACCATAAGTACCTTAAGAGCCACAAGGGGCCTATTAGGGGCCTGGATCATTACAATATGCAGACAAAAAACAAAATACTTAGGAACAGTTCAGTGAGATAACCTGTGTTTGAGATGAATGAGTTGTAATGAGGATGTGCTTTTGTCCTGTGATGAAGGCGTGACGCTCCCTCGGATTCCACTGAGTCTTCCTAAAAAAGAGTAAACATCTGAAAAATCTAAGTTCAAATTATTTTATTGTTATGCTAAAACTGGAGGCTGTTTTGGAAACAATATGAATTTTAAGAAACAGCAATCAAAGTGACAGTTTTAGTCTGTGATGATATAAAGTTTTTCTCTACCTTGAGGGGCTCACAGCCCTGCCACAGAGTCACCTTACTGAGCTCTCCTGAGTGAATTTTGACAGGAAGCATTGCTGCTTTTTTAACCAGGCCATTCATCTACATGAGTAAATAAAAATTTAACAAAAACAGCCCATGAATTCATGGTCTCATTGACTCTGTTGCCAACACCTACCTGCCATTTCCTCCTGAATCTTCCTGCAGGCTGCTCCTGAATGCTCTCTTTAACTAAGTTCTCCTGTGGTGGGCTCAAGTCCTGTAAACATTCAGCAGTGATGTTCACAGCCAGTAATACATCACAGACAAGCTCTGCATCACTTAAAGGAAAGTTTGGATCTTCTTAAGTGGGGTCGTGTGAGATGCATGTCAATAGTTACTACAGATTCCACAGAGATGGCAATCAGCTCTGTCACAGTATGGGAAAAACAGAGAGGAAGCTATTTTGCACACTGCAGCAAAAGGGCTGACACTTCCTCTTAAGCTTGTGAATTTTAGGTAAAACAAGCTAAAAAAAAACAGTAGGTAACTGTGCCCTGTACTGCTGGCAAGCCTCTCTGATTTGGGACTACTTAATCCCACATGACATTTTATCTGGGGTGCACTGATTTATATGGTCCAACTACATTTTGTAGAGTACACTGTTTATCAAATTCTGGGTTCTGATTTCACTGCATCATAGTTTAAGATTTTTCTAGCAACAAATGATACAAGATGATCAGGGAGACATGGTACAGTAATGGCTTTTGAAGTTGGTTATACTGGCCTCGTTTTTCCCCTGAACATCAAATATAGTGTTGTATTTTTATCAAGAACATATCTTGTGAGGGCCATGGGTTGTGTCTTAATGCCATAAAAAAAGAACGGTATGAGTAAAGAAAACTTCATTTAAAGACAAAATTTCACTAAGCTTTCCTGTTTTGTAGTCTTAATTTTTTAAACTGTGTTCTGAGTTTGTCCAATTATAAGTGTGCAGGACAGCAGGAAGCTCAGCGTGGTGAGAACTGCAGACTGCAGGCTCACATATTTTAGCTTCATTTAATCTTTGATCCAGAAAAATCCTGGTGTTTTTACCATGTCACACAAGTATCTGAACAAGGCTGATGACATGGGCTCACTGTTTCTATACCTGCATCAACAGGTAATTTGGATTTCTTCTGTCCTTCTAGTGGAAAAGTAAAGCACTACAAATGTGTCTAGTACAGTACAATCACTCCAAGTGCGTATTTTAAGCTTGTTTTCACCTAAAACTGTCTAAATTAAGCAGAACTATTGGCTCCTAAAACAGCAGTACATTGCTTTGATATCTGTTCTTTCTCTACCGGGGCAGAGCTGACCAGAATCTGTGGCTAATGTATTTACTATTGACACAAACCTCATACAACCCCATGTCAAAGCGCCGATCTATCCCTCTAATGAGTCATTTGGACTTACAATATGTGTTTTGGTACTTTGCAGGACGTTTGGGTGTTTGTCATTTTTCCCCTTCATATCTTTATGACCCGTTAGCTGTTTCTTTTTCTCCTTCACAGGGCTCTGCTGCAAAATGAAAGCAGGAGAAAAGTCCAATGAATCACACTCTCTCAGCTTGCATGCTTGTGCATCACTTTGTTACCCCACACTAATCCTATTGTTTATCGTAGAAATAATGCAAGCATATTAAAATGCTATTATGATTGTAGTAATAAAAAATACAGCAACAAATACGTACCAATGACTTAATGACGCCTGTTTTGCCAAACTAGCAATGTAGTATAACACCAAAAAGGCACAAAAACGATGTGTAGAGTACACATGGTTCAAAGCAATTGTTTTCAACTGATGGGCTGAGGCCCAAAAGTGGGCTACACTGCTGTTTTCAATGGGTTATGAATGTGTGCCTGAGAATAAAAATTGTGCAGAGAAGTGTAGATGTACAAAGCCCTTTAGCCACCATGCAGCCACATATTTTTTTAACTCTGTTTTTCCCTTTGATATGGTGAAGATTTTGGTTGCTTTCTTGAGATCTTAATTTATTTATCTCATTATCTTGGAGTACAAAAGCTGATTTTCCCCTGCTGTAGTGTGGTAATATTTCAAGATCTCTTGAAAACAACTAAAATGTACGTGGTTCTCTTTGTTCAGTTATAAGTCTTGTTCCATCTAAGGTCCAAACCCCAAGATTTTTCATTCAATACATCTAAGTAGCTAAAAATCTTGGTGGTGAGTCCCAGGTTAGACCAGCTGAAACCAAGTAGTTACTTCCGTCAAGGAGGTTATGTTTTTGCTGGCTTATGTTTGTTTCTTTGCCTGTTTGTTAGTTAGCAAGATTATGCAAAAGCTACTGGACAGATTTTGCTTAAATTTTCAGGACTTAAAAATGATTAGATTTTGGTGGTGATCCAGATAACCACCATTAGCACTCTCTGAGTGCTTTCTAGTTTTAAGGATGTGTACACATTTTAAAATTTTTACTGAGGGTGAGGTTTTGTGGATTTGGAAACCTGTAGAGAGAGTAATCAAAAGTTATGTGTATATTTATATTTTACTTTTAACCTTGATTTTTCGTTAAGCTTCGTGTTTCTAAATTTGTGGCGTTGCTTTGAAAAACCTTTTTCTGTGTGATGATCTCTCTCTCTAGTCGCAGCCTGTCCCTCTCTTTATAACTCTTAAGCTTCTTCTTCTTCCTTTTTTCTGGAGTTTTCTGTGGAAAACAGAAAAACTGTTAGGACAGCTGATAGCAGAGAGGCAGGATTTACAACTGTGCCTAGTGATCACTTGAAGCGAACGTTAACCTCAGAAACAAGATGCTTGATGTATGGATACTACGACAGGTGTATTATAAATCTATATTTGGACAGTGATCTTTCTCCGTTAAAGGTCATAAACTTTTGAACACATTCCCTACTAAAATTAGATATAAAATCTTTCATGGCAAAAGTCAAGTGCTGGCTGAAAGCAATCAGAGCTGAATAATGTTTAGACTGTGTTGTCTTGAGCTTGCCATCTACACTGGTTGTATAATTCATGTACCCTTAATTGTGGCATAGTGCTACACAGTGATGAAGCGGTAAGGTGTTGTCTCATAATGAGAAGTAGTTCAACCCTTGTCTGTATGGGGTTTGCATGTTCTTTCTGTGTTCTGCAAGCACACCTGTTTCTCTCCCACAGTCCAAAAACAAACTTGTTTGGTTGATTGGTGAGTCTGAATGTTGTTTGTCTCTGTGTGTTAGCCCTGTAAGTGACTGTAGACTAGTCCAGGGCGTACCCTGCTGCTCCCAAATGACAGCCACAACCCACTGCGACACCACATGGAATAAATGGTGAATGAATGGATAAACATATTGTGGTGTATGGATTTATTCTGTATAGCACTGTGCTGTTTTATGCTATTTAATGTTGTACATTTAATACACTGTTTACTTAACGGCCCAACTGGGGACAAGAAGTGGAAAGCACAGCAGCACATCAGCTTCATATACTTTACTGAAACTATGTACATTGAACTGTCCATATTAAATAAAGATAAATTCAATTTTAACCACATGAAGTGATGATTAAAAAAAAAAAATAGTTCTTCACCTCTTCGATAGCAGTTTGTGGCTGATCCAGTAAATGAACTGGGGGTCCATCTGAGTCTGAACTATTTGAACCACTGGTGCTGTAAGGACAAACAAGACATATGAATCAAGATGAACAAGAGCACATTCGTACATACAGTATCTAATGTGTACTTAAGGTTGTGTATAAAGGTCTATTCACCTAGTTTCTAGGTCAGACACACAGAAGTTAAAGTCAGAGGTCAAATCTTTGCCTAACTTCTCTCTGGCCTGTTTTCTCACCAGCACTGCCAGCTCAGTCAGACAGATAGTGACCTGAAGTTAGGAAGACAGAAGAAGCACAGTATAAAAATACAGCCTCACAAAGTTAATTTTATACGGTTAACAGAAAGCTCAAGGTGAGAAAAATATCACCCACATCTCTTAAACATATCTGGTTTAATCAAAAATGCTGCTCTGTCACTAACCTTGGCTGGATCAGGGTCACAGTAGTCGAGCAGGGTGTCACAAAAGTAAAAACCGAGAGACTTCAGATCTCGAGTGTTAAAGTGCGTTCCTTTCCTGTCCCCTAACATTCAAACAACAGATTTAGTCTTAATAAAAGTGACATGTTGGCCATACACAGACACACATGTAAAACTCACCCAGAGTGGAGCCTCCAAACGTTGCTTCCATGGTGTAGCTGTTTTTGATACCAAGTTTCCACATGGCTATCCGGCCTGTTCCCTCTTTCTTCTTTTGTATATGAAACTTACAGCTCTTAAAGGAGAACTAAGGAAAAGAATGATAAAACGTTAGGCTAGAAATGCGGCATAACGGATTGGACCTTTCCTCTGGACTGATTATACATGATTCTGTCATTAATAAATCTGTATTGTGTCCTATATGCTAGAGATTTTTCATGAACAGTGCTTCATAAAGGGAAAAAAATATTACAAACGATCTTGTGTAGAGTCGGTTTCTGTTACCTTATCCCTGATGTTCTTGCTCATCATCAGTGGAAAGACTCTCTCATGAAGCCTCAGTGCAGCATCACTTTGGTTGTTACAGCCATACATGAAGACATTGTTTTTGCGATTGTGACCATGAAAGTCACAGTAAAGAATGACATCCCTCTCAGCCATCAGCCTGAAGTAAATAAATCACAAGTGAAGATGTAGTAAGGGAGTTTGAAAAAAATCATTCAAAACCACGAGTCAGAAATTTGTGCACCAAATACACCACATTTCTTAACATCTCAGAATTGTCACCAAAGGAGATGTGTGTTGCACTTCTCTTGTAACATATTTTAATTTTTGTTTTTACTGACAACCTCAGATCACGGCTTAAACACATTTAACGGTAATGAAAATCTTCCACACAGGGTCATTAATTTTGTGCAGAGTAAAGGTATGTTACTGATCATTTATCAAGCTTTAACCATCAAGCAATTTTCTCATTTGCTTACACAATCAAGGATAATGTAGAAGATATATAAAAGACGCAAATAAAATACAACTGGTTCTTTTGGAAGATTTATTCTCATTCTTTTCTGAGAAGACATGAGGTTCATATGTAAATTATTCTTTATCAAATTTTACTTTGTGATTGCTACGAGGATAACACATAGATGTATTTATGTCAAAATGTTCAAGAAAAGAAAGTTTGTTTTATGTGTTTTAATGAGTTGTCTTTCTTACCTTTCCACCATGTTTCGTGTGTGCCACACTGAAGGAAAGCAGTCTCTGAGCATGGTTTTGTACATTCTGTTGAGGTCCCTGCCTGCCAGAGAGCAGCGATAGTTTCCCACAATTACACCATCTGGGTTCAGCATTGGCACCACCTGAAGCACCATGAACCCAAACAGGAAAAAAACAATTAAAAGAAACCAATCTTGAATCAACAAAACCTTAACTTTAGGATCCTGAGTTATATAAAATACACTTTTAAATTGGTTTTTTTTGTACAAAAACTACATGACCCTGAGCAAAGCAATTGTGAAGCCCACAGGCAAGCCCTGGACATGTCTGAACTTCCAGGGTGAGCATCAGAGCACAGTACTAGAATGCCAAAGCCACAGCCCCTTCTCGAGAGGGACGGGGTCAGACCCAACTCATGAAAATTTACACTACAATAGCCTGTTCTGAGTAGGGCTCACACAGATGGATCCATAGGCATGCCAGAATCCAACATGGGTGGATTTTTTGGCAAGAAACTTCAAAACTATGTTCTAGGATCATCTGGGACCAAGTCAAGTCAAGGGAACCCAAATGACCACAGACAGCAGCATGGAAGCAGCTGAAACAGCCAACAACATACACTCATAGACAGACAGACACAGATGCATACATACACACAAGTTCTTCCACAAACGACACGTTAGAAAAAAAAAAAAAAGAAAGTGTAATATCATTAAGCAGGGGTAAAATATGTGACCTTTAAGTATAACTGAGAGACAGAACAAATACTAAACCATTAGTTTACGCTCCCTCACCTTGAAAACAAAAGCATCTCTGAGCAGCTGGGCATCTTCCGAGTCCCCAAGCAGGAAGTCCAAAAACCCTTCCATCATCCAGGACCCATTGGTTTCCCCTGGGTGCACTCGGGCTGTCACCACCACAGCCTTCCTGCTCCTTACCTCAACCCTGCTGACACTGTTTGATGTAATTGACATCACATAAACAGGATTCCCAGCCAAGCTGTGGCACAGCACTCTCAGTTTGCAGTATGAGGTCACTGCTGGGTTGGAGGAGATTCGTTGCAGGTAGTCCTGCAGCCGTGAGTATGTGTAAGGGTAGCAGTGGGCCAGATAACAGGTGTCTGAGTCATATGGAAACTGGAAGGTCCAGGTGAGTGAGTACAAGGTGATCGGATCGCTGTTGATGTCCTTTGTGTTCTAAATTGAGAGAAAAATGCTTTTTAGGATAATTCTGTTTTTATGATATAAATCTTTTTTTAAAAGTCATGCTGTTGTAGCATTCCTTCTTTTATGAACAACAGAACCCATTAAGTAAAGTATGTATTTGTGCAATTTATTTTTAAGAAAAAATCACAACTGTAAAGTTCGACTTCTGTTCTTGAACTCCCACAGACCTAAAGATATTCCTTCCACCATTACACATTATAGGTAATAATAAAAAATGGCCAGAATTTTGTCTTAATTGTCTTAATCTGGTGGAAATAATATTTTCGGTTATTTATTTGGGTGATCGATAATAATTTCAATTACTTTTATTTTCCTTACCTAAGGTAACCTGACACACTAAATGGACCGTTCAATATATTTCACTGGTCTATCTGGGTAACAGCCCATAGAAAGTGTTTGGGGATGGGCAGACCCTTTTAAAACACATTTGGCAGGTGACTGGACAATCGATTAGTCGATCAGGGTCAATCAGATATTGTTGTAGACGGAAGCTACTAAGCTATAGAACGTCAGCCCCTTCATAAAACAAATTCTCATTAAAACATGTCGAAACTGGAGCTATAATATTCTTACTATAGAGAGGTTTATAGTGTTGTTATACGTTTTTTTCTTTACAAAAGAAATACGGTCCAGGTCTGATTAAAAAGGCTAAGAAAGCTGTTAGCATCTATGCTAATTTCTGTATGTGAAGTCTCTTCCTGTTGTCTCGCTCGTAGCTCCCACCTCCTCCTGCTCTAAAAGGCTCTGATTGGGCCGTCCCACTTTGGAATGCTCATAATGTTGTAGATTGGAGCTTGGCAAGATGGATCTGGCTGATTACAGACATTGAATCAGGCCAGTCCAGCTGCTGCACAAGGTTATACAGAAGGCACAGTCTAATGAGAAAATGTAAGATCTGTAAATTGTCATTGGATAAGGACAAATATCAAAAAAAGCAAAAATGACTCATTCTTAAAAAGCTCAACAGTAACACTTTTAATCAGGCTACTTCTCATGTAATGCATAAATGGTTAAAGCTCTCCCTTTGCAGGTTTAGCGTAGTCATAAAAACCTTAAAATCTCCACTTTCAATCAAGTCCATAATTACATCAATTGTAAGTGACAGTTAATCGAGAATCAGGATGAGAGTTGTAAAATGATGGTGTGCTCTTACTTTTAGTCCAAACCCATCTATAAACTTCTACCTTATATCAGATGGTACACCAACCTGATCTAAGTTTCTGTAGTATCTAATGTTTGAGCCGATGCGTTGCCATCCAACACCTCCATCTCTTGCAGCCATTTCAGAGTAAAGCAGGGGTCTCATCCCCTGGGAGTACAGGCTGCTGCTCTTCATCAGGTTGATGATGGTGAAGCGGTACATTACTCCAGCCTTCATGTTCCTCACCCTAAAGTAAAACCACTGCGTGTGCTTCTTGGTGTACAAGTCTGTGCGCAGAGTGAGCTCATAGTCAAAGTTACCGCTGAGCAGAGAGGGACAGGGACAGAAACTGAATTAAGATCATTTTAAATCATACTTACTGGATATTTCACTAAAAATATTTCAAGACAGCTGCAACATAAGACACTACAAGAGACTGTGTGGACTTACACCTGCACAGCTTTCTGAAGGTTCCCACTCTCAAAGCGTGACTCAAACTCCAGGGTGAAGTCTGACCAACCGACATCAAAAGTGGCACTCTTGACAGGCCCCCTGCTTCCTCTGACACGGGAGCAGGTGAAATAGGGACGTTTATTGGCTTAAGAGGCAAAAAGGGAAAGAAACCATCAGTTTACATTTGAGAATATGTTTTTGACATAGTCATAGCCTGAAATGAAGATGGGTGTTAGTTTTAGTCACACTTTAGTCATTTTGCCATCTAAAGCAGAAGAGTCCAAGCCTTTAACATTTAGGGTCACATTAAAGCAAATGTAAGGATGATTGGTCCTCAATTATATACATGACCTTATGTGAGTTAAATACTTAAAATAATATAAATCCAATGCAAGCCAGGATATGCTTGGTAACTGAATATGTTTGAAGAGAAAATACAACCTACATCACAGACTATGTCTCAAGTTATTAATGACTTGAGACAGCAAATAGTTATTGTTGGGGATTTGGGAGTACCCAATCATATTTCAGGAGTCCCTGGTCAGCCCTGACTCCTACTGAATCTGCCCCTGGTCAAAGTGAGAGAAGCTCATCTCTACATTCACGCTAAACAAACTACAAAGCTTTGTAGGGGTGTTGTTGCTTGAGGGTGATATGTGCAATAGGCTTTCTAAATCATACCTTGAGCAGATATCAGAGCAAATGAGTGACTGATGCTTTTTTTGTAACCGTAATCCATTTGTCTTTATTCTTCAGTCAGCATAAAGCTTTGTGTTATGTGAGCCATAACTTTGTTTTACTTTTTACAATTTGCTGTGGGCCAGTTAGAAATAGATCACAGGCAACAGTTGGTCCCTGGGCTGTGATTTGGACACCCCTGCACTAAAGATTTAGTCCAACTTCAACTAAAGAAAACTCAAAAACATTTTAGTGCAGTTTTAGTTGTTCAGTAAATAGAACTGTATTTTACTCATTCTACTGCAGCATCGGTCCTTAAGTTAATACCAAGTTAACCAATGTAAATACAGGCATACCTTTAAACTTTGGGTACTAACCTAGATGTTGGCCCCCCATGGAGAGAAATGTAGGTTTACATCAACTCTGACAAATAAAACACATTTACCGCATACCTCCCACATCAATCTTTTACTAAGAACAACTGTGAAGCCATTCTAATATGATTTCAGCAATGAAAATAAAAAAGCTGAAATTCTCTTTTATCAGGCTGTTACCCAGCAAGTCGCTAAAGACTCTTCAGCTGGTTCAAAATGCTGCAGCATGTGTACTTATAAAACTAGGAGAAAGATCGCAACACTTCTTCATTAGCTTCACTGCATTAGCTCCCCATAAAGTCTTAAATAGAATTCAAGATTCTTAGGTACCAAGTTATCTTAAAGAGCTTGTAGTGCCATACAACCCCTCTATAACTGTGCTTCGAGTAGAGTAGGGCTGATGGAAAAGGCTCAAACTCCCCCCTCTCACTCTCCCTCTGTCCTCTCTCTTTATGTCTCTTTGCCCCTTTTTGTTTGCCCGTCTGCTTGTCTCTGTATAGTTTCTTGTAGGCAGCCTGTAATAAAGCAATCCTATCCAAAAATCCACATATTTCCGATGTCTGCTCTCTAAAAGACAGATGCAATGCAAGTTAACTCAAAGAATACAGTTCCCATAGTCACTAACCCTATCAAGGTTTCCTTGTAAGACCAACGTGACATTGTGTACCACAGTCTAATTACACATCTCTAATGAAACGAAACGGTTCCTTGTAAGACCAACGTGACATCTGGCACCACAGTCTAATGCCACATCTCTAATGAAACAGTCTGTGATATAAAACATTACCATGATCAATGCAGAAGACCACCTTCCCTCGCTCTTCTCCAGCTAGGACGGGTGCCCTTTCATGTCCTGTGAGCTGATAGAAAGGCTCTGGTTCTCGGGGGTCCCACTCTACAAACACACAAGGAATCATTACATGTTCACATTACCGGTAAAGGGGTAAAACAGCTTCCAAGCACTGTTTAACTGGATAGAATTTACCTATGTGATGGATGATGTCACTGATGACCTCACACTCTATGGGCCAGCGTGGATAACAGACAGACGGAAAGTTAACCAAGTCCAGTGGTGCTGTGAGACGCAGAATGGGTCGCCCACCATCAAAGTCTATGAGCAGTTGTGTGGTCCGCAGAGCCTGGTTTAAGTTCATACATACTAAGAGGGGACATGAGTCACATTTTAATGTCTGTTATATTATGCTCTCTTTTTCCTTTAGTACACCATGAGTATACATTTTTCATCAGGTTTGCCTCTTTACCTCACCCTGGTCAAACAAGCTTTGCTATTTAAAAAGGGATTATGCTGCACCTGATGGCTTTGTTCATCCCACTCACAAAGGGGCTCTTGTTTAATATATAATGACCTAGCATTAGGAAGGAGATACTCTGTAATTCAGTTTCTACCACATGTTCTCCCCTGATGAAAATAGCCTGTACATGATATCTAACAATAGAACTTCGTTTGTATGAATGCTAAATTTGAGTCACATTTTATAAGCAATTAGGCTTTAATATTAAATGTTATGAAAAAAAATGACATACACCGTCTCCTCTCCGCCTCTTCATCCTTTATGTTGTGGTCTTTTTTGTCAGATTTGTCCAGCTGGTGAGTTATCCACCATTTCCTGATAGTAGAGACTGACATGTTGGGTTGTTTTCTCCACCTGATTGAAAACAAAAAGTATGAGATAAGAATATAAAAACTTAATATCATCATACCTCTTAAAATTATTTTTAAAGATTATTTCTATCAGATGTTCCACTCCTCTTCTTGACAGCTGAGTTGCATTTTTGCAGTCTTCTCTACATGCTCATCTTCATTAATGAGTGATTAAAACTTCGCCCACCTTTCCAGATAACAGGTGGCTTATAACATCATGCTCTTAAATTACTAAAGTTTTCTATTATATTTCATGAGTACGAGTAGGGCTGAACAAAATAGGGGAAAATATTTGCAATATGTGTTTCTCCTGTGATACGAGTTGTGATTTTTTTCAAAGGGAACTGTCCAGATAAATGCTGTCCTCTAATGTGCAACAGTTCAAACCAAATCTGTAATTGCTTTTCTAAACTTGCCTTTCTCCCATTGCTAAGTGTCTGTGGTTGTTGTTCTTCAGACTGTTTTTCAAGACTAAAGTGTTCTGACAAATGTCTGTTTGTTTGGATATTCACCAAAGACAAATATACTGAATTTTTCAATGATTATGATGAAGGCTAAAGACAGAGAGAAAAAAATATCCAAAAGTTTCCATTGAACACGGATAATCTTTGAACCAAAAAATGTTAACTATTGTTATCTGTAACAGTTGTCATCTGTAGCTTGTGTTTTGTTTTCTCTTCAGGTAGCCCACCACCTGGTCCAATTCTGAGTCAACCTACTGATGGTGACTTGACTTTTATTCTAGAAAGTCAAGAAAAGGGGATTAGCAGTTTTAGCTTCCACAAAGCAACACACAATTGACAGCATTTTGTGCTTTGAGTCATGTGAATGACATTGCATATCCTGTGATGTGAACACTGCACATGCCCCATCAACTTGACATGTTAAAACAATATTTTGTTCAACCAAAGGCACAAGTGAAGAGTTCATTTGCAAAAACAGACATCCCCATTACAAAAAAAACATTCACTCTTTTTTAAAACTTGTACATTGCAGGATATGTTAAATATTTTTGAGTAAATCTTACTTGTTAATGTCCTTTTAAGCAAGTTAAAGCAAACCACTGTGGTCTTAATAATATTACCTACATTACAAAAATAAAAGTAACAAGTTTCTTGTTCTAAGTTACACATGTTTACCTCACAAACAAACCAACCAGTTTTGAGGTTGTTTTTCTCCCTTTGGCTCACATTGGTTCTTCAAATCTCAAACACCCCTGGTATCCTGTGAAAAAACGTAAGTCGTTCATACAGTCTGTTCCAGCATGCTTGTGAGTGTTTCTGAGAAGCAGAAAAAAATAGTCGCAAAACTTACATGGGAAATTCAGAGGGGGGTCTTCATCAAGCACGATCATCTGAAGCTGCTCTCTGTGTTAAACTGAACAGGTAAACTGATACACTGTCGGATGTTTCCTGTTTGCTCGAACTTTATCTTAAATTTGTCCGTCTCAGACACTGCACCTCATTCACACAGAATCAACACTTATTCTTATAAAAACGTACACAAGCAAAAGGAGAAGAAACAAACCTACCTAGTACAACTTGTGGGAGAAAAATCTTTAACAATGTACGCGGTTACCTAGCAACGCTTTGCCTCGCAAACACAGCGGTTCGCATGGAGGGCCGCACCAACAGCAGTATAGACTTGTAACAAGGACAGACGCCACATTGACTGTTTGGTAGTACGTCAACGTCGGCGCCATATTGGATGGGTCAAAACCCATAGATATACATAAAAGACTAGATACGACATGCCCCTTTGAGCTGCGTGCCTACGTCGAAGCTAAGCTACCCCGGCAGCTCACTGGGGGATAGACACATCCAATATGGCGGCAACGTTAGCGGTCAACAGAGCCTCCGTCCATGCAGCTCTGTGCTCAGAGAGAGTTACGGTGGAGCGGGAGGGACCCGCTGCCCCGGAGCGGAGGGACAGAGCCAGGCTACCGGTGAGAGAGAGAGTCAGGGTGAAGCGGGAGGGGGCCCTAACTTTAACGAGCCTGCATAATGGCCAACAAAAATGACCGTTATTATAATTAATAAAATAAAAAGTGAGTATCTTTGACTTTGTTAAATTTCTGGAGAATTCTGGCAGTCTCCTTCTAACCTCTTTCAACGAAACAAAAGTTTATCATTTAGTTAGTTATTAGTCATTTCATTTTAATTTTAATTAAAAAAAACTGTAATCAGTACATTCGCACCACGACAAAAACAGATATCCTTAATATTAATGCTCATGTGTCACGTAAGTTACAGTCTGTACGTTTCATATTTTAGATAGGTTAAAGAAGTGCTTACAAACCTTGAGAAAGGGTCTACCACCAGGTAGTGGAGGTACTGCAAGTGGGCCATAGGAGGTCATGTATGATAAATAAAAAACATAAGCATTCTTTAAATCAGTGTACTTTATCATTAAATGCTGGATTACATTCTTCTCCTTTCAACGCACTTTTCTCAATTTACTTTTGTCAGAACTCACCTCAAATCATTTGAGTGACCAGAAAATGTTCAGGTGGCTTTCAGAGATGCAAGTACTCCAAGTTTAACAGGGTATGTATGTGCATCAATTAACAGTTATTTAGCTAGTTTGTGTGGATGTGGTTTTGTTATTGTTCAGGGGTGGGTGTGGGCTGTAGTTGCGGTGCCAAAAGTGATCTTTTCCTGAGGACCACAGTTCTAGGTGGGTCCCCTGAATTACAAAATCTAAAATACAGGGGCTATGTTCCTTTATTAGTTGGAGAACTTTGTAAGTTTTCATGACACGCTTCTGGAAAAAATAGCTTGAAGGACACTGCAGGGAAGGCACTACAAAAAGGGAAAGTTATTATATAGTGGTCCAAGTGATGAAAGTGTTTCACGTGATGGAAATCACATGGATTGTTGTTTCCAACAATAGCACATCATTACCCTGGTGTAACAATGATACATGTCCATTACCCTGGTGTAAAGTTATTCATAAAAAAACATTTGTAATATTAGTGCTTGCAAGGTTATTATAACCAGGAAAAGTTTCATGGACACAAAATGTCAACCAAATTTCATCCTGGTTTTGTAACACAAAGCATGTACAAAAGAACAAAGAGAGATGTATTTGGAAAAAAAACAGTTTTAATAACTTTTTACAAAATATACAAGTTCAGTTATGTCCCCTTCCCCATTCAAAAACATGGCTTATCTCAACATACATTTTATATACACAGCTGTAAAAATGCTTTTATAAAATTGAAAATCCCTCCAAACAGAGCCTGGTGGTTTTGACAAGTATTTATGATGAACTCAAAAACAACTTTTGGCACAATAACTGCTGTTACAAAAAAAAAGAAACACGAATCAGATATCCAGACCAATTTAATGAGTGTGCTGCCTCAAAATAAAAAATAAAGTCCTCATCATTTGCACAGAAGAAGGTCCATGGTTTTTCAAATAAATTTAAACTGTAGAAGAATGATAACGACTGGAGTGGATTTAGAAAAGAGCTAACTGGCTGATGTATGACCCAGGCCAGATGTTACGTACTGTTCATCATCTTCCGTTTCTTCAGCCGCTCTCGCCAGTCATTAGGAAGTACCTCAAAGTTAGCATTTTTTGACGCTTTTCCCCTGTGAAGAAAAAAAAAAAAAGGTTGGGTAAGGGTTACAAAACAAACACATGAAAGGTTACAAATTCCAATAAAATAAATACAGTAACATACGTAACAAGCTGCTGATGCTTCCAGTCCTCGATACTCTTCTTGTTGAGCTGCTCTCTGTCCTCATCGCTTGAACTGCTCTTGTCTTCTTCATCTAACTCTTTCTGTATGCTCTGCCACTTCTTCACCAGAGAGGGCATTTTGATCTTACTCTTCTTTGACTACAGGGACACAGCAGAGGAAAGTTATACAGCAGGTTCTTCTGAACATCATGCTACAAAAAGCAGGGATGCAAAGATATGTCAGAGGACGATTAATACACAAGGCATATGCTGACAAAAAACAAACAAGGAAATACAGATAATAAAACAGTTCTTTCACTCACATTAAACCCTTTTGTTTTTACACTTATTTACCCCACACACTAACCTTCTCCTTCTTGACTTTCTTGGTCTTATCCATGGGTGGAGCTTTAGCCTCAGGGGGCTCGCAAGGCGGCTGAGGTGGTGGAGGCAGAGGTGGTAGAGGGGGCAGTGCTGGAAGAGGTGGAGCAGGGGGCTCACATGGGACAATCGGGGCAGCAACAGCTGGCATTCCCCAATAGGTTGTGGCTGACATTAGGGGAGCTGAAAACAAAGATGCAACTTCCCTGAGTACTTACAACAATAATGACAGACATAATACATTTGAGCTCCAGCCTACACCCGTTGATGAGCTCAATCCCAGACTACCAGAAGGGAGGTGGCAGGAAATCTTTTGTACCAAAAAATGAAGCCTCTCCTCAGGAGCAGCAAATTATATGAATGCCTCTGTATGAAACGTGGTACCAGCGCAGTATGTATACTGCCATTTCCGGACTATAAGCTGCTACTTTTTTCCCCACACTTTGAACCCTGCATCTTAAACAATGATGCGGCCAATTTAGGGATTTTTTTTTACATTACATTTAGCCTTGTCACATCAGATTTAATTCAGAGTTAAAAAGTCTTTCTGTGTAACATATATCTGTGTCAATATCTCATGTGAGCGGAGTGGAGCGACAAGTTTTCCCACTCCTCACGCACAGAGCTGTTCTTGCGCCCGCTTGTCCACTCAGAGGGGATGCACGCCGCTCCGCTCATTATCCCTCCACCTTTCACTCAAATTTCAACCCTTCAGACACATGGTGTGAGCGGTACCGGAGCGAAATTGGAGCGGCAAGGAGCAAAAGGTAAGGTAAGAAAAAAAAAAAACTCTCAGCCCTCTGGCCAAAGTCCTTCCCCTTTTACTCCCATCTCGCTCCCGATCAGCTCTGCTCACTGGACGCCTGCGGCTTATAGACAAGTGGGGCTCAAATATGCACACATTTTTTTTTTTTTTAATTTAGTGGGTGTGGCTTATATTCAGGTGCTGTCAATAGTCGAAAATTACAGTACTTCTGTAGTGCGCAATTGTTTCCAACATGAGAGTTGCATCAATTCTTCAGAAACGCATACATTTCTCTGACTCATTTTTTCAAGTGTATATTTCTGTATCTTAAAGTTAAGTAATTTCAGAGACATATCCTTCATGATGATACCACCAAGCTCATCGCAAAGTTAACATCTAACAGTTAGTCTACAGCTGTGGACTGTCTGAAAATTTGATAACAAAAAGAAAGATCCCATGTTAATTCATCCAAGCCACTGTCTTGAGAAACACCATACTTTGAATGAAAAACTTGTTGCCATTTGCACAGAGTTATTTCTTACCAGAATATAAATGAATGGCAAAGATGTAGGCTGTATGTATTTAATAAACCTGATCTATTTTTACTATAATTTTATTTATATATATCACTGTGTTCAATTTGCAAATGCAGGTATTGATCAGGAGGCCCTATACATCCAAAAACTTCAAATGATTCACAGCTTTCATTGGCTTTGTAATGTGTTAGTCTTTTCAAAGTCTTAAAAGACTGCATTAGGGAATAACTTCAACAATTTAATCTACTAAACTGTATTTTTTATATATTTGATTATATACATAATTTAAGTTATCTCTGTCATATATTTGGTACAGTTGCATAGTTTTATTCACATTTGATAACTTGAATACAAAGAATGGCTATTAAACAATGAGACTGCGCTTATGAGAATAATACAACGTGATTCAGTCACACCAAGGCTATATTTAAAGGTTTAGGTATTCACACATAACTGCTACAAGTTTTCAGTAAGTGCCTTCTTTAGTTCAATGAAAGCTACTGATTGCAGTGAATATGTTTTTTTCAAAAGTGTCCTAAAACTCCTGACCCCTGATCAAAAGGAAAAATGTAAGCAAATTTAAGGAGAAATTTTGGAACAAATTGCAGAAAACTCACACTTTTTTAGAAGGGATGATTACAAAGTGTTATAGGGCTTTGTTGACACACCTTTGTCATGTTAAAATTTTCATGCACATTTTGTCAAACGGTCTCTTTAGTAATGGAGACCATTTCTGCTATCAGTCTTATACTGAGTCATCTATCACCTCCAACAGTTTGTACAATTTGTTGAAAGTGTTCAGAAGTTTTTTTTTTTGCATGGGTGCATGATGAGGATGTTCATCCTCATGGACATCCTATCTGCCTTCACAAAATATTTTGTGCCATTCACAGACACACGTGTCATTCAGTGCTCCCCATATGCCTCAGTTAATCGACAAAAAGATTCAGCTGCCATTTAGTTCAATTTCACCAAAAATTTCAAGTTAATGCAATTTATGATGGCTTTAAAGACATAATTCATTGGAAACTTACAGCAGTTGTGTGTGAATACCCAATCTTTAATATACAATACTCAGTGTGACTGAGGACCACGCGGTTTAATCCTCATAAGTCCAGTCTCATTATTTATTAGCCACACCTTATAATTGTCTGCAATGCACACTGTGCTGAAATAACTTATCTTTTCAATATAGGCAACGTCCTAGAGGCGGCGATTTCCATGATTTAATGTGGGATCACTCCTCTCGTGCCACTAAAGGTGTTTCATTCCTCCACATGAAGTGGCCTGGTGATGGCCGTCATTCACCTTTGTATCAGATGTAAAAAATGCTTTGCACTCATAAAATCTTGAAAATACATGCAGATGTTTAGTGATATCCTGTTACCTGCACTGACAGTAGGCTGTGTGTAGATAATGGGACTGCTTCCAATAGTGATGGTCTTGCTCAGCTGATTGGCTTTACGTTTCTGACCCTTTCCCAAAGAACTTGATGACTCCACAATCTGTGTTGGGTTGAAAAGCAAAACATACACTTCAGAGTTAATGCCAATGTTCATATTGAAACTGTGAAACACAAGTTTTACTTACCAAAAGAATAAGAACAAAAAAAACAACACAAACCTTCATGCTAGTAGTGCCAGGAGGTACCAGAAGCCTCCCACTACCATCCTCCTCAGTTCCAGGGGCTGGTGGCTCCCCGTCATTATCATCATCTACATCCATCTCCACCTCCATGATCTCTGTATCACTGTCAGGTGGTGGAGGAGGTGCAGGTGGGGAGCCTGGGG
Source organism: Cetoscarus ocellatus (assembly GCA_037902135.1). Classification (NCBI taxonomy): domain Eukaryota; kingdom Metazoa; phylum Chordata; class Actinopteri; order Labriformes; family Labridae; genus Cetoscarus; species Cetoscarus ocellatus. The sequence continues at coordinate 825,548 of JBAMNC010000264.1, forward strand.
GGAGAGGCGGAGGTGGCGGGTAGTGGGAGGAGGGAGGTGGGCTATCAGGAAGAGGCGGCTGGGATGGAGACCAAAAAGATGGGGTGTTGGGCAAGGGGGGTGCTGGAGGGGCAGGCGTGGTGTTACTTGAAGATTCTGTTTTCAAAGAGAGGTAGGAGAAGGTAGCTGTGTTAGTAGGGATACAATTTTGTCACATTGCAAACATATACCACATAATCTCCTGAACACAATCTTTCCTTTTGACTCAAAATAAAATGGAATTCTCTTTTAATATCCAAGTTGAACAGAATCAAAGGGTATTACCATGGTGTGTGACCTATGACGTAAAACTCTACTCCAAAAGTTTTGCCATTTTTCCACCCAGAGCATGTGAGCAGAGCAAGCGGGGAGCAGAAGGAATTTGGCTGGAGCGCGGACTGTTTTTTTTTTTTTTTCCAAAAAGCTGGAGCAGCTCCTTATCTTTCGCTCCATCCTGCTCCAATTTCGCTCCAGTACCGCTCACACCAAGCGTCTGAAGAATGTCTCACACAGAGTGCATCTGCATGTAATTATCTGTTCAGCCACCCACGCGGTTTTCTGTCGGAAACTGGATGTTGACAACTCGGATCAGCACCGCGGACAGCGCAAAAGCTCTCAGACCCCAGCGCAGGTCACCTGCAATCGTCTAATCCGCTCTGAGCGGCGGAGTCGGCACACCTCTGTGAGCGAGGAGCGGGAAACCTCACCGCTCCACTCCGCTCACATGCTCTTTTTCCACCCAGTCTTGAGCCTCCTAACCTGCTGTTTTTGTTTCAGTAATTAAAGTATTTAAGCCTGTATGTGAAAATGATGGAACCTTAATTGTGCACCTGACTATAATCCTACAACACCCCTGACTCAGCAATCCAACCAAGAAGAATGTTGGTTTGAAGACAAAGAATGATATTATGTGTGTGTATATATATATATATACACACACACACACACACATATATATGCACAGCCACACGCAATATCGCCTGAAAATATTAACTTTTTCAACTTTAGCAACGGAGCCACGAGCTACCAAGTCACCTTAATCGGGGCCATTGCGTCAGGGGAGGGTTAGCCTTGCCCCATTTGTGTCAATGTACAGTGTGATATGGCTTTAGCAGAGCCTGAGAGACACAGAGCATGTCTCACATATACACAAAGGCAGACACTCACACAGTGCAACTGTATAGAATAGCATGAATGAGGACTATAAACACGTCATAGGAATAACAACCTGACCTGTGATTCCACTGGTAGTAGCAGAGGATGTTTTGATTTCCCCTTGATTGGACATCTGGGTCTCAGCCCCCTTCAGGACATCATCCTTGTCCTCTTCGGTTGGGAAATCCCACTGGGAAGCATTGGTCCGGTCATTCACATAGAAATACCGCCTGTGCTCTCTAAAGAGTGGGACAACAGAGATAGAAAGAGAGTCTCAACAGCTGGCCTGGTAACTAACTGCTCCATATGATACCCTGAGACAGAGGGGCAAGGTAGTGGACGTTAAAGCCAAAGTAAGGGATGGGAGTGTTGGTACGGAGGGCAAATATAGCCATCCTTAAAAGGGCCTGATTAGAGTTTGTTCAAGGGAGTGGATAGGGAACCCACCTTGCGCTCAATAATAAAGAAAGAAAAATAAATCAGCTCTAAGTCCTGTAAGTAGCATTCAGCAGCTCACACCATGGTTGTCATATGTGATCCCTTTTTAGACAACCATTCCCTCCCAGACACAGGAAGAGGCCAGGAAGGACACTTCATCATCATCATCATCATCATATTATAATCATCCACCGTAGGTCAGAAAACAAGATCCACACAAAGTCAACTTGATTTACATGAGAAAGCAGAAAATATAAAAACAGTAAGACATATGAAATAGAGTAGGTCTGACCTGCTGGGTTCCCGTCATTGCTCCATCTTCACCGTTTTATTGATGCGTGACACTCCTCGCGTCCAGGGCATCAATCACTCTGTCTGCATTGCATTCTTGGGGTTGAAGACCTGTAAAGTGCAAAGCTCTCCCGCGCAAACCAACCTTCCTACTATGACCCCCCCTCCCAGTTTGTCCACTGACTGGACCCATAATCCTTCTAAAATGCCCTCACAGCACCGGGCTACAAAGTCTGTGTTACAGGGACAGGCAACTTTCTTTAACAGGGAGCAGGCCGGCCCAGGGTAGATGCTCCCTCACCAGCACGTTCAAGGCACAGTGCCAGGGTTGCATCAGAGATACCTGGTGAGTCTGTTTCTGGTAAGTATTTTGATCCTCTCGGACTGGTTACACTTCTCCCCAAGTCATGTAACAAAGTCTGCACCCTCGGCACTGGTTGGGGTTGTAGTCACACGGTAATATTTGCTTTTGTGGGGGGCGAGGGAGTTTAGAGATGTAAAAGGTAAGGAGCGCGTACCTGTCCCAGTGGCAGGACCAGCCTTTAGGGGCGGCGTTAAGTTCATAATATTTTATGTTTTCGGCAGCTTCCTGCAGCCTGCGGCGTAGATAGACCCCGTTCAAAGCACCTTCCCTCCAGTCAGCAATCCGAGTCTGAGAAAGAGAAAGAAGAGAGGGAGGAAGATGAGGAAAAGACAAAAAAGTGCCAGAAGACAGATGAGCAACATGAAGAGTAATTACAGTAAGACGGGACACTTCCACCTCAAGATGGATCACCATGAGCAATTTAAATATTAAGTACTATCACAGAGCTGTGTGTCAAATGGTATGAAAGAGAATTAAGCGTTTAATAATTCAATATTCCTACTTGGAGCTCATATGAGAAAATAACATAATGAACCTTTTATCCTCACCTCCGTTTGTAGCAGAAGCAGCTGAAAGTTTGAGATTGCCTTTTTGTTGATCCCCAGGAACTCCATCTTGCTGGTTAAGGTGTTAGCCAGCTCTCCAATCTGAAACTAAAAAGATGTGTGTGCTTAAAGCAAGTACTTTTAGTGGGAAAAAATTAGCCCAAGTTCAGTCACACTTAAGCATGAGCCAGGACAAGAGGTGCACCAACTTAACTGGTTGGGAGTGGGATTAACTGACTTTTGAATGCTGGGTCTTAACCAGTGACCTGCAGGTCATCACACACACGGCACGCAGTTCATTCTATAGATCCTACACACATGTGCACAAGCCCTTTTATGCCAAACGCTGAGTGCAATGGACACCAAAGAGGCTGCTGAGCGCTGCTGTCTGTGGTGCACTCAGGATTGCTGCCCCCTCCTCCAACACACACATCCACACAAGCAAACATGTTGGTATTTTGGACATTAGGTGTTCTGAAGAGGACAAATACAGCTTTGTCCAGCAGAAGAGTGAGTGATGCATCTCTAGTCAGGACAATGCAGCAGAATGTCACTGAGAGACACAGGCTGCTTTGAAAACCTATGACATACTACGATCTAACAGTAGTATGTAGTATAACTAATGGATGGACGTAATAGCAGTATTCTTCACACAGCCATGCTAGTTATTCCTCCGATTCCTATTTCTGGTGGGTAGCAAAACACATCTAAGGTACATAACAACCATTCAATTATTTCTGCAACGCTATATTATATAAGTTCTGGGAGCTACAGTCTTCGTTTGGTGACTGAGTGACAAAATCTATTTTTGCTCTCTGTTCCCAAAGTTTGTCTTGAAATGGGTAAAAGAAGCAACCTCTTGGGGACCCCTTAAAAATGTAATTTGCCTCAATTTAACTAATGTCAATGCAAATAACATTAAAGCTGTTGCCATGGATATATGCTGCCATTTCAACCATTGACCTATTGGCGATTTGCATTGCCAAACAATAAATGAGGCAGACTGGTCAGATGCATACTGCTGTTTCTTGCTGACTCAATACGACATCTATGTATTTTTGGCATACTGCAGGTTTTACAAAATCTTGCATACAGCCGTTTGGTCAAAGTGTGTAATTCTTAAGTAGGGGGCAGTTTGGAATACGAACAAATAACAATAAAAGTGAATTTAGAAGTGAAATTGGAACAGCTCCAAGTTTTCAGCAAATAAAGTTTTTCTTTTGTCAGGATTCTCCAGAACATTTAGGTTTGTACTGGTATAGTGTTGTCAATAGTGAGAGCTCAGCAGAAACAGACATTAACATCAACTAGGACAGGGCAAATCAAAGACAGAGGATTAGTCTTTTCTATTAGAAATTGTCAAGACCTTACCTTGAGTTCTGGTGTTTCCACTTTGAGTTCGGGCGTTTCCGACTCTTCTTTAACTGAAGGCTCAGTCTTCTCTGAATTTTCAGTTTCCTTGTCTTCTGACTCAGTAACACTGTCCAGGACTTTTGGATGTGCTGCATGACACAACAGAGGCATTTAAGTATACCAAAGTCATTTAAGTTTTGATGTGATCCTGAAACGTGAAAATAATGCTCGGCATGACTAAAGCTCACCTGTCTCTGCATCGTCCTGCAAGTCTGAGCCTCTGCTGTTTGAGTCAGGGCTGGCAGCACTAACAAAGGCCGTCTTCCACCGGTTTTTCTTCAGTAAAAGGCCACGAGCACCAGAAGCATCTTGACTCGTCTCAGAACACGGACTGGAACCTCCTGCACTCCCATCACCCTCTTCTAGTGCCCGAAGCTCAGCCTGTGAGTCAGCACGCAGGTGAGAGCCGTGCAAAATTCTCAGTCATTTTAACCTGGACTGCAACTAATGATAATTTTTCATAAACATTTCAACATCTTATCAAATCCATCAATGAATCTGACAGGGGGGAAAAAAATCCTTCCCCTTTCATCAATACCCAAAAACAACCAGTTTTGAATGCCTGTCAAAATAATGTAAAATGTGTTTACAAAAGTCAACTTAAAAACCCTGAATGTTTGTAAGCTATATTACTATTTTGAGCTTTAAGAGCAGCAGCTTTAGCAAATCTCCACATCAACATATACTTCTCTTTTATTATACTGATATGAATGAAAGGCTTAATTATAAAGTGGCTTAAGATACTTTCAAAGAGGACAGTCTTTTATTAACTACTTGTGACATCAATTTTAATACAGAAAAGAAACAGAAATAATTCATAAATATATATGTATATGTATAAAGTGAGGCCTAACCACTCAAAGGTAAGTGATATTATGATAGCTAAAAATCTCAGTCGCTTACTAATGACCAGATTGTGCTCCAAATTTTCAAGTGTTTTGATCCTTCACCTTGAACACGAAAAAAAAAAAAAATCAGTTCTGTTGGAGTTTTTGTGCAAAAAAAGCGACAGGTATAATGTACGAATGGGCATTTATTTTTTAGGGAATATTTGGTCTTCAAATATTTTATCGGTACAATGATGAGCATATTTTACTTCCTCAACAGACTGTGTTTATAAAAGCTCTGTGTGCAGCTGGCCTCTCATCCGTGGCTCTTTAACACTGACAGTGGTGCACACATATTCTTGTCCTGCATCTGCAGCCTTTCAGTCTATTCTGCTTGTATTTCTTATCTATAATGTCTGTGCTTGCACATTCTATTCCTTTTGATCTCTTTCTTTGTTGTACCTTGCATATTCTATTTATTCTTGTTTTTATATTGTTGAATTTGTGTTGTAAATATACTTGCACCTTACCTTTGTAATTTTTTTTCATATTGGTAGTTCTCATGTGAGTAATTGTTCCACCAATGGGTGGAGAAAAACAAATCTTCTATTTCTGTATGTCCTGTACATATGGCAGAAATGGACAATAAAGTGACTTTGACTTGATCCTGTTGTGTTAGACGAGAGCAAAGATTTATGTAGCCTTAATAAACAGCCCAAGCTGGCTGGGTGTTTTTCAACACTACACATGTATTAATAAATAACCAAATTAGCTGACAACACATTTAACTCGAATACTCTGTTGTTGTAGCCTTAATTTTAACCAATACTACGAAACAGCACAACAGTGATGTATCTAAAAAGCTTGTAGTAAATACCTGACTTTTATCAATGTGTCATTATGCAAATAAACTAGGGATGCATAATATCATCAGCATATGTGTATTGACATCACTGCACTAAAAAGTCACTGACCATAGATAGGAAAACTTCTGTTGACAGTTGATGATAATTTATCTTGGCCAAACAACATAACAGCCTTCAACGCAGGGAGTTTCTGAAAACCTGTCGATTATTTAGAATATTACAAATTAATTTGGAAGTATAGGCTCTGTTGATAGGGGCACGTTTTTGTGCTGAACAGAGCTCACAGCGTTTCTTTGCTGTTTGTAGCCCTTAAAAGGCATACAAACCTCTATTTTACTACTACTGTTGAAAATGCATTGTGCAAAAAAACCATACCTTTTTCCGCTCAAGAGCAAGTTCCAGCTCCACTGTGTCTTCCTCCGTCTCCTCCTCAGCATCAGAGTTATCTCTGGACTGCTTTTTGCTGCCAAGATCCTTCAGAGCAGTAGGAGCAGAGTCAGGGACCCTCAGAGGGATGGAGGGGGATTCGGCACGGCAAACACCTTCAACGTCAGAATCCATACTGTTTTCAGTCTCATCCAAACCCTTGATCAATCTTTTTCTCCATTTTTCTTCAGCTTCTTTGACTTCTGATGGGATCAGCGGACCAAGCAGTGAAGCAGCAACTCCATGACGCTCCTCCTCCTCACTTGTAAGGCCTACAACACTCTCAATCACCTCCTTTTAGATACATAAATAGGAGCAGGAATCAGAATAAAATGTCTTAAAATGCCACTCATAGAAGATTTTTTAATCCTTGTAGGATATTAATGGAACTTACCTTTGCTTGGGTCTCTTTGGTTGGTATTGTGGTTGCAGCAGATCCAGAGTTTGCCTCGGTCTGATATGCTGCATGCGCTGTGCCATTGCCATTTACACTAGAGCTATGAACAGAAAATATAAGTCAAATACAAAGCTGAGGTTGTGTGCTGAGGGGAGAGGTAAGATACAGAAAACAAGAGCATATCCAATCTTTTGGGACTCTTCCTAGCTGCTTTTCTCTGTTCTTCCTACCTGTTGGCATACTGCTCCAGGCTTTGAACCTGATCAGCCAGGTAGTGTGGCAGCTCCCATGAAACCTCGTTGGTGAGCGTATTCCAGTAATAGTAACAGCCTGAGTTCTCGTCCCAAACCTCCTGCCAGTCTCCCATTTCTACACCCACTAAAAGAAAAGCAAGTGTTAGAAAAGTCTACGCAATTTATTACATATACCATCTCTCAACCTAGAGCCCTTTCTGGTGTACAATAAAGGATGTACAGGGAAAAACTCTTTGTTTTGTTATGAGTGCATGCACATTTCTAGCTAATGGACATATACAAGTGGCTGATATTTGTCATTCCAGTAATCCAGTGGCTGGATAAAACAACATAAAACCTACTGAACACATCTCTACCTAACATAGAAACCATGACAAAACACACAGACTTCAAGAAAAAGTTTTAACATGGGAGACCCACAAATATTTACAGATGATAATAACTACAGCACAAAAGTACCTCCTGCCAGTGAGTGTTGAGTGTTGTACTCAAAATCTGTGCTTTGTTGATTTGGGTCCCCACTAGCTGCTGGCTTCTGGGCATCCTTAGGTCTGGGTGATGTTGAAGTTGGGACAGACGAGTGAGAAGCTGGATCATCTGAACTTGGCTGAGTGGTGATTGCATCAATTTCCTGTGATGCGAAGAAAGGATGGAGATGTCATACCATTTACAAAAAATGATAAAACGTTTTGGAGGAAGTCACTCTTCAAATCAGTGATCTTTAACCTCTTCTGTATTTGTTAAGGTAACCTAGCCACTGTTTTGAAACTTCTCCCAAAATGTTTTTAACTTTATAACATCATCCAATGATATAAAATCATGTAGGAGTTACTTCATTGTAGTTAGTATTAAGTTTGTCAGTTATGATAAATTGCTTAAATTTGTTTTAAATATGTAAAATAAATGTTTTCTTTTTCTAATTATTTGCCCAGCATATTGCTTTCTTTTCATTTTGTTTAGGAGGACAAAAAGCCACTATAAACAGTTTACAATGGATAATAGTTCTTATGATAATGTAACTGACAAACTAAAGAAAATGGATAGAGGAGCTCAGTTTTCTCCGTCTCTCTCTTTGATCAATTATGCTTTTTAATTACATGGAACCAAACCAAGAGCATCCATCTCTGTGAGATAAAAAATACCTTTACTGCTGGGGGTTGGGTGTGTACTTGTGCTTCTTGCTAATTTATGACACATGCTGGGAGTGGCAGTAACTCCGTTCATAGGGGACTTTGGTTGAGAGAATGGAGGGAATCCAATTCAAGTCCCCCATGGACCCAGGTTTCAAATTAGGTCTGGTGGCTGTTGAGGATCCAAGTCACTTACCGAGCACTGCCAGTGTGACCTTGAGTGAGGCACTTAACCCCAGACTGGACCATTACGTGTGCAGCCCTAAGTCCGCTATCACCTTATTAGTGTGTCCATAAGACCCCTCATCTAACAGCCTGTAGACTCGATTTCTAATGATTTTAAAATTAAAACAAGAAGTCAAATTAAATTTTTCCTATGAAATAACTCACAACATCCACTATAATCCTAAAAAGTGACAACTGCACAGACCTCTAAACTGATTGGAGAAAAATGAGGACAGAGATATGCAAATAAAAAATTTGGCATCCCTTTTGATTCACAACTCACATTCACACTACATATAAATTATGCTGTTGATTCTTGCAATTATCACCTAGGATTTAGCTATGATTAATTCAACTCTGTCTTTCCCAGATCTAGAAAAGCCCATACATGACTTTGTTTTTCCCGTTTGTATTACTGCAATGCTCTTTTCACTTGACTAGATCAGTCCTCAGTGGCCCAACTCCAGCAAGTTCGGACACTGCAGCACAGATTTTAACAAGTATCACCCATATGTCCCACAATGCCCCAATACCTTCCTCCCTTCAGTGACTACCCCTTATCCACAGAATTGATTTTAAAATACGTTTTACTCATTTTAAAGCACAAAGTGAACTGGCTCCTTCTTACATAACAGATTTACTGACACCCTCTGTTCCAAATAGTGCACTGAGATCTGTCAGAGCACCCATTTTAGCCATTCCCAGGTCAAGGCTGGCTACAATAGGTGACCGGCCGTTTGCCATCAGAGCTCTTAAGCTCTGGAAATCACTGCCAGAGAACGTTAGGACTGACCATCTCATTACTTGTTTCTTAAACTTTAATCAAAACTTATTTTCATAAGAATTCATTATTTAATGATTGATAGAATTCTGAAGAGGCTCTTTTTAATTATACTGTCAGATTTAATCTTCGTCATTTTACTTTATTTCACTTAATCTGCTCTTATTTACAACTTTGTATTCAACCATGTTTTTTTTACCATGTCCACTTACCCACCATGTTTTATCCTGTTTTTTGTTTATTCCATGCTTTCAAAAAGCACTGTATAACCTTGTTTCAATAGGAAAAGCGATACCGATATATGCAGATAACTGCAATAAAAGTTGATGATCAGTATTTTTGCCGATGTATACAGCCGATATTTGCAGGTACATATTAGCCACACGTGTTTCTTATATTTGCTGTAATATAAGCAGAATGTATGATTGTACAATATTGTTTCACCTCATCATTTATTAAAAAATAAAATGTTCTTTTTCACATCTATTTCTATCACAAATGGACTGTAAACATTACAGGAACAGGTCTACTTTAGGTAAGTGGAGGTTTTGTGCTCTTGAAAGAAATATCTGTATCGGTATTGGTGATAATTTTGAAAATATCGGCATATCAAAAACCAGCAAAAATTCAATATCATGCATCTTTAATAATTATTTATATGCAGCACATTGTACTTACAGCCATAAAATTGGCCAGTGTGCTGTCTATGTCAGCTGACTGGTTGTGTTGAGAATTTCCAGATGAGCGCTGACAGTCTCCAGCATCCTCTTCATCACTGTCCTCATAAGCACCAAGCAAGGACAAGCCCTCTGCAGAAAGACAAAACAAAAGCTCAAATCTCATGTTTTGCTTGTTTCTAACGCCTGAGACAGCCGGACGATCGGGTGATACCAAAGTTACCTGTGGCCTTTACAGCGGGGTGCTTCATGTTTGTGCGTGTAGGTCTGAGGAATCTGTGTCCATCCCCGTCTTGTTCGTCTGACAAAAACCAAACACATAGAAACAAAAGTCACGCAGGTCCGGAGAGTCATTGGATGCTGTGAAGGGTAGCTATGGAAAAACTGTGTTACAACAACACTGTGCCTGAAGTTAAACCTACCAAATATTTAAAGCTCTTTTATCTAAGCAACATATCTATACAATCATTGTGTATTCTGGCTGGTTAAATTTATTAAGATAATTTATCAAAAGCCTCTTCTGACAACTTTCATCGAGTTAGCTTCTTGCGACTCACTAGCTTAGCATGCTAGCTTCTAGACTAGAGAATTACCAACAGAAACGATATATCAACATTTACGAGGCCAAGTCTTGGTTTGGCTAATTCAAGAAATGATGCATGTTTCCACCAAATGTGACCAATTCATCTGAATAAAAATGGAAATGCGTGATACAATATTTCCTTTATCCAAGTCGGTTCATTCTTCACGCCACAAATGTAGCCATTAGCTGCCCTGCTGCTAACACGGCATGAAGATGGCATGATTAAAAAAAACAACATACCATCGGATCCAGAGGCTCCCTCTTCCCTCTCTCCGGCATTCCCACTACGGAGCCCGGGCGGTGATAGCTGTAGGATGGTCCTACGACCGCCTGTTCCTCCAGTAGGCCGAGTTTTCTTCCCCATCGCAGCGAGTCTGTCCACCGGCGGCGGCCTGCTCCGTCTCACTGGCGTCGTTAGTGGAGCTCGGGAGGCGTTCACGTGCGGTCTGAATTACCGGACAAATGCACTTCTGAATGCAATGATCAACTCCAAGGCTCTTAAGCGTCAGAAGATTTGTGATGATTTTTTATGTATCAGTGAAAACTTTTAAACCTTAGTAGTCAAAAAGATTTAAAGCTTCTTGTAAGTTGTGGTACAGTTTCCCTGAAGCTTCATTTGATAGAGTGGGCGGTGAACAGTTTGTCTTAAAATGTGAATACAATGTCACCCAATAAACTTTTCACACACAAGTTGTGCTGCTACTTAGTCGGTGGGTGAAAAACATGCATGGTCATTACTGGACGAAATATAAGAAAAATGCTAATATGGGATCACCATACATGGGTTAAATTCTTGTACTTGGGATGCACATCAAACATATCTTCACCTTTGATAAATGGATTACATTAAAATTGACGTAACCTGACGAGCCCTGAAAAACATACTCCAGGAGCAGTTATTGCCCCCCAAGGAGGTCGGTTTTGCTGGCATTTGTCTGTAGGCATAATAACTTAAAAAGTTATGAACAGAATTTGATGATTTTTTTTTTTTCAGGAAATGTTGGCCATGGCACAAAGAAAATGTGATAAGATTTTGGTGTGGATCTGAATCAAATCCTTGCTTAACAGACACACAATATTTGATTTGAATATTTAAACACACCATGACATGGGCTCTTTAAAGGACTGGTTAACATTGTGAGATAGGGCAGTTTTACACAATTTTGCTTATAACTCAAAAAGGTCTCAACAGATTTTGATGACATTTTCAGGGAATGTTGACCGTGATACAATGGAGAATTGATTAGATTAAAATGGAGATCTGAAACCAGATGTTGATACAGATTTCTTCTTAAGATTCAACAGTGTGAGGTAGGGCAGTTTTCCACATTTTTGACAATGCCTGAAAAATGCATTTACACTTATATAGTTTGTTGTTTTATACAATGAAAAATTGTTTTTTTTTTTACGTCTTTGTTATTCACATGCTATCAGTGAAAGCTCGTGAAAACACTAATGTCGGATTCGCAAACAAATATTGAACGCAACATCTGCTCTGCTCCGTAAAACTTGGTAAAGACTTCCGGTTCATTGGGTCATGTTTGGTATGTAGCGGCTCAGTTAGCTTGACTGCTAACAAGCTTACGCACATACTTGGAGAAAGCAGCAGAGAAACACCAACCCATCACCTCACGAAGACAGAGATAACGCAGCCTCATGGATCTATGAAAGTATCATGCTTTTAAAATAAGTTGCTTCAAACCAAAAAGGCGGAAGTGTTTGCTGAGTGAATGATTCCTCTGTTAAACAGACCTGTCATGGGAGGGCGAAGATAAGCAATTCCACAGTCTCAGAGTGGAGCCTCCCACCCATGTCTGAACAAAAAGAGGACCCAGGGCAGAGGCAGCAGTCAGCAGGGCACAGAGAAGGACTAAGTGCCCCAGCCAAGACCAGGAGAAGGTCTGTGAGCTCCGGACCAGACACGATGGGTGCCCTTCTTCACTGGATGCAAGATGTGGCTGCTGTCACACTCCTCAAAGCCCGGCGGACTTTGTTTCAGGCTGCCATCCTGTTTTGTGTCCTGGTTCTGCTACTTTGGGTGTCCATCTTTCTGTATGGGAGTTTCTATTACTCCTACATGCCCACTGTGAGCTTCTCCACCCCTGTGCACTTCTACTACACCTCCGACTGTGATTCCTCTGAGTCGAGGCTTTGCTCCTTCCCCACAGCCAACATCTCCTTCATGAAGAATGAGAAGGACCAGGTGATGGCTTTCGGTCAGCCTTATCGCATATCCTTGGAGCTAGAAATGCCAGAGTCACCGGTGAATGAACAGCTGGGTATGTTCATGGTTAAGATGTCTTCTTACACTAAAGGAGGTAAAACTGTAGCATCAGTGAGCAGATCCACTATGCTGCATTACCGCTCCAGCCTCCTGCAGACTATGGCTACCTTACTCTTCTCTCCTTTCCTCCTGACTGGCATGACTGAGCAGAAACAGCTCATAGAGGTTGAGCTCTTCTCCGACTACAAGATGAACGCTTATGAACCCACTGTGGGTGCAGTCATCCAGATCCAGTCAAAACGTGTGCAGGTCTACTCATCCCAGATCCGTATCCACGCTTACTTCACTGGTATCAGATATGTTCTGTACAACTTCCCTCTGACATCTGCAGTGATTGGTGTGGCCTCCAACTTTGCCTTCCTCAGTGTCATAGTGCTCTTTAGCTACCTGCAGTTCATTTGGGGTGGGCTCTGGCCCCCAGACCAGGTCAGAGTCAGAGTTATGATGGGAGACAGCACTCGAATTCAGCAGAAAAGAGAGGAGGCCCGAAAACGCATGGAGAAGGAAAACTCTCAGAAAGAACTTCATGCTTCAAAATCAGTCGAAACCATGACTGCGGTCTCTGAAAATAAGGGAAATGACACGGCAGAGGAGCAGCCATCAAAGAAACCCTCAGTGGTCCCCGATGCCCCAAGGGCCAATGATTCAAAGGAGGCAGAGTCTCATGATTCTGAGGGGCCTGAGGGGCAGGACAGCCATGAAGGATTTGAAGGATGTGAGCTTCCTCACCAGGGTGAGACGGCACTCAGACAGAGACCTGGGCCCTGGATGAGCCTGTAAACTATCTCTTCACATTCTATGCGTGTATATCTAAGACCATGTCACATCACTCTTCAGCAGATCTTGTTTGTCTGAAGCACTCCCACTGTTTGCACTGTCTTAGAAAAACCTGCATGAAAATATTAACACTTGTCTTGCTTAAGCTAAAAAACTGCAGTTTATTGTCATGTATGGAGAAAGGTTTACCTCATTTTTACTTGACCTCTGCTTGTTTTACTCACTGCACATGTTCTGTAGCATTTTGAGTCATAGATTTGCTCCCTCTTAGTTTTGGAGATGCCTTTAGCAGGAGATACTATATTCCATCTCTGACTTGTAGCACAGTATCGCTGGTAGGAATTTGGCATTACCATCAGCAGGTGTGAGCCAGTGTAACACACCCTCTGAAAGTCAGACATACCTGCTTGTGTTATATAACAGAAATGACGGTGCTGAAGCATTTTCTTACATCATGTTCAGCTCTTACAAAAAACTGTGGCAGTCATCCCCACACTCCCTCCTCAAGAAGTGAGTCAAACACTGAATAGAACTGATTTTTCCTCTGATCGTAGCTGCCTCAAACTGTCTGCAAAATGTATTATCGCAATGGTGTATAACTCTGTTCAGGACCCACCATCACCTCCTCAATGAGAGATCACAACCCAAATTTTCCATCATTTTCAAACACGCAGCAAGTTAAATGAAAAATGCAAAAATACAAACTGTGATGGAAGAAAACTACGGCTAAACGGAGAGACAGGATTAAAACATTTAAAGAGCACATCATTACTAAGGCTCTGGAAGGACATGCATGCATACATTTCATTTGACTGCTTTTTATATGATCTTATGTAAATGTTGCTCTGCTGAGATCTCAAACAATGTATGCATAATTATGAGAAAATGGGCTTTGTTAATATAAGATGAAAATATGAATAACTCAAGATCTCCAGAAAACGACTAAAATGTTATTCTGTTTAGGGCTGCCACTCATTATGGTGTTTGGTGGTGTGATGGTGTTGAACAGTCTTTCTCCCAATCAACGCATTTGTGACTGAATTAAGTCCGCTCTGTGAGTTACTTTTAGGGTCCAAAACCAAAAGATAAAGGACACTAGTCTAGATTTGGCATTTCAAAAGCTCATATTTCCCCAATTTAAGGACATCATCAAAGAATCCTGGTCATAGCTTTTTTCTGAGCCCTGTTTGTTCAGAAAATGTCCATAAAAGTGTCTCTGTGTTTACAGCTTCCTAGAAAAAGATATTTAATGGCTGCAGCCTGAGGGACATTGGATAAATGGCGCATGTATCACCCTTTAACATTCGTAAAAGGAGAGTCTGTCTTACAAGGGATGACTTCACTGCTGTTACACATCAAATTAAAGGTTGAACTTTAGAGGTTGGTGTACATTCCATCAGATCTTTGTATTCAGTGTCTGTTACAGTGCTTATAAATCTGTATTTATTGTATTTTGTTCAAACATTGCGCCTAGGTGTTTTAAAGTGGTGTTTTAATGTTTAGTCCACGTAAAGTATTGGAATGATTAATAAAGTTACAGTTTTAAACTGAAGCTGTTTTTCAGAGCTGAATAAGTGAAGGTTTTTGTTATATGTTACAGCTTTCACATATTTAGGATGCACTTCAGGGAAGCTTTGGCTTCAGTAAGTTTATTCGAGGGCTGTGCGCAAGTGGTGTTGGTGTAGGAAATTGTACCGAAGATATTGTGAAATAGGGATTCTGTATTTTGTTCTGTAGAGTCTCCTTGTCGAAGTCTCTGAAGTTACACTCAATTGTTATTCACTAAACATTTTAAATAAACACACTAGTATTCTTTTTGCTTTCTTCATTATTTATTTCATAATTTGGAGGATCGGGACTTCCATTTCTGATGATAAAGAAAAAGAATTATCAGGTATTACTAAAGCACTAAGTTTAGAGTTCTTGTTTCTAACCTTTTGAGGTTTAGAGGAACTTTATTTTTACATTTCATCTAAAAATGTTTAACCTACCTAAAAGCAGCAAACCAATTTAAAGGACAACTATCCTCAAACTTCATGAAGCCAATATTGTACAATGTGAACTTAAAGACAGATGCATTCTGACTCCATCTTGAATGAAATACTTGGTTTATAATACAGTATATGAAACAGAAAAACATGTTCACTCCTTCTGTATTGATACAATTTAAGTGTTGAGTAAAATCAAGCAGTTATCTGATAAGATGAGGCACGTTATGTATTAAATGTTTTTTTTATTCCCTTCTAATCACAAAACATATCAGCTATTAGAAACTAGGCAGGAAAAACATTTTGAATGTACTAAGCAACAATTTTCAGTGAAATGGCTGTTTGTTTTACACAAAAATCATTGGACCAAAGCAAGATATTTTTCTGTCAAAGGTTGGAGAATTAATGAAAGAAAAAATAAGGATAATTATAAAACAGTTGTCGAGGAATGGGGTTTGTACAAGTGCCAGATTTAAACAGTAAGGGTAAAGTTTGAATCGAAACATTTGTCAGAGGAACATAGTCGTATAATGTTAACGTCCAAAGAAAACCTTCAAAATCTGTGTATCCAGAGAAGAAAAGTTAAAAGTATAGGTTACAGGAAAATAAATAATGGCCTCAAGGCTCTAAAATACTCTACTAAAAGGTAAAGTGATCCAATAGTGATTACATATAATGTTAATTCTCACAGGCAATTTAAATAAAATGTATTTGATGTGACACAGCAACAGTACTGTAAAAACATTTTTACTACACAGAATTAAACAAACATTTAATTAAAGATCAGATCTTGGGCTGCTTATATGGCAGAAAGGGTAGCAGCCGTGAACTTCTCGTATATCATGGATCATTCATTGTCAGTACTGCTTAAATACCATAGGGGCTGGAGCCTATCCCAGCTCACGAGGGGCAAACGTCGGGGTATACCCTGAACTGATCACCAGCCAATCACAGGGCCACATAGAGAGGCAGACAATCATTTACACACACACACACACACACACACACTCACACAGGCAGGAGAGAATCATTTGTCAAATGTTTTCTTGAAATGTAAACATTATTTAAAATCTTAAATATTTATGTAAAAGAAACCTTTCAAAACACTAAAATAGCACATGACAAACATTGTTGTCGATGTGCCTTGCAGATTGGTCTTTGCTAAAATCCAAAACCTGGTGCCTTCCTTCTCTTTATGATTTCATTCTCAATGATAACAACCCTCCTTACACTCTTTCTGCTCTGATGGTATTGTTCTCCTCCTGTGCAGTCTCTTCTCATCTCTCTTTGATTCCTCTCTGCCTGCCCTCTTACTGTACTATCTACGACATGTATTTAAAAATAACTATTGATAATCAGCAGAAATACATATTTCAACTTACAAACTTGCTTCCATCCTAATTTATGTTTTAATCCAGTTTTTATGTGTTTCTCTGTGCAGACAATTTTAGCAAAAAACATGGCCCATTTCCCCCTCTGACCGATCAAAGTTTCCCTTTTTAACATATTAAATCTTTTTTAAAGGTCCTATCAAAGAATTGATCATAAATTTTGCTTTGTCGGTATACATGCATTTTGTCTTGCCATGCGTACACTCTGTCACTACTGCAGTAGTTAGTTATTTTGAAAATGTTACTGTAATATTGAGTGTCCTGTTTTTGAGTATCCTGCTTAGTTACTTAATTACTAAATTACATGTTGTCAAAGATGAGCTGTTAACATGATCACATTTACATCCAGCAACTAGCAATGAAATCCAAAGCAGCGTGAAGGGAAATATAAGTGGAACTTTCAACAACTCAGAGTATTATCTTGTATGGAGTTTGATTCTGTGAAAGATGCAAAGGGTGTTGTTGTCCATTACAAACTTTATTAGAAGCTGTTGAAGATTGTTTTTGTGAAGAGGGGAAAGTATTAGATGACCTAAAAATCAAGCAATCAGTTAGTTACTAAGTTATGTAATTTTATTACTTTTAAGGAGTAGTGAGTAATAATTTACCAATTTTAAGAAACGCGCCTGACACTACTTTCCATGCAGCCACCTCCTCCACTTCAGCCCCAATCAGCCCCACCCACCCCAACAACCTTGGACTGCTAAAGAGTACTTTATCAAGTAACAAAAAAGGAGAAGCAAAAATCCAAGATCAGTCATTTTGATTGATGGTAAAATGTTTAAGAGCTGGCCCAATCTTATCTGGACTAGTTTACCTGACGGCCAATTTTAGCTGACTTCTCCCTATTTAAACAGGCACAAAAAGGACCCCCAAATCCACAACTGGCCTCACCGTTCACGGTTTATATCGCGTGATAAATGCTTAGATTAAGTAGAATTGGCCAGGGGCAATATAACAAAATCAAAGATGGCACAAGGGAAAAAAAAAGATTTCCTAAGTTACACAATAGTCCAGTTATTTTCATTCTGACAGGATGAAAACCTGGCAATACTGAAGGTAAGTGAAGGCTGTCTGAAAAAATCACATTTTCCAGTAAAGCAGGTGGTGTCCATGATGATCCTGTTTGATTCCTTGTCCCCACATCTTGGTAAAAAGGATTCAAAATCTTCAAACTGACCCAAGTGTTGACAGTAAGTCTTGTTCAAAGAACATTAATTTGCAATGAAAGTTACGTTTATGACTAGAATGAAATCTGAACCTTGTGGTGATGATGTTCAAGCCCATTAGTGGTCTTTATTCAAAGCCACATCCCCCATCCATCAGATGAATTATGCATTGGTCTGAATAAGTAGAGTACTAATTGACTTAAACCATCCATCAGTGGTATTAAAAAGCTCTCTGTATTTAGCCTCTAGCAGGTTTTGATATTATCTAAGATCCTACCAAAACAAGAGCATCTAAAATAAAAGAGTGTCTAGTAAATCTCTCTCATTTTCTTTGAACATAAATTGAGTTTCAGTCCTCGCTGCTGTATTTTAAGCCTATAGTGGATTTAAATTTTACATTTTTAGATTTGACATTACAGTGAGGTTTTCATTACATCTCTTGACCTCAGGTTATTCAGTTTCTACCCATCATCTTTGTCTGGAACAAAACCCAAAAAGGTCCAGTAAGTAATTCTTAATTAGCACTCATAAAAATAAAAAAAACTTCTGAAAACATTCAGCAGATTGAACAGATTGTTAAGAATTATAGCATAAATGGTCTCCATTGATTAAGAGATGTTTTGGCAAATTTCATTTTGTTTCAAAATGTCTCCATACATTTTCTAGCATTTTTCCTTTTGATCAGGAATCAGAGGTTTTGGGACAACTTTGGGAAGAACTTCTCTTCACATTTTTACATACTGAACATGTCACTTACTGGAAACGTACAGCAGTTGTGCATGAATAACCAACATTTTAATTTATTACACTCAGTGTGACTGTGAACCACCTTGTTTTATCTCATAAGCACAGTCTCATTATTTAATATAGCATACCTTGTGTAATTTAAGCTGTACAGGAAAAAAACATTATCTTGTAAGCTTGTGTTTATCGCAGTTCATATTTCCTGTACTGAAGCAAAATCTTATTAAAAATCGCTTAAACTTTGAGACAAGGTAAAACGCTGACTCACTTCTGGAACTGCTGAGCCACTGTAACTCTGATCAGTAATGTCACACAAGAGCACAATAAATATAAACGCTGACAATTTTATAAAAAAAATGGACATGCATATGCTACACAGGTTCAGTGTACAAGTGTTCATAAAATGCTGATAAAGTTTGTTTTTTTATACTGATTTACACACACACACACACACACACACACATGCAGATACACACAGCAGTGTCAAACAAAGAGGGAGTTATGGTCACTCAGAGAGGGTGACGTTATTACCTCCACTAAGACAGTTATGTCTTTGCCAGCGTTTTTCTGTTTCTCAGTCTGTCTGTCTGTTTGTGTGCAAGGAAAGTCAAAAAGTTCTCATCGGATTTTGATGAAGTATTGTGGTAATAATGTTGGTCTTGGCTGGAACAGGAAGAAGTGATCAGATTTTGGTGATCTGAATCCAGATCCAGGACTTTTTTAAAGGTATCATTAACATTGTAAGATAAGGCAGTTTTCCACATTTTTGTTAATAACTCAGCTAATAATGTCAGTAATGCTTTGAAAAAAATTGTGCATATGTATGTTGTGTGTCCATGCAAAGCAGCAGTTAGGTTCAGATCTGGTTCAAGATCAAGATCTGGGTTTTTTATTCTGGACCTTAGTCTGGATCAGGGCTACATGGGTATTCAGCTGGGTAGTTGTAAACCCCATGGCAGACGTTTGTGCTCTTTGAGCACCTCTAGTTCTAGATTTTTTATTTTGATAAAACATGTTTTAGGGTGCTAATAGCTGAGCAGCTTCCAGCATGCCTTGATCACAGGTCTGCATTGATGACATGGGTTCAAGTCCTCGCCTAGGCCCTTTGCTGTGTGTATCTCTCTTCCTCCTGATTCCATTTCCTCTGCCTGTATCCCTCTTTTATCAAGTTAAGGCAGAGAAGCCATGTAAAAACTCTTTGAAAACATCATTGTTGGGCATCTTGCCTCTGTTTTCGCTTCTCATTTTCATTTCTTAATGCAGCATGTGTTAGAGCCTACCTCATTTAATCCAGTAGGTTTTAGCAAAGGGACACCTTCTATTCAACATCACATCACACGGTCTCTGATCTTCTATCTTAAGCAGAGAAACGTGGGTACATTTTATAGAGAAAACACTGTTACAACCACACCTGGTCTCACTTATCCTAACCCAAACAGTATCTTGATACCAAGTCAATCATAGATAGATAGAATTAATGTCATTATGTTTTTCTGATCTGTAAAAACAGTTGTTAACATCATCTGATCAACCAGAGATGCTTTGTAATGGTTTGTTCCCAAAAAGATTCTGCTACCTTCAATAAAAATAAGATAGTAAAGTGGTCTGTAAAATTTAAGAAAAAGATCTTCTCTTTCAATAACAAAAAGTTCAAAATCAAAGTTCTCACAATGGTGGAATTTTTTTTATCTTATTCAAACAACCGGTGACATGTGTAGCCAGTGTAGTTAAGGCTCTTAAACATTTGGTTTCCTGTCTGTTTCAACGTGAACAAACTGTACCTCCAATCTACTGCTAAGTTCAGTACATTCAAAATTAAACTCTCTGATAAATGATTGAATCCCGTGTCCTTCTAAGAAAAATAAATAAATAAAAAAAAACAACATAAACAATAGATTCATTGTGTATGCTTTAGAAAAGCTATGTTTTAAAAGGGTAATTTTAAAGGCTTTGTGGCATAGCATTAATATCCTTAACTCCACAACAGAAAACTGATGGATTTTTTTCTTATGGGTTCATAAGGGGCAAAAATATGAGCTGTAATCTATGTTATGACCAATAAAACACTCTTCATGGAAGCATCATCACCATCATCACTTTTATCTATGGAATAAATTGCCTCCTTGTTTCTGATCATGTTTATGGACTACTGTGTGCTGT
This sequence comes from Cetoscarus ocellatus, assembly GCA_037902135.1. Classification (NCBI taxonomy): domain Eukaryota; kingdom Metazoa; phylum Chordata; class Actinopteri; order Labriformes; family Labridae; genus Cetoscarus; species Cetoscarus ocellatus. The sequence continues at coordinate 846,451 of JBAMNC010000264.1, forward strand.
ATAATGTTCATCTGTCTGTCCTGACCCTATATGGTCTAAGCATCTGCCTGTTGTTCAAAACACCTCTCCGCTGTAAGTGTCCCACTTGAACACCACCCTTTTCTGGCAGGCCTCATTACAGCTGAGGGTCATTCTGTTCCTCCACCCTAAATGTTTTCCTCTTCCTCTGGGCGAACTTCTGTGACCTCTGCTGTTGCTTCACTCACTGCTTTTGAACCATCATCTTCCTGATCATCATCTGAACAGTCTGCCCAGCGTCCAACTCTCCTGACTCCCTCTGCCACTGCTGGGGAATTAACACAGGGGTTATGATCATAGATGACCAGTTTTAACCCCTGCAGGTGACACAGACTTGGGAAGCGACGGATTCTGTTTCGGTCCACATCAATGACAGCTAGGAAGTGCATCTCCAGCAGCACAGGAGGGAACTCTGGCAGCTGGTTCCCAGCTAGCCAAATACTTCTCAGCTCCTCCAGCTGCCCCAACTCTCTGGGTAAACTCTGGATCTGATTGTAGCCGAGGTGCAGGGTTTTAAGGTTTGGGAGCTCACAGACCACTTTTGGGAAAACAATAAAGCAGTTCATCTCCAGCCACAGAGTGTTTAGGTCCTTGAGCTCCCCCAGCTCTTGTGGGAGGGAGTAAAGCCTGTTGTTACCCAGGTAAAGGATGCTGAGCTGGGGCAATCTGCAAACAGCTGCAGGGAGCTCCTCAAAGCAGTTAAAGTCTAGGGCCAGGAGCTGCAGCTTCTTCAGGCCCTGCAGCTCAGCTGGCAAGCTGCTGAGGTTGTTGTCGCTCAGATAGAGTTTTACCAGCTCATCAAAGACGCAGGCAGCAAGAGGCAGCCGACGCAGCTGCCGGCTGCTCAGGTCCAGGGTCCGGTCCAGGGGCATTTCTTTTAGGTCGCCCACCAAGAAACGTTGACACCGCTCTGAGGGTATGAAGGCAATGACACCTCGTATGGCGTTGCCCATCCTGTCTGGTCTCTGTCACACATCTGGACCTCCTCATCAATTTAGTGCTTGGCAATGACTTCTCTGAGATAGAAGGTGTCCTCAAGTAAATACGTTGGCATCCCATTAATGCTCTTCCGCCATCCACGCAGAGATTTTGATCCTAATGATACGTGGAAAGCAAAACAACAACATTGTTCTTGATCAACTGATTAAGCACATGAAGCTGAATTACTCCATTACACACAAGAAAATTAAATCTTGATGAGTTTTACAATAAAAATAAGCTTCAGTGATGGTCGGGAAGCATACTGCTTACAGTGACAATAGAAAGCACTTACTTTTTGATGTTTTAGAGCTGATATCCATGACTCACAGCATCTCCCACAGTAAGTCTTTTGTTTATCCAACCTAATGAGCTGTAAATGTATTGTATTCTCTGGGCAGCTACTCCCCAGTGCAGCCCTCTTACTATCTCTGTGTGACTCTGAGCTTTGCCCTGACTTTCATGGTGATAGCAACCACTGGCTGCGCTCTCCTCCCCATTTGTGCCTAATGACTTTTCCCTCTACTATACCAGAATGACAGAAATGAGAGAGAGGGAGAGAGACACAGGAAGGAGCACCATGGATAAGCTTGAGAACAGCATGCTTTTTTACAGAGCAGCAGCGGTCATTTTAGGTTCATTTTTGACTTGTAAGGATTTTATCATCCTTGACAAACTTCTGAGTCGGAGAAATTAACCCTTACTCAGATATCAAATCTAAAAAATGAATCATATTACTCTGAACTTAAGCATAATAAATAATATCATCTCGGTCTGCCAGAGGTGTTATAATCACATACTATCTTGCATACCTTCATTAGAGCTATTTTCCAACAAGATAAAACTGAGAAGGAATTTTGTGTCTCTTATCATGACAGACGTTTGTCTGTTGTCTGTATTCACTCACTGACACACTGTTTTTAGCACTTGTCCTTACCTTCATATCCGCCCATGGTCAGATGGGCCTCCAGGAGGCCCCCAAACAGAGCACACAGAAACAGTGTGACTGTCGAATATGTTAATAGCTACTACTTAAATACAAAAGAGGTTAGATCAACGGTCCTGAGAGGGGATGTTGTTACTTATTTAATGACATCCAAGTTTTTACACCACCAAGGAGGTTATGGTTTTGTGTCTGTCTGTCTGTCCATCTGTCTGTCCGTCTGTCTGTGAACCAGACAAGTCAGAAAGTTTGCAGCAGATTTTGATAAAATTTTCAGGGAATGTTGGTCAGGAGTGATTATACTTTGGAGGTGATCCAAATACGCATGCGGATCCAGGATTTTTTTTAAGGGTTTGTTAAAACTGCACAATTGGTCAGTTCTCCACATATTTGGTAATAACTCAGCTAACAATAAAGAGAAATTCAACTTTGTGCTGTGCCTTATGTTTACACATGGCTTGACTGTCTTATACCTTTGTCTGTTTTTTTTTTTTGGAACAAGTTCAATGGTTTTCTGCTTTTTTAAAACCCATTAAATTTATTTCAGGGATCTGAGGGATTTTTTGACTATTCAGAACAGCCACTGTGCTTCAGCTCCCTTGTTTCTCTTCCTCTCACTTACTGTCCTGCACCCGAACCCCACTTAAAACACTGTGCTGTGCCATTTCCCTCCATGAAACAAGATAAAAAAGGACAAATTTCGGGTCACAGTCACATAAGCCATGGCAGACTGAACTTAAAAGATGCCCTCCCTCTCTCCAGTGAGGTGTCTAGCTCTTGGCACAGCAAAGCAGAATGTAACTACATAAACATATGGTTTGCAGATGAAAAAACTATAAATGGGCCATTAAATGACTGATGAGAGGGTCCACTGGAGGAATGTATCCTTACGATACCATGATAACAGCTTCTCTAAATGTCACTATGACAATAGAAAATGTTGTTGATAAGATCAGAAATGTTACAGTGCTTTTTCAATCAATGGGCAGTCTGTTAGAGTTCTGGACAGTTGTACTGTAGAGTTTGGAGGTTTTTAGACGCTGACATTGTCACATGATCTATTAGCAGACAGGCACAAATAAAGAGTAGTCTATTTTCCAATGTCCCCCAAGAGTTTGACTGGTAAGAACACAAAAATGTCTATGATAGAAACAACATCTGTTTATGCTACTTTACAGTGTGACCTCAGAGCACTGACTGCTCACAGCTGTTGCTTTAAAGAAATGTACAGGCAGAGGGAAAAAAAATGATTGGCACGGTACATCATTACTTAAGAACATTTAAGCTCCTGCTGAATAATGAAGCCTTGTTCATTTGAATGAAAGACGACAAAAATACATCACTGGACCATAAATGTTCAAATTAAAGATGCCTCTCCCATCTGAAATATATCACTGGACCATAAATGTCACACTACAGGCATCTCATTTACAGATTTACTGAACAGGATTTCAGATGGCTGACAGGGCTTTCATGCACATTCCTGTTATTGTGAACTGTAGTTTGTATTTTTATGTAGCCTATAGACAGTGTAGCCAAGACATCTAATTCACTGTAGGTCCTCATCTGAAAACTTGGGCTTTCTGAATGTCATTGTTTTAATTGATGACTTACTGAAAATTGTTTCCTCACTTCTTCTGCTGTTTGAATCTGAGTGTACTGTTTGATTAAACTGTGTCTTGCTGCTATTCTTGTTCAGGTCTCCCTTGCAAAAGAGATCTGTTGATCTCAATGGGACAAACCTGGTTTAATAAAGGTTAAATAAATAGGCTTGAATATGGGCTCATGGTTACAAAACCCAAAGTAAAGACAGTGTTTCCAAATATCAACCAATACCTTGAGTATTCTAACAGATGGAATTTTTTAAGCTATCCTGCTTTAAGCCCCATGAACAGAAGCTGTAGTCCTTGAGGCAGGTGTCGACTTCATAGCTGGCCCATGGCCTCCTTCCTGCATGACCCGCCTTGACTGATCTCCAGCATATACTATCTTATCTTTTGAGTTAAAAGGTAAAGCCCAAAATATAAATTTTTAAATTTATATTGCATTAATAAATACAAACATTAAAAGTAAAATTAACCAATTTCTTAATTGGTAAGAAAACAAATTTCTGGTACTTGTAACATTTATTTATATACTTAAATAAATAAATATTATTGTTATAAATACAGTAGTCAGTAGTATTAGGTAGCTGCCCTGTGCAAAGAGAGAAAAAAATAGATATACATTACTGCTATATGTGTCACAATCCATGGCTTATTTGATCAAAGGGGGTGTTTATAAAATGACAAGTGAATATATTAAATTTTCTCTAGTAGTCATGGGCAGTTCAGTCATTTGAAGGCTAAAGGCTAAGAGCCTGTGGGTGCATTTCCTTTATTTTGCTCAACGCAATCATGGCTGGAGAAGAAACCTATTTTGGAGCTTTTTTTGTTCAAATAATGATTTTAAAAACATAACTAAACGTGAGCAAGGAAGAAACTTGATTAATTGCACAGCTCTAGGCCAATGCAAGTTTTGTTTTCAATCTTCATTCAACATGTATCTCAACTTTGATCAGTTTATTTTAAATAGTTTTTAGCTTATCAAACACATTTTGTTTATCTATAATGCACTAAACCATGTTAGTTTAATGACAGAAGCATTTTGACAGCAGATAATGACTTAATGTGAGGACTTTTATGTACTTAAGTGGACTAAAATGTTATGGAGACTATGTTATTTAATACAAGACAAACATTTCGAGCAAAAAAGACTAAAATATGGCGACAAACGCAGATGTAATTTTGTCTAAAGAGTAAGATCAAATGTAAAATAGCTGTAAAAACGAGCACTGGTGATAACAGAAGAGTTTGCTCAGTGTTTTCAGAAATGTAGGACATCATCTGATCACAGGAGGGAGGCAGAGATCTACAGCTCTGCCCTCTGAAATCCTCTCTGTAAATGTACACATTTGATGAAGTTTCCAGTACCGCTCCGATCTGGACAGGTATCCAGCAGCCCCCCCTGTGGGACTCTGATCACACCCCTGACACTTCTTTTTCTGACAGGCTGAGTTTGTGTACGGAAGTGGTCAGCAGGTTGTAAGGTCAAAGTGCAAAGGCTATCCCTCTTTCGATTCAGAACACAAACAGCCATCTTGGATCTAACGAAGAGAAGGGAAATTGATGCGGTGAGGATTTGTACATTTGTTTTAATTTTGCTTCATATCTGTACACATTACAGCCATGTGCATGAGCAGCTCGTGTGGCCGTGCCGCTCTGCTGGTCCAGGCAGGACTGGAGCCTTTAGCTGCGGCTGTAGCCTGAGCTGCTGCAGACGGAGCCACACTGAGCGGAGAGCACGGACAGCTGACTGTGGGTACATGGAGGCAGAGGGGGCCCATACTACTGCCCTGCACTGACCGCTACCCGGGACTTTAGTCAGGCTGTCATGGAGTTTGAGGAGCCTCTGTGTGATGGACATCAGCCCATGATAGCTTAGAAAGTGGCCTTAGCTAGCACAGCTAACACGGATTGATTTAAAAGCAGCTAGCCTGCTAACGTAGCTACAAGACTGCTGGCTAAGTAGCAAGTTAGCGCCTGTGCTCCTAGTTTTACTAAAACAGTGTTAAGTCATTAAATCTGTGCTGTGGGAGGTATCGTCATGGATGTAACTTAAATAGACATAAGAGTGGCTTCTAGTTTTATTGTCAGCCGTCTTGTTAAACATTGTTTGGGTTAAAACGATTACTTTATTTCATTGTCGAACTTTCTATCCCACAGGCGTTTGATTTTTAGAAAGAATAAATCAACAATATTCTCAACTTTACTAAAAACAATAAGGAAACTGGATATGTCACAGTGATAGAACATTGGTCAGCATCCAGGAGTTTTATGTACATCAGGGTGAATGTAGGAGAGAGCTGTAGCTGCTCCTACATGTAGTTTTATTTCCTCTGAAGTGAAGGTTCAGTAGATCCACAACAAAACTGATGTAGTTCACTCCGTGAGGGTAAAATAAAAGCACCATCATAGTTTTGAAACAACTTACTTAGTTTTGACAAAAAAAGCTCAAAGAAGATACTTGTGCCGTGCTTAAGGATTTGAAGGACATTATATTTGTGGAGTTTTACTCTGTTACTATCTTTCATACTTTTCTCCTTACACATATTTAACAGCAGCTGTGCCCCTGTGCCCTCCTTTCAGGTGACAAAAGGCATGTTTGGTGCTAGAAAGAAATTTGTCGAGTTCGTTGAAGTTGTTGACAACGACTTCCCTGATGAAAGCATGTACTACAACCAGCCGTCGATGTTCCCACATCGGTCGGACAAAGACGTGAGTCTTTACCTATACACATCCACACACTCTTTGATTTCCGGATTTAACAGAAGAGAAGCTGTTTACTCATGTACATTTCTCTGTCCTGTCTGCAAATGTTGTCCTGTTTCTACAGATGCTTTCCTCTCCCTCACCATCATCGTCAGGGCAGCTGTCACAGCTTGGTGCAAGTTTGTATGGCCCACAAAGTAAGTGCTTCTTTTCCTAATCTGGTGATACCAATCAATCAATCAATCAATCAAACAAACTTTATTTGCTGCAACACACCAGCAGATAAGTGAAAAAAGTAAGAGAAATAATTCTAATTATACAAAACCTAACCTGCCCTTCCAGTCCACATTCAGCATGCGTACACACTCACACACTCACTAAGAGGGGACACTAAAGACAGGCAAGGACGACAAAGGAAACATGGCTGAGGATACACAGGAGCTGAAATCCATTTTGATAAATAAGTCAGTAATGATCCAAGGAAAGGCAAAATAAAAACACTGAAAGACCAAATCTAAAATAAGATAAAAACTGCAGAAATAAAATACGCTCAGAGTGGGTAATAACAAAATACATAAAAAGAGGTAAGTAAAACATAAAACAATAACCCTGAAACTAAGATGTAGTAAAGAATTATAAAACAGATTAAGAGTATAAAATAAATTCAGTTAAAAGCCAGACTAAAAAGGTGGGTCTTGAGTTTGCTCTTCAAGACATGAACAGTAGCTGCTGTATTTCTGAACTTTGTTGGCATCCTAGCAGATGAATTTTCGAGCAGCTGAAACTGTGAAGTTTTCTTCTTCAGAGGATCAGACAGAAAAGTATTACAATAGTCAGTCCTGCAGGAAATAAAAGCATGAATAAGAGTCACTGCTTTGGCTTGAGAGAGAAACTGGATGTATGATACATATGATACAGGACAATACACCATTCAGACAAAACATTAGGACCACCTGCCACTCTGACTGATCCGCTGCTGTACAGCCCCATACATGACAAACTGTGATGCTCTGTGTATTCTGACATCTTTCTATCAGAACCAGTATTAACTCCTTCAGCAATGAGCAACAGCAGCTTGTCTGTTGGATCACACCATACAAGCCAGTCTACAGTCCCCACATGCACCTATGAGCAGTTCACCACTGTTCTTCCCTTGGACCACTTTTGATAGATACTGACCACTTCAGACCGGGAACACCCCACAAGAGCTGCAGTTTTGGAGATGCTCTGTCCCAGTCATCTAGCCATCACTATTCAGCCCTTGTCAAACTTAACTCAAATCCACACGCTTGCCCATTTTTCCTGCTCCTAACGTCAACTTTGAGGACAAAATGTTCACTTACTGCCTAATATGTCCCACCCACTAACATGTGCCCTGATGAAGAGAGAATCAGTGTTATTCATTTCACCTGTCAGGGGTCATAATGTTATGCCTGATCGGTGTACATCAAGATATCCTGAGATATAATAAGCAGGGTGATGCATGACAGTTTTTGTTACTAAATATCCACATTTTTGAAAAGTTCTTATATTTGTAAGAACCCACAATATCTCATCCACTAAAAAACATTTATTGGTAAGTAACTGTGTTATTTACATAAAGCATTGTCCTTTCAACATGGACAAACTCTGCTGTCTGTTCCAGTGTCAGAAATATTAATAATAAGTTTAATAGAGGAAAGGCTGAACTAAAATACAAGACAAATTTGGAAATTTCCTGCAATTAGATAAAATATGAATATAGGTCTTAAAAATATGGATACAGTATCAAGCAGCAAATGTTCATGCTATATTGGCAAGTCCATATTTTACACTTACACTTGTTTAAATACTATAAGTAAAAGTGTAGTAAAGTCTTGGTAATAATATGAAACTTAAAGTTTGAATGTGAAAAATTTTACTGAAGGTTTGCGTTTGGTTTTCCCGACATCATTTGTGTTTCTCATGTTTCCTGTTTGTCTCTCTTTAGGTGCACTTGGCTTCTCGATAAGGGGCATGGGGAACAGTACGCCACAGTTAAACCGAAATCTAACGCAAGGCACACAGTTATCAAGTCATATCACCCCCACAACGGGGGTCCCCTCAATGTCTCTTCATACCCCTCCCTCCCCAAGCAGGTAAGTACAAATATATTTGAGCTTTAGGCTCAGTTGTTGCAGGTTCAGCTGGTTTCCAAAAGTAATTTTTAATTGGAGATGGATTTTAATCAACTTAGCCAGTCATGTTTTGATGTTGAAACAGGGGGACGTTGCCGATGAACTCGAGAAATATGCTGAACCACTCTCAGGTCGGTCAAAGCATTGGAATGAGTGGCAGGACCAACAGTATGGGCAGCTCGGGGCTTGGCAGTCCCAATCGCAGCTCGCCCAGCATCATCTGTATGCCCAAACAACAACCAGCACGCCAACCCTTCACTATAAACAGGTAGCCAGATCAAGTCTGACTCTGTGATCATCTTTTGAATAGCATCATGTTAAGGATGTTGCCAGCCTAGTGGTAATGTCAGGGTTTAAATCCAGCCTGTGGCTCCATTGAGAATTAAAAGCCCTGAATTTAATAAAGAAAAATGAATAGGGAGGCTTTCAAGAGTTCTTTAACTCTTTTCTCTGAAGAGTTCATGTTTGAAAGTGGCCTCATCAGTCTTATTTTTTTCACTGTCTCTATAGCATGTCAGGATTTGGTATGAACCGCAATCAGGCTTTTGGTATGAACAACTTATCAAGCAACATCTTCAATGGCACAGGTATGTGTGTTTAACCCAGGCAGATAAAGTGATGGATTAACAATGTTTCTGTTTTATTTGTTATTAATAGTGTCTCTTTGAAAATGAAAGCCTAATTACTTTTAGATGTATAGATGCGCAAGTCACCGTAAAAACTGGGCAAAAGCTATCTAGCTTGTTTGAAAAAAAATCACCCGCCTGTTAGTTAATCATGATTGACTTTTGGCTTCCAAAACTGGTAAAGTTTTTAGGTAAACAGATCTTACTGGGGTAGAGTTGCTTTAAATTTTCTTATAATAATTTTCGCATTATTTATAGTTAGATTATATTGTAGCTGACATTACATATTGAAAGTTCCTAACCTTCCTATTGCTGCAGATGGGAGTGAAAATGTAACAGGACTGGATTTGTCAGACTTTCCTGCATTAGCAGACAGGAGTCGGAGAGAAGGGACTGGAAACCCAACACCGGTGCTCAACCCACTGGCTGGACGAGCTCCTTACGGTAGGCCATTAGGCTTGAGGAAAAAAAAATAGGCTGAAGAAAAAGAGGATATCAGCCTCATAATAGGCTTCATAACTGTAGCTGAGGTTTTGTTGTATTGCACATTTCAATCCGCAGAAATAAGAGGTGCTTTTATAATTTTCTGCTTACTACACCTTGGGGAATAATAATTTCTGCCTCACTGTGTTCATCATCATTATGAAGTTGGCATGGTGACGAAGCCATCAACTGAACAGACACAGGATTTCTCCATACATAATGAGGACTTCCCTGCACTGCCTGGCCCGAACTACAAGGACCCCACGTTGAACAATGAGGACAACAAAACTGTAAGTGTAACCCACACCGTGATACATTTCTTGTTTTTTTATGTTTCAAGGTTTCACATCAAATACAATCAAATATGCTGAAACTTTCAGCCTTTTGTCTGTGTTTAAAACTAATTTTCCTTGTCTTTTCAGAACTTGAACTCCACAAGCAAGAGCACATCCAATGCAGATGGTCCCAAGTTCCCTGGGGACAAGACGGCTTCAGCACAGAACAACAACCAGAAGAAAGGGATCCAGGTGTTGCCCGATGGTGAGACCTCTCAGCCAATCGTATCGCTTCAATTCCACTGAGACCTCCCTTCTTAATCCTTCAAATTGGGTGAGGCAGTAAGGCTCTCTGCCCTGTGTTTGGGGTTAGTTAATCAAAGGGTAGGCTACAGAAAGGAAACCAAGAGAATGTGTTTAGCATGACACAGGCTATCATCATCTTTCCATCACTTGTTAAAGAAATTACAGGCTTGTTGTCTCTAGAGCGTGCACACAATGTGGTTAAAAATATGGAGGTAATGTATAACAGTAAGAAAGATAACTGTATAGAAATTTGCAGCACTCTGTGTAACTATGAATCATCATGTTGCTGCTGCAGGTCGGGTGACGAACATTCCCTCAGGCATGGTGACAGACCAATTTGGCATGATAGGCCTTCTGACGTTTATCCGAGCAGCTGAGACTGATCCAGGAATGGTCCATCTGGCGCTAGGAAGCGACTTGACGACACTGGGGCTCAACTTAAACTCACCAGAGTAAGAGACACAATCCACACTGAATACAGTAACTATCATTAACAAGGAGATTTTTGGGGGCTTCAGTATGCAGACCTAAGAATACATATGATAGGACTTGTCGATATATTGAGTTTTAAAGACATAGCTTCTTATTTTCAAATTAGTTATTTGATAAAACATAAGTATTAATCTCAATACAGCTGCTTTACTAGTATTAAGTTTCTAATGGGGCTACCTATGATATTTCACCATCACCGCAGGACCTAAAATGATGGCAGGGACCCATCATTTGCATTGTGTTCAGGGACAGCTACCCTGAGACACATTCTGTCAGGCTTTAGGACAAGTCTGTCACAAGACCAGACTTAGTGTTATAGTCTGCAACTCAGCGAATAGTTTATTTTATAGAATAATAGTTCCCTGGGAAGATTCAGTTGAGGAAGCTTATGAAAGAAAAAAGCTCAGATATGCAGATCTGGGGGCAGACGCTGAATCGCAAAAGTGGAAATGTAGGGTTTGCACAGTTGAGGTTGGGCGCAGAGGGTTCATAGCAACATCAGCAGTCTCATTACTTAAAGAGTGTATGGGGACAGGGTCAAAGGAAGATAGTGGAGGAGATGTCAGATGAAGCACTTAGAACCAGTCAGTGGATCTGGGAGAGGAGAAGCAGTGTAGTAGAGAAGATAGTATCAACATTGTTGCTACCTGGAGCTCACATGTACGGAGCCTGGGTCAGTTGAAGATGGTAATGTATATAATATAGATAATGGGACTGGACAATAAGTTCAGAGTTTTGAAGAGATATATTTTTTTTCCAAATTGTTTTTTTAGTAGGACAGTTATGTTAATATCAATCTGGTCATTACTTATTGCAATGTTACTTGAACCTTTTTTAAAAGGTGTAGACGTAGATACTTGTTTGATATCACTGCAATAAATATAAAAAAATGTAAACATCCAATATTGTGTTAATTCTTGTTTTTGATCATCAAAAAATGCAACAGAAAACCCTCTTACACACTGTCTGAAATTGACACAAGTGTTGGAAACTCCAGGAAAAATGGGTAAAAATTTGCAAAGATGGTTTCTCTTTCTTGTCAGTTCCAGGACTTCTATATAATGAAAGATGGCCTGGGTGTTCTTGAGCTCTTAATAAATTATTATGAGTTGATCAATTGATTGAGCAAAGCTGAAGGCCATCAACAAGTTTTAAAAAATGCTGAAAATGCGGGTGTCCGATAGCAGTTATTTCAGTGGGCCCCATTTACAGAGAGGCTGTTGCCATTGGTGCAGTCAGTGTCAGTTCAAGTCTGGCCTATGCCCTTCTTCTACATGTCTTTCCCAACTCTCTCACCCAAGTCTTTAACACTGTCCACCATCTCTCCCTAATAATTGCCCTAATAATCAAGAGTTATCTCAGAGTAAGACTTTTAGCTCCACTCTTCTACAACCAGTACAAAGACACTATTCAATGTGGGGCTAATTTAACTGGTTTGAAACTGAAGATGCAATTAAGTCTAGTAATGTTTGAAGATAGTCTTGAAAAAGTATTAAATATCACCTCTTTAACTGTATACTCCTTTAGCACAATCTAGACCTGCTCCTTATTAAATGCCCCAAGACAGGGGTGTACAAACTTTTTACATCGAGGACTGCATAAAGAGCTCCCACATGGGCGACCGAGCCACTTGCTGCACCTCACTTTTAGTGTATTTAAGTTAGAGTTTTAGGGTTTAGAGGTGGGTTATCACCTGTCAAGGGGCCCTTGAAAACCAGGCTATCACTGGATTCACACCTTGTCAGGGCAACAGTAACCTTCTGAGCAGCAGAGATGGGAGACAGCGACAGCTTAACTTCACTGTCAGACACAAAACAAGAGTAAAGTGCAACAATGTTGGTGCTTGAAGATGAATATTGAAATATACTTTGTAAATGAGACATTGTGACAAAGGAAATATGGCGGAAAATGTGCATGATTGATGGTATTTGCTGCTGTAATCGAAATGTCTTAATTCATTCAACTGTTTCAGGGGCCAATTCAGAATGGGCAGTGGGCCACAGTTTGGACACCCCTGCTCCAAGATAACATTGGATATGATTTGACAAGATAATTTATATAAATAAAGATTCATTGATTCTCTTTTAGTTTCCTGCAGCATCTAATAGGTATTAGTGTCACGCAACTTACTTTTTTTTTTCCAAAAATCACATCAAATTCAAAACTCTGCTACTGTTAAATTTTATTTTATGACAAAAAATAAACAACAAAACACAGATGTTGACCTTTACATTCTGTTTCACAAATGACTTAAAAAATTTAAAGGTATAATTTTCGTCCAAATGGCACAGCTCTAGTAAATCAGTGGAGCAAAGGGATTTTTGTTGTCTCAGAGATTTTGTTTGTAAACTCGCTGTACAAAATTACTTTATCTGCATTTTTCTTAAGTCACAATGAACATAAAAAAGGGGATTTCCGCAGAGAAGTATCTCATCTGGTTGACTGCATCTATAAACATCAAGAATTAATTTAAGTATTTACAACATTTTTTGCTTCCGACTTGTATTTGTTTTCCAGTAATGTGCCTTGAAAAACATTTAAGTATTCAACAAACTTAAGATTTCACTGCAACTTTCTGCCTTCACAGGAACTTGTATCCGAAGTTTGCCTCTCCGTGGGCGTCATCGCCATGTCGACCTCAAGACATCGGTAAGACATCAATAAAGAGCAAGTTAGAGAGGATGTACTTTTAATATTTCTGTATTTCCTTATTCTGGCCGTCATTATAAAAAAATGTTGCAGAGTGAGAGTGAGTCAGAAACAATTAAAATACAACAGACAGCAAATAAAAGTAAGAGGAGAAAGGTTTTTTTTTTTTTTCAAGTTTTCTTTCACGTTACTGCCTGATAATAAGAAATGGAAAGAGGCCACAGTTCTTACAAAGAGAGGTTCTTGAAAAGCCTTCAGTCATGACACCTTGATTTCTTTCTTCAAATTACAGTGTTTTTGAGAATATGTTTAATAATTTACTTAATGTTTACTTGCATGTTACTGTTTTGTATTTGAGCTGCAAGAAAAACTGTCTGAAGTTACTCTCTCATCATCAGAGGAAGGGATCTTTATGTTGTATTGTTATTAGGACAGCTCACTGAGAAGTCTTCCTGTAGATACAATAACATTACATTTGTCATTTGTGCTTATCTTTCCAGATTTCCATGTTCCCTCTGAGTACTTAACCAATATTCACATAAGAGACAAGGTATTTATGAGCAAAAGAACACACAACTAGTGAAGGAGGGCTTCATTTGGTTCTCACGGTTTAAAAATCAACTTATTTTTTTATCCTCTAGCTGGCTGCAATTAAACTTGCTCGATATGGTGAAGATCTGTTATTCTACCTGTACTACATGAATGGTGGAGACCTGCTACAGCTATTGGCAGCAGTGGAGCTGTGAGTACTCTGCATCAAAAAATATGATCAATTACTTTTGCTAGATTACCACTGAGAGTGCTGTTTTTGTTTTTAGATGATTGAACTTGTTTTTGAAAGACATTTTATGTCTTCAAAGTTAATTCTTATGAAAGACTAAGGGGTTAGATGCTTTTGTTTATTATCTAATATTTTAAATGAACGCATGTGACTTTATTGTCCAGCTTTAACCGGGACTGGAGGTACCACAAAGAAGAGCGGGTTTGGATAACAAGAGCACCTGGTATGGAGCCCTCATTAAAGACCAATACGTACGAGAGGGGAACCTACTACTTTTTTGATTGTCTTAACTGGAGGAAAGTAGCCAAGGTAAAATATTTCATGTGTATTTTATTTACTATGCCATATAAGGTCGTATACCTATCATATCCAAATTGTGTTTGCATCTTTAAGGAGTTTCATCTGGAGTATGACAAGCTTGAAGAGAGGCCTCATGTGCCAACAACATTCAACTACAACCCAGCCCAGCAGGCCTTCTGAGGCCAACCTGTCCAAAGGCTGCAGCTGTGCCTGCACACCGCACTGTTGACTTGGGGGGCGCTGTGGTCGCACAGTTGGGTTTTTATTCCTCGAGGATTTGACCCTCTGACTCTGGGGGTCGTCACCATCATACAAACTGCCCTGCCTTTCAAAATTACATGCTGCCCAAAACACCAACATTTGTTCTGTTTTTATTTCATGTTCCTGCTGTTATTTTGTTTCTTTTTGAGCAGCGTCTGTGTTATGTTTACGACTCTGAATCTGAAGCCTGCCTGCTTGCAGAGGACTGACCTTGTGGCACAGGACACTGACAGACAAGGGTTATTTTCCTCACGTTCAACAAGTGTAAGACCAGAAAGAAGTCAGAAAAATGATTAAAATCCTCAGACGCAAGTTAAAGGTTTAAAAAAAAATGCAATGTTTATTGTTGCACTATATTTAGTAATAAAAGAACACAAAATTTGTTTGTGCTTTTTTATGTCAGCACTCCCTGAAATCATTTCCTTTTTTTTGCCAGGGGTTCAATGCAGATTTTCCACATGCAACCCTTTTTGTCTCACCTTCATTCTTCCATTTAAATACCTCTCTGTATGTGCACCAACAAGCTGTTTTCTGTTCCATCTTCCGATCCCCTGTTGGTCTCTCTGCGAGTTCTGCGCTAGCTGAACATGGACACAAATCTGGGAGAAGACTTTGGTTTCCACAAATGTGGCCGAACCCTCACTGATGTTGCTCCAGAGCAAACAAAACAATTTTCAGTCTTTGTTACAATTTTGTAAGAAATCTGTACATTTTGTTTCTTTGCATCACATAAATGAGTATATGTATGTACGAATGTGTATATATGATTGATATATATATATATATATATATATATAAGTGTGTATATATATATATATGACGTCTATTTTGAAAGATATTTTGCCCTGCCTTGTACCTCGTTTTTATGAGGTGAGCATGGATGCAATATGTGGATATAACAGGACATTTCTGGATCTGCTGGACAGGGTGTCACATGGCACTGAGGGCACCTATGACAAAATAATACATTAAAGTTATATAAGGAAAGACCTGATTCTCAGTCAAAAACAGTACAAATCAAATACTGAAGTCATCCTCTGAATTTAGAGTCCAGATCTAAAGAAAGGATGTATTTCAATCCGAGCCGTTTGAGCGGTGAACAGCAGCATTTCATAGGAAACGGAAAAACGACAATGGAGAAAAAAAATCCAGACCAATCTTGTATTTTCTGAAGTCAAATGCTTCTTTTCTTTGTATTAAAGCAGAAAAGGCTTTCCTGAACCACTGTGTGTTTCATTGATCTCCTTCAAGACTGCTTTTTCCTGAGTCCTTTTTTTTTTTACAGGTCACAGTTTTCCCTCTACTTAAAACGTCCTTGTTCATTTTTTTTAAGTTTCTAGTCAAAAAATGGACTCAGATGTTGCATTTTGACGTGTCTTTAATTCTTTTTGAATCACTTCAGCGCATCATGGGCAGTTTTAGAATAAATCCTGAAGAGCTGTGTTTGAGCACAACCTTCTCAAGAAGTAGACATGGATTTAGCTTTTCAGTGCTGTGCTCTAATGTTTCCTGTGGCAGTGCAGACATGCTCCTTCAACTGAAATTAGTTGTAAGCTGGAATAACACCTTACTCCCAAAGTCTACAGGAGGTAGCCTATCCTTAAATGATATCATTAGGGGAAATTTTCAGACCTTTGGAGCTAGGGATGGGAACCGAAAACAAATCCTTCAAAGAATCAATATTAATAGTCTTTTTGCTCATCATTTCCATTACTTTGTTATGAGTGCCTTGCAAGATGTCATCTGAGGCAGTCAGCAGATATAACAAAGAAGTCAAAAATTGCTTCAGACAGGGAGCAGAAGTGGTCAAAACTGTGGCTAAATTTTTAACAGATGCTTGCTACACAACACTTACTGAGGGGAAACGCCAACTTACAAAGCATTCATCTATGCAGCACAGCACTGAATATCAGGTGTGTCGTGATTTGTGCTGTCAACTGTTGCCCACACTAAAAATCAGACAGGATCAATAAGGGAACTATTGAGATCATGAACAGAATCGTTAATGGCATTGGTATCGATAGAATCCTATTAATACCCATCCTTAGTTGGAGCACAGATTTTCTGAAAGCGGTAGCAAACAGGGGAAGAGGTGTTTTTTTCTCATTTAGGGGGTGTTTGTAGGCAGGTTATAGACACATTCTAAATGAAAACAAGTACAAAAAAAAAATAAATTGTGCATAAAATGTTTTTTTTAAAAACATAAATGTCAGCAACATGTACAAATGTAGACATCCACGTGTCTTTTTTTTCATCACATCAGTATTTATATATCCAGTGCATGTCGTCTTACCTTTGAACAAACTCATGTCTGAAACTCAAATCTTTTAAAAGTGCATCTTTTATTAGTCTTAACAGACTTTGCAAATTTTTCTTTTCAGTCAAGTTAATTCATGGAATGTAATTCTGACCAAATCATGGCCTCTTCTTTTCACATGTACCACATGACTGATACAGACATTCAGGAAATTAAATAGTTAACATCTCTACTGCATCAGAGAAAAAACAGGTTTGCCCTGGGTGATGGATGCCCTGTTCAGGTAACACTTATTTAAAGTCACAATTCTGACATTTAACAAGCTGCTTATTAGCATGCTAATCAGAGGAATACTGGCTGCTTATTTTGTATTATAAATAGCTTATTGGTTTCTTATCTAAATCAATATAATATTAAGCTAAGAGGCCATAAACAGTTTTTAATAAATCTTTATTACTGCTTTTTAATACTATGTTAGGAAGTTGTTTTACTCTGATAGACATAAATCAACTTTGCTTGATTTTAATCATAATTAATGCTTTTAATTATGTCTTTGTAACTTAGAGTCTGTCTTAATCTTTTTTGAGGTCTTTTTCAAAACTAATTTACTCGAAGATGTACAATTACACTAATGAGATAAATAACAAAAATTTACATCAAAATTAATTAAACCTTGTTTCTTTACAATGTCTGTAGTTTATTCTTTAATAAAGGATATATTTCTAATTGTGCTGACTGTTTTCTTCACTATGGAAACAAAACCTGTACACCCAGATGAAATATTCAGATTATGCTCTGTTAATTGCACTGGCTGGTATGGAAAATTGAATGACTTCACTGAAGACTGGGTAACATACTTTGGGTTACAGAGGATTGGGAGTTTTTCAGACATTTATTAGATAAAAAGTCTGTGCTTTATTTCATCAAAAAAGCCATTTCTATTTAAAGTTATGTAGAGCGAGTACCTATTCTCAAGGTACTACTACCTCATAAGGGCTACATGACACAGCTTATCATGATCATAGTTAATGCACAATTAGTCGCTAACTTACTATTATATGCAGTAATTAGGGGGGCATTAAGGGACAACTTCTGGTTTATAGCTTACAAGATATATAATATGGTGATAAAGAATAGGGTACTAATGAGCTCTTAATATCTAATAAGTAACCAGTATGCTGCCAAGTAACATGCTTATAAGCAACTAGTTAACGTTGAGAACTGTGACCTAAAATAAAGAAACCTTTTGTTTTTTTTAATTATCAGCTTCACAGCTGCCATCCACAGATTAGAAAGGCACACAGACACTCCTTCATACAATGTTAAAAATGGACAGAGCAGAAATAAATGACACATTATAAGATTATTCACTTTACAGTGCCATTTCATCTAGAGGCATCATGAACAGAGCTGCCATGAATGGCCATGAATCACAATCAGTACACAAGATGCCAGTAAGTAAAGGCAAAATATTAAAATCAAAGAAGAGATGTAAGTTGTTGATTCACAACACACAGCCAAGGCTTCTACTGTAGAAAAATAAAACAGTCCATCCAGACTGAATGTTTCAAAGGCAGCGTGGCAAAAAAAATTGAACCCTCACCTGTATGCATTTCGCAGTCCCATGTTCAAATCCTACGATTTCAAGCTGAATGATTTGGTGTTTTAAACACTGTAGGATGTTCAATTAATGTTTCTGTAGAATGAAAACTAAGGGACAATTCCTGCAGTGGTTCTGAAAAGAAAACACTCATTCTCTGAAGATGATTTTCAAACTCTTTCTTCTAGCTGTCTCTATCTTGTGTCCATTCATTTTAGTGCAATCCACCGCAGGAGATCGTCACACCTCTTCTGACCACTCTGCAGCACTCTGTTTTTCTGAACACTGATCCCACAGTATCGCTCACTTTGAGGCAGCTTCAGCAGGGGTTGAGCTGTCTGAAGACCCTCCGGCTTTGGCAGCTTCTTCTGGTGGAGAGAGAGAAGAGAAGTTATTTGTAAGACTTAAATAAAAACAACAAGGCGCCACAGACCTTATCCCTAATGCATCAGAGGGTTATCTATAAATAATGATCAAGACCCTCGAAGCCCGAATAAAAGAGCTCGGTGCCAAAGGTTTTGAATTATTAAAAGCTCTATTAATTATCACAACAGGAGCTAACCTTTATCTTTCTTCTCCTGAGTCTCCTCTGCTGCAGTCTTGTCTGCTCGGAAGAAGATGCGAGCGCTGCTCAACGAGAAGTGGAGCAGCTCAAACTCCTGAATGAAAAGAGGCAAAGAGTTCAGTGAGTAACTGTTCCATATCAGCTTTGTGCTACTAAAACTCTGTAAGAATAATGAGCAGCAACAGTGTTAATGAAACAACACTATGAACAGAGTCAGGTCTTGAAAAACACTTTTAAGAGTCCATATTTTGTCTTAACTTTGGTTCATATACATTTAATTTTGAAGACTGCTTGAGTATAATGCCAATCACTAATGTTCAAAAAGCATTCTCATTTTCACATGCTTAGTACCCCTGATCCAGTTGTATTCTCTCTCTGTATGGGACAGTGTATAGGAGCTCCAGTCACTTTAAGGCTCCTTTACTCTTGTGGACCCAGTCCACTCTGATTTGTGGACCAGTCTGTGCTGTAGTGACTGGTCAGTTCAACGCTGCTCAGCACCATGTTTGCAGCAGCTCTGCATTCTCTACTGTTCTAGTATTTCACTGGGCCTGCTACACCGAACCAATGGCCTGAAACTGCTGATGATTCAATGGTGGGGCATTACACTGGTAGGTCTATTCAGGGTCAGGGGAACAAGCTGAGGTTGGTAGCTACTGGTTTTGTAAACAGGGGAAAAGGAAAAAGTTACCATGTTGCTAACTTTTTGTATTGTGCATAGAAGTACTCTATAACCTGGGGAAACGTGTAAAACACACAACAGAGTATACAGAACTTGGACAAGGATAACAGGGCTCTCTAAGGCAGAGGGCATGCACCAAATTTTACTCTCCTTCTCTGGGTCATGAAGTCTGAACACAAACATTACAGGACTACACTGCAAAATGTTGCCTGTTTTTACAATTGTTTATTAAAATTATGTGTGTTAATATCCTTTAAATGATATTGACCCATCCTCACAGAACAGAGAATTAGAAGACATCTCATGGTCGGTGTACTCTTTGTTCAGCAAAAACATTAAGAACTTAGATTTTAAATGCAAAGATTTCTTTATTTTTTTAAGTCCAGAGAGCCACTACTGAGGGCAAAAGAGCTGCATGCACTCTGCACGTTGCTGACCCCAGGTTTGAAGGAGTGCCTTTAGCTGGGTTATTATAGTTGTCAGGCACATTTTATCCTTAAAGAATTGGTCTAACTTGTAAATGATGAAGAGGAGCATAAAACTTAGAAATGAAAAGACAATAAAAAATGGATGTAGGAAATGAGCCAGCTAAATGTGTGAATCCATATGAGAATGCAGAATAAGAGTTCTTTATGACCACGTACCAAAACTCAAATATCAGGTCATTATCATATAACTTTGTGTTTGGACTGTGTGCCTAAACTTTGCATGAGTCAAAGTTTCATTAATCCATGGACACTCATGGGCAGTTTGGGAGTGGATGGATGCAAATTCTGAACATTCACAAGCTGGTAGAGCTGCTGCTGCACAGCAGGCTACTATAAAAGCTAAGCTAACATGCTTTGTGATCCATAGCGGAAAAAAACAAAGCGTTAAAAACAACTGTCTACTTGAAATTGAAGCAGTATATTTGTTTTATTTTGTTATAAAGCTCCATAAAAAGATAAGACAGTCCTCTATTTTTCCACATATGAAACAAGGAAAAAAATGTAACCCATACTAGTTTTTTCCTTGTTCCATTATGTAATCTGCTTTGGTACTCTTTCATGAGCAACCTGGCAATAGCGTGCCAATATTTACTGTTTTTGTTCAAACAAAATGGGAAGAATTGTTCACGACCTTCAAAGACGGGGAGCACAACCGAGTGTGCAATGTGATGTGACTTAACTTTCTCAACATCCTCTACAACAGCACCCATGTAACGCTGATGGAGTCGGTCACCTCTTAATATAAGAAGTGTTGCACAGAAATCTGTTGCCCCACTTTCATGGATTTAAGGAAAGACATTACCATGGCCATTTTTCTCTCTTTGATTGCTTAAACCTTATATGTGTCTACAGGGCAGAGAGCTGTGAATGTCTACTGGCATCTAAAAGTAGGAACACAGTAAATGTGGAAGCGTAGTCTTTGTAGTTGTGTAAGACAACAACACTGTCTTATATTCAGACCAATTTTTGAATCAAATCATCAAAAACATACTTGAATATTTTCACAACTCAATTAAGCGATTTTAGCCAAATAAAAGCCAGGATTAAACTGCCTGATTTTCTCTGATTGTGTAATCTTGGTTTTTATTGTGGTCAACCTGATTTCAAGGTTTAATCTAATCCAATCACTTTATTCCTTGATTCAAGCAAGTTTATAATTAGTTGTACCTGGAGGTAGACATCCAGCCTCTTCTGGGTAAGGTTCATAGTCTGCAGCAGCTTCTCATCCTGGCTAGCAGACTGAACACTCTGCTCCTTCACCACTGCGCTCATCTCTTTCTTGTATTTATCCCTGACAGCATGAAACCAGTGCAGAGAGTCAAACTCTAAGTACTGGTCCAGCAGCTTTAGGATGTACGCCACACCTGAAAGAAAATGAGACACAGAGAAGGAGAAAGTCAGCACCAGTGAGGGGCTGATGTTTTATTACACTTTTTCACTGATGTGTAATTTATCAT
This sequence comes from Cetoscarus ocellatus, assembly GCA_037902135.1. Taxonomy (NCBI): domain Eukaryota; kingdom Metazoa; phylum Chordata; class Actinopteri; order Labriformes; family Labridae; genus Cetoscarus; species Cetoscarus ocellatus. The sequence continues at coordinate 868,078 of JBAMNC010000264.1, forward strand.
TAGAAGCTTACCCATAGCAAAGCCATCATCTGTAAAAGCTGCTCCACTTTTATTCTTTTTGTTGAGTTTCTCTTTGCAGCTGATGGAGTGCTCAACAAAATTTACTGTCTAAAGACCAGAAGAATAGAATTGTAATGTAAAATGTAAAAAAAAAAAAAATCTAAAAAATCAAGTATAAAGTAAACAAAGAACACTAAGAGAAATACAAATCACAGACAAAGAACACAAACACTGACAAGAAAAAATACATCGTAGCAGCGGCAGGTGGCAGAACAGAAACAAATGAAATGCCTACCAGTGGTGGTACAATCATGTAGAAGTTCCTCAGGTGCATGTTTTTTGCGCTGCGAAACTCAGGAGCAAACACGGCCACCAGCATCTTGAAGTACTCCGTCCCCTCTGCAGAGTTACTGGTGAGATCTCCCAACACTGAATCCAGGACTCTGGGAGAATCAAGAAGTACAAAAGAGGAAGTTTACAAACAGGTGATGCTTGGTTTTAATTCTTATGAGCTGTAGTGCCCTCTACAGTTGAACATATGAAACTGCACTATAGATACGTTATCAGATTGCAGACACAACTTCAGTAAAAATGTGTACGGCACAGAAACACAACACCAAAACCGTATTTTGTATACATACTCAGTAAAAAGCAAACAAACAAAAAAAAACCTTATCGAAGACATTACAGTATACAAAAAATAAAGACAGAAAAATAAAGGTTGGTAAGAGGGCAATAAAGCTTTTGTGAAAAGTTAGAAAATGTGTGCATTTTAAATGTTTTACCCAGCAGCTTTTTGAGTCTCCTCTGACAGTCCCTCTTCTTTCACCAGCTCTTCGAAGTTCACAATGTCCTCCAGGTCAGGAACGAATCTGGAACAAAAAAGGTAAAATGTGAGTTTTATGAAGATGTATGCTGCAAAGACTCCGATCATGGGTTGTTTTACCATTTGGAAAATTATGTGTAATTGCTGGTGCCCTTGTGCATCAAGAAGCCTCCAGGCACAGGGAAAGAAATGCATCACGCCTTAAACACTGTTCTTTAATATTAAAAACAAATATTTAAAATCAAGAAAATATGCCTTGAGTGCTTGAAATAGCAGAAAACACTCCAACTCTTCAATAAAGTAAATTTTTGGATGGATTTGGATGGATTACTTTGTGGTAAAATGTCATAAAAATATGTGTTTCACAATTATTATTTATGGAAAAAAAATGATATTTAGTGTACATTTATTGTTATTAGTTTCCCTTTGCCTTAAGACATCTTAAATCATTGAGATGCAAACAAGCAAACAAGGTCATATTATAACTTATTGTAAGATAAGATAAGATAAGATATCCTTTATTAGTCCCACAGGGGGAAATTCCAAAATATACAGCAGCTGCAGGATACAAGAGAAGTACTGAAAGATAAAGTAATTACAGATCAGGGTGATGCACCTTGACTGCTTGTACACATTTGGGTACCTTGACATGTAGTTCTGTGTTTTTCTTTGTTAGAAGACAAGTTTTGAAAATATTTCCTTAACCCTATGAGATCTGGGATTTTGTTTACAATGCATTGTAAATTAAAGAGTATAAAACCCAAGTGTTGTAAAAACTGTTGTATTTGTTAAAACACTGATGGAGGGTCCAAGCACAACAACTTAAGCACAGTTAAGCACAGTTAAGCACAAAATCAAGTTACAATAATCAAATATGAAGATGCTTTTGCACCTGATTGATATTTGTACCAGGACAGGCTATAAAGCATTTAACTGAAGATGGTGGTCATTTGAATTCACACTGATCAGCGAAATTTGCCATTGAGACTTGGATGTAGCTGCATTGAGGGTCTATGAGTGAGGTCAGCAGGTCTAAGTTAAGCTAAATGAATTACTCTGGTGGGAGAAAATCAAAATGTAATGTCTTCATGTGCACACACAATAAGTTCAGCAAACTGAAGCAGGGTCTCATATCAGTCTTTGCTTAGGGCCTCCAAATAGTTAAAATTTCCCCCGACTCAGGCCAAAATATTTTAGTAACTTTAGTAGGAGGACAAACCAGGAAATAAACATTTCTCTTTACCTAATAGCACTGCTACAACAGTGGAGGCCTCCAGAGCGGATCATCCGCACGTAGCCCATAGCATTGCCTGAAAATAAAGAACAGATTTTAAACATAAATCAGGGACTGGTTTACACTTGCTTCTTGATTTTGTTTCATAGATTAAATTTAGAAAGCAGATCAATATTTGTGTGTTATCCTAACCGATCTGACTGATGAGCTGTCTGAATTGGTCCAGGTAGCTCTGTCCTTCAGGAGTGATGCCCAGTTTCCTGATGCCCCGGTTGAACTTCTCCGCTCGCTCAAATGGATACTAAAAGAAAAATTACGACGACTTTAACTTTAGCTCAGTACATAGTTGTCGGGGGAATCTGAGGAGATATGGTCAGGGTTTAACTGCAGTTAATTGTGCATTTACACAAACTGTTTCATACTCAAAATAATGACTTAACATCCTTATCATGTTAAAATAGATACTAGGCCTCTTGCTACATGCTACAAACAACCAATATTATGCTGAGTTACAGCAGTCTGCAACCATGACAAAACACAAGACAACAAAACGTGCCAGAATTTTTTTATGTTTTAAAATATGTCGCCTCTAAGAGGATTGGATCTTGTTAGCTCTACAAAAAAACAACTGCCCAAACACTCATTTACATCAATTGCAAGTACGTTTAAGCTCCATATCTATCCAGGCACTTTTCAAAACCAAAAATTACTGATCCTCCCATAAGACAGTACAAGTATAAATTTGGGTAAATATTCAGCATAACTGGATATTTACCCAAAATTCAAAGTCTTAATACATAACATTTTAACAGCTTTAAAACAATATCTAATAGGGAGAGGGCTTGCACAGTTTTTTTGTTGTACGTGGTCTACAGGCTGGGAGTTTGAGACCCCCTTAAAGTATTAAAACTGAAACATTTCAAGCAACCAAACAAACCCTGCATGATGCAGTATTTTAGTATTCAAAAGGGATATGATTACAAGACTGGACAAGCTATTCCCAGTTTTTGGCCTGAATGAAGGCTTGATTCTTAGTAGTAATTAAAAGTTTATCATGCTCTTTGATTGGCCTGTTATTTCTGAATAACTAGTTACAGATTACTTCTCTTAGTCAAAGTACATCAGTTGCACCTAAACTTTTATTCTGACTGTATCTGATTCAAACTAATAAACTCATGTCCTACTCACCACCTGCATGTTTGATCTTTTTGTTGTCACAGTTGCGGTTAAAGATGTAAGTTTTTACTTCAATAAAAAAGATGCCTCGTACCTTCTGATCAGACTGGTCTTTGGTTTCTCTGAAGAAGCGGATGTCTTTAATGAGTCTGGACTTGATGTGTTCGTCGTACATGAACTGGCTGAAGATGTAGAACTTCTTTCGCAGGAACTGGTAGGTGAAATTCACCTGATGACAGAAGAGAGCACACAGTGACTAAAGCCCATATAGACACATATAAGTGCAAACATATAAACAAACAGAAACACAATGACCATCTGCATTCTCTGCAAACTCACCGTTGTGTTCATGATGCCAGTGCCGTGGGTGCGGATAGAGTTTGCGATGTGACGGATATTGATAGTGTTTAGGTGCTTGTTGTTACTTGCCTTTTCAATGAAGATCTGTTTAAAAGATGGAAAATTAAGTCAATGCACAGACAACATTTGTTTAAACACAAAAGATAATATCATAAATGCCATGCATCTATGTGTGGAAAGCAGTTAATTAGATTCACTCATTATGTTACTGTGATCGGGTAACTTTCGTTGAGCTTGTACTTTTTTCAGTAGTTTTAAAATCTTGCTCTATTACTTTTTATTTCTAATTCTCTTTTTACTGAGAAAAGATATTCCTACATGTCCATAACTCATAATGCCAATCCATACATTGTACTTTTTTGTACCACAATAAAAGAAGGAAAACAAAAACAAAAACAAAAAGGGAGGGGAATACCTTATAAGATATAATTCAAGGCTTTAAAGTGAGGAAAAAACATATTGACAGTGTAGTCGCAGATTATCTAAAGAAACTGCAGAAAGAGTCTCTTTCTGGAGTATGGAGCTGTAAGAGTCCAGCCCTGGAGCAATTAACCCACCCTGATTACAAATATATATCTAAACTTACATACTCCCTCAGTCATTGGTGTTAACTTGTTCATGTTTTTCTCTCAATGCATTTTCAGTAATTCCTCTCCAAACAAAATCAACATACATCCCCAAATAAATAACTAAATATTGAGGACATCATAATAAAATTGGGGGAGAGGAAACACTGTGGGAAAACTTAGTTCTCAACCACAATTGAACAATTTCAAAGTATTATTTACAGTGCCCAGACCACAAACTTAAAAAAAAAAACAAAACATAAATAAAATAAAATAAAACACTTGGAACATCTGTAGCAGTGAACCTAGGGGATCTATTCATGCTAACTGTTTTCTAAATGTTGATATATATCTCATCCATCCTGCAACTGGGTCTCTGTATATGCCTGTATGGTGCTGATGAACCCTTGGTAAAAGTTAAATTGCTTAGTTCTGTAGTTTCTTAGTTTCTCCTGTTTTTTCCTTTCTAAGAAAAGCTGATTTGGCAATTTCAGCTTTACATGCATCCGAAAGCACAGCTGGGGACACCTCGCCATGATCATTTTACTCTATGTATGTTAGGATTTCTCTTCTAATATCCTCCTATGTGTTCCCCACCAAGAGGTTTGAAGTCACGATAACTGGTTAAGCTCATCACAGTCCAACTGTTTAATTTTGCATGACACAGAAAAGTGTACTCAAAATACTTAGTACTCCAATTAAGTATTTGATGTATTATTTTGGTTCTACTTTAGTACATCAACTGAGTGCTACTTTCACTTATACATAAATACAATTGTATCAGTTTAACTGTATTTTTACTGAAGTGCAATATTTTGTATTCTTTCCACCCCTGCATTAGTCTTACTTGGTTGTTGAGGTTGTAGAGGTAGCGTGAGACAAAAACGTGGATGTTCCTCATGATTTCCAGAACATCCAGACCCTGCAAAAAACAAACAACACACTTAATCCAGAATATAACCACGGCTCTGTGTCCTTAATATGCCAAAGGTGCTCAAAAGCACTGGATGACACATCATGCAAGCGCAGGTCAAGTAGCTATACCAACAAAGTCACATGTGACCCCTGTTGACCTGGGACTATTTATTCTGGTGTCATCAGAGGATCCGTTCCTGCAGAATTTTCTTCCGAGATCACGTGATTGTGAGTGACAGAATGCTCTGGCAGTCATCCAGGACTCATAGAAACGTGGTTACATACGCAACCTTTCATTTTATTTCATCCTTCCTGACCACCAGAGGTCTTGCTTCAAAGCACTGGATGACCTATACATAGGCGGAGGAATCACAATATACCCACCTCATTGCATTGAAGCTGAAGAAGGTGTTAGACAATCCCCCCAGTGGATGGGGGATGGGAATGTGAGCTCTGTAGACTCTTGAGAAGGTGCTTGGTGACGCCCAAGAGGCCGCAGCACAGATTGCCTCCAAGGGAACACCTCGAAGGGCTGCCCATGACATGGAGATAGACCGTGTTGAATGGCATCACACACCAGCTGGCAGAGTGTGACCAGCTGCCTGATATGCATGGTGATCACATCTTCAATCCAGTGGGAAAACCGCTGTTTAGAGATGGCTAGACTTTTGTTGGACCACTATGACACACAAATAATTGGTCTGATCTACGCATTCCTGCTGGACATAGCAGCGTAGACCTGTTGGCACTTTCCTCAGGTGGAGGGTCAAAACGAGCCAATCGTATTGACTGGTCCAGGTTTGACTTTGACACAACCTTAGGCATAAATGCTGCATTTGGCCACAGGGTGACCCCTGAGTCATCTGGTATTCATCTTAGACAGAGTGGAGTTCCCAAACATTGTTATTTAAGATACCACACCTGCAACCGCGTTGTTATATTTATCTCGAGGTAAACTAAGAGTTAGTTCAAGTGAGCACATTTGTTGCTCATGAAACACCGTTAGAATTAGTAGAATGCTGGCTGTATGCGAATAAAATCTTCAGCATAACAAAATGAGGTACTCTCAGTTTAGGAGCGGCCAACTTCAAGCATGGTGATGCAAAGGAAAAAGAGCTCTCGCAGCACTTGGAGGGTGACTGAACAGCCACAGCTCTCATCAATGATCACAGGGTACCTACAAGGAGCTCTGATGAAACTTCTACAATCCAACACCTGCAAGCGAGAAGATGTGAAGGAACAGACTCCTCTGATGACCCCAGGATAAACAGTACAGGTCAACAAGGGTCAGATGTGACTTGTTGGTCAGACGCGACTTGACCTGTTTATGCAGGATGTGTCGTCCAGAGCTCTGAAGCACCAGGAGGGATGAAGCAGAAACACTGATTTAAAACCATCAGCATACAGACCTGCTCCAGGGTCTGGCTGGGCAGGTGGGCCTCTGTCATGGTTAGTCCATAGCGCTGCGTGGCGAGGTTTCTCATCTCGCTGTAGGTGGCCCAGTCATGCAGAGCCACAGTGGTTAGGTTGTAGAAAGTTTTATCCAGATAGTGGGTCACATAAGCTGCAAGGAAAAAAAAAGAAATGACAAATTATTATAACAGCTGTACCAAGAGACTGAGGAAAATATCTCCAAGATCAAAACGCAGCATTTCACCATTCACAAAGACATCAGTAGCTCTATATACTGCAGTTAAAAAAATTACCCCAAAATTGAAATAAGATGGTTTTTACTCATTTGCCCTTGAGAAAGGGAATAAACATACTATACAGTGGAGGACAGTGTTTCCTGAATCGCACACTCATAATAAAATTAACAGTTTGAGTTGTTGAAAGAACAGCTCACTCTTTCGTCTCATCCTCCATACTGTTTTGAGCCTTTTAGCTAGAAGCTGCATGTAAAACTCAGTTAGTAACCATTTACTTGCTTTGTAATTGTAATAATTATTCCTGTTAAATAAATCGTGTCCTATTCCTTCAAAGTGATCACAGTGATTTGAATCCCTGACATAATGAATACATGAAGTTAACACATGAAATAGCTTTACAGAGTAAAACACATTTCTCATCATACCTTTGATGTGAATGAAGCGGTTGAAGAATCTGATGGGTTTGAGGGAGAAGAAATGAGCTAGATCCTTCAGACCGACTTTGAAAGGGTTTCTGTCGTCCAGTTTGAGGTGTGTGTGAACAGACAGGCGCAGGTCCTTCTCAATCTCTTTACACAGCTTGTCCAGCAGGTGCTGCAGGAGAATGAGGTTAGAAGGAAGCAAATTAAATACATAAAAATAAAAGAAATCAGGACCTAAGTTGTCTCTTTAAGGGGATTTTCTTTTCTTTCTCTGATATTCATCTCAGCACCCAAGAAGTAATACAAGAAAAACATGCTTTCTACTTGATTTTGATAAATAGTAATTTTAGTCATGCATATCCCTCTATGGATATCATCATATAAGATGCAGAACTGAATTTGTATCATTCACTTGACAGAAAAAACATAATTAATGACAGTGTAAGGATGCACTGTTGGAAGTATAACATTTGATACAATATTGGTGTTATAATATAAAGGGGCTGGCATCAAGGAAAATTTTCTGTTATGCTGAATAGCTCACAACAACAACAAAAAAAAAACAAGAGTTACAAATAACCAGTTGATTGCAAAAACAGCAAACTCTATCAGTCATTTTTAACAAAAAAAACATTTTGTGGTGAAAATGATGTGCTATTACAGGTTACTTTTATTATAATTCATATGATAACTCTCATATCAATGGGAAATGTTTGTTATTCTTCAATGCAATGAGCTATTCGGCAGGATGATTGAATACTTGCTATATGGCATGAATCAGAACAAACTTTAATGTCTGTTGTACTTCTACACCAAATAGTACACTTGTTCCCCATCAACACTTTGTCTGCTCTCACCTCGTGAAATACATCCATGATCTCTTTGTCATAGCTCTCCAGAAGCTGGTCACACGACTCCATGTGTTTGGCATGCAACATGGAGGGCACACTGTCTCTCAGCGCACTAAACATGTACTGATCCACCATCACAAAACAGAAGAGGATTAGAGAAGCCAATCAACACAGAATAAAAACAAGAAAAATTAACCAACATTTAAACAAAGAGTTAATGTCAAAAATCTTCAGTGTGCCACGTAAAGACGTAATTATCAAATTCATTCAGTAAATATGGTTTTGATTAAAATTAGATTAAAATGTACCACAATATGAGGTCACAAAATCATCATTCGTGCTCACATGTATCCTTGCAGCATCCACCGCATTATCGTACACATCATCCAGGTAGATGGGGAACACAGCGCGGTGCCAGTAGAGAAAACTACAGTCACACTGCAGCTTGACCCTGAGAGAAAAAAAAAAAGACTTTCAAAGTCAAAAAATTTCATCTTGTGTTACAATGATATGAAATTAGGGTGAAATATGTAAAATCAGCTTTGTGAAGTTGTGAAGTTTCTTAACTTAATCTAGGAGAAATTAATTTCTTTCTTTAAAATATAATTCAACAAGGCTATGGGCAACTGTGATGTCAGTATTGATTAGATCAATCAGAGTGCCCATGGATAAAGTGAAACCAGAGCAGTACTACAACATGATGCTTTCAATTGTTACTTTATATTTTCATGATTATTATTCATTATCATCTATACTAATTTTTAATTCACATTGTATTTTATTGTTTTTAAGGATTAATTCATATTTTATAATGACTTACTGATTACCCCTTGAATATAAAAGATAAGATATCTTATAAAAAGATAAAGATCAATATCTTTTTATAAGATATCTTTGACATTGCTTTATGTTTGTTAATTCACATTATTTTATCCTTGTGTAGTTTTTTTGTTAAAGGCATACTGGTGTGTTTACGTCTCCAAATCATTTGTGCCATTTAGAGCCTTATACACACCAAAATATCAGTCAATATGTCTCCTCTCTTGTGAAGCACTCTGAGCTTCAAGTTTATTTGTTTGAAATAAGTGAAGTTTACTTGATTAATTAATTTTAATTTATGGCATTTCAGCAATACACTGTCTACATATGAAGATAAATCTGTCCCTCTGGCTACATGTAAAGCAGCTACAACAGGAATAAAATTAACTTCATATCTCCTGATTGGGACAAGATAAAAAGTTATCCGAAATGGGCTGTACTGAAATCATGAAAAAGGTTAGTGGGTAATTAATTAATTAATTAATCAATACACACATGCTGCTGAGGAATTCTTACTGATTCCATCATTTATATGCTCTCGCTCTTTATAGCACCTTATGGTTCTTGGTAAATTCACTAACACTGAAATGTCAGCATCAATCATTTTGATACATGGCTGCTTTCCGCTTGACTTAGCAGCTGATAAAAGAAAAAAAAAAGGGAAGCTGTAAAATAAATCAAAACTTGAGCAACGATTTGAGTTCACTGAAAGTAATTAAAAATAGAATTATGATTATTCTAAAAAATACACCTCAACAATTTGAAGAACTGGTAGCCAAAAAATACCCTACAGTGACAAAATAACACCATAAACTCATTCATTGACTGTGATCATTTAAATCTCTTTGCAATTTGCTTTGTTATTTCAAGTAAGGCTATTTTGTCAAAAGGCACAATGTAGTTGTACTGTGTACAGAAACTTAAGACCTTTTTGTGACTTAAAGTTATTTGTTTCATATCTATTTTCCTAAAGTTGGATTTAAAAAGTCACATATGGTTGATGTCAGGCCAAAAACACTTATCTCCAAAATGAAAATAAAACCTTTACCACTGATTGAACGACTGTATTGTCCAATTCAGAATTGTTTTATTGTACTTTGATTTGTTTATAACTTATAAAACCCACGAATCAATGTGGAACATGACCAATAGCTCTGTTATATAAAAAAAATGAAAATCATAAAAAGTGTTTTTGGCCTGACAGCTACAATATACTTTATATATTTAAAGTTAAAATATAATTTTGTTATCAGATTAAGGAGATATCAGTACTGTCAACACAATGGTCATAGGGAAAACATTTAGTAATAAAAAATGTGACTGTAATGGGAGCTGAGGTTATATAGCCAGGGTTGGACTGGTACAAGATTTCTTTTTTAAATTATGGCCTACACCGAGACAAGACCTGATTGTTTTTGTGGATGTTGGAAGGACAAAAGTTCTCCCATGTTGCCCTCAGTTCAGCACCAGCTGAAATATTTCACATGAAATACTACCCATAGTCATAGTTTGAAATAATCACACTCAACCCACCTCTCGCTCAGCTCGCTGATCAGATCGAGTTTCTTTAGTACCAGCTGTAGCGGAGGCAGCTCTTCATCTTTAAATGTTTTCTGCAAAAATATAACAGAACTCAACGTCAAGCTGGGATTTAAATCCATATGGCAAAAAAAAAAAAAAAAATCGAACAAATCTCAACATACCAGCTGAGTACCAACACACAGAGCAAGAGACACCACCAGACGCCGCTCCTTTGTGCTTGGACCATTCAGCGCATTTTCTGCAAGAACCAACGATGAGAGCACGTCCAGGCGCTGCTGGCTGTACTTCTTGTCAGAGATCACTCTTTTCTTCAGGGAGAAAGACACTCAGTCACATGAAATGTAATAAAATCATAGCTCATTGACAAACAACTCCAGTACATTTAAACACTGTGTCACTGTTTCTGTGCAGGTGTGTACCTTTGCAACACCGATGGCGTTGAGCGCCTGTGACTGCAACTGCTGAGTGATGTGAGAAACAGAGTCGGCTACGACCATGGAGCGCCTGTGAAACGTGTGCTCTACAGCCTAAGGAGAGACACAACCCAAGATTTTATTCTGGCTGACTCACACAGAAAATACACTCACATAAAAACTTGAAAAAGGTGCACACACCTTGAGCAGTTCAACAAGCCGACAGAGAGCTTTAACTGAGGTCTTTGTCATGGGCTTCTGCATGGACATGTACATGTTCATGGTGGTTTTGATGATGATGCTGATGCTGTATGCATACAGGATGCCCTGTGAGAAACAAAGACAGATGAAGAACTAAACATCTGATAAGCATGTGCAAAACATTTTGTAAAAAATCATGCAGTTAATTTTCAATAAAATGTGAGCCTTATTTCAGTTGAAATAAATTTCTGGGACATTTCAGTGTATGTAGTTGTTCAAAAGTTTAACTGATCTAATTTGTGTCTGTGAATTGATCACATCTTTGTAATGTGTAGTTCAAAGAAACTAAGAATTTGGATTTAAATATACAATCCAGTTTTGATTTTAATCCTGAACTAACATCCAGAATGCAGAGTTAAAAAGTGTTGAGCAGGATTTGGAAAACTTTGATTTACGAAAACTTAAAAAAAAAAAAATCTGATTGAATAAAAGTCAGCTCTTTGTCAGACTTCACTGTGAAGTAGGCTGAACCATTCAACATGTAATCATGCAATGTTTCGGTATAATTTCAGCAGCTCAAGTATGTCTGATGACCATTTGTGCATTTTCTTTTCCACATGAGGTCTTTTAGAGAAAAAAAAACTTTTCCACCAGTTTAGCAGCAAGATTTGTGTTTATTTTAATACCTTCCTTTATTGTCAGATAGTGTTGAGATGAAATTAGAAAGACTGTTGATAACAAAAGAAAGCGTTTTCATAAATTTCATATGTAAATACAAAGTTTAAAATCATTTTCCTGTTAAAGCTGTTCAATGCTAAAACAAAATATTTACAAAACAATTTTCGACCTATAACTTTAAGAACTCACACCAAAGAAGTAGACAACACCAGCATGAGTTGTTAACACTGAAAAATTGCATCTTCAGTTTTTAATGTCACGATTAGGCACAAAAAATGTATTTAATGTTTACAAGAGGAGGGGTCTTTTGGGGGAGAGGGCTAATGCCATATGGGAATTGTTAGCCTCGTAAAGTTTAAAAACCCCTGGGGAGCGGGATACACTTAACAGTTTTGGAGTAAACCTTCTGATTTCTTAACAATAATTACATTTTTTTTGTTTTCCACCTTTTATTTATATATTAATATATATTATATATATAATATATATATTAATTTATATTTTATTTACAGCCTAACAGTCTATTAATCATATTATATTCTGTTTTTTTTTTTATCCTAATACATTTGGTGTGGGTAAGATGATGCTCTGGATTTTTTTATTTGAAATACTTGTAGGTAGATTGTTATACGCTTCCCATACAAAATACGTTACATAGCCCTAATCTGACTGTTGTGACTTTTAAGATTGATTATCGACTACACAGATACTTTCAGATCACTTTCTATCCATGTCAGTCCAAAAGTTTGTTTCTCGATCAGAAAGACATCCTTTCATTTATCTTTAAAAAAAACCAAAAATAAACAAAGGTAGAGTGGATTTGTTAATCCTGCAATATGTTGGATTCTTACATCTGGCCTATTATGATCAAATCCTTATCAGCATGGGGTTTTGATTTTCAGATGTGTTATGTAAATGTGAAATCAGTGCAACAAAATGATCTTTATAGTTTCAAACTTAACCCTGCAGTCCTTCACTGAAGTTGATATTTTTAGTACTTACCTGAACAAACACATTACATCTGCTGTTTAGGTCTTCAGCCAGTTTGTCACTTTTTTGCTCCTTGGACAATATGGACTCCATCTTCATCATCCAGGAAGTTACAAACACATAGTACGACTGAACATCCCTGAAGAGGGCAGACAACAGTCAGACAAGTAAACATATAATTCTAATTTATAACTCATTAGAAGACTTTTTGGCACCAACTTCGCTAGTGTCTGTGCCCTCTGCTGCAGGAACGTGTCTCTCTGCGCTCTGATGGCCTGTAAACTTTTCTTATCCATCAGCTTAGCTGCAGCAGGGACCTTTGTGATGAGGAACGCATCAGGAAACCAGATGATGTTTGAAGTCAGAGTGACAGCTGGAACCTAGAGGGACAGGCAGGCAGACATGAGAGCAAAGAAAATAATACAGAATAAGTAAACGTTTAAAAGAGAAGGACTGGTCTACCTTCTTACAGACGTCTAATAGCGACTTGTAGAATTTTTTGTCAACACTCCTGAAGATGTGAAAGTGAAGCGCAAAAAGACCACAAACACCAGCGAATTTATCTCTCTGGTCGATCTCTGATGGCTCACCTGGAAAAAATTAAAAACCACGATGCAGATGTTTATCATTTTTGAGCTTCAGATGTGGTATCATGTGAAATTAGTGTCAAGTAAAGACAACCTAACCTATTTTAGATTCAACATTGGTAAATATGGTGCGGATGTTGAAGGCAAACTCCTCTGCAAATGCACTATTTTTGGAAACAGCAACTCCTTCCCCTGGATCGTCGAATCTCTGCTCCACACAGGCCTGTCAAAAAGATGTACACAACAGATCAACGTTACCAAGAGATACAAACAAATAATATCCCTTTTTGCATACTGAAATGTAAATCAAAATGCAAGATCATTAATTGTGAAAAAAACAAGTGAAGTGCAAACCTGGAGGATCATGCTGTCTAGTAGCTGTCCCTCCAGCTTGAGTAGAAGCTTTTCGAATGGTTTCAGCTTCTCTTCAGGGATGGAAAACTTTGCTGGGTTATGGTGCACAGATTTCAACATCCTATAAGCAAAAGACTCAGTTAGGAAAAAGCCCAGTGCAGAGGTGCATTACAAAAAGACTATTTATTTTGATGACAAAAAAACTACTATAATAACAATAAAGGTAGCAGTTGTATTCAATAAATGTTATTAGAGGTTATAATCAAATATATCATCTGAATTCAAAGTTGTATACTAGAATCAAAGGGAAGTGTTAGGTGTGTGTGTGCGTGTGTTTGAGTGTGCAATTGCAGAATGTACTGGAGGCCCAATATACCGCATTCTTGTGTGTTTGAAATGAAGTTCTGTTTGTTTGTTGGAGTATGTGTGGGGATTTCTGTCAGTGTGCTAGTGTGTAACTTTGTTTTTTTATTTGTGTGTTCTTCTATTTATGGATGAATATATGTGGTTAGGTTCCACTTGTCATCCTCAGGTCTTCTCATGCTTGATGTATTTGGCTGCAACAATCTAACAGTTTTGTCTTTTTTCCACTAAATACAGGATTTTCTGGGCTAACTTAAACTCTGGGTTTAAATATAATCTCAGTCTGTGTTATTTGGTGACAATATTACTCTCTCATAAGCCTGATATTCAGGGAGGGATGTGAGTAAGAGGTAACCTGACACATGGGTGGACCATTCAATATATCTCACTAGTCCATCTGGGCAACAGCCCATAGGAACTGTTTGGGAATGTATAAAAGCATATCCGGCAGGTGATGGGACGATTGTGACATCAATCGCATTAATTACTGGCCAACCAGACGATGCCATGGTGTACAGCGCAAAGCAGAAACCAGATCGGAAGTGAAGCAAAAATATTGATTTATTTTCATTTTTTGCTAAATCTAAAGCATATAAAGATCATCCCCTTGCCTATCAGAATCTATACACAGTTTTTATGTTAATTCTGTTGAAAGCTCTCTATTCAATTTTCCACTCACATTCACAAAATCAATTTATTCATCGGTTTGCCTGATCAAGTATTTTTTTTGGTAATCCTCGATACCACATCAATCATTCAATCGGTCTTCATTTGTATGGCACCAATTCATACAAGTGTTATCTCAGGGCACTTTACAATAAAGCAGGCTGAAGTCATACTCTTTAATTTATAGAAACACATATATACACATAAAATACGCAGATACACATATATACATATACATACATCCAGAGATGTATTCATTCAGACAGAGACAAATAGACTAAAAATAAGAATTTAATGATTGCAACAAATCCATGGACGTCCAGATCATAAATCTGTCCTTGTCATATTTGTCTCTGCTGAATATAGATTCATTTAAGGTTAGCCCCATGAGATGTGGTATCTCATTTTCAAGAGGGTCCTCATATCTATACTGTTGGAAAGGTATTTATTATGGAGGTATAATCAATAACAACCTCGGAGAGAGAGATCAGTCTAAATATTAACATCTCAATGATGATAATCTGGAGAGGAATGATGTTGATTAACATAGCAGCATCTAGTTGAACTGCCATTAAATTGGGTTTAACTGGTCTAAAAGTATGAAGTTATGCTAAATGATGTTATTTCATGTCGATGTAGGATAGCACTTGGAGTTGGAGCAGCAGGTCATTCATGATTGTTTGTCACGGCCGTGCTAATATGTGTGTGCTGTTTGCAGGAACTACCATGAGTTTAATTTTGTTGATCTCTCTGAAGTTAATACCAAGGATTGTAATGAATAAAGGAATGGGGCTAAAGAAAAAACCAAATATTTGTAATTGTTATCATTGAAGCTTTGTAGGTCCACACCAGCACACATCACTGTCTTATAGGGGCATACCTTTATTAGTTAATTTTCCTTTGTTTGATGGTACATGTAAGTTTTTAATTTTCAACTCTTATTTTTAATATGACTATTTAAATGGTGGTTCACAAAAAGAAAATTAACAAAAAGTCAAATCCTTGCTCACGTACATGAACCGGCTAATAAGGCTGATACTGATACATAATGAGGTTAAGAACATCCATATGATATATCCAATTGTATTTAATTAAATGTAAAAAATATTTTGAGAAAGAATAACAAGACATATCCCAGCACATGGTGGTTAATTTGACTTCGCATTGTCTATTAGAAACATTGTCATTGAAAGGTTATTTTCTTTGTTGTAAAACTTCCGCTAAATTACTAGAGATTTTATGTGGCCTTTAGTGTGTCAGGGGAGAACTGTTTGTTTGTGTGTTTGGTTTTTTGTCTTAGCAGTTTTAATTATTTTGGTGTATGTGTTTATGTGTTAACCTTTTATACATCTTCCAGTGATCTTTCAGTGTGCCATGATTTTCCATGATCTCGTCAAGTGTTAGCAGAACCACTAACAACTCCCCAAGGTGTTCGTACACAATCTGCAGATGGTTTGTAGATCAAAAAGAAACATTGAGCACAAACAATAAATGATCACATAAATATATATATATTTGCAACCTAAATACATCTTAAATCTCACCTGGAAATGGACACCTGATGACTCAATGACTTTTGTAGCGACCCTTAGTTGTAAAAAGAGAATTAGTTTTATACATCCTGTTAAAAATTTCCAAAATTAAACATACAAAAAGTAATTAACTGGAT
Source organism: Cetoscarus ocellatus (assembly GCA_037902135.1). Taxonomy (NCBI): domain Eukaryota; kingdom Metazoa; phylum Chordata; class Actinopteri; order Labriformes; family Labridae; genus Cetoscarus; species Cetoscarus ocellatus. The sequence goes on from JBAMNC010000264.1 coordinate 884,359, forward strand.
TTTCACTCTGTAAGCTGTTCCTTTGACTGCATGCCACGTGCATAAAAGCTCTTTTGATAGTAAGGATATTAAAGCCCACCCAAAAGAACAGTACATTCACTGTTTAACTTGATTAGCTTCAGTTTAAGGCTCATACTTGCTGCTGTTGTAGAGGGCTGCCAGCTGGTGTACAATGTTGACAACCACTTCATAACATCTTGTCACAAAACAGGACAGCTCCTGTTGACATACAAACGGATACGCTGAGTGTTTTCTGTCATGCAACTACAAACTACTTTGTGATATCAGTGAGCCACTGCTTACCTGAAGGAAAGAGATGAACCTGCCCATCTGAATCTGGGACTCTCCTTCAACAACACTAGTGTCAGACACTGTAACAGAGATTTAATCATTTAAATAACTCTGAGAAAAGCCAGTCAAATACAGATTATTAGCTGAGAACTTACCTCCTTCACCATAAAACAATAGGCCATTGTAGAACTTGGTTTCTGCCTGAAAGGGAACACAAAGTCAAAGGTTCATGGTCATAACTTGTATGTTACAGCTTAACACTCGATGACTTAATTTTGAAGACATTTCAAATTAATTGCTGTTGTGATGCTGATTTTCTTAGAAATGGCTACCAAGGCTTATAGCAATGAACCAGCAAAGAGACAGACTGCAAGTCAAGTCCAAGTCATGACTTGGAATGATGTAGGACACATTTAGAAATATTTTACATCAAATCAAATGCATGCTGAAAATTTTTTTGTTGGAAGAATGAAAACAAAATGGAGCTTAGCTGGTTTACAATCAGTGTGAATATCATATTTTTGCTCATTGACAAGAAAACAACCCCTCCAAAGGGCCCATATTTAGTCTTCACTGGAGTTCATGTATTTGATTTGGAAGACGGCTGGGGTATGTTCATAATCATCACTTATGTTTAAAAACACATTTTCGTTTTAATATGTTGAGGGCCCAGTCCACTGATTAGTCATCCGGTGTACTCTGTGGTAATAGTGAGTTCAACGCTGCGTGGTGCCATTTAGTCAGTAACTCTGCATTTATTTCACAGTCTAAGCTCTGCACTAGCTCCAACTCAATGAGCTTAAACTGACCACAGAACAATGGCAGCATGTAACACTGGTAAGTCTATACAGGGGGGCAGGGAAAATGAGCCGTTTTCAGAGTTTTCTGGTGCAGTACACAAGAGGAGAGGGAGAAGTCCTGATGCCTTGAACTGCTGTCTTGTGCAAATGGGTACTCAGTAACACAGAGGAGACATGTAAAACAAATTAAAGGGCAAATTAAACACAAAAAATCCTAATATGGTCTCCTTATAAGCAATTTGATATGGTCAAGCTGACAAACCAAACTCACTACAAAAGCTTGGCATTGAGCCGTGTTTTCAAAGCTTACCTCATACTTGAGCTTTTTCACTTCACTGCAGAGAGCAGCATAAACTGTGATGACTTTGTTTAGTACCTGAACAATAAACAACATTGATATGTATCATCATAGCAAGTAAATCATCTAAAACACAAAAATTACAGTGCATTTGATGTTATTTACCTTGTTGTCTGTTTTAATTAACTCCAGTAAAGATGACTGCTCATATGGGAGGAGCTGGAAGCAAGAAGACAGCATTAAGACTACAGTAAAACACTGTGAGTGTTAAAATGTAGATGTATAGTCAGTAGTTTTCAGGTGTTTTACCTTCAGAGCAATGGGGTCCAGAGTAAAGTCCCAAACATCTCCAATGGAGTCATCCAGAGCCTCCTCGATCCCCTTCAGCTGAGCAGTGTACTCCTCCAGAAAGCGGCTGTAATTCTTCAGCTGAACCTCCAGATGAATTTCTGCAGGACACGGAAAAGGGTTTGGTTAATTCAGCAGCACTGATGCACCTTCTAAGACTTAATACTTGGGTAACATTTGTGCTGCTTTAGCTGGTTAGAAGAACAGACAATGTTTTTGATTTGGGCTGCAAAATAAATTAGGGTTACACAGTATTGCATCTCTGCCAGTGTCAGATATTGCAAAACTCATTTCCTGAATGCCAGTGTACAAGGGTCAAATACTCACCTGTGGTTTTCTATACTGCTTTTATAACTGCACAAAATTGCCTGGCAATCCTCTGTCCTGTTTTAGTCTGAAAAATCTCCTCCATCCATGATGCACTCATATTGTAAGTCGCCGCCCTTCCCCCCTTTATTTCTTCTTCTGTGGTCATTCATGTCATCATGTAATCATGGCCAATTGTATACATTCCGTCTGCAGCCTCCCCTCTCCGCTTTTCTATGTATCCCTATGGGAGAGGTGGGTGTCCATCCTCATGTCCACCTTTAATCTGGTTCCATCTTTGTATTAAATTATGTATTCTGTGTACTGTTTTCTCCTAGTGTTTAGTATCTAAATATGTCTAAGATGTCATGTATGACTGTTTATTTTTGGCATCAGACACATAAGGTTGCTAGGCGCAGCAAGTTAAGCTAGTTTATGTTTACTTGACATTGAGCTCCTTACGTGTGTTTTACTTTAAGTTGTCTCCACTGACCGATGATAAGACATTTTTTACATTTAGCTGATATATGCACTATGTATGGATAATTTCAGCATTGGAAATGAACTTTTTTTACATGCATCGTTCTGCTAATGTGGCAGGTGGATATTCAAATCTATAAAAAACTTTTTTGACAGTCTCAACTTTCAACATAGAGAAATAATGTGTGCTATTATTATATAGGATTACAGATTTCAAGTTATTTGTTTTTTTAATGAGGGAAAATGTATAGAATAATGTTTACTTTGGTCCTGAACTCAAAAGCTGATTTAAATGCTAATAAAACCTTAACTGAAAGCCAGGATTGCACATTTATAGTTCACAAACATATAAAGTTATGCTATTTGAAGAGAGCCAAAAAATCAAAAAGTTGGAGATTGTGTGTTTTACATTGTGACTGTGCTCATCTCATGTTATTTTCTGTCACAAATCACTCTGTTTAATTACTTTTTTACTCGCCATTGTGGCTGGTAGGTTAAACTAATTCACGGCCTCTGCACACAAAAACATTTGGGTCCTGGTGCTAATCTGCAAAGTTATGATTAAAAACAATAAATAAGATTAAATACTTAGCACTGCTTTCTCCTTCAACATGTGTACTAGTACAGTACATGCAGTTGGGCCAATTTTAGTTTTGTTCGGTGTATTTAAAGCTACCCTCAGAGTATTTGTTCCCCATTTATGAAGTAAACAGAAAAATCATTCATTTATTCGTATGTATGATATTTATACTTAAAGTAGCACTTCGTAGACTTGAACTTCCAAGTTAAGTAACAATTGTATAACCCGAAAGCTAATTTGGTTCATTTGAATATAAAGTGGCTGCATTTACGTTTAACAGATTCCAGTAATTTTCCCACGTCACGTCAAAATTGCTTTAAAAATGATGTTTTTTTTGTTTTGTTTGTTTTGTTTTGTTTTTAGATATTGCTCAGCTCTCAATGTGACATGTCATGACTTTTTATTAATCACAATTATTTTTTCTTCATGACCTAAACTACAATTAATTAGACATAACTGGGCACTAAATAAATAATGAAATCAATTGCATTTCTATGATAAGGTGCACTAAGTATTATGTCCTTGGCATGTAAAACTATTCATAACACAGACGAATGTTTCTCCGTTAGTTTACTCAGACTGAATTAAAAGTGTTTACACTTTAGCAGTTTTATTTAAATACTAGTTTCAGTGAAAATCACACCACAGTCGTCAAGCTGTCAAATCAGCTGTGTGAATGATGACGGTGATTAGCTAACTCTATTTCTCTAATTTAACATACTACCATTTTAAACTTAAAACAGCGTCCTTGGATAATCATATTTCTAACTGCAGAATCATCAAAATTGAGCGACATCATTTTAAGATACAGGATTAATCAGCATTTGTTTACAATGAACAGAAGAGTTGTTTTCTGCCAGCACATAGACGGAGCCCGGTTTCAAAGAATCCTGCTAGCAGCGGACGCTAGCTGTTAATATAAAGCAGCGACAGCTAACATCGGGTAACCAGGTACTCACTCTGTGAACCATCGTCAAAACGATCAAACTCCCAATCAGGTGCGATGGTTTCTACCGCCATAATGCTAATAACCGAAGTAAAAACAGTGCTGCTAAAAAGTGGAGCAGTACGGTCCCATGATGGGTCTCATGATATTGCCAATGATCGATAGTGCTCATGGGAAATGTAGTCCAGTACAGAGACAGGTACCTGGCTGCACTGGCCTCTGGTTACTGAAGTGATGCTGAGGGTTCTGACATCACCATGTGGATTATAAAACAGAGATAAAATGTAGAGGTAACTCAACGACCAATGTGCGTTTTATCAGTCTGTTTCCTGAGTATAAAAGACACAAGCAGAAACAAAAAACAAGCTGTTTTTCCGTTTGCGCGAAAAAAAAAAAAAAAAAAAAAACAGGAAACAGTTTGTTTATTTTGGTTTTTTCGTTTTGAGCCAAAAACACACACAAAAAATAGGAAACGGTTCGCTATTTTTTTTTTTTTCGTTTTCACCAAAAAAATGAAATACCACTCCATATTTCGTTTCATTGGTGGGCGGGACTCCGAAGCCCGCCTGTGCGTTGCTCTTCAAAATAAATGTCCTGCCCTTCAAAATAAAGCTCCTGCTCTGGCAGGCATGAAGAAACCGCCTTTCATTGTATTGTCTGCCCCTGTGCTATCTATTGAGTGAGAGAGAGATATTCATCAACGACGAGACACACAAGACAAGACCGACGAGGTACACTGAAAGGATTTAAAATGACCAGCTGGTGTCGCCGTGCGTTAACGTTGCCATCAAAAATCTCCTATAAACATCCAAGTGATTGATACGTGGATCTGGATTTATGTTAGCTGCCTGCCCTCAAAAAAGGCTTCAGTTTCGAGATACCCCTACCCAGCTAGAACAACACACCACCATGTTTTTTCATATCCAATAAATGTTTCACATTCATGAAACTGATGGTTGTAAAACTTTATAATTGTGGGAAATCTCTTTTTTTTTTTTGCTATTATTTAGGCCTACCATTATCTGGAAAAAAGAGCCAAGATAAGCATGTCCAATTAGGGGGGAGATGAGAAAACAAAGCCCGGAGTTTCATAATGGTCACTAAGCTTTCCATCCAATGCGCGGCGGTAAGAAGTTGGTACCTGCCCAACATAACTACAAAGTCAAAGTCATGTTTAGATAAATAAGTACTGATATAAAGAGACTTTTGTTTACTGTAGTGACACCAGACTCATACTAATAATTGGACATCTCCTCTAGTTTATACTACAGCTTTTACTTTAGAGAAATAGGTTTTTATTTAATTTATACGATATTTTTTTTTACATTTTAAATAGTGTTAATTATTAGGTATTGTCTATGACAACGGTAATAACTGTACTGTTGTGGACTGTAGTGACACCAAACTCTTACACATGTTAAGAGGTATATGAATGTTAATATTAATACATTTCATTTAAAATGCCTTTGAAAGGTCTCAGAGACTCTTTAAAATGAAGATGAAAGAGAAAAATAGGATTTAAACTAAAACAAACACAAATAGTGAGTAACAAGCAAATTATTAAGATATTCCATATTTTCATGTATTTTATTTTAGGTTTTTGTCTAGTTAATACAAATTAGTTTTGTTTAGAATTTTAAACAAGGATAACTGTTCAGAAGACTTTGAATCATTGTTATGAGAATAGGAATATATTTGTAGGCTTCTATTAGTATGATAAATGGTATACTATTGTGGCTCTGAGATGATTACATGTGTAATCAGTCAGTCAAGACTATGATATAAAAGCAGATCAGTTTCCTTCCTCACATAACATGTCCTTTCCTTGACTAGATGATATACTTAATTTTTGGCCAAGTTCAAAGAAATATGACACACAAAAAGTCAAATCTAGCATAAAAGGAGCAAAAAAAAAAAACAATAATATGGGAACTGAAGAAGCTTCTTGGATGAGAAGTGAAACGTCTTCCCAACAAACTCTACACAGTCCAGTTGCCTTGTTTTTGAATCTTCAAGATGACCATGACCTGGATGAATGAGAATCTACACAGAAATAATATGATCTGCACCTGTTTTACAATAGTTAACAACGTACATTATAAAATGTCCTCATTTCCCTGTAATAGAAAATGAGTTTAGATTTACACTTTAACAGAAAAAGAAGATTAGAAAAAAATGAACCTGACACCACTATACAAAACAGAACAAAACATCTTTTGTTCATATTTCATCAGATCTAATAAACATGATGGTTTTAAGTTAATGTTATCATTATTTATTAGTAAACAAATATTTAAAATTTTGCCATAGCTTTGGGTCTCTTTTCTCACATACAATAATTAAAAAAACAGGCATAATTCTTCAGAGTATAACATCTTCAGCACAGATGGGAATCTTTGTGACAGTGAAGTCTATATTTTCTTAAAATATATTATTATCTTAAAAAGGGGCCCTTTGAAGATATCTTAGAGGATATTAGTTTAATTAATGTTTTGTTTTACCAAACAGCATGTTAAATTATTCTGCAATTTAGAAGAAGATAGGTTATACAGTATGGCAAATGTATGATCTTCAAAAGTTTTAAATCTTTTATAGATTTTACATGCTTAAAATGGTCAGAATGCCAGAAAGTTTTTTTAGTATATAGTTTCATTCACCATTTATTATCTAACCTCATCTGAAGAGTGTTTTCCCCACTGTTTGGAAGTTATTTATGTCTTCGAACAACATAAATGGACTGCAGTAATTATAGGTGGAATTTAAAAATGTATGTACCGTCGTATCTATTTAACAATTTGCTACAACAATGCTTGTGCTGAGAAATTGAGCAGCACCGGATTGGAACAGGGCTCAATCAGATGTCTTTTCAGGGGGCCCCAGATTTCTAGGACCGCCCTGTACATAAATATATATATACATATATATATATATATATATACATATATATATATATATATATATTTTAAATTTATTTTTTTTTTTTTTTTTTATGTTTTATTTATCCTGCTGTCTGTCTGATTCAGGCTGTCTCTCTGTTTGATTGTGCAGGCAATGGACATGATAGAGGAGAGAGAGCTAAGTGCTGTGTAATTGTGTATGTGTCTGTGTCGATGTGTGTGTCCTCAGCATGTGTGTGTTGTGAGGTTAGATAATGTCACACTGGAGACTCAGCCCACCATTCAGAGTGCGACAGAAGCCTCGAGGAAGAGTCACGGTTAGCAGTGGAGTGAGAAAAGAACCAACACTTCTATGGTTTCACATTGAGGGTAAGGGAGTTTTATTTTTACTTAAAAAATATAAAAGAATAAGAAATGTTGCTCAAAAGTTGAGTTTCCCAACTCATTTTCTACCAAAGGCATGATATTGGGTCTAGGAGAAACATTTAGAGGAGATTTTGGAGAGAAAAAATCCTCTACAAAAAAATTCTGCCATCAAATTAAAACTTTAGTGTTAAGTTTTTATTTGTCCCTGATGCATTATTTAAAATCTTGCTTACTTTAATGTGAGTTAGATGTACACTAATTTCTTACAGATGTTGTTTTGCTTTTTTTAATTGGTAGATAACAAAAACAGTAACATTAAATAATTTTTCTTTAGATTTTTTAATGCACTTTGCCTAAAACAGTGTGGCTCTTTACATTTGTTTAAACTGAAGGGTCTCAGGATCAGATATAGGTAATTTACTGTAACAATACTTAAGTGACTCATTAAACTAAAACATAGTTTTATGAAATGTTTGGTTTCTCGTCTCTCAGCATTGTTTGACTTAATTTTATGTAAATGCTGAACTGTTTTTGGTAGCTGACTTTTGAGATAAACATATGTGCAGATAAAGACAAAGATGCATAAATATAAACCGTTTAAAACTGCATTTTGACATGCCTCTTGTAACAGATCATATGTACAGAGAATCATTCATAAATAACCTGACTTGCTGCTTCATAGCTTCGGTTTGGTACCTGGTCATCTCTCAGGAATCTTAAATGAAGGTCATTGTCTTGGTCAGACAATGTGGCTTCAGTGTTGCTGATGTGAATCAGGCATGAAGAATGATAATGCAGCAATCTGAGGGATCAGATGACTCTGAAACACACATATGCCTTCCTACACGCCAAATGCATACATTCGATTTTTCACGGGAGTAAAATAAGGCACATATTACAGTGTTTACTTACTTCAAGAAGGCCTTTGATGAAATGCTGAACTTTTGACTTTTTGCCATGTTAGTCTTTTATGCAGATGACACTTTCTTGCAGGGAAATACTATAAAAACTATAACTACCGTATGGCAGCTTTGTCCCCCTGCAAGGAATCCAACACTCATAGTGTAAAAGTACAGCAGCAAAAAGAATGGCCAGGGTGGTTTTGTGGTGCAGTGATAGTAAGTATTTCACAAGAAATTGTTGAACACAAGACCAATGACCTTGACCTCTGACCTCATATTCTCAAAATGTAATCAGGTCATTGTTGTGTCAGTAAAGGCATTTATGCAACATCTGACAAATAAACTCTTTAGCAACATTTAATGCATATGTCAAGTTTATAAGAACAGGATTATCATGAGGCCTAAGGGCATTTAGTTGGATATTTGTGCAAAAATAAAAGAAAATCCTTTGGAGTGTTTTTCCAGATATTTTGTCGACAAGCTTGAACATGGCACCTGATGGTCTTTAAACTTTAACTTCCAAAATCTAATCAAGTCATCTCTGAGTGCAAGAGAACAAATCTGCAAAGTTTGACAGAGATCCTCATTAGCCTTCTAGTGACATCTTATTCACTAGCAAAGAATGACTAGGAGACCCTTGGACCCTAGACTGCTGAAATCTAATCAGTTTACGCTTGAGTTATATTTTTGCAGAGTTTGAAGAAAATCCCTTGAAGTGTTCTCGTTATATCCCATTAGAAACAATACATTCTCAAGCAAAGGGTGAATGTAAATTATCTTTACCTTTGACAAACTACCTTGAAAATCAACTAAGGTACTATAATTAAGAGCGGATGTTTGTGCAAAGTTTGACGAAAATCCTGTAAAGTTTACGAGGTTTTGTATTTGACAAGTGTCCTTCATCTTGACCTTTACCCTTTGGCATTAAAATCTGATCACTTTATCCTTGAATATACAGTTAATTGGGCATTTCAGGGCAACAAAAAAAAAATCTGGTCTACACTCACATTGCCCACACCAATGAGGTGACTTTTCTTTATCTTTTTTTTTTAGAGCGTATAACTTTATTAAGACAAGGTTAATGATTCAGATCAAGAGAAATCACTAAAATTGCTCATTTTAATAGAAATATGGAGTGGATAAAATGTACAAATACATGCTCTTGTAGGGCTCTCGTAGTGTCTGTGTGCAAGAAGAACTTTGAATTAGTTCTGTTCAAATAAAACATGTTTTTAGATGTTTTGCCACTGTAAGCTAATATCAGAAATGTGCCTCAATGATGTCTTACATTCTAATCCAACTTTTTGACTGATACAGGTGCTGCTGTTTCTCTGGAGTCAAAGCAGCAGGGAAAACATCCTGACAAATCAGAGCCCTACACCATGATGGTCCCAGGCTCAAAAGATGAGCATCTGCCACAAAGTGGATCATCCAGCAGAGGAGCCAGACATGGTTATGGATCTAATCAATCCTTGTATCAAAACTCAGAGGCTGCTCAACACCTCAGCTCTAATGGTAATATTTCACCTGTCAACACTAATCCGCACTTGGAGCCACAGGAGTACACAGAGACAGACTATCTGCTGCCTGATAAACTCTACGGCAGTGCATCTACCAGGCCAGATTATGCTCGAGGTTCAAGTGCTCCCGCAGAGACTGTGTGCTCCATGGTGCTTCAGATCCTCGTGCCATTCCTGTTGTCTGGTCTTGGGACAGTTTCAGCAGGGATGCTCCTGGATATCGTTCAGGTAAGAAAGCGAAGAGATGCAGAGAAGGGAAATAATGAACTGTGTAGAGTTTACATCAGGGTGGGCGACATTTTTCTCAAGAGGTCCTTGATGTGAGGATGGGGGCCACAAACCAGGCAATTAAACCAAAATGTTGTGGCTGTTTGTTTAAAAACTACAATAAAAATCTGAATAAACTTTGACTAAATTAAACATGATTTAACAAAAACACTGAAATGCCCCATAAGTATGTACTGTATGCAGGAGAATAGGTCCATTCCAAAACATGTATTTTTTTTTTCTTTAAGAATATTTGACTTAAATTCAAGCAACTTTTGCATGAATTTTTGTCTTCAAACAAAGAAAGTAATAGTTGCTGCCTGTCTTGCACTAATAAAACACCAGATGCACCACCCAGGTGCATTATGATCCCTCACCCACCCACCTACTGTACCTTTATCAGGTGGTTTTCAGTGTTACCCAATCAAAAAATAAACAAATGGTAGTCATTCTAGTGGGAAAATAAAATATGCTTAGTAAATAATTAGCAAGAGAAAATGTCAAAGGATAATCTTATAAAGAAAATGTCAAGCATAAAAAAAAACAATAAGCAGTGTTTATTGTGACTTAACTGGATGCCAAGATAAATGAAAAAGACCTGCAGCTCCTATTAAAGGAAATATCAGGTTTGATACTGACTATTTGTCAACACATTCACTTTTTTCTACAATCTGAGGTGATAAAATGGTACATTGGCATTGTGGATGTGCAGCTGACAAATCTGCAGCAACTGCATGATGCAATCATGTCAATGCAGACCAAAGTCTCTGAGAGATGTCCCCAGCACTATAGTGAATTTATGTCACAAAGACTTAAGGTAGTTCTGAAGGCAAAAGGGGGTCCAGCCCAGTGCTAAGGAGGCGTAACTGATTTACATTGATATTTCTACTCTGGTGGGTCAGAACCCAATTTGCAGAGCTGTTTTCAGTGGATTGCGACAGTCCCTGAGCTGACATACATTAATATATTTTATTTTACTTAATTTTATCGAAATTAAAAGTATAATTTGGTTGTTTACCAGATATCTGGATTTATCACTCCCTATCTTAAGCTGGTTTTCCCATATTACGGTAATTTCACAAGGTCTTTAGAAAACAACCAAAAATAAATGTAAAATATTTTGAGTTGTGTGGAAAGTGGGCAGAGAGTTTTGTCTGCACTGGGAGAGCATAAGAGTTATGATATAGACAAAACTAAGTCAGACGTCATTGTTGTGTATGAATTTTAAATGAAATAACCTTAACATGTTATTGCATTAAAGTGTTGTTAGTATTGACTGTGGCTAGCTTCTTAAATGTAATGTGTCCATCTATGTTCTTCACTTTGTGTTGTCATGTCAGAACTGGGACGTGTTCGAGGAGGTGACGGAGCTCTTCATCCTAGTTCCCGCTGTCTTAGGCATGAAGGGGAACCTGGAAATGACTCTGGCCTCCAGACTTTCTACTGCTGTGAGCATATTATTATCACACCCACCCACACACACACACACATACACACACACGCACCCCCACACACACACACAGTGAGGACAAATAAACTCAATAACAGAAAGAGATAAACAGCAGAGTTGATATGGGGTGACACTGAATCACACAAAGCTTAGGCTACTGACAGGCAAACTACAAACTCTTTCTTGGAATCACGTTTTTGCCATCTTACATCACGGGCCTCTTTCATTGTGTGAAACTTCTCACAGACCTGTGAACATAGCAGCAGTTAAAATTGCAACACAACATCCTGCCAAGCAAGGAAAACTATGAGTTCAACAGTTGAGATCTTCTGAAAGTGTATTTTTTCAGAAGAGGAGGACAAACACTATATTGATCAATTATTTTTCTCATAGATATTTGCCTATTAAAAGCCACCAAAACATATCACTGAGTCACGTAGCGTTACACTGGATCACGTTTTCTAGTTGCTACGAATATGATCACATTTACGAAACAACAGATGGACTTTATCACACATTCATAGGATATATTTCAAGTCCCTCTCATTAAAAGGGTCTGGACAGGGCAGAACCTTTCTAGAAACACTGGGAGAGGATTGAACAAATGTCTTGTCAGTCACACTCAGTACAGGCTGATGTCCCCTCTCACTGTTAGCACATCAAACCACTCGCAGCTGCTGCATTTCTGTCCTTTAGAGAAAGCTGATAAGCCGGATCATTTTCTGCCTTGAAACACCTAATTTAAATGCTGGTAACAAACTGATGTGTTTTGTTGAGTGGGGCCAATAATTCATTTTTTCAGTGTCCCAGTGTGACAATTGCAAACAGCAGCCAGCAGCAGGCTAGCATTTCATTTCTGTGATGAATACTCCCTGTTAAAGCTTTTCACAGCATTTTGCTCAATTTAATAACTCAAATCCAGTCATCTATTCAATTGTTGTTGTCTTCTTTGAAAAGGACAAAGAATTCAGTTAACTGTTGCTAATTGTATTATTTAGAATATTTGAGGATTAATTTAGGCTTTTGTTATGATAGGTTTGGTAGTTTGGCATCAGGTGATATGGATATAGAGGGGCAGGAAAGACAGGATGGAGACACTCAGGAGGGTGAATGATTTTTTACCAAGAAGCCAGGGAGCCAAGAGGGCACCATGGGGAGGCCAATTTGTTTGTAATCTCTAATAGACACAAAAGAAACTGAATCTTCTGGCTTGAATATTGACATTGACACGTGATCTACTCTCCCTGTGCCACAGTGGTTGTTTTAAGTTTCATTATTGTTTGTTAAGTGACAAGACCAAATGGCCGCCAATGGCCGATACCCAGCAGTGTCTCCACATTACATTTTAGTCTCAGCTCAGCTCTCTTGGAGCATTGTAAGAGGCGATACAGAAAACAGGCACTAGGTGCTATGTACAGTCCTTAATGAAAAAAACAAAATAACTGAGAAGAGTCAAGTACAGATGAGCTGAAATCATGAAGTGGAAAAGCCCCAGGAGAGACTGGACAGTGTACTCTGATGTCCCAAAGCCACATCTGTCTCACAGCCGAACATGCTAAAAAAAAAATCTCTTTTAGTGATACCTACCCTGTGTGTCCATCACAGCCCACGCAGCACCACCACTTACAACAGACTCAGACTCTGTACATGCAAGCTCCAGGTAGAGGCAGTGCTGATTCTACCTTCCCTGGTCCATGATTGCCCCCACTAAAAACAATTATTATGACAAATATCTATAATGTACAGAAGCCCTATATAGACACACATTCACATGTTTAATCATCAGTGTTTATCTTCAGTAAATTTTATTTTCTTGAGATTTCAACTTATCAATCTCAAAATCTGAGGATTACACAGCTGATTTTAGCTAGGTGTCTTTGTTTATTACAATAAAATATATGCATGATGGGTAATTTATCAAGTTAAATTTTGATCTCAAATTCCCAATTACAAAAACAAAATAACTGAGATTAATGGATTACTGTAGCCCATTCTGTGTTGAGCTCATTCTGTCCATCTGTTTTTTTATATGTGGAAAATGTTTTAAAGTGCTTCTTGTTAAAGTTTGTCCAGAACTGTGCATCACCACGCCCTAAATATGTCTTTATTTGATTTTGTTTATGTGCTGTCATCATCATGTATATTATTCAATTTATAAACATGAAAATAATGATTGTGAACATAATTTATGACTTTGCATACTGTCTGCTGGTAACATTCATGCATTTAAATGCATTAATAAATTCTTTAAATCAGGAACCACGTGGTAAAGTGAGATATTTAATGAAATGTCCCCAATTCATTAAACACAAGTTAAACTGTAAGGAGGTAAAGGTGTATATTAAATCTCCTTATTTTTTATTAGCTGTAGGACTTGAATATGTCATTAAGCATTTTATGATGATTTAAAATATGATTTCTATCATACTTGTGGTTTCAACTTATTGTAAATGACCTCTTGTAGCCCATTTCAGTTTTGCTGTGGACCACTAGTCAGCCTCAGTCCATAGTTTGAGAAGCACCTCTCTATATACAATACAATTTATATAAGGCCAAAATGGTACACTGTGGTAATATCAAATAACATTGTGGGCCCTGTGTGCTAAATAAAAATTATATCACTCTGAAACAATTAGCTGTTTGACTCATCACAGTCCAACTGTTTCACTTTGTGTATGACACAGAAAAGTGTTCTTAAAAATACTCAGTACTTTAACTACATTATGTATGAAGTACTTTCTACTTTTACTTGAGTAGATTCTCAGGCTGCCACCTTTACTTGTACATGGTAATATCTTCTGAGAAACTGTACTTTGACTTGAGTACAAAATAGTTGTACTCTTTCCACCCCTGCCCAATAAGGGGAAAAGTATCAGTTTTGAAAAAGACAGCATGCTGCCCATGGTTCCAGGCAGTACTGAAAAATACTGAGGACCAGTGCAAAAACTCTTGTTTTTGTTCTCAAACAACAATGTAGAAAATTTTGCAAAAAGGCATCTTTGCTGTGTGAGCAGGTGTTGTTTCTTTAATTAAAATCTTAAAGTTCAAAGTTGTTAAAATGCAGTCAGACATCTATCAAACTTTTCTTCATCTTCAGCAGTGAACCAAACACACTCAGTATTCATTATAATGTCTATGTTGGATTCTCTTTGCATGTTTATGTGTATCTCATGTTGTCAGGTGAATTCAGGAAAAATGGGATCTACCAGAGAAAAGTGGATGTTGATAGCGGGGAACCTAGCGCTTAAGCAGGTGTGCTGTCTTCCTGAAATGAAGCTAAAATTATCCAGTTAACCTTTTACTGATCGTTACCTGACTATCAGTTCAGAAGTATTTTTTTTTTTACAGCTACAGGCCACAGTGCTGGGCCTGTTAGCCTCACTGATGGCCACCATGTTGGGTTGGATGGCAGAGGGGAAGATGCCCTTTAATCACGTGATGCTGTTGTGTTCAACCAGTGTTTCCACAGCTTTCATGGCGTCACTGCTACAAGGTAATAACACAAACTACAGTCTGCCTAAACATCTGTTTTAAACCTCTCATGGTGGACATGAAAATACATTAGATCACCAAAATTACAGTTAAATCTAGGTGTGTAATGTGTTTACTTTATATGTAGCAGAAAATAAAATACATTCATAGTTTTTTTTTTAATGGGCTCATTCACTGTATACTAAGACCTGCTGTGTTTTTGTGATGTTAGAAAGCGTTCTTAGTGTCTGTAGAGTGGGTTATCCCCTTTCAAATAGACCTTTTACACTGCTATGTTTATCAGAACATGGTGAACAGAGATGGTGTACATTTAATAATTACACTTAACATAAATAGATAGATATCATGAAATCCATCGGTCCTTTGAGTTAAAGGCATTAGGTATTTAATGCTTGGGTTTCTTTTGAACATAATTATTTTCCTCAGGAGCTCAGCACAGTGAGCTTTTAGATGTTAAGATCATGGAGAATTGCTTTGAGACTTTGTCAGAAATTACTCAGAAAGTGGGCTACAAGTGACTCAATAGCAAGCCACTGTCTATGAAGAGACAGGTGCTACACTCTCCTTCCTTTGTGAGCTGCTCTCACTTGTACAAATTGTCTTTGGACACATAGTATTAAAAGAACCACTGAGAAGGAGGCAAAATTGTTATTTAGCTGTTTAGTGTAAAGTCAGCATAAGTTTTAAACAAGTTTATCACAAATGTAGCGAATGTACAAACCAAATACATGTGCTAAAAATGAAACCTCATGGAATACACCGTTTAATGTAATGTAATGTATGTAATGTGTTTTTGCATTGTTTTTTCACCCTCTATAGGTATTATTATGGTTGGGGTGATTTTTGGCTCGAAACGGATAGGGATCAACCCCGACAACGTGGCCACTCCCATGGCAGCCAGCTTTGGAGACCTCATCACTCTGGCCCTGCTTGCATGCCTCAGTCGGTGGTTTTTCTCCTTCATAGGTAAACACAGATGAAAAGTGCATGACAGTCTGAATCCACAATTAGAATTTCACTGATTATCTGGGGATTGTGCTCAAAAGGATAGCTCAGTATACTGCAGTGGGGTTGTGTAAGCACATTTCAATATTAAAAACGGTGACTGGGGTCAGCTCTGTCCTGTGAGGACAGAACCTGCACACCAGCTGGGCCATTGCTGCAGGTAGAGGCGAGAGCTCTGAGGAGTTGAGCGAATTTATTTGAAAACCAACCAAAAACAGTGTTGGGATGATTGTTCAGTGCACTAGACAATTTCACAATGCTTCACTTTCTACATGCAAGCCTCCTTATTTTAGCACTGCTGTAACACACCTTACAGCCTAAGAATCCTGTTGTCAGAAAGGGAAGTACAGTAGTACCAACACAAGGAGGCTTGACATGCGTTAGGTATTGCAAATGTGTTCATCACAGGGTAGAGTCACCTCATCGATGTTCTTTCCAGCTTGTTTTTTCCTGAAAGAAACTAAATTACCTATAACTCTTCACCCAGTCAGCAGCAATGTCCCATGTTACTTGCGTGCAGGTTCTCTCCTAATGGGGGCAGAGCTGTCTACAATCACTGTGGCTTTCAAACGACATGCAGGAACCACCCACAGCCCCACCTCAAAAATAAATATCCATTTTTAAAGATTTTCGTCTCTGTTTTTCATAAAACAAGGCCAATGGTTACCCTCTGTGTTGGTGAGTGGGTTTAATAGACCAAATATCCAACTAAAAAAAACATTGTTAATCAGGACAATGCAATATTCATTAATTTAGTAGTAGAGCTTTTTTTTTTTCATCCCCTCAAAAATAGAAGTTTTGGAGAGAGAGGGTTTGTTCCTTACAGTGGCAATATGCAACACAGATATGAAAAAATATCAAAGTATAAAGTGTAGATTCAGACATTAGATTCCAGGCTGAAAATTACTCTGGGACCAAGATGCAGTGGTGGCCAGGGTACCCAACAAACTACTTGGGTAAAAGTATAGATTTTCTCTTTTGAAGTTCTGAAGAACCAGCATTAAAAATACACATGACTGCACATCCTCCTCATGTTTATTTGAACACAAGTCACCTACAGTTTTCTAAACTCAGATTCACATATTTACAGCCCCCAAAATAATAGGAGCAACCAAAAGTAGCTGATGATAATGTAAATGTCATCTTTTTTCTGCTGTGTCCCACATAACCATGGCTTAACTCAAACTGAAGTGCTCTACCTAAATCCTATCTTGTCTTCAGTGACACCATGGACACGCATAACATTGAAGGCCAACAGGCCAATATATCTATATATTTCAGTTTGCTCAGTTTTTTTTTTTTAAATTCAGTTGTGTTTATGATTTGTTATTGTGTTTTGCACTTTACGGTCACTGTTTGCCCACTGTGAAAAAAAAGGTGACTTAGAAATGAAGCATCACCTCCTGGGTTATAATTGTAATCCCTTATGCTACTAGCATCTTGAAAAACATAATGTAGCAGCCCATTACAAGAAACTAGTCAAACCAAACTAAATCAAAGTAAAAAGACTGATGACAAATGTCCTGGATAAACTGGTGAATGAGGTACTTTTTCTCTCTACAGAGGTTTATCCCTATGTGTTGTACCTGGTGGATCTGTTATTTCTGTGCCTGATTCCTCTTTGGGTGATAGTTGCCTCCAAACATCCAGCTAGTCTCATTCTACTCCGCACCGGCTGGGAACCAATTATTACAGCCATGATCATCAGCAGGTACTCACTGACCCTCAGTTGTCTCTTAAAAAAACATTACCTGCTAACATCATGAAGCAATCAAGATTTAAGCAAAATACCATATGAATTTAAAAGTTTATCAGCTAATGTTAGAAATAAATAAATGACAAAAGGCTGTGGTACTTGCTTGTTATTTTCAGGTTGTGGCATACATCTTTATGTTGGATGACTTTTGGCTTGTAGCTGACTCGTACCTTTGGCCCCACAGAAGTTTCAAAATGTTCCTGTGCAGCAGTTGATCACCCTCCTTGATGTAAAATACTTTTAAAGGAACATAATTTACTTTCTTCCAGTATTGGAGGTCTTATACTGGACATGTCTGTGTCTGATCGCAACCTGGCAGGAATCATCGTTTATGCTCCAGTCATTAATGGTGAGTTTTGCTCTTTAGAAATAAGCTTTGATGAGTTATTCATTAAATATATCTAAAAAAAGTAAATTATTCGCATAAAACATTTAAAACAATCTTGCCATATTTAACCTAAGATATTAAAACATTGCAGAAATGAGAATTTGAGTAAAATTAACAGAAAGAATGATGTCAAGAACTTTCTGGGTCTGTTGGGGTTTGTTAAATAACCACGCAAAAACCACAACCACCGAGCACAGCCATTACACATTTCATTTGCTTTAATGTCCTTGTTGCTGTATCATTTAAAGATCCATACAATTACCATCTTTATCTGTTAAAAACATTATTTGAACAAAACTAATAGTAGAGCATACAAACAAAAACTTGAAAACAAAGAACTTATGTATGGCGATTTTCTTTCATTCACAAGGTATACAATGCTAGAGAGCGAAGCAAGCAGAAAGGCGAGGGTGGTTTTGTGGTAGATTGATTTATAGAAATTTTATAAGAAAGGGCTGAACATGAGACCCAATGACCTTAGTAAGATCATTAGGCCCAAGGACATTGCACTTTGCCCAATATTTAATCATTTCATCCTTGAATAAGCATTTTTCTAGTTATGTTTATGAGCAGGGCTTTGACCTATGATTTGTAAAATCCAGTCACTTCATCCGTCAGTGTGAGAAGACAAATGTGCAAAGTTTGACCAGTTTATTTGATGACTGTAGATAGAGACAGGCTAGCACTTTCCATTGACTCCCAGTGTTTGAGCTAAAGCTAACTAGCGGTGGGTGAGCTTTGTCTGTGTCTTCCTTGTTACTGGACGCACAGTTGAAAGAATGGCGTCTACCTGCTTGTCATGGATTCAGGAGTGAGGCAAGACAAAAACAACAAAAATGTTGGAGTGTCCCTTTAAACATAACGGTCCTGATAAACCTATTACAAGATAGGAGCATAAAATATGGGGCCTACAAAGAGGGTCAAGAGAAGGGGCCAGGGTGGTTTTGTGATGAAGTAAAAAGACACATAACGTGAAAAAAGTCCCTCCTGTAACCCCTTTTTTTGTATTTTCTTCCCCTCCCAGGTATTGGAGGAAACCTGGTCTCCATACAGTCCAGTCGTATCTCCACCAGCCTGCACTTGAATTACCCTCCCAGAGAGATTCCTGAAGACCGACAGGGCTGCTACAACCCCTGCCGGACCTTCTGTGGAAGAGGTAAATGTCGAAGAGTCATCACATTTAGAAAATGGCTGTAAATTCGTAATAAAACAAACCTAACACTGTTTCAATATCTGTCTTCATTAGGAGCAAACCATCGCTCTGCTCAGGTTCTGCTCCTCCTGGTCATCCCTGGTCAGCTGGTCTTCATCCACACCATCCATCTGATCAAAGGGGGTCACACTCTGCCCAGTCCACTCTTCACTGTCACCTTTCTGTCTGCTTCTCTCATCCAGGTAAAGCAAAGTGAAGTTGTTTTCCCTTTGCATATTTCACTGTTATTTACCTGTCCTGTCTGTGTCAGGTGTCCTCCTTGCTGTGCATAGCTGACTGTGTGGTCCACTGTCTGTGGAGGAGAGGGAAAGACCCCGACAGTTACTCCATACCTTACCTCACGGCTCTTGGAGACCTGCTGGGCACCGCTCTCCTGGCCCTGTCCTTTCTCCTGCTGTGGTGTGTGGGTGACGCAGGGAGTGTTTAGCTTTGAAGCAAAAAAATACAACACAAAACTACAAATACAAAACTACAACATGAACAGAAGGATAAGCACAGGATCTCATTTAATTTCCAGCTTGTTTCATGTTTGTCATCATTACCAAACTAAAGCAACTTTTCCATCAAAAATAGCCCTGCACCTCTAGCCCCAGTGCATCTGTTTAGAAGACAGACAGTATTTTCACTGATCAGCCATGGGGTGGTTTCATGAGTGTATTTTGTGCTTGAAAAACACATTACAACTCTCTGTAACACAGGATCAGTTAAAGCTAGTTACCCTAAAACTCTATGTTGGCTTAGATTAGTGTATCATTTCAAACAGTGACCACGTTTACTGGTGACTTTCAGCTGAATGGATCCATGGATGTGTTTTTATTAGTTTTCGTTTCATGAAATACATATCTGATACATATATTTTGGTATTGTGATGAAAAACTACATGAAGACATTATTTTAGTGAATCTTAATAGTTTGAGCAGCTGCTGTAACTTTAGACATCCAGGAATGTTATCAGCTGAACGTTATCACTTAACAAGTTCACTTATTACACCAGTAAACAAAAAAGCAAATGATTTCTTTTGGTACCATCCAGAAAAAAATCTTTCCAACAAGATTAATGGACACAGGCATCAATATCCCTCATTTTGTAAAAATCAGCATCATCATTAGTTTGTTATAATCTAATTTTTTTTTTTTGAAGGGATCCAACCCCAACCCCCCACCCCCCAGAAAAAAGACAATTTGACGAATGAAACACTGCATAAATTACTTTTCTGTCACCACATTCTGCTTCCAAAACTCCAAAAAATTAAGATCTTATGTAAATAGAACCATCTTTTGTATTTTTTCTGGAATTTGCACAAGACAAAGTGGTTTTAATGTTTTTTTTTTTTTTAATAAATTTCTCCTCACATGCAGCTCTTGGTTTTGTGTGGCTCTTTAAGTCAGTGATTCTCAACTGGTGGGTTGTGATCCAAAAGTGGGTCACGGAGTGGCTTTTTAGAGGGTCATGGCCCGTGGCTACTTTTCAGGGCCTTTTCAATGCAGCAGAGTGTTGTCTATTCACACTCATAAACAGTAGGTGGCGATAATACCCTGTGATGCTGATAGACCACCCTTTTAAAAAGGCCCATTCCCAAACACTTTCTCTGGGCTCTTTCCCAGATGAACCAGTGAAACATATCGAATAGTCCTTCTGGTGTGTCAGGTTATAGTACTACTAACAAAATTAACATTTAACAACAAAACGGACGATCCCTTAAAAAACTGTCAACAGTTGTGGTCATGACTGGAGGACCACAAAAACATACCATGAAAGACATACAACATGATTATAGTTGAAACATTTTTATTCCAAGAAAATATTTACCATTGGCACTTAATTTACTCTGTTAAAATCAACATTAGAAACATTTTGATCCATAAAAATAAACAGAACTGGTCCATGGACGTTGGACCAACAATGTGGAAAGAAACAGTTCTGTTACAGCAGATTCTTTGCACCACCTTGACATTTGCCTTTTATTCTTTTTTTTTTTTTTTGTACATTAAAGTTTTTATATTTCTAAGTAATTCCAGCATTTACTTGGGTGGTTGTGCATCAGGAAAATGGGGATTAAGGACAAATTACTCAGAGATGCCAACATCTAATTCAAAGGTACTGTCCAATGTTTGAGATATATATATATATATATATATATATATATATATATATATATATATATATATATATATATATATATTAATAACACCTAAGAAAATGCTGTTTGGCCAGAAAAAAGCAATATAAGTGTAAAATCTAAAAAACAAGACAGTGAGTGATAAAGATCATAATTGTGAAAGGTATAGAGTAAAATGTACTAAAATAACTACTTTGGTTATAATTAAGTTATAATTCAAAATCTATCACTGTTTTAGTGTTATCCCTGATACATCATGAAGTTTGGTCAGTTTGATATTCAGCACTCTTTATAACAGTTCTTCACATGACGGAGCCTTACAGTGAAAGTAGTCGGTGAACTCAAACTGATGTCATACTTAGCTACTTGAATGTGGGTTTCACTGGTAAAACCTATGCAAGAAATTTGTAGTGTTTGATTACAGAGATGTCAGATTTGAGGAGTCCATCTTGGAAAACATTCCTAAGTTGCATTCATTATTTGCCCTTTCTTTACAGTGAGAACATAAAACCGAGCGTGCGTCTTAGTTTTACCTACGCATTTTAAAGCAACCACATAGAGGAATTTAGTTTGGTGCTCTTTGGTGCCTATCAAAGATCTCCAAGTAACACTGCACTGTTGTGATACAGATACAAGACTATAATCAGTGTATTTGTTGACAATCAGAGAGCAGTGAATCTGACAAAACTGAGAGAAGCCAAGAAACTGTGTTGACTCACAAGTTACAGTAAAACATCTAGATTTTAAGCTTACATGACACCACTACCACATTTACACCTATCTGTACACTGATTTCATGTGGAGTATGTGAGTATATTTAACTGTTGATCTATATGGTCCCTGGCTAAATTGATGAGATTAATATTTGACCAAGGGAAACTCCTATTTTAAGGTTGAAAAGTGATGTTTTAAGTTACTCTGAGAACATGTAAAACCCAACCTGAAGGTCTTCAATAAAGGCTCTACATGAAATCACCCGGGCTGTGCACATCAGCATGTAAAGGTCCCACAAGTCACTACTTTACATCAAGTTCACACTGGTCTCCAAAGTCCCCAGAGCGTGATTTTTAGGAATGCCTATGACACCTACTGTTTCAGCTCTTTTCAAAACAGACTGATTTAATAAAATTCCTTATAAGCTATGATCATGCCTTTCTCAAGAAGTATACTATGCTTTGACTGTGCAGTGCTGTGCTCTAATGTTTACTGTAGCTTCTAAGACATGCCAGAACATTCCTTGTGCTGGAGCACAATATGAGACGAATAAACACCTGGCTTAGCAAGTATCTCCCATCTGGTGCAGGTAGCATATCCCCTTATGACATCAGTAAAGGACAATTATCATTATAAAGATTAAAGAAGGGATATTTGTGTGGGGGGGGTGCAGACCAGCCACTGACACATTTTATTGTGTGAAAATAATCTTCAAAAACGTGTATTCTGAATAATATACGACCTTTAGCATGGTCGTTTACTTCTGATCTTTGTCTTTCTTACAATGGTTTATCTGTTTTTATATATGACGGTTTTTAAAAGAGATCAGTGCTTGTAAGATGCACACCAGCAGATTGAAACAATATGACATAAAAAATATTTTCTAACACATGAATACAAGCTTGGATCAATGCTAAGGTATTCACAGAAAAACCTGCTGTAACAGAGCCGTAGTGTACACACACATACACACGAGCTAAATTACCCAACCATAAAAAAATAAAACATTCTCCAAATTGAACAGCATGAAAGCAAGGCAGAGGGCTTGAAAACAATATATCCAAACACGGCTCATTAGTTTCTGCATCAGTCAGAGAGACTGTGATTTTACACTGCATCATAAGATGTGGGAACGCACGTTTCTTTCATTTCTGTCCCCTTAAATGATGTTACTGTACAACATAAATGGACAGTGTGATGTGGCATACTGAGCCTTACACAAAAGAAACTCAAATGCTTTCTAGAATTAGAGCTGCAAAGACTGATCACAACATTTTTTTTCCATTTTAGAGCCAAAGTAATCAAAGATTGATTTAAAGATCTGATATCAATGTAGACAATCAGTGTTATGAAGGATTTCATCCGGAGGCTCAAAAAGCTGAAGGCTCACAAGTAGCAGTTATGTTGATCTCCTGTACACTTTCTGCATAATGAACAAACTCTCTTCAGTGTTAACTCTTTAGCGTCTCATCCTATTTCTAGACTTTAGCCCCAAAATATACATTCTGGCTTCGACTTAAATTGTTGCAAATTCACACACACTTTCAAGACGTGCTAAAGACTTCACAGAACTGACATGCAGCTTTTAAAGTACACTCAAAGATTTTGATCCATCTTTGGTTTGAAAGGGTTAAAAAAAAAACTCCTCGGGATATTGAGAAAATCAGCTTGTTCTGTGTGCGTGTGGCAAATCTTTTCAAAACTACAATAAAACTTGCCCACCACTGTCCAGGTGCTTGGTTTAAATGACGAATAAATGGAAAAAGGGCAGTTCAGAGGATGATGAAGCATTTCAGTGCATTCGAGGGGGGGCATCAGAGCAAGAGCTTGATTTCCAGTTCAATGGTGGCCCAGAAGTGCAAACAAAAAAGTAAAATAAAAGCACAAGGACTGAAAATCAAATAAAATGACCAAAACAATACAAACAAAACAACAACAAAAAAACTCAAAACACAACAAAAACCCTGCCAAAACAAAACATAAAGCTACAATAAAACATAACACATCAATTAAGAAAACTACACAAATCCAAATAATTAATAAAAATCAAAACTACATTAAAAACACAATAAAAAATGACAGAGAATAGCAAAATATAATTGCAATATTTGATTATTTCTGGTCAAATTAAAATATAACAGTTTGTTGTGTTTTTGTTTCCAACTTTTTTGTACAGTAGAAGTAGTTTTTTATGTTCTTGGGTTTTTTTCTTAATGTGTTTGTGTTTTATGTGTTGCTGCTTTATATGTTGTTGAGTTTTTTTATAGCGTCTCTTTTAGTTTGTTGTTGATTTTTGTTGTTGTGTTTTCCCATTATAGTTGTTTTTGAATTTGTTTTAGTTTTCATACTTATCGTTGCTTTGGTTGTTTTCCATTTCTAATTTGTTGTCCAGTTTTTTTTCCGTTTGTTGTCTTTGTTGTTGTGTTTTAGATATGTTAATAAAGAACCTTAAATTCTTTTGTTGATTTGTGGTTTTTGTCATTGTTGTGTTTTGCATTTCAAGGCCACTTCAGACTTGGGTCTTTTCCAATAAATCCCATTTTAAAAGCAATGGATCAATTTCTTAAACATTTGGACCTCTTAGCACCAAAAACACGCACTTAAAATTTAGGGATGCACAATATTATTGGTATGATATCAGTATCGGCCGATATCACTCTAAAATGTTAAACACCTGTATCAGTTATTTATTTTTTTTTTTTTCCAATATTCCAGCCAAAACACCAGCTGGAATATCAGAAAAAATACACAATTGTACCACATTGCTGCATCTTATCAGCACTGCATGGGCACATTAAAAAAATCAAGAGTTTAATTTTTGAAGAGTTAAATGTTGTGTTCTTGTTTTACAACTGTTCCTTACACAGGTAGACTGTCGCATTGAAAGAAACATGTCCATTTTTGTAAAGTAAAGAACTTGTGCCCTTATTGAAAAATATCCGCATTGGTGATAATGAGTTCAGAAATAACTGCATATTAATATAAAATCCAATGTTGTGCATCCCTACTTAAAATGGAAATACTCTGCAGAAATATAAGCTTGTTTTGCTGCTGTAAGCCAGCACAATCTACTGGTACAATTTCAAACCTTTTTCACATGAAAGTTATTTAAACAGCAAAATGTGTAAAACTGGGCAAAAAAAGAAATTTTACATTTGTTAAAAAAATCCCTGTATCAAATATCACCTTAAACTATTGTCTGGAAGTCTCTCTCTGATAATGCAGGAAATGTCTGGTGTGATACTAACGAACATGAGCAGAATGGCTACACTGATGTTTTGGACATGTTTCATGTTTGAACAGAATTTGAAGCAGCTTTCAGTCCAGATGAAGACAGAAAAACAAGAACAGTAGTTTAAACTCAAAGCTAACAGTACTGACTGAGCAACACCACATAATACATTTCTGCCGACAGAGTCAGCATCTTGTTTTATGTCATTACAGAGCAGTTGCAGACACAGTCAGAATAACTTATTTCATGCCCCAGTGTTTTAAAAAACTATATTCAGAGTCTGTTCATTTCTGTATACGTACGATGCACATAAAAAACTAAACACTCTGATCAAGAGAAGTTCAACACAGTCAGCTAAGTCTGTGTGGATCTGATGAGCCTGTAAAAACAATGAGGGAGTGCACTTCCGTTCAAAAAATTATAAACACAATTTGTGCATAAAAATCAAATGGAAATTTCTGTTTGGTCATAAAGATTAAAAAGCTACAAAGACCAGGAAATAAATAAGAATATTTACAAATGTCACATAATGATACAGCTGTAAAACAAACGTGTTGGTTCAGATAAAAATTAACAGTTGTTTTTATTTAAGTGTTTGATCAGCTCAGAGTCACTGACACATGGTGCACGAGCCTCTAAGAGGTGGGCAAGGAAACTGTGCAAGCTATCTCTAGAAAAATAAATCTGAATCTTCAAAAAAACTCCACTCCTGTATCCTTATATAGCTTAAAGGATACAGGATTCATGAGCTTGATGTTGTTTGGGATCAAGAAAAATATACAGGCAGTTGGAGTTAAAGTAATTCAACTTTGAAAACCATTTTTAGGAAGAACAAAAGGAGCAGCAAGAGACAGCCCTGAAGATAAAACACTTTGGAAGTTAGAAAATAGAAATTAAGGCCACTGAAGGGAAAAATCCAGAATAAGAAATTGTCCTCCGATTTTTCTGTCTTTCTGCAGTCATCACATGAAGTCAAACTGACGGTGACAGAGACAAACAAACATGAACACAAACAGAGCCCCTGAGAAAGGTTAGTGTCATACTGCGTCTGCCTTCACATCAGAAATTGAGTTATTTCTTAAAGATTTTCTCACTTTCACAGACTTCTTTTTAAACAAACCGCTCATACTTTGTGTGGTGAGGCAGCATTGTGCCATCCTGCAGGGGACATCGTACAGTCAGACGGCCTAGTGCTGTCAACACAACACTTCACACTCAGTGGAAAGTTTTGTCTGGTCCTCATCCATTTATAGGAAATGACATCATGTCCCGGGCCTGGCTGGTTCACACATGTCCCAGGGTTCGAAAGGAATCAAGTCTTGGTGCCATGACAAACTCAGGTCCCGTTCAGGGGAAGAAGGTGCAACTGCTTTCAGATTAATCTGGGCAGCATCTGGGCCATGAAAAGTGACCTAAACGCTGCTAAAGGGTGGCGAGTACCCTGAGGAAGGAGATGATGAGGACACAGAAAGACTGTCCTACACCAAAAACAAGAGCCTCCAGAGAGATCATCGTCTTGCCGGCTGCTTTGTACACACCTGCTATGGCTGCACCTGAGGAGAGAAGAGGAAAATACAAAGTGCTGAGGAGAAGCCAGCGCTGATTTCACACTATGGACATGGATCAGTGTACACACTTTATCAAAGCCTGGTTCAATTCATCAATGTGAACTATAAATTGTAATTAATTATACCATAGAGCTGGGGAAATACTCAATATTTATTTTCAGTTACAATGACTTCCTCCCACAATTATGAAACAGTCATGATTAAAAGACTACTCTGCTGCATGAATGCTGCGCTCGTATTTGTCTTTATCCTTAGATATCTGTATTTTTCATGTATATTTTCTTGAAAAATCTTGAATCTAATTGAAATCACAATATCTGCCTGAAAAATCGCAATTACATCTTTTCATAAAATCATTCAGCCCTACTTTATTGGCAGTTTTATTTACAATTGCCATGGGCCTTGAGCAACCCCACTTCAAAATCCAAACTATCCCTTGAATTCACAGTGTGCCATGGTTTGTAGGAGTTTAGTCAGAGAAATATGTGACTGTTTTGTGCAAATCCTGGAATAACAGCTAAAAAAGGAAAAATATGGTCAGGTTACGGTAATAAGCCCAGATTGTCTTGAAGGTTAAAATACCAAGAAGCCCTGATAATTCCAAAGACCTCCCACAGTGGGGAATATCTGTCTAGATGATCTCTTTAGTTGTTTTTCAAAGAAAACAAATATTTGACACTGAGGTTAGACTACATGTACAAGGAACAGTTATAGCCTGAACTGATTTTTGTAAGGTCTGAGGATCCAACAACCCCAAAAACTGGTTATTTCTTGCGTAGTGTGTCAGTGATCAACAAGAGAGGCTACATGAGGATGCCTCCCAAACCCCCTTAGTTCCAACATATTTGAATTTTGCCCTGCGTGCTACAATTTGTGCCGTCACGTCAGTAACATTGACCAATGTGGGCAGGGTGTACTGCACTCACAACAGTCCAAGAAAAACTAACCAAACAGCAAAGCAAAACAAGAAATTCTGTCAAGCTCTGACAGCACACCTGCTTTTGTTACGTCGATACCACGACAGACTGAAAACAGACATGTTTCTGAGAAACAGCACCCCACTAAGTAAGATCTGTTAGCATTACCTTTTGAGTCAGAACTTCATTCACTATGAGGTAATAACGCAAGACAGTAAGCAGAGTCTTCTTTTGGACGTCAACAAGCTCAGTCCCTCACTCTCCCAACATCATCACATCAGCTGTCACAGATAAATACACAAATATACCTGTGCTTGGTAGATGAGGTATATGTGCAAATATCTAGCATACACTACATATTGGGGAGTCTTTACAACAGAGGTGTCCATAAAATGTTTTGCATTCAAATCAAATCATATTCAGAGAAGATTCAGAATGCACATGTACTTTTTCCTCTAAACATTTTTTGTTTTATTTTGCTTTGTTTGAGGTTGTCCGCGGTGTACCTGCATTATTGTTATTAGCTTTTACAAACATTACAGATACACGAGCTGTACACCTTGAACACATTTAACTGTGCTGTTTTGTGTCAGATCGTGTTATTTAGCCTCTGAGTGCAGCACAGTTAGGGGCAGGTCCTGAATAAGCAACTTATTGTAACAAAAAGGGAATGTATGCAGGGATTACAGCAGGAAAAATATTTTGACAGAAAATCTTTAAATAAATAATTACAGAGGAGTTCCCCACACACTGATTTTTAACATGTTTTCAAATAAAGAAATATAAATGATCACAGATGAAATGTCTTGTTACACAAATGTGACATTTTTGTGACCTCCTTAGATATGATATGATGCTGACAAGACAGCCTGCAGTGTAATACACTCACCTGTCTACAGCTAGATCAACCACAAAGGGAAGTTTTAGTTACGGTAGAGCACAAATGAAGCTTTTTGGGGACATTTAAAGCTTACACTACGAGGAAAGAACACACTGGTTTGATACTAAAAAGTAAGTTAAACAACAATAAAAAGACAAGTGGTGCTTTTCAATATAGTATAAAGCTATTTATAGTAGCTTTGAAATAGACTAACTACAGCCCAAAACAATCTTTTAAAAGTTTTTTTTATGTTGTAAAGATTACCCACAATAAGGCAAAAAAGACAATTTTTTAATACATTTATATTTCCTCAGAAATTTTAGTGCATATTACTATTACTGCAGATTATAAAACAGTAGGCTATTAATATTGATTAGAACTACCACTTTTATTATTTTACTCTCATATTTCTGGGGCTTAACTCCCCCAGCATACAGTAAAAATATGTTAAAATAATATTTTAATTTATTAATAATATTTTATATCATTTCTCTGATTCTGAAATCTAACAAACTGATAATTTGTCAGTTGTCTGTTGTCATAAAAACGCAGCAGTAAAGAAGTTAATGTGGGCTTCTTCAAACTTGTACTGAGCATTAAATATGAGCTTAAATTCTTTGTCCTTTAAGTCTGGAAAGTGCAGCAAAGTAAAGGAGTACTACATCAAGAGGCTGATATAACATATCTGAAAGGTGCTTCTCAAACGCCTGTTTAACACCTGATTCATTTTACGTCACTGTAAATGTATTGTTGTGTTGTATCAGTGTTGTGTTTCTCAAGTTGTAGCGATGCCCTCAAGGGCTTTATTTCCGTTTGCAGACAACTTTTAAGGTTTTAAATTTTAAAGAAGTCCTGCAAGCAAAGGGCAAGTCCAGAAATTATGAAGTCAACTACCGCCTCAGCTGTCATCAGCAACTGCGACTATAAATTTTGACAAAAAGACGCTTACTGCATAGCTTTCAGTAAGTGGAAACACAAGCAACTTGCCGACAAATTTGTCTGTGCAGCACAGAAATGAATATCAGGAGTGTTGTGTTTGACATTGTTGCCACTGAAAATCTGCGTAGGCCAACTTCTTTACAGAAAATCAGCAGACATGGACAAAGGAATCCTTAAAGAATTGAATCGATAAGCAGAACCATCAATGGCATTGGTATCAATCAAACCTTATCAATTTACATTCCCTACAAAAGAGTGGAGCTTCTGGCCATGACAACAAGCAGCAGGCAACTTGGGAGAGCAAATGTTGATAACCCAAGAGCACCTGTAGCCCTATCCCAGAATAAACTGTTTAATGCATCAAATAAATGAGGAGTCACGTGAACTCCGACCAACATTCTCCATCATATCAACAGCATTTGCTGACAATGTATGGGTAAAAACAAGAAACCTAAACATATGAATCAGTGCTGAAACTGGAGGCTACATTTCTTATTTTGCTGGGCATGATATCCTTTTCACCAACATATGAATCCTTTTTTTGCCATTTGTACTTAATATTCTACTTACAAACATCAATTCCAGGATGAATGATCTTTTATCAAATATCCATGACATTTAAATAAGTTAAGTGATAGAGTTGCTTTGGTTATTGTCAGAAACAACTTATTCAGGGATCTCAGATATGTATAAATACAAAGAACACTTACTGGTAAGGACCCCCCCACACACTGGTCCCAAAATGCCCATGAGCAGGATGGCGATGGGCATGAAGCGGGCCACCTTGTGCTGTCGCAGCATGGCGAGGGACAGCAGAGCTGCAGGCAGGTGGAAGACCAGAGAGGAGACCGCCGCCCACAAAAACACACCATACCACATCTCTGGACAAAACACACAACAAAGCTGTGACACATCCATTTTCAAACTGCACTGTGTTGAATAAGTTTAACAACTGAACTGAAAAATAATAAAACTGTTGCTTCTTCCTCTTTCCTTTATTGATTGCTGACCTTTTTGCAGCACTTTTAGTCAAGTGACTGGTGATGTGTAAAATCCAGATGGGGGCAGGAAGTGAAACAAGCTGATTGGGAATCAGAGCAATTGATTAATTTCCACCTGCACATAGCAGGTATCGTACATTTTTGACACACTGGGTATGATCCTTGCACTTTATGTAAAAGTGTGTTTTGTTGGCCTTTATATTATCTTTTCTGACTACAATAATCATGCAAACCACAAGCTGCAGAAACAAACTTTACTAATTGGTATCATAAATATCACTTAGTTAAGGTTGCCACACTTGCCCACATTTCTTCAATGTGCCAGATTTTCAAAGGTAAGAAGCCACATTATATTAGCTTTATCTCTCACAAAGACAGTACTGCAAACTTGTCTGACTCCTCTCTTATGTAATGTAGATGGAGATTAAAATTCCATCCCTTCTCCTGTTTTTCCTGTTTGCTTTAAAAATGTCATTTATTTGTCACTTCTGTCAGGACTGGGAGGTATGTCTTTGTTTGTTTGTTTGGTTGTTTTTTCAGAAAAATTGATCAGTTAATCCAGCCATAAAAAAAACACAAAACTTTGGCATTTTGACAGTATTCTTCAAAGCAGAAGTAACTTCCTGCCCCCCGTCTGAAGTCTTTTTTAGTGACTTGATGTCATCTGAAAATCTATAGTACAACAAACAATGACAGGAGACAGCATGAGGGAAGTGCAAGATGTTAAGTGATTTATACAGGTGTAACAGCCTTATTGTGTCATAATGTAAATCAGCAACTATTAGGCCATATACAGTCACCAGATCTCAACTAAACTAAACACCTAAAGAAGCACAATGTTTACCAGTATTTTTGTTAAGTGCTCTGCTGTTCGGTTTAATACATCAACTGTAAACACTTGCTGGTTTCCATGTATTTAGAAAGTTATCTGTACTTTGATGAACAGACAGCTTCAATAATTTCTAGATACTCTATCCCAGATATGATTTGCACTGTATATGCAGGGAACAAAATGTCTAGCTCTAATTTAGTCAGAAACTCATTGGTTGTTAGCTTAGGTATGTACCTCATAATATTTATTTCAAATTATCTTGTAATGTCGCTCTAACCATTTCAAATCCAGCTTCAACAGCTGGTATGTTTTCTCTCAGAGCAGGCCTCACTGTCAGCTTGTGACTGAGCATTAATGCTCATACCTTCAAGGACTTCATGTGCTCCACAGTGAAGGCTTTCTCACAGGACTGAAACTGTTTTGCAATAAGATCAAGTGCTGTTGTGTCACTCTGGATATTATATAATCTCAAACACTAATCCGTCGTGTTTCCACTGACATGTTCCTAACGACAAGAAGAACCACCTCGGCAAATTTCAGAAAAAATGATTTACCTTTAATCATGTACACGATTACAGACAGAGGGCACATTGACTATTGGCTTTAAATTCAAAGAACTTCTCAATAGAAACGAGGTGAATATCAATACTTGGATAAATATCTACACATCTTACTGTT
Source organism: Cetoscarus ocellatus (assembly GCA_037902135.1). Taxonomy (NCBI): domain Eukaryota; kingdom Metazoa; phylum Chordata; class Actinopteri; order Labriformes; family Labridae; genus Cetoscarus; species Cetoscarus ocellatus. The sequence continues at coordinate 916,545 of JBAMNC010000264.1, forward strand.
ACAACTCCATTGAAATCCTCTCTTTTTAACCCGAGCCCTCACAAATAAGAAGCAACTTCAAACCAAGACACCAACAAAACAGCAGTTTATATGAAGCAGCAACTTAGCTAGCTAGCGTTAGCTTGCTGACGTAAACAAAGCTAACGCAAACAAACCAGCATCGAAACTTATTAATGTGAGAACATATTTCAGATTAAAACATTTCTTTGTTGCCCTCTCTGTTTAAAGATTCAATGCTAGGAAAAACACCCGCCCCCACTAAATAACATCAGATCTGGGTATTTGAACAATGATATTCAGCCTAGCATACAGCTACCTAACGTTAGCCCACCTGAGAAGTCTCTGAGAGAAGTGTCGTTTCCTCGTAGTGTGCCATTTTTTCTCGGTACCAAATTGAAACCGAGATTAGCAAAGCCTATCTCACTATACCTATCCTGCATGTCTCATACAGGTAGTAAGCCCTACATGGATGAAAGATGGCAGGCGGACGGGGGAAACCATCAGAGTCGGTGAGGGATTTGCTTTGACGCAAGACAGTTTAGCATCATGCTAACTCAGCTAGCTGTCAACACAACTTCTCGTGACGTCACCGTGGAGTCCGTAAATCCTGCGCTCGGTCTGACAGGCTGCAGCGACGACTACTGAAAACTACCATCTATTAAATATAACTAAGCACAAAAAGTAAGGGCATTTCAGTTTGGTGGATAAATTCTTTTTTGTAATGTTCTTGGCAATAAATCTTATTCTGTTAGAAAGCCTGTTTATCTACCTTTTAATGGTAACACATTTGTAAGGGATGCGCAGCAGAACTGGTTATGTGGGTTGCACCCTTGAAAAATTTGCCAAATCTTCTCTGCCAGTGCTATCGAGTTTTTTTCTCTTGTTACCTCCAGGTGCTAACTGTCAGCACTTCAGAGCATGGGCCCTGCCACAGTGGTCAGTAGGTGTCTGTTTCAAGAATATGCATGCAACCTTTTTACAGATCTGGATAGGGCCATTTGATTGGGCAACTTCAAGGTGGTGTTCCGCAAAAGTAGCAACATTATTTGGAGTGGGAATGTCAAAGACAGGCCACGGAGTAGGTGTCTCAAGAAGATGACACACCAAGTTGACAGTTTCCTCTCCCTGTCAGCTCTAGGAACCTTAGACAGTCTTCTACAGATTTGCAGTCAAGGTTGCTAGACAACATGGCCAATGGCTCTCTGCCCAGACAATACAGACTGCACACAGTCACTCTCCAGTCTCAATGGGCTGCTAGGAGGTCTTCCATGACTGCTTTTAACCATCAGGCCCATTTGTGCTGGTGCTGGCAACATGTGTACTGGAACCTGAAGATGTGGAGGAACGTTATATAGCAATGAGTCCACATTCTGCCTACAGCAGTGGGATGGTAGGATCACAGTATTGAGAAGGCTATGTTTGATTGCTGCACCAATAGATTATCATCTATAGATGGAAGTATCTCCCACACTGTAAAAACAAGGCTGTCATCGCTGGAGGCAATCTCAATGCAAAGAGATAACGAGATTAGATTCTGCAACCATTGGCAGTCCCATATCTTGAGTCTGGGACTGAACTCTATCCTTCAAGATGGCAGTGTCTGCTCCCACAAAGCAGGGTTTATCGGAGACTATCTCCAGAATTTGGGAGTGGAGAGGATGGAATGGCTGGACAACAGTCCTGACCTCACCTCATTGAGCACTTGTAGGATCAGCTTGGGCGTGCTGCTCATGCCAGATTGACCAAGACGACTGCACTGGCTGACTTGTAACAAATGCTGGTTGAAGAATGGGACGCCATCCCCCAGCTGTGTGTCCCCACGCTGGTGATCAGCATGAGGAGGCAAGGCCAGGCTGTTGTAGCTGTGTATGGTTCTTCCACACGCTGCTGAGGCTCCTGTCTGTTAAATTAATAAATAAATTAATTGCCAGACTTCAACTATCCAGTCCATCAAACTAGAGTTAATAGCAACCCACAACCCACAGCCCACATGCTCAGCTCTGCTGCTCATCCCACAAATACATCCATCCATTATCTTTACCTTATCCCTTTCGGGGTCACGGGGGGGCTGGAGCCTATCCCAGGTGACACTGGGCGAGAGGCGGGGTACACCCTGAACTGGTCGCCAGCTGATCACCGGGGCTACATAGAGAGACGGACAACCATTCACGCTCACACTTATACCCAAGGGCAATTTAGAATCACCAATCAACGTAATGAGCTTGTTTTTGGTCTGTGGGAGGAAGCCAGAGTGCCTGGAGAGAACACATGCATGCACGGGAAGAACATGCCAACTCTGCACAGAAAGGCCCTGCCTGACCCGGGGACCGAACCGGCAACCTTCTTGCTGTGAAGCACGTGCACTACCTGCTGTACCACCGTGCCACCCCCACAATTGCATGTTCCTTATAAATGTGACACCATTTAAAAGGGAAATATACAGTCTTTCCAATGATATAAGATTTATTGACATGAAATATGATACAACAAAGAAATAATCTACCAAACCCCAGTTGCCTTACTTTTTGTGCCATGTTTACATGTGAACTTATTTATGACCGCTGATGGACAGTGATTAGTTGTAATAAATTACTGTAATTACATTACATTTTTAATGACTCTTGAGATGAGGAATTACTGTCTCTAAAACAGTGATGTTATTACTGTTGCAAATCAAAGTACTTCTCAGTAACTTTCCATTTTGTCCCATTGAGCTGATTTGAGGATGACATGCTCACGCAATGACTTGCAAAAACTCCAACACATTATGAGGAATGAGAAGGAAGGAGTAACTACTTTTTACAAGTTGAAGTATTATCTCTATTTCGAGTTTGAGCCCATGAAAGATGTTAAGCACACTTTTTTTGTAATCTTCGTTTTAAAGTAGTTATAGATACGTTTATTGAAGAGGAAAAATAATTGTCAAACTTAGAAGTGAATTTCTGCTTTATGCTACTAAGTCAAAATCTGTCATCTGTTATTATGATTATTTTTACATAACTTGCCCCACACTGTTCACAACAATATTTGGTTTTATTTAAAAAATGTATCTACACTGGACACAACAGTGATCAACATCTAACAGAATATCTGGTATTGATATTGATAGATATTGGTTTAGATATAGATGAGTTATAATAAATGTCAGGCAAGTGTTAGGGTGTTAGGTTCAAAAAGTATTGAAGGTTTTTTAAGCATTTTTAAGTTCTTGTACTGTTTTGTGTACAAATACTTTGGCTTTTACTTGAATAATTTTTGTGGGAAGTAAGTGTGTCTATACCAAGTTTTAACCTGCATAAAGTAAGTTTTTATCATAATACTAAATACTGAAGCCTTGATTCATCGGCTTACTGAAACAATACCTCAAACTGACACAGCTCAATTTTTGATGCCTGATGTATCAGAGTGTGAAAAATTAAACTGAAACTTTAATGAAAGTAAAAAAAGTGAATGAGATCTTTATTTATTGATACTGTGTAAAAATGAGAGGAAAAATAAATACTTGCATTGATGAGATGCAGAATAAAAATCAATTTGAATGTTTTGATAAATTAGTGACGTTCAGTGTTACAGTGGTAGGAGACAAATCATTTTGATACTTGGCTTCAGTATTTCTGACTGCAAAGACACCTGACAAGAAACCCAATTGCATTTAATGCAACTGATTGTTGCTCTAGTAAAAAGTTGACACATTACTGTTTCCTATCTACCTGTTGGAAAAGTAAGAGCCTCTGTTCACTCTTTCACAACAGATTTAATCATTTATTTGGCTATCACTGGACAGCTTGAACGCTCTCCCCCCTCAGAACATTCATTTCTTAGTAAATGACTCAGGCAAATATTTTGCTACTAATAAAGAGGCTTTTGGTCTTAGTGAGTTGTAACCTTCGAATCTTGGACAAAGTTAATCCAACACCAAGTAAGATTTTAAGTTGCAGCTCAAAAGACTTGCGTAATGTGGTTTTGGTTCAGGAGCAAAATATACACAAAATAAGAACCTACACTGTTCATGCATCTTTTCTTTAACTGATGTATTTCACTATCAGTATCAACGTTTCAAATTAACCCAGTCATACTTCCAGCAGCACTTTACACTTGTTTAAAGTTTTGTAGTGATGTACTTAGTACATTACTTAAACATGTTTCAACTTTAAAATCAAATTGCACTCCTCTAGTCATTCACTTTTAAACTGTTAAGTAAAGTATTTCTATCAAAATAATTAAACTTGGACCCAAAAGAATAGCAGCATACACCCTTACTTTCATTATCTTTTTCCGCTTCTGAAAAAGTAACAAAAATGTATACTGACCTCTTCAAGGGTTTTCCATGACTGCAGCAGTCTTCTTTAACCAGTGCTACAACTGAATCCTCAACAACCTCTGATGACCGCTCACACCAAATGCAAACTCAAACTCGTGAGAGATATTGTAGATCATTTAAACTTAAGTAACCTGAAGGTGGAACAAAGGACGATTAATAAAGGTAAGAAAGTTGAGTGATGGAATTCAAAGAGAAAGGAATGATTATTTCTGATGGGACTGTGAGATAGACCTCAACAAAACTCAAAGCGGACAGCGACTTAGATTAACTATCTCCCAGGTCAATTTTTTCAAAATTTGGAAATAAAAGTCATTACTTATCATGACCTAAAAGGGTTTTAATTGTACTAAATGCTGATAAATTCACTTTAAGGAGCAAGCTGGTTTTCCTTGAACCCAAATCCAAAGAAGACAAATTTTGAGATAAAAACTACATCTAACAATCCAGTGTAGGAAAAAAAACAAGGAGGGCCAGAGTTCTTGCAGCACACACTAAAGGTGCATCATTAACATGTTGATTTGGAGCTCAAAGTAAAACGTATGTACTGCAATTAAAAAGATTTATAAAAAGAAACAAATCTTCTGCCCATCAGGATAAGATAATTCTTTTGTTTAGGATCTGGCTGCTTAAGACCAGCACACTATTGTCATGAAGGTGTGGGGGGAAAAAAGTCTTTAGTTCTTGGTTATCTGATTTCTCTACTCAGGTCAGATTTCTGAGCAAATCAAAGATCTTTCGAGAGTCCATTTGTCTGTAGCTTTGAGTCTGACAGTAGCTCCTAAGTCCCTCGACTCTAAAATGAACCAATTGAAAAGATTTCCTGAGTTTATAGTACTTTGTAACACAAATAGGTCAGGAAGGAGAGTGCTCATTATCCAAAAGGAATTTAAAGCTCAGAAAATTAGATCAGTATTGTCCATGTGGGCCTCTGTGTGGTCATGGGGCTGTTGTAAACCTGTTGGATTTCAGTCAGCTGAATTGATGTTTGTTTACTGAATCACTGTATGAGGCTCATCCTGCAGGTTTGTCTTTTGAACATTCCTGCATGTAGTTCACCTTTAGCAGCTTCCTCAGATTTGCTGCTCTTTTGGGGGATGTCATGCGGCTTTTGGAAGACATAGCTCTTTTTTAAAACCCAAACTAAACTCAGTTGTTACAGATCACCTGAAGGAATATTTGTGCTGGCTGTTTCAGCTGGAAACCATCGCCAGTAAAGTTGAGCAGCTAAACTGATACTCTAAACAGCTCCTGATTCAATACTTTCAGGAGTTTAAGCGCTGATATTAGCCCTTGTTGTTGTCGATGCAATACCTTTACTGCTTTTCCTCACCTGTAAGGCAATTCAGAAAAGCACAGAGCAGAAGGCAGAGAAGGTTGGCATCTTTAACTTGTAAATTTTGTAAGTGGTGCCCAAATGAGGAACCAAAGTCTGCTTTGTGACTTGTTTTGTTATAATTGGTTGTGCTGTTACCTCATTTCAGTACTCACCCCTGATCAACATGCTTAAAATGGAAGTCCTTGTGAACCTAAATGCAGATCTAAGAGAGCTTGATTCTGCTTCTGACAGTAATCCTGCAAATGCATTGTGTAATATTGGTGCTAACCTTTAATATACAAACAAGACTAAATAAGCAGCCAAAGCTGCAATACTAGCTCCAACATTCTGCATGTAATGTCACTTTATTTATGGAGTAGACTCTTGATAGAGCAGAATAGCTGGTTCTAAAACAAGACTTCTGCTATATGTTTCACCATCTGTGCACAAGTTGTAATGTAGCCTCGTTCCACCAGAAGTTCTTAAGTCAAAGTTACGATCTATAAATGTTTGAGGTTTTACCTGAGATAGTTGCAACATAAGACTAAGTTATAACTTAGACCTTATGGTGAAACTAAATATTATACCTACCTCCTAGTTGATGAGAAGTCCTCCATGAATAGCACTGCCATAGAGAACTGATTATAAAGCTGGGATAATTTGGAGGATGAGGAGGAGCAGATGGTCTTAGCGGCTGTTCAGTGTCAGCAGTGTGTTCTCTGTGATAGACAACATCTCTCATATTTATGATGACGTCCTCGCTCACACTTTTGTTTCCCGTCAGCCGAGAAAATTCCAGATGTTCAGCAAAAAAAACTTGTTACAACAACTGTCTCATGTCGTCATTCTTAATACATGTCACAGTTTTTGTATGACCCGGTCCTTAGATTACAGCTACAAGATTAAGTTAACATCTTATCATAATATTTTGATATTTATAATTTAAAAAAAAATTTCACTTTGTCGATTAAAGGCAGGAACTCAGTTATTTAAAGCTGTTAGTTTATACAGACATAAGGTGTATTCGATTGCCTCTTATATGGCAGCAGCACTGTAAAAAATTTACAAATTAAGTTAAAAATGACACATCTGAGACAACATTTGCTAATTTCAATGATACACTCTACTAGTTAGGATTTACCTCATGTCTCTGTGATGCAACCAAACCAAGACACGTCAGTCAGAACTTAACTAGCTTCAGCGTAGGCGTACACCATAACTAAAGACTGAACATGCACATAGTGCAACAGGCTACTGGTCCTTAAAAACCAGATCTCGGGAAATTTCTGTGATGTTGTCTTTCACATGGAATGACAGTCTGAGCCTTTTTTGTTTTCACCAATAACTTTTGTACAAACAGCTTTCGTGAACCTACTTTGACAAGTTGGGGTTATGATCATTTCCATATATTCTAACAGTCAATAATGCATATACATATATATGTTTGTCTTAAAAATGGAAGAATTGGTGGGATGATCACCTTAATTTATAACATTCTGTTCCATTATTTTTTAAAGGTACCAATGCACAGACAGTGGCTGCAGCACAACTAATTAAAAACAAAACAGAACAGTACTGTCTGGTGACACAACTACGTTGGTTAAGAAACTAACTTTGTCTCCTAAGCAAACTGTTAACTAAACAGACTACTGTAGCTAAAAATTAGACAACCCATTCAAGTTTGCACTGTAAACAGAAATGGATCATAAGTCAAACATGGTGTGAGGCAATGCTAAACCTTTTTGCCAAATTGCTGCACTTCCTGTTCTGTTAGCACTGCACCAAAAACAGATGTACATCAGCCAAATCTTCATATAATCTTTAAATAACTGCTTGGGACTTTTGAAAAGTAATTTTCCTTAAAATGCACATCACATGATATTAAAACTTTATAGATTAGATAAGACCATGGCTCGAAAAGTTTGGTTCCCTTAGAAATCTGTCATGCCCCCCTCAGAGGTTCATCGTCACTCTGCAAAGGAGAAAATGAAAGGGCTCTGAACAGATGCTGGTCGAAAAATCACCTTAGATGTCAAAGTAAATTAGGAAAAAGAAGAGGACTGTTGGTTCTGAATAAGTTTAGTTGGGACTAAAAACACAAGCTCAGAAAGCATTTACAGCTCCCAGTTTAGGCTGCGGTGATGACATACCAGACCTTTCCTTTAAAAACCCAGTTAGCATGAATGCAGCCTGTTAGAAGAGGAGAGGGTATGTTGGTGTGGCTCTTTAGTAACAAAACATCTTCATAATAAATAAAAAAATTATATCAGAAAAGGCTTGTCAAATCTTACTCAATGCATAAGAATACAAGAGAAAAAACATTTACAAATAATACCTGCAGCAAAATAAAACTCTGACGTGTGGATTTAAAAAGTGTTTCAGTCGCTGGGAGCAGCTCTGCTTGGAGACGCAGATCACTGGTGGGTGAAAAATTAAATAAAGCAAATGTACTGAGTGTCAGACTGATGTATGCAGAAAAGCAGATCCAACAGGTAACATCAGCTAAGTGGTTGGATGGATGACCAATCAGCTGGTCCTGTGGTGAATCATCTTATGTTTCTGTATACATTTTTCATTTTATAAAATATTTTATTCATACAATCATTTCTTTAACTAAAGCAACATTACTATTTAATTTTGAGTGGCAAGTTATCAGTCGCACATCACCTCATAAGAACAATAGTATATAAACAAATGCTGAAAAAAATTATTTTTATCTGTTTGGGTACATTTTGCTTTTCAGTTCATTCTGTGTCTGTACACCTGTCTGTCTGTTTCTCTGTAAGTGATGGGCTGAGGGGTATTGCTGGTCCTGGTGGGGGGTTGTGTGATTGGTACAGCTCTGAGCAGTGGTCTCCACTGGCTGGTCAGGAGGACCCTGCGTGGCAAAACAGGCTGGCTATTCGCTGGCTTTGGGTGATCCTCACGCAGGCCCATTCACAGCTGGCTCTGAAACAGCACTCTGGTCCAGTCTGAGGGAACAGATACAGAAGGAGTTGCTGTAATTAACAGATTGTTTGCTTGTAGTTAAGTTAACCATGATAGTGCTAGACAGTCAGCTCAGTGTGGAGCAGCCCTTGTTCCTCTTTGTGTTACAGAGCATGTGAGTGGAGTGGAGCGGTGAGATTTCCCGCTCCTTGCTCACAGAGCTGTTCCTGGCACCCACTCCGCTGCTCAGAGCGGATGCGCGCCACTCCGCTCATTACCGCTCCACCGCTCACTCAAATTTCTACCCGCTCCACTCAAATCACTCACTGCTCACTCTATGAAAATGCGGAAGCGCATTGTATTCACTGGATAAAAAAAAAAAAAAAATCAGACAATTGCAGGTGACCTGCACTGAGGTCTGAGAGCTTTTGCGCTGTCCACGGTGCTGATCCGAGTTGTCAACATCCAGTTTCCGACAGAAAACAGTGCGGGTAGCTGAACAATTAATTACACGCAGATACACTCTGTGTGAGACATGCTTCAGACGCTTGGTTTGAGCGGTACCAGAGCGAAATTGGAGCGGGATGGAGCGATGAAGCGGGAAACGCTCCAGCGTTTTTTGAATAAAACCACATGTTCTGTTGTGTTATTATCATTAGTATATAAGGAACATTAAGTAACATGTTGATATTGAAAGCCACAATTTAGGCATGAGTAGACATGTTACTATGATGCTTGAAGAGATTTATCTCTGGTTAAGAAGGACAAAACAGTAGACAGGTGCCACTTAACAAGAAGAAGGCAGAGAGATGAGCAAGTAGTTAACATTAATGAGTTTGCTACAGGGCTTGTGCTGAACCGTCTTAACCTGAATATCCAACAAAACAGTGTGAGGGGGAACAGACTGGGCAGTTGGATAAACTGGTTTCAGGATGAGCTGAGTTAGTGAGCCATCCACAGACACAAATCTCAGAACATGAAAGTTGTGCACTCAAAAGGGAAAATAAAGTTAAACTTCCAAGTTATATGCATCACATATGGTGCTTTTCAACTTGTTGTGTCTGGTCAACTGAGTTGGACTCTACAAAGTTTGGGTATAAAGCAGTTTCTTTTCCCATAGCAGTTTATACTTTAATGGTATCTCTTAAACATCAGTGGGTTCGTCACGGCTGGGATGTGTGAAAATACTATTACATCCAACATAACAACAAAGGAAAAAATAGAGGCTTTAGCGTACCTGGCTCTCAGTTTGTGGCTTTTTGTCACAGTAAGTAGACAAGTTTTGATCAGAATCTTGCTAGAGGTAATACAAAAACAGGTCCAGGTGCTAGGTATGATGACCAATGAAAAATCTTAAAAAGTAAACTGTACACCAAACATGTTGATGCTAAAAGAACCTTCAGTCTCAGTTCAGTTTGCTTGGAACCTTGCAAAAAACTGTGCCAGGTACTAGGCATGATCCCTAATGCAAAACCAAACTGGTCTGTTTCAGTCGAGTTAATACTGCCTAAAATGTACAAATTTGGGGCTTTATTTTACATATGCATCTGCCTGTGGTCCCTCACAACAGAAATAGACAGATACAACAGTCTTTGCAGCTTGGTACACTGACATTTATACAAAGGTATCTGAAGGGGTGCATTCAGGACATCTGTAAGAACCATGTCTCAAGTACAGTGCATGTGGGTGGTGAGACTTACTTGACGTCCTCAATGGCTGACATCTCCTCTAGAGGACCATTGGGGACCTCCACAGCAGACCGGCACTTGTCACTGCTGACAGAACAAACAATGGAGAGAAGAGCGAAGTTCACACAACAGCTCAACTAAAAATATACAACCAGTACTTTTCTTGGGTTTCAATTAAGGTGCTGATATTTCAGTGTAAAATACAGATAAACTATATCATTATTAAAAATAGAAAAGGTAAGGTTTTGTGAGTTGCATTTTTAAGCGACAAAGCTTTCTACCACTGCTATATTTCCTTTTCAGGATTTAATCAGAAAAGATAAAAATAAAAGCATTTGGTTTTGATGGTACGTTCATAGGAAGACAACTGAGACACTCTTATCAGTTTCATAATAAAAGAGCTGTGACAAATAATGACCACCAGGGAAAGAGTGAGGACAGGAGATTGAAGGGGCCCAATATTGTTACAACCCAGAGTGCACAGCAATATTAAAAAACAATGGCAAGCTACGATGAAGTTTTATGGGGGCCTGTGTCCACAGCCAGCACTTTTTCTGCTTAAAGCACCCTCAGGCTCAGTTTCAGAGTGCATCTCACCAGCGCTTTTTCCTCTGTGCTTTGCACAAGACTGTCTGAATGTTCTGTGTGCTTAACATTTACCTTTAACCATGGAAATATCACCCAGAAAACACAAAAAGGTAGAAACCATGACCTACCACTGATAGCAGCTGAAAAAGAGGAAACTGTTCCCCCAGTGATACAAAGAAGCTCATTTTCACCTCTGTTTTTGTTAACAAAGAATACATCAGAGATCCAGTCCCTTATGGACTTAGATTGATCAAAGAGGGAGGAGAGGTGACACTGAAGAGGTTGGTGTTCCTACAAAAGCCTCCAACTGCCCAACTTAGAGTGTGGGGACAAAAAGCAACTGAGGGCGTTTAACCACTCAGGGTCCATGGATTTGAAAACACTGGACTACGTTGTTTATGAATTGAAAAGGAGTGCTGCCATGGCAAAACGAGTGCTGAGGACACAGGCCATAACTTCAGTTTTCTAAAATTCTGAAAATCTGATGTGTTGTATTATGCAACTTACATAAACAAGACGCCACCATTAATGCAGATGGGTCAACATGTCTAACATGCAGAGTTCTTTTTAACTGTTGTGTACATTGGTCAAAGTTAAAGACATCTTTTAATCAAACAATTAAGATGAACCTCTGTATTTGTGCATGTACAGCAGTGTGAGAGGTTTGTGTGTTGAGTCTGACCCTGTTTTGGGACAGCAGGCTGCAGCTGAGCTGTTGAAGCCCGTTCTCTCCGAATCGCCACACTCCCCTACTGCGTATTTCTCTGAAGAACTCTTTTCTTCATCACTGCAACGACACATAGATATACATTAATAACATGCAAGATGATTCATACCAACCAACCACCTTCCCCACAGATACACACGCACACGACACAGTGAGGCGTGAACAGTGATGCATGCTGGACTGACTGACAGAGCAAACAGTAAAACAAAGAATGGAGGTGCTGAAATGGAAAACTATGAACATTGTGAAGGAAAAGCATCAAAATGTACAGCAAATGGAGAAAGTTTAAAAAACTGTTTTGGTCATTTAGCTAAATGTTATGTTAATTTCGTAGCTACAGAGTCAGCAGGTAGCAGGCAGGCCTACAACCTGATTTAACACTGATTAGACCAAATAAATTGTTCCAGCCGTCAGTCTTGCTTTGTCTCAGAGAACCACCAATAATCCTGATGAGGCCTCAATCAAAGCAAAGCACCCATAAGCATCCAATATAATCAACTCTTGAGGAGCTATCTTGCAATTAGTGAGAAAGTGAACGGATTCATACATGGCGAAAATATATTTTGTAACCTAAGGCATTATCATTGACAGCAGTTCCTTTCTGCATGGATCACAGCTGTGTAACATAGTACAAATAAAAATAAAAATTGCATATTTGGTGGGACCCGATGTTTATAAAGACACAACTTGGATACTTCTCAAAATACTAGATTTAAATTATCAATCTGTATTTTTCAAAGGGTTTTAAGTTACTGTAAAAAGGGCTGTCTCTAAATTGGGGCCATTTATCCGATATGATGAAATGGTCAAACACCAACTCTTTGACTACATGGGCCTATATGAAACAAAACAAAACAAAAAAAAAATAATAATAATTAAGTCATAAATATGTTTGACAACTTGAAGAGAAAATGTCTTCAACAATCTAAAGATAATGAATAAGACACCATATAAATTAGAGGCAAATTTATGGGAAACATCCCTTTTAATTGGTTTAACCTTGCAGCATCTCCTCACTTTTACAAAACTCTTACTAAATTCCAATTCTAATTCAGCATAAGCTTGTAATCTTTGTCTAACGGACAGTCTGCAGAATAAAAAAATGTTCCATCTTTACACACAAGAGGACCTGAAATCCTGCATAGAAATGAAATGAGTCAATAAGGGCTGGGCAAAATGAGAAGCTGCTATCACTAAAATGGGCATCTGTAGTTTATTCTAATGCAGCCACCCTTTCACTCAATTTGTAAATCCTGGCATCGTGGGCAAGTGACTCAGAAAGTAAGGAGTTCATTCATAAAGGACTTGCTTCAGTTATCCAGATGCACTTCTTTATCCAATCTTAACCATTAAGTCTGTCAGCTGTAAAAGGAAAAAGTCTACTGTCCATGTCAGCTAAATACAGCATCACAAAATGATTAAACAGACATCTCTAACAGAGGTTTAAGTGCGCCAAGTACTCAAAGTGTGCTGTACTGTTTAAATAAAACAGATACAGTTTAACATAATATTCAAAATGTGAATAATTAACATTCTGTCAAAATGTTGTGTAAAAATGCTTTTTCTGAAGTCTAGGTTTATGTATTACCCAGCAGTAAGAATCAATTTGCTGTCAAAGGAATGTGAAGCCGAAATGTAATGACAAGATGACTTGTCACCTATATTTACTTATTAACCTTCATTACTACATATGTGTTTTATCAGAGCCCAAACACATTTCCAATGCCGTGTATGTGCGCACATTAGGTCTGCACCATAGGAAAAAGATGGGATATGTGAGCTTTATGCTGTGCAGTTGTTGGGAAGCAATTAGTTACTTGAAACAAATTACATTAGTAATATGCGTTTTTTTTTTTAGCATGGATTTATGAACTTTATGTAAGGACTGCAGATTGATTTCTATTTAATCTTTTCTGACACCAACAGATATTAGGGGGAAAGCATATTAGGAGGGGAATACATACGAGTGATTTACACAAAAAGTTAAACTAACTCCATCTCATTAACAAAAGCCTGACTCAGATCCTCTATGTGTTATTATGTATTGAATCCTTTGCTGAATAGTAGCTTCTGTTACTTCTGTGTGGCATTTGGATTTTTTTTAAGTCACATCCAAAAAATTCTAAGAAAAGGACTATCATAATAATAACAAGGCTGTCCCTTTGCTGCTATCAAATGGTTTTGGTTTTGGTTAAATGGTCTTCAGTGATTTGAAAAGTTCAAGATTATGGTGTTTGTGGGGAAAGAGAGATTTGACAGAAACTTTGAGCTGGAGGCTCTTTAATTAGACTGTCCTGATCACTCTGTCAAAGAATTTATCTTTTAACATTGATAAAATATCAACCAATCGCAACCTTGCAGATAACGTTGTCTCTCTCTGTACATCTTTAAAATGTTTCACTCTCCATTATGCAATTTCAGGAGACAATCAAATCCAAGAGAGAACCTAGCTGGTTTAAGGTTTTCTTCCTGGAAAATCCTGAGTCTTGAAAGATAATGTGTGGCAGACTGTTTTGCCTCTGTGTAAAGAGTGTAGTTAGGGTACATGCCACTAAGATATTAAGAGGGCCATTGAACGTAGGTAAAAAAAAAAAGATGGAAACAGTCCACAATTACGGTCATCCAGTGATTAACAAAATTCTTTGGCAACAAGTCCAAATACAGCCAAAGTGTGGGAAACACTGATTCAGATACTGTAAATACAGTATCACTGTGTGAGTACTTTTTGTCATTTATTCACTTCATTGTTGTCCTATAAAATATACTCTTTGCCTATATTTATTCTGATGACAATACATCTCATTTTGTGTACTCTCAATCTAAATATCCAACCGAGTTAAGACAGACTATGTTTTAGGGCAATCACCAATCATTTGCTGACCCCCAAAACAAAAAACAGAGAAAGAAAATATCTACTCCCGAAACAAATCCAGTCATGTAGGGAAAAGGTCTCCTTGGTGTCGTTTCATATAGTTTGCTTTCTTATCATTTTGCCCTGTTCACATAAAAGCTATTTGAAAACTTAAACTAAAAGCTGCACTTAGACAAAAACACCTTGGTAGAAAAACATGCAGAATGGAGATAATGAAGTAAACAAAGAAGGAGCTGAAACCAAAGAAGAAGAAGAAGTTTAAAATTGGGAAAGAAAAGTTGGTGGTTGACGTGACAACAAGACTACATCACGGCTGCAGGCTGATCTCTGATTGGCTGTACATACCGATAAGATTTCAACACTCTGTAGGAGACCACACCCACAACGCACAGCAAGAGAGAGAGGGGAAGCTCAGGTTGTAAGTGTCGCTCAGTTCATAAGACAGTTTGTTATTTACTCAGACAGACAGACATACAGACATTATAATGCAGCATCAACAAGGGGACAGAAGGACAGAATGAGCAAATCTCAAACCTCTGGGTTTAAATAGTCTAGATTATTAATATGTAGTATTAGGAGACGGATGGATTCACATCAGATACTTTGAGTTTAAACATGTGAACAGCTTAAATGTAAAAAAAAAAGTATCAAATGTTTCTTTAAAGTATTTTAACAACTACAGCAAAAAACTGTTGTGGTATTTCTTGGCAATATCAGGTAGGCACCCTGGTCGTTTTACAAAAGAACGTTTCCTCACAAGGGCTTTTAAGAGTGGCTCAAATGTTAATGAGCACTGAGTAAACTCATTAGATATCTATTCAACTAAAAATAATCAACTCTAAAGCTTGACTTTTAGGGCAGAATTTATTTTCAACAACAACAGAGCCTGATAAAATTTGCTCTCTGTTCTGTTGTCCTTTCTTAAATGTAGGCAAGTGTGTTTAAGCCAAATATTGCGCCCATCCTGTTAATATTTAACCATACCTTGTTAAACAGAATGCACGATTAAAGCATGTGGCTTTAGTGCTTGATCACCTCTAAAATGTGCATTGGCTTTCACATAAGCAGCGTTGACACTGTATTTATTTACTCTATTCCTGGGCTTACTTGTGTACGCATTCATTGAATGAATATCCTCTTAATCTTTATTTTCAATCTCTTGTATGGTGAAATATATCTGAGTGTTTTTGTCGAACCTCTTGAAGACGGCGGTCTCAGTTTTGGCATCAACAGTGAGACTGACTGTTTCTTTCATGGAGCCATTGATGACTGTTTCTGTAATGCTGCGCTGCTCACAACAAGCCGTTTCCTCCTCTACTTTGGTTCTCCCACAGTCTTTTGGCGTTATGGAGGAGGGAGAAGACGCACCTGTGCCCAACCAGCCATCACAGTCTGATTGGTGTAAACAAAAGGTACAGTAGGTGTCACATACAACCTCATAAAGATCAACTGATATATTACTACTTTTACAGATTGTATTTTTCTTATATCTCAAATGATTATGTCTTGAAATGGCAATATTACTAAATAATTTTTATGTTAAAATTGTCTAGCCGTGGGCACAAATGAAACAGATGCAGAATTGTAAAAAAAAAAATTATAATAATAATCATTGAGTTGCTAAAGTGTCCACTTGAGATTGGCTAAAGAAGTACCCACAGGACACATCAACACAACAACCCGTGTTAAAATGTCCACAGCAGAGACAAACATGTTTACTGTCTGACATAAATGAAAAACTGTGCTGGTCAAAGTAGTTTATGTCTTGGTAATTACACCCTCAGCAGAAGTGTTTTAATATCAATCGGATTGTTTTGACACAGATCTGAGTTATGCATCATTAGAAGCATTGCTGACATGTTTGTCAGGGGATTAAGTCTTTGCTTTGAACACACATGCACATATCTCACCTTCAGGCTGCATTGGCGCATTGACCCCAAGAGGGTCCATTGTCTCTATACTGGTTTCCATAGCAACAGGAGAGTTGCACCTAAGAGGGTCTTTGGGGCTGAGGGAGAAAATATAGGATTATGAAAAAACACTCTAAATTTTTAGACAGTAGAAACTGCTTTTTAAAGCAATTATAAGAAACTGAAAGTTTGTAATGAATTCCTACCTGACTGGAGTAAAGTTGGAGAAATCTGCCCAGCCTGTCTCAGAGTTGGAGGTTGCAGATGAAGAGGAGCCCCAGGCTGCTGCAGGATGGACCTCTGTGGGGGGGGAGGGGGATGCCAGAGGAGAGGGAGCAGCAGGGTTATTGGGGCTGGAGGCTGGAGCTGTGGATGTACCCGTATCCATGGGGATGTCATCAAAGTTTGCTGTCCATACTGGCCCTAAAAATGAAGCATCATGTGAGCTTAACGTGCTCAGCTCTGGCCAAACTTTACACAGACACACTATGGTCTGTCCATTATTTGGATTTTCCGAACCTTTAAAGGGTTAGTTAAGGTTTTTTAAGTGGGGCTGCTCAAGGCCCACGGCACTAGTAAATATGACTGCCACTACAGCAACTTGCAAGCTTTGTCCCTGGGGGAAGATATGGGGGGAGGATGCTAGCTGCACCAAAATGGTCTCTATGGACGTCGACCAAGAACTACCCCCCTGCTTCAAGTAAAAGCTCGTCTGACCTTTGCAAAGATGTAACTAGAGAAAGACAAAGGCTTCTGGTCATCTGTTTTGTGGTCAGATGAAACAAAAATTGAGCTTTTTGGCCACAGAGATGTGGCTTTCATCTGGCAAAAGAAGGGCGAGGCCTAAAAGCCAAAGAACACAGTCCCTACTGTGAAATGTGGGGGTGGAAGCATCATGCTGTGGGGCTGCTTTTCTGCCAACGGGCCCAGCAACTTGGTAAAAGTGGAAGGCCTCATGAGGAAAGAGCAGCAAATCAAGATTCGGGAAGAAAACCCCAAGCTGGCAGCAGAGAACCTAAACCTAGAGGAGCATTGGACCTATCAGCAGGAATGATCTGAAGTATACAGCCAAGGTGGTGAAGAAATGGTTCCAGGAGAACCTATGGATGGAGCTCCAGAAATGGGTGACAGCATGAAACCCTCTTACCTCAAGAATCTGGAAACATTTACCAAGGAGGAATAGTCCAAAACTCCTGGAGATATTTGCAAGAAGCTTGTGAATAATTACAAAAAATGTTTGGAGGCTGAGATTAAAAAAATAAGGTTTTTGCAATTGATTATTGAGACAAGGTATGAATTTTGGAGAGTGTGATTTTTTGTTTTCATCCTGTTAAAGACGTTTCTTTACACTTTCAATCCTAAATAAATTTGTTATGGCTTCAGACTTTCTTGTGTGTCCTATTTATATCAAATCTGAGGTGAAGTACTAATGTGCATCTGAAAAAAATTAAGAAATTCCTTGTATGAATAAATTTGGGCTTAAGTGTTGCAGTCAATTGTGCCACCAAACGCCTCGTAATCAACCCACTTTATGGTTAAAACTACATTGGCTCTACTAGATGCTAGAGTGAGATTCATTACAGTGTTTAACTTTTCCCCCACAAAGCCTGTGTATTTGGAAGTATTTTGGGATGCAACATAAGGACTATGTATTGGTCACTGGATCACAAACTCTTATAAATTTCTCTCCTTGGATATTACTAGTACCCCCTATTTATCTCGTACGTTAAAACAGGCAAAAAAAAAAAAAAAAAAAAAGGTAAACATTCCAATTTCACCCCATTCTGTTGCATGACATGGGCCTTCAAAAACTTTGGGTTGTTGTTTAAATATGGACATTGGGATTCATGCCTCTGCAATGGCAGAACACGGTGTTTGCAGTGCCCATTTTACCGATTAGGACTACGACACACGTCAGAAGTTTTACAAGCTTACTGAAAGTAAAAGCTCAGATGAAAGGTTGAGAAGAAGCCGTGCTACTAAGTCCCACTTGTGACAGCAATGGGCCTCCTGATTCAAGGCGATGGACTCACAGTTCACACATCTGCACCACCAGGTAACCTGTGATCTGTCCTGCTCCTCTATTTACACACCTGCTTCTTTCTACCAGTTACTCCATCTGCAAAAGTTCTTCCTCTGTGTACTCTGATTCATAAAGACATCCTCTTGTACCCACATTTAATTGCATGCTGTCATCAGTCGAGTCAAAATTGCTCATTTTTAGTTCAGTTTAAGTCAAGTTAGTTTTTCTTGTTTCTTCTGATGACCTGACCAGCTGATAGTGGAGGGATACATAGCCCCTACATCACAACACACAAAAGTTCTCATCACGCAGGCTTTGTCAAGGAAAAGTTAAATGCAGCAACAAATCTCACTGTGGCATGTAGTTGAGCCAACGTAATTTTTTTAGTAGTTTTAATCTAAAAGTGGGTTAATTACGAGCTCTTGGTGGCATGATTGACTGCTGTGTATCAGCTGGGGTCTGCCCCCGGATATGTTACCCCAGGGACAAAGCTCGCAAGTTGCTTCAGTGGCAATCATATTTACTAGTGCCATGGACCTAGAGCAACCCTACCTTCGAAAACCTGAACTAACCCCTCAATGATTATGCTCTCAATTTAAATAGAAAATATATCTAAAATGTTTCTTTTATGCTTTTAGATCCTCAACAGTCATTTTAACCTATGAACTTTAAAAAGTGTTTGGAAGATTTCAGGAGCTTTGTACCTGAAATTTTCCTGAGTTGCTTGTTCACACTTGTCCCTCATGGCAGAAAGTTTTACTGCAGTTTGAATCAAAATTTCAGCTGCTGGCTCGCTCCACTCTAAGCTTTTAGTAGACACATGACCAGAGTTC
Source organism: Cetoscarus ocellatus (assembly GCA_037902135.1). Lineage (NCBI taxonomy): Eukaryota > Metazoa > Chordata > Actinopteri > Labriformes > Labridae > Cetoscarus > Cetoscarus ocellatus. Next base: position 935,750 of record JBAMNC010000264.1, read on the forward strand.
AGCTAGCACTGACCTCTATGTGGAGCATCAGCACAGACTCATTGATGTTTGTCTCTACAAAATGACACTTTTATGTCCCACAAGAGCCCGAGAAAAACTGAGATATTGTAATTGAAAAAATGTAGGACCATTGGACCCTTGAACAGCACCTGGGAGACTATTCTAAACATGAAAAACATAAAGTATTCTTAAAGATGTGTTGTGTTTACTCACCTGATAGGAAAAACACTTTCCATTTTACCACTGCCAAGATAAAAATCAACCCATATAAAGGCTGTTTAATGAATGTCCAATATGCTTGCATCAATAATTCTGCTCATTGGGAAGTGAGCACCAAGAATTTCTTTATCATCATAACACTGGTAAGTAACGAGCTAACAGTGGCTTATTAATGTTATTCAGGCCCTGTTTGGGGACACCAATATTGTTAAAAGAAGCAATACTCTGTTTAAGTTGGCAAAAATATTTAAGTCTGGATTTGGAAAAGTCTGTTCTTTTTAATTTACAGACACAGTGGAGTGTCTACAAGCATTAATCTACTATTTGCTCATCTCTGGGTTTCCTCTCTGAGATCAGAGTTCTCAGAGGTTTAACTCTGACTGGTCTCATCATCCATTAGTCCACCCAATTGAAAAATGACACATTTCAAAAAATAAAAATAAACCTGGAAAAAAGTAGAGGAGGGCAATGAAAACAGTCAACTTCTACATAGTGGAAAGCAGAATGAGGCATTTCTTTCCTTCCAGAGGAGTGTTAAATCAGTGCATGAAGTAACATGAAAGGTATAAACCAAATTTACTGTGTTTTGTAACTGAATGTTGATGATATGGTTTCTCCACTTTGTTACATCCTGAAGCTGAACAGACTGTAAAGCCCACAAACCTGTGTCAACTTCCATTCTGTCGTCGTTACTAGGGTTTGAAGCTTCAAAGGGATCTCTCTTTACGTCCTCCTCCTCTGAGTCTGTGCTCTCCTCACTGTCTGTGCTGCCTGAGCTCCTGGGATGGACACACAGTTTAGTTTGGTCAGCAATTTTACAGAGCCTTCTCTCTTTGCAAATAGCGCCATAAATACTGAGCCACATGAAGAAAACTGTGTCTGTTTATCTGTTCAGCTTACCTGGGGCGTCTCTGTGCCTCTGGTGCGAAGGTGACATCTTTTTCATCCCAAATGTCCTCCTCATCTGAACCAGCATCTTCAAACTGCTGGATTTTCTCCTTACAGCGAGCTTCAAACAAAGCTATATTTGCCTGGAGAAAAGACACAAACAAGCCACATACTAACTATAACAAAATCTGCATTTACGACATTTAAAAATCAAATGCAGAATGCAGTGTTTTACTTTGACAATAAGCATGGTAACTGAACTCTTCAATAAATTCTGCCTAAGTGGGGAATAACAAAATGCTATTATGAGTCTGTGTAGAAGAGCAGAATACAAGCATGTTTCTATATGTTAGTGTGTGAAGCTGACTTCTGAATAAAGATGAGTTTAATCACAAATGAATGGTTACTTTTTTCTTTTATTAAATAGTAAATCTACTAATAGGTGTTTTCGATTAAACCTATGCAGTTTCATGAATTGTAATTTTGCTTTTTTGGATAACCAGTAAATGAAAAAAAGCCTGCACACGTGCTGAAAGTATGTGCGCTTAACCATTTTTCTAACCTGTAGCAATCTGATAAAATCTGTTCATCAACATTTCTGTCTATGGTTCTTGTTTTAAAAGAATTATCCTGATGGTTTGATAAATGCAATCACTGTATTGTTTTGCAATAACCGAAGCTGATTTCACTTTTTCGGCAAGTGTTTCTAAATGAGTGAGTGTCAACAATGATAAAAAGGTATGCGACATGTCTTATTAATAATAAAACACTATTTAGTAAGAATCTGGGTTTCTCTCTTCAGTAGCTGAATATGTGTTAAATTAAAATCAATAATTTAGGTACTTACACTTTCATTTGTATTCAGAGAAAAATTGATGTCTGATATTCTATCAAAGGGAATACTGCAATGTTAAAGAGAACAGAGTTTAGTTTAGTTAGGGTCGTTAGGCATTCACATACATTGAAACTTACAAGCAGAAAGTATGAAGTACAAGCTGTAACTCCAAATTAAAAACACTTTTCTCAACCATGCCCAGACCACTGTGACAGAAATACACTGATGGAGAAATATGTTTTTATGGACATTTTTCTTCTCGACAAACACTCTACACCTCCGTTGTTTAGAGTTTCATATTTTGTTAGAATAAAAAAAAAAGACACAATACAAATAAAAAACTAACTGATCAATCAAGAAAGTATGATTTAAAGGTGCAGTATGTAGAATTTGGCATTTGAGCGACATTAATCGTTCAGATTCTAGAATGAGCCTAACAGTGACCAAAACGTCACATTGTTGGGCAACGGAAGCCTGTGAAGACCAAAAGGGCTACGGACCAAAAGCTTTAACTGTAAAATACACACAATTTAAATCCCTAGAGCAGAGTAACAACTGTCTCTACATCCACCGCCGTCCTCTCTCCTCTTCTTCGCCTGCATTCCAGGTAGATTTCAGAACCGGCAGACAGATTCGCATTTTGTTCTTTTTGTCCCTAAAAATCTACCCGTAGACAACATGGCGGATCGTTATGTCGGCCTACATGAACCAACCCGTGGCAATATACATTTTTTTAAGCTTTTTCTAACTAAATCACAAATAAAACAAACGTTTTATGGGGATGATTGTACTCGTATTTTGACGGACTTTACATACAAATAGAAACATTATATCCTATATTCACTGTTTCTGTTTGGCGAAATGCTGCCAAATTCTAAACACTGCACCTTTAAGTTGTAACAGAAAATAGCAAAAAAAAAAAAAAAAAAAGGTTCTTGTATGGGAAATAAAACCAATAGCATAGTTGCTTTTGAGCTCCAACAATTTTGAAGTCCTAAACCTGATATTTGACTTTAGAAATTGTGTCAATGCAGCAGTCATTTGATGCCACAACTTCTATTTGTATTCTTACATTTGACTGATCTGCATTTTTAGTTTCCCTCTGATTACTGTTTTTCAGGGCTTCTCGAGCATGTGTTACTCTAGCAGAATAATTATTTATTCTCTATGGAAGTTTTTCTGACATGTTACTTTATTTTCTCTTAATCTTACACATAAGTTTCAATCAGGGCTAGAAGATCTGGGGAAAAGTGAGGAGGGTAAAGCAGCATCAGTGTTTGAACATCGAAACAAGTGGACAGGGCAGCACTGAACTAATGGAGAGCACCCAAGAGGTTGATTGAGCACCTTTTGATTAACAGAATTGATCACAAGTGAACCCCATGATACCCAAATACCTTGATAATTCCAATTAAAAAAAACTTCCCTACAGTTAGGTTGGCATGACAATGTTTAAACTGGTTTTAAATTTTGTATTTCATCAGGCTGACAATTAAAGCAAAGTTTATCACTGTGAATTAAACATGTTCACAAGTCCAAAAACAAACAACAAAATGTACCTATAGACTGTCATAACAAATGACAGTGCAGCCTTGTTGCACAGAATCAAACCAGTTTAAACTTTTAGAGCAGACCAATAGAAGTACTCCTTAACCCATGATTCAAAGCTTAGAAATAGAAAAATGGAAATGTGATATAGAAACTGCATTTAGGATAATGTGAAGCCTCAAAATACTCTAAAAATCTTATTACTGAATGTATCTTAATTTGTGAGTAAGACATTTTGCATTGATAATATCAACATTATACAGCAGGGTTCTGCAAATAGCTGCCCCCAGGCCAAACCTGGAAAATAACTTTTATATATGCATTCACTCATTTTTCTTAACAAACTAAACTTCAGTAACAGACAAATGTAAACGCCTCAGGTACAACATCCCTGCACAGGATGACACCTCATTGCTTCAGATCGGTTATTATTAATAAGCTTATTAACACAATTACTTTCCCTTGTAAACCAATGGCTAAAAGACAAAGTTTTATCAATGGATTGGTTGTTTAAGCTAAAAGTTACTTGAAGCAGTTCAATTATCTAACAGTTGGTTGTTGCTTTATCTTTACAATGCTCTTAAAAAAGCTATCGAGGCTTCTTTTTAAAACCAACACATCTTTTACTAAGTAACCTAAACAAGAAAAGAGAAAGTGTACATAAGTAATTTAATGAGTAGATTCTGTACACCTAATGAGAAATCTAAATCACATTTTTGAGAATCCAAGCCAAAGAGATAAGTAGATAGAGGAGGTCTCTAAATCACAGCACAAATGGACATTTTTAAAGCACTTAACAACTACCAGCTATTTTCACAGCCCACAAGCTTGCACAAGATTAAATCCCTCAGCAGGCTAGTCTTAAAGAGCATACAAGTGACAGCATCAGACATCACAAAAGCTGGTTGAAGTTCTACATTAAATGTCAAAACCCCATCAAAAGGCCTTGAGGACATATCTTTTAGGTGAAAGTATTTGATTTGTCCATTAGTCTGTAAACATTACAGCTGTCCAATGCCATCAAAAGAACGAAAGAAGCATTGAGAGGTTATATTATCAAAACAATGTTTTAAAATTGTTTTGCTGTTGCAAAATGCCTCAGTGATGAGGCAGAGAATGACACTGCTGTCGAAGAGTTCATATAATCTTTAACTTTACACTATTTTTAAATATATAGACATATATATATATAGACATATATATATATATATATATATATATATATATATATATATATATATATATATATATATATATATATATATATATATATATATATATATATATATGTGCATATATAAGCTCCACCACAAGCTTTGTGATGTCGTTGCTGCCACATCCCTTTAGTGTTACACATATGTTTAGACAGCAAGACCAGTCATGTAGGATAAGTACTCACTCCACAACATCGTCCCGATCAGCAAACTCTTCATCATTGAAGCCGAACTGCTCAATAAAATTGGACGTCATTTGTTGCATCTGATAATCAGAAAAGGCCTGGCAAACCCAGGACCAACGATAATGATATAGTCTTGGAGCTACACAAATCTTGTCATTACTTGCAGTACAGAAAATAGTAGATACATGTACTGAGCTAATAGACAAAAACTGTTTAACATGTATAATAGACAGGTTAGATAAAAAAAAGCACAAACATGCATTTGCAGACAAATGTCAAAATGCTTTAACATTAGTTAATTTGATTCAAAGTAGCTGAAATTTTCACAAAGTACAAAAGTAGTAAAGTTACTCAAGTTAAAATATGGCAGATGTTCTATGCTGCTACTGTGCATGACCCATAGTCACAAAATGTGTAGACATGGCTTTTAAGCCTGACAAAGGAAATGCATGTGTCCTCAACAAAATAATTTAATACTTTTATTATGAAATGTTACGTTATTGAACAAAATTTAAGCAATTGTATGTCTACATACATCCTCTCAGTCACTTTGATTAAACAAAATGTTTAACTTACAAAGCTGAGTCGTTTTTTTCAGCAGATAACCCCATTAAGCCAAAAAAGAAACCCTGTTTTAAAATCCATCATGAACGTTTTTAATTCCTGTTATTAATCTAACTTTGTGTGGCTATGGGCCTGCTTTGTGCTCATGTGTGAATTTTTGGTGTTTGTGTTTAGCTCTTACTTGTTGTAGAGACGAGTCCTGGTGAAAGCCACTGTCTTTAAAGTCCACCTCATCATCACTGGAGGAGTGGATGTGGTGTGAATTCACCTAAAAAAATTAAAAGAATTAAGTTCAGCCATATTCATTGGCAGGTCTATATTTAGAACAATACAGCTTGGAAATTGAACTTACACAGATGATTCTGTTTCATCTCTAATTTAATGGGCAGTAATACAGAGCTAAGACCTTAAAATTACTTCACTGCCTAAATGAGACCAGTATGCATCCAACATAGGTCATATAATACACCTGAAATACTTGCATCAATGTAAAGGGGGATACTCACCAGGTCAACAGTGTTTCTCTTGTTTGTGTCAGCCAGTTGCCCAGAAATAAAGGCCTCCCACTTTTCTCTGTCTTCTGAAGGGAGCTCTGTCACACACACACACACACACACACACACACACACACAAGGTAAGTTCCACCTGCTGCATATTTACAAATTGTAGATAAAAAAATACACTCAGGACTTATTCTACAGCGTCAATGTTAAATGCCACTGACAACTTAAATTACAAACTATTTTTTCTGTTGTCACCTTATAAATCTGACAAACATTTACAAGCTAGTGAAGCCAGTTTTATATCTTTTCTGCCTTTTTTGGTTATATACGGGCATTTGAAGATGGAAGATGAAGCTGGTATGCAAGCTAACAGATAAACCTTTTGAGATGCTGGTTCAACTAAAATGACACCTTAATTCAAGATAAGAAATGACGAAGTGTTCCAAGATGTGGCTCTTTTATGCCAACTACAGGAGAAAAGATGGTTTCATTTCTTCCCCATTTATTTTATTGTTTAACTAGATGTGCTGAGAGCAAAAACCCCTGCCAAGGCATTTCAAACCCTGTCAGTCAAGTTATCGTCAAAAATATGGAAAACTGTTGTATCGCCCACTGTTAACACACCCTTGAAAAAAATCATGAATTGTAATCCAGATTACCACCAAAATCTTATCTCATCTTCTTTTTGCCATGACCGACATTGCCTGAAAATTTCATCCAAATCTGAGGAGAACTTACTGAGTTCTGAGTAAAAATCTGAAAAAATGCCATAAGTTGCAATGTTAAGAAATCATTAAAAATATTCTTGGATCCGTATCCAGATTAGAATCACCACCAAAATTTCATCCCTCCTTCCTTGTGCCATAACCAACATTGCCTGGTAATTTAATCAAAAAATCCATTCATAACTTTGAACTATCTTGCTAACAGCCAACAGACAAAACGGCAGCAAAAAACATAACCTTCTTTGCAGAGTTAATACAAAAAAAGGCAAAATGATACCAAATGAAGAGCATATAGAAGCCAAAAGACATGCTTGAAACAGTGAGCTGAGCAAATTTATGTTGATTCTCAAAAGAGACCATCCCTCTCACTAAGACCAGAGAGACATGAGAATCCCTAATTTTTGCTCACTAACTAATAAAGATTAGTTCAAGTTGAAGGTGCTGTTTCTGATGCATGCAAGTGCACTTCAAGTCAACACTATCAAACCAGTCCACATTAATACATCAAGACCACCTCCATTTGCAGTACTAGCTATGGGATATTAATAGTGTGATGTTATGAAAAATGTAAGCAGAGTCTCAGTCTGAGCAACCCCATCTGTACAAACAGAACTGCAAGGGAAAAGAAGCCCATAATACAGCCTAATGAAGCAATTCACAACAGGACATTGGCTTAACTTGCCTCAACTCTAAGCTTTTTTGTTTGTTTTCTATTAGGGATCATACCTGGTGTACTGTCATATCACTTCTGCAGAGGTTCTAAGTGAGCTGAGAACTTTAAGAAATTAAAGAGTATACTGTGATGGAAGATGAAGAGCCTAGTAGGAGGCCTCAAACAGACAAAACTCCTTACCAGAGATGAGCTGCTGTATCTGTGGTCCGTTAGGGCCTTTGTCACAGTTATGAACTATAGAATTGGCTATTCTGGTTAGGTGGCCCATGTATCCTCGTCGTCGACCACCTTCTGCCCTAAAACAGACAGAAACACACGAGAATTAATATGACGACCCTCCATTTTGAGTAAATACTTCTGAACTCTTCTAAAATGAGAGCATTAATGATCACTGTAGAGGAAAAGAGGACTTTAGGTTTGCTGACTCTGTTCTTCTGAATGACAGCACAATAAAACAGTCATGACCTGACAATGTTAGCTTTTTTGCAGCAGTGCAGAATACTTACTGTTCTTTCTCATTAGAGGTCCAAGCATCTACGATTCTCTGAATAAACTGGCACTTTTGAAAAAGCTGTTGGAGAAGAAAACAGAAAAACTACTTACTTGGTTTGCGTATGATGAGTGGGCTGATGAATTAAAACGTCTTACAGTGAAAAAGCCTTCACTAACTGACATCTGGCCTTTAACAATATTGTCTTCCTTAGGGTAGAAAAATAATCTGCTTGACATATTGCACCAAACAACTGACAATGAATTAAGAAGTTATGAAAAGTACAGAATCAGCCTTTGTAATGGTTGGCAGTTGTCTCTAACTTCTATGTTCATGTGCGACTTAACTGTTTAAATTAAAGATGCTGTTGTGTTTCATTTTTTCAGCGTATATGGGCATCCGTTATACCTAAAAGCAGACATGACAGTGGGTAAACCACCCTGTATCCTGAACCAGAGATGGGCACAAGTCACTTAGTGCAAGTCCAAGTCAAGTGTTGTGTTTTTAGGGGGCGGCCACAAGTCTCTCAGATCTCTTGATAAGTTACCAATACTGATTATCTCCAAAATAGATATAAAAAAATTAGCCAGGATAGAAGAACATTTTGCTGGCATTATTGGCACTGGTGACTTAGTAATGTAGGGCGCTCTACAAGTAACTGGAAGGCTGCAAATTCGAGCCCAGCTCTGGCTGTCACATGTTGTGTCCTAGGGCAATACACTTAACCCCAAGTTACTCCCACTGCTGCTTCAGTGTCGTGTGTATGTGTATGTAAAGGGGAGAATGTGTAAGCTAATACTGAAAGACAATTTATATAGAAACGTCAACCACCAGTGAGTGAACGTGACGGCAAATTATTGTGAATGGGTAGGTTTATGCTGCAGTGTAAAAGTGCTTTGAATGGTCAAAGACTACAAAAGCACTGTTTATGCTCAAGTTCATCTTCTACCATTACTGGTTATATAACACTTACTTTAAGAGTATATTACTATTTAATTACCCTATATCTTAACTAGTGGATAAAATAAAGTGTAAATAAACAATCTCCTCTAATCATCAAACAGAGCAATGGTAATCTAATAAGCTAGTAAAATCAGTTACAAAGTTAAAAATAAACTCGTCTCCCAAACTTGCCTTTGGGTGCTATTAATAATCTAGGTATTATTAGTTATTGGGTTTACCTCAGTCTGAAAATGATAGCAATAAATATCTGGAGGTGACAGGTGGCAAATTAACACTTTTACACATTTAGGGCGCACTCACTCTAGCCATGCGAGTGCTGTGCCTAAGCGCTATTGCCCCCTAAAGTCTGGATCGTTTGCCTAATGTGAGTGTGCCGTGCCATGCTTAAGCTTGGTTCACTTCTCTGGCCCTGGCCCTTTCTCTGTTATTTCTCTGCATACAGCTGCTCAGGTGTGACACTACCTTGACCACTACTGCATGTAATAATCCTAAATTGGATGGACGACTGTGTTGAATCAAAATGACCCAGAATATGACCAAAAAAGGTGAAAGCTTCATTTGTGTCTTTGTTGTGCCAGCTGTGAGTGTGTGACTAATAGTAAGGAGCATGACGTAAGCGTGCCGAAGCGTGATTCAGAAAGGGACAATGTGAGTGCAGGTCGTCGCAATCAGGCTTAAGTGCAGCCCAGATCAATGGCCCTTGAGTGAGTGCGCCCCAACTCATGACAGATAATTTGGCACACACTTATCATAAAAAACATGATTATGTGCACTACTGAGCATTTGCAGACTTGTTGTGACCACTTTAGCTTTCTTTTTCAAGAGAATATTATGACTACTCCTGGGTCCACCTGTCCTTGGTCTCCTCCACTGAGTTAATAAAGAAACTAGAGTTTTATTGCATATTGGTCATCTTCAGTAAGTACTGTTGATATAGTCATATATAGTAGAGGATGTAAACATAACTGTAGTAGTAGTAGGCCTTGCAGCAGCAGTGATAGTGATGGTTATTTCTTCATTAAACAGCCTCTTGCGACACATCTCATAAAGTTCATGCAGTGTTGTGCTACAATTGTTCAGCTCTTTACTGTCCCTAGCCCAATTCACAGTGCCATTACGCAAAGCTGCCGCAACAAGGCTCCGTTGTTCCTACACCTTGAGACATTCACATTAATTCTGTGAGGCTGTAACATCTGTGCCGATTCACCATGCAATACAAATTGGATGCACATGACACACCGTTACTACCTCTGGGGACAGAGGAGGATCATCTCGTTCCCTCCATTCAGTCTCTGCGACGTTCCCACTGGAGTTGAAACGTCACAGGGTCTTGAAGAAGTTTGAACCAGTAGTGTGAACTGGGCTCCTACCTCTACTTCACCTGTCTCTTCCCATCATACACAGCTGTATGTCTGTCTGTGCTCTTGCTCATCTCTCAGAATGTTTCGCACAGATGTTACAAGGCTCATCAATTAAATGACAGACCTCATATTGATGAAGATAAAAGTGTGACATTTCTTAAATCAAACTTCAGTAATGAAGAGAAAAATAGCTTTTAAAATTTTAATGCACCAGGCTTTTTCTGTCCTGTTTCCTTTTGAGCCCCTCTTTTACATGAATCTTCTGTTATAGTTTCTTTTGCTATAACCTGTGTCAAGCTGTGCATATGAGTGCAGGGCTGAGCGAGACACACATAGAAAGAAAGTAGTGAAGTTGAGGAGAGAGAGAAATGTATTTTACTGTCTGTAAGATCATATGATGGGCTTCTTTTAGAGATTCAGGGTGAAATTTAGGATTTGAGGCAGCACTCCTCTTCAGCATGGCCCCGTAGGCAGTTGTTTTGAGATTGCCCCGTCTCTCCCAGCCTCGTCTATGGGAGTTTGGTTACTCGCACACCAGATCACACAATGCGAGGAAATGACATGAATTGCTGCTCATATGAACGATGAGCTAGAAATACTAAATAAGTAGTTGGGTGTGAGTCTTAAACCTCAAGTCCAAGTCCAGTCTGAAGTCTCAAACTCAAGTCCCCATCTCTGCCTGAAAACCTCCATTACTGTTAGATTTAATATTATATTATTTATGCCAAAAAGATAGCCTTGAAGTATCATAATGTGTCATCTATCCATTTGATCAACTAACAGTTTAACTCTGCAACAGCTATGATCAACAATATTAACAACGTCAGCAATGAGTGTTTGCATGTATTTTCAGCTTTACTTTGATTAAACTGCTGTTGAAAAATCACTCTATCAGCCAGAGCTTACATGTTTGATAAGGATGCTCTCCCTTGCGTGTTCTTGATCAGTGTCAGGCTGGGGGTCAGTAGGGGCAGGAGGCATAGCCAAGATCATAGCTGTACAGATCTCCACCTGAATGTGGAGGAAATTGTTCCAAATGTATTTAAAATACATATCCTGTGAAGAAGAAAAAAAAAGGAAAGTGAGTAAAGAAATGTTTAACATCAAATATTATCCTATTACAATGTGTTACTTGGTTTATAGTAACTGTGAAAGCAGTGACAAACTTAAGAAGTATGATGATGCATAGGTCATTAACTCTGGAGAAAACTTGAATTCTTCAAGTAACTGAGCTGCGTACTTTATTCAAATAATTTAAAGTTGTGCTCTTGTTCTATTTTTGTTTATTTTAAGTAAATTAATGATGATCAAGAAAATGTGTGTGTTTTTTTTTTTTTTTAACAGATTGTGAGTAAAAAAAAAAAGGAGAAAATGCACAATAAACAAAGATGGGAACTGATAAGACTTGTTGATACTGCTGCCATTATCATTTCTGCCTATTCATGTGATTCATTATCTATTCCATTATCAATTCCTGTGGGCTTTCCATAGTGGAAATGAGACAGCCTTCACAGGTTTTCAGTGTCACCAATCTTAAACACGAGGCACTCTTAACCTTTCATGCTGTGTCGCAAAATTGAATGCTACTGAAAGTTGCTGGTGTTCACCTAGTTTGAAATCACAAAGGCACTGGATGTTGTGCAGGTGACATTTTGTGTACAAATTTATATATATATGTATATATATATATATATGTGTGTGTGTGTGTATATATATATATATATATATATATATATATATATAAACACTGCTGTCTCCTGTCCAACATTATCACATCTTTGAATTCTTTGCATTAGTTAATGCTGACTGCCTCTGGTGAAATCATGATGCCCCTGATTTGCAAAGCATGTAGACCAAAGTGGAAGGAAAATTGAAAAGGGAAGTGATAGACAAAAAGATAACTGAAAGATTCTTTAAGCTAACTGTTTTGATTATCAACTGGAATTGTTTTTTGATTCCCATCCCTAGTCATAAACAGTAATAATATGAACATGCAGTTTAAAAATTGTAAGATGGCTCAGCTACCAGTACCTTTGCCCTAATACCAAGTCTGAGTACTTGTATGAAAGCTATGCCTTCTCTAAGATGCTGTGCATTGTGCCATCTTGAATATTCAGATAAACATCTGTAACTGATAACTGTACATTCCACTTTTAGTTGCATGAGACTGACTTTGCAAAATGAGCCAATACCAATGTTAAACATATGCTGTACATATGCTTAACACTGAGGCAGTCATATAAATTAGACTAACCATGTCTGCAAAATTGTTTTGCACAATCCTCTGGAAAAAGTCAATACTTTCCTGGAATACTGTGTATGGTAAACAATATGATAAATATGATACACTGTCAAGAAGTTCCAGCTGCACTTAAAAGTCTGTTTGGGGGCATTCAATTTACCATACCAGGTAATAAGAATTTGTACTTGTGACAATATTGTCCATGATCACACTCCTCTAACTTATCGCTTAAGTGGAGTGAAAAGATTTTACAGAAATCAGTTTTCCACACCTTACAGCCCTATTGCAGACAGAAACCTGCAAAGACAAATACATGATGTACAAGCAGTTGTACTTACTAGTACAACTCCCAGTGTGTTGAGGTTAATGAGTTCTGTGTTGATGCTGTGTGTGTTGCTCTGCAACAAGCTGGCCACCAGTCTGACCACATTGAGCCTTGTATTTCCCACAGGAGGGTCTAGTACCCCCCACGTTGTCTTCATCACATTCCTCTGTTGGCGGAGAAGCAAATAATACATTAGAACACGACTGACTGGAATATGCATATTGAATACAAACATGTGATTGTGGATACATCATAATTATATCACTCAGGTTTTTCTTTAATTAAATTGTCCCTTGCAGTCCACAAGCTTGCACATTTGATCTATCAGAGGTTTGATATTAAACAGTTGACAGCTGTCTGTTTTTTTTTTTTTTTTACCTTTGGGGGTTCAAGTAGCAGCTGGTGAAAGTCTTTAAGCCGGGGTCTCACTGCCTCCAGGATGCTGTGGTTGACTGAGAATGATGGGTGGGACATCCCAGGGGGGCACTCCATGTGACCCTCAAACCTACAACAGAGTAGACGTGACCTCACCAATCTAATTCAACTCAAGGGGAAAACATCAAGTCTGAAAAATATGTCAAAGGAGTTTGCTTTTACAGTCACTTTAATCTTGTGTGACAATAATGGAGAAGGACGTGTGAACTTTGTTCCAAACATTTGAAGTGTTTGGTGGATTTAAAATACAATGCAAAATACTATTTAAGTCAATTTTCAATAAATGTGCTCAGAGGTAAGGCACTCATTTTTACTTTCTTAAAATAAAGGTCAATTTAGGTTAACATAGATTCCTGTGAGGGCTTCACTGTGTCTAGTAGGTAGTGTTGGTGCTGGTTAGGGATGTAACGGTTACCAGTAAAATGGTAAACCGCGGTAAAATTTCAGACGGTTAGTATTACCGTGTCCTGTTTAAATTACCGGTAAACCGAGTTTAATTACCACACTGAGTCAATAACTCACGGTGACGCTGCTCATTGTCTGGAAAAGCCGGAACTATGTGTCTGCTCCAGTAAAGCAGCTGCGGTCCCTCACAGACAGTGGCGCGCATGCGCAGTTTGCAATGTTCGGCCTCTGAAAGTGAAAGTTTGGCCCCGCACAGGCCGTATAGCGGAGATTTTCCCCCTTGAAACAGACAAAGTCTGAAGTCTGGTCGAATTTTGGATTTTACAAAGATGCCGAGGGAAACTGATTGCAGACGGTCACCCTGTCTAAAACACAAAGCTGTTGCCGGCGAAAGAAAAAGACATGCGTGATTAAAACTACTGTAACTCCTTGAGTAAGTGAGCTGACTGAACCGGAGAGAGTGAGAGTGAGAAGATTCAGAGAGCCACCCCTGAGTGAATTATCGTTGGTTTATCAGTATTTTCTGTGTAAATAATGCATAAATGTTGTAAGTAATAGCATTAGTATCATTCTGGAGTGTGTTCTTGACGTTTTTTTGACGTTTTTTCACCGTGTTTTGCGAATAGATCCTAATTTGGAGATATTGGAGGTGGAAATGTGGAGGAGATCTGCCAGGGAGAGGGGAGACCAGAGGAGAGTCATGAAGGGGGCTAACTGGACAGGAATTGGCTCAGGAACTATCGTCAGTAAACAAACGCCTGAACATGGTCTAACATAACACGCTGTAACTAAGGCTGTAGGCAGACAAAAATGTTTGAGTGTATGTAAAATAGGTTAAGTTTATTTTTGGTCATCTCACAAACTTTAAATATGTTCATTTACAATTGCTTATGAACAGAATCCTGTTTAAAGTTCAAATCTGTTTTTTTCTTTTCTTGTAATTACACACATTTTAAGCATTTATAACATAATAATGACAAATACTTGCCAGAATTGTTTACTTTAATTTCTCATGAAAAAAAGGGTGAAAATTTTTTCTAAAAGGACATTTCTTGACACATTTATTGACAAAAAAAAGACAAAAAGACCTGTTATAATTGTAATATTAAAGGGGTTAAATGATTTCAAGTGTGTGTAAAAGTACTTTTTGAAGATTTTGAGCACACTGCAACAATACCGTGATAATAATGATAACCGTGATAATTTTGGTCACAATAACCATGATATGAAATTTTCATACCGTTACATCCCTAGTGCTGGTACTCTAGTTTACACAGACTAAACCATGCCTGTTAAGGTTAACTGGCAACTCCAAATTGTCATGTGAACTGTTGTCTGTTTCTATGTGTCAGCCCTGTGATTGGCTTGCAACTAGTCCAGGGTCAACCCCATCTATTGCCCAAGGTCAGTTGGGATAGCCCCTCTGTGATTCTGAAAGGGTTAATACATTTTTAAAGAGGCATTTCATACTCCTTTAACATCTCTCAACAAACCTATCATCATCAGTAGAATTCATGTAAAAAAAAAAAAAAAAAGAAAAAAAGAATAAATAGAGGCAAAGGCCAAAGAACGTACGCTGGTCTTCTTGTCTCAAAAAGTGTGAGAAGGATCTGAATAACACTGACAATTGCAGATTCATTCTTTTCCTTGTCAAAGATGTTGGCAAGCAGCTGCTCCACCGTCTCTTGCCTGAGGAGAAGGAGGACACATGAAAACGATGTGGAAATAACCCTCGAAGATGATATTGTTAATCTGCCTGACAAACACCAAAATAAAAACTGTTGTGCAAATATTACAATATCCAAACACACTTTTAGCCGAACAAAAAAAGATCATGAAGAAAATAAAAAGTGAAGTAACTGAACTTGAGGAATATTCTGAGGGTCCTGAGTCTAATAAAAAGATCAAGGTCTTAAACATGTGGGTGATTTAAAGGTTAATTCTGAGTAATTACATCTAAGGGAGGTTTAGTGAATAAGCACAAGCTTACTTTTCAAGGGTGGCTAGAAGTGGATCAGGTTCTAGGCAGCCCTGGACCTGAAACATCTGGTCTCTGCTCAGTCTGATAATCTCACACAGGGACTGGGAGGCATTCGAGTGTCTCTGTTAAGAAAAGCAGGGAAAAAGACAAGTATGACAACAACCCATTAAAATGTGGTCTCAAGCTTAAATTCTTTTTATATTTGCAAGGTGAATCTTTTTTTGAAGTCCTAACATATAATAACAAACATTAGTATTTATTATCATGTTTTATTTAAAGGGTTTATTGACTTTTTCTGCCAGTCAATGATGAATACAAGTGCGCTCAAATTACTTACATCCTCATCTTGCGATGGTTGCACCATGTCCACCAGTCTCTGAATCACCTTCTCCTCATTCAGCCACTAAAAAAAACAAAGAGGCAGGCATAAAAAGTGAGTTAATGACCCATAAAACAAGGAAAGGAAAATCTATTACTCCTTGAATTGCGACATGACATAGTATCACTTCAATGTGGCTGGTTGGGAAACCTGTTCAACCAAATAGCTGCTATAATGTTCAAAAATTAGAAGCAGATCCATCAACAAAAGAAACACCTCCTTGACTTATTCAAGCAAAAGGTTTCCCTTGATAATGTGTCAGTGAAGAGCAGCAGTCAGACAGCATGCTCTAAATTGTAACTG
Source organism: Cetoscarus ocellatus (assembly GCA_037902135.1). Classification (NCBI taxonomy): domain Eukaryota; kingdom Metazoa; phylum Chordata; class Actinopteri; order Labriformes; family Labridae; genus Cetoscarus; species Cetoscarus ocellatus. The sequence continues at coordinate 951,988 of JBAMNC010000264.1, forward strand.
TCCTCTGCAAATGCTTCCTGAACAAAACCAGATAAATCTAGGTATAAATGAATTTGTTGGTTTGGGGTTTTGGGTCATTATGGTTGAGGAAGCCATTTTTAGCACAGCCTCAAAGTGTTGCTCTATTACTTACGTTAAGAACATCCTGCCGTAGCTGCTGTGGCTCAATGCAGGTGAGCATTCTGAGCAGCAGGTCCATGATGGCTGATGTCCCGATGTGCTTGATCATCAGGTCTACAAAGTCCTCACGCTTTCTAAGAAAATCCACTATCTATCAAAACAGACACAAAAAAGGGGCTTTAAACTCATTCAAGAGTCACATTTATATTTCTTATCAGTCTTTAAAGTCCATTAGACAGTAAATACTCAAAGAAAAGAATTACTGCTAACAGGTTTTGAATGTCTCAGACACACAACATCTTGATCTGACTGACTTACCTGTTCAGGCTTACGCCCTATAAGAATAGAGAGAACCTTTGAGAAGAAGCTGGCCAGGAGGGGGTTTAGAGGCGGCTCATTCTGGAGGAAGCCGTACAGTTTCATCAGCAGTTTTTCATCTTCTCCCAGTCTGTCATTGATCTGACTCACATCTGATGTAAGCAGCTCACAGGATATATTGGGATACCTGGTGGAAAACAGAAGACACTCTAAGAAGTGTAGATTAGGTTACACAGATAGGATGTCAAGGCAACAAAAACCTCTGACTGCTTTGCCATAGTGCAAGGAATCATTAGGAAGGAAAAGGTAAAGATAAATGGCACTGACACACAGTTACATTTTAAGGGACTGTGTCCACAGTTGCTGTTTTTGTTTGCTCAAAGAACTCTTAACTGTAGGCCCAGAGCTCTTCTCACCAGTGGTATATGTTGCTAGCAAATGACAGTCTGTTTTCCCTTCCCTTTGTACTCTCCGGAGGGCACTTTTAAATAGCTCTGTGTGCTTCATATTCGCTTTCATTTGTGGAAATATTATCTCAAAACATGGACAATTTGGAGTATTATGTCCTACAACTTGAAGCAGCTACAGACCTGGGAACTGTTCCCTCAAAAGACAAGCCTTTTTACTTTTTGATCTTGTTAACAATGTAGACATCAAAAGTCCAGTCTATTTTTAATTTTCCTAGGTCAGTAAGAGAGAAGATACATTGACATGCAGGGCTCCAAAAGTTGAACTGTTCTCAACTAAGAACCTAGGAGTGCCGTACCAAACAGCAGCTGACGCCAACGGTCTTTTTCAGCTCAGAATCCAGAAAAAGCTAGATTTCATTGTTAGTGCAAAATAGTACTCTAGACCCTGACTGAAATGAGTACTTTGATAGATTTACAGTAACAATGGCACTTAAAATTTTTAGCTCATGATTAAAGTTAAATAAACAAGCTTAAATGATTAATTAAATATAGTGATTGATGACTGATTTTTTTTTTTTTTTAATTCTGCACCCAAAAAATATAATTTACATCTACATATGTGTGTGATTGATAGGCCCAAACACATCTGGTGGAAAATATTCAGATTAAAATGATATTTTGACACACATTTGACCTTAAGGAAATACTGCACCTCCTGCAATTTGAAAATTGCAATGGGCCATCACGAAAACTTGGTGGGGCCAACTAAAACTAAAAAGAAATGTATGAATACAAAACTTGACATGTATAGTTGTAGGTCAATTATCATGTAATCTGCATCTCAACAATTCCCTTCCACTGTACAATTAAATCAATCAATCATTAGTGTTGGTGAACTGTTTGAAAATACTCCTCAATTCAAGACAACCTTTGGAGGTGGGCAGTATGACTTCCGGCTGTAGGTCCGCACTTTTCAACAGTCCATGTATAGCACAGGTGTCAAACTGATCCAGTAAAGGGCCACTGTGGCTGCAGGTTTTCATTCCAACCAAGCAAGAACACAGCTGATGCAAATTATTCAATCAACTGGATTGTCTTTACACAATTGATTTGTTGGATCAGGTGTGTTCTTGCTTGGTTGGAATGAAAACCTACTGCCACAGTGGCCCTTTACTGGATCAGTTTGACACCCCTGCTGTATAGGCTAAAAGCTCAGCTACCATAATCTAGCTAACTAAAGTGAAAACTCAACATGTTGAGGGCAGATGATTCTACAAGAGCAACACAGCTGCACAGAAACTGTATATCATGTGGTTTACAGGACATTATGTAAAGAATCTCATGAGATGATAAAGAAAATCATTCTTCCCTTTTGAGAGACTCAGAAGATCAAAAGAGGAAAAACTCAAGTTGGGCAACACTGTGCCATTTCAAGTCCATGTTATTTCAGTCATGGATGAATGTCAGCTCACACTGTTCGACTGATTCCATCACAACACAACCAATGCTCTCCAGCTCTGTGCTCACACTGTTTGATCTAATAGTTGAACTCAACCCTGGTGCTTTAAACTGCACGACTAATATCGAGACAGAGCAATGACAAATGTCAAAGTTTCACAGAAACTCTACCAGAGGTCGAAGACATGTCTACTAAAGGCTATTTCCGCTCTGTCTTTTAGGTGGCTCAAATAAACAGCTACAAAAAAGCTCTTGCGAAAGCATCAGCAGCAAAAACAATTAGCAGCTACATCATGAAATATATTCTGTCAGCTGAAGCTGTGCATATGTAATTCTGATTTTACATAATTCCAATAACGAGAGGAGAGCACATCACACAGGAATGCTTACTGTCATCAAGATTTCAAATACTGTCTATTGGTGCAAACAGAAAAGAAAGTTTGGGGAACAGCTTCATTTTTTGCTCTCACTCTGTGAGTAAATGCAGTTGTATGATCAAAATATCAAATGTTAGACATCCACTTCACCCACTCGGACCAGATGATCGAGTGGTCATCTATAGAGCTTTCACCTTGTGCTCTGCATGACAAACATCTTGCTGTTAGGCTGAATTTTGGCCTGACTTCAAAACCAGCTATATTACTCAAAAATTGTGTGAAATTGCATTGAATTTGCATAGTGTATGCCTTCAAGGAAGACATCAAGCCCACAATTTTAAGTGCTGAAGCTACAATTTTCTTCAGAATGTCTGAACACATGTTGTACTCAAATATCCTCTGCTCAGTTTTCTCCTTACTTGTATTTAACTTTTTCCTCCACATCAGTACTGGGCTCCTGTGTGATGAAGGTCACAAGATCCTCCATGCACTGCGGTCTCAGCAGGAAGTCCACCAATTTATGGTTCTGGGCCTTACACTCCTGCAAGACGTCGTCCTCATCCATCACCTCCGTCAGCGTCACATCCTCCTTCTCTAACAATGTGTCTATGTGCGACGTGGTGTGGAGGTCAAACTTCCAAAACATTTTGGCTATATGAAAAACAACATGAGCCATAGGAATAAGAACAAAATGACATCTTCTATGAGAAGTTATCAAATTTACACACAAGATGACTGTAATGATTAACATTATTCCTCCTCCTACCTGTGGTTGTACTGGAGTCCAGAGGGTGGAGCTCAGGTTATAAAAAGGTTTCTTCTAATCTTTGGGAGTTGTGGCCCATTCCAGGCTAGCCGGACGGACAGACAGGCAGATGGTGATGATGGACAGACTGACAAGCACACATACAGCAGTTCAACAGCACACACCTGGGAAGGCAGAAATAGAAACACATGAAGACGTCATTAAAGGACTGTCTACTGCTTATCATGTAGCTCTTACAGCAGATCTCTGCTTGTAATTACAAAGGGCATAAATCACTGACAATGTCAAAGTGACTGAGCTTTTGCCCCCTATTAAATACAGGTTAAATGCTGAGTGTGCCACAAACAGATATCCTGTTACCCACCTCACAGCAGACTTTTGCAAATGTTTATATCAAACCCGTAGAAAGTAAATCACAAATTGAGAACTGCATGTGATTAGGGGTCAATAAGAGTCCATTTTTTCATTTTTCCTATATATCAATGTTTACAACACTACAAATTAATGGAAAAATTAAGTGGCATAAAATAAAAAACATTAAAATTTGCTGTTTACTAAAAAACAATTTCAGAAACAGCACACATCCGTAAGGTTAGGTGTTTTATTTACTCATTGATTTGTCAGGCAAAGTTCACATCATAAAATCATAAATCAGAGGTGCAGTTTCTCTGCTGGTAATCAAATATTATTTGTAATAGTAGGTGGGTGCTACTGCGCTACAGAATGTGAGCCACTTTGTAAAACAAATTCCTGCCAAAACATGCTGAAAGTGAAGCGACAATATCCTTACTATGGAGAAGTATGTTGTGTTATTTGTTTTTCATTAAATAAAGAAATGTGGTACAGATCTGCCAAAACAGCTACTGAAGCCATTAGCATCTACGCTCATCTCTGAATGTGAAGTCACTTCCTGTTGTCGCCTTGCTTGTAGCTCTCACCTCTTCCTGCTCTAAAGGACAGGGATTGGGCCTACCTACTTTGGGCTGCTCACAATGGTTGCAGGTTGGAACTTGACAAGATGGATGGATCTAAAGAGTATATTTATATAGATATTAAAGAGGCATTTAAAGGTGCTTGATATTCACACTCAAGACCATTTAATATCATTGCAGATTTTTTAACTACTTGCATAAGGAAGGCAATGGCTTTTTAACACATATTACTGGCGCCGTCATTGTCACAAGCACTCACTTTAATAAACTCCACTCCTCAGAGGATAACTGAGGTGGGCTGTTTTGCTATCTGGAAATAACCAACAGAAAGATTAGTTGATCCAGATAGTTTAGTGGGAGAAAGCTTTGAGTAACTCTTTTGATGAGGGGCTGTTTAATCTTTTCTGTCCCACTGGCATCACAATGGCCATGCTAAAACGGGTGGTTAAAGAGTTAAGATAGAGATCATCCTGATTTGCTTTCTCCATGTTCTACTTGCGCTTGATTAATGGTTTGCAACTGAACTACCAGATTAATGTTCACAAATTTGGTGTTACATAGCTTGCAGAGCACATCTTATTTGTTAATTGAGATGAAAACATTTCTGAACACAAACCTCATGGCTGCTGGCCACAACTCTGTCCTGTTGGACAAAGTGATGATGAGATAAAACAGTCTCAGACACAGCTGCTTTCATTTAAAACCTTGTTTATATGGTTCTGCAAAGACAGGGCTTGTGTCCATAGGAGGCATTTTTTCAGTTGGAAGTACTCTCAGCCTCAGTTTTGGAGTGCTTCATACTGGCACTTAATGTTGCCAGGTAACAAGAGTGAGTTCAGTATCTCTCACAAACACCCATATGGCTGTTTAAAATTGCTCAGTGGCCATTGCATTTTCTTTAAAATACTAAAATATCATCCAAAAAACAAACACAACATAACAAAACCCTTTCCTACAACTGACAGAAGCTGAAGATCAGGAGAAAGTTCCCTTCCTTAATACAAGGCAGCTCATTTTCACTTCCACCATTGTTGCTTACAACGCAAACAGGTTAGCAATCTAACCAATCAAAGTCTTGCCCCATCTTGACTTTGATTGGTTAGTAAGAGAGAAGTGACATTGAAGAGCTCAGCGCTCTCTCAGATGTTGAACCTTTTTCCACTAAAATCACTCGGAGCACGGCAACTAAAATCAGCCGACACTGAGGGCGTTTTTCTGTGCAGGGTCCAAGCGCTAAAAACGCTGGACTTCATTGATTTTGGATTAACTACAAGTGCAGCCAGCACAAAATACACTGCCTGTGAACACAGGCCAAAAATAATGAATCATTACACTCCTATCCAAAATGGTAGCCTTTAAAAAAGGACAAGATCACTTTTCTTCAGAAAATGCAACATACAGAAAGCATAAAGATGCTCTTAAAAGCTCCCTTCCCCATGTGGGCTCAGCCTGCTCTGGTTGATAGGTCAGCTCCGTGGTAATTGGTCAGTTCAGTGCTGCTTGGCACCATACTGTCAAAAACTCTGCATTCATTCTTCCATCTCTGCTCTGCAATGGGCTTAATACTGTGAGCCAATGGGCTAAAACTGATGACCAAGTAATGGAAGAATGTCACACAGGTAGGTCTATTTGGAGGACCAGGGGAATGAGATGTTTTAGGCAGTTGCTGACACCACAAAGAGGGGGAGAGGGAGAGGTCTTAATGCTGCAGACTTTTTGTTGTGTTGTTAGCGGTGCTCTATCAGGCAGAGGTACACTTGTTAAACACACTAAAGGACGTGCTAAACAAACAACAAAAGCATGCTATGGCCTCTTTAAAACATTGAACTGCTGAACCATTTTTGTTAGAGCACCCAATGTAAGTCATTTGTGTGCTCTGCAAATGTATATAAAAATGTAGAGTTCACACTTTAGAATTGATTTTTTTTGGAGCTTGTTGACTTCGGTCTCCTAAAGCAAAGGATAAAATAAGTCTTACTTTCAAAATGGACAGCTTATAATAGTATTTTCCAGCAATGAGCTGCAGCACAGGTTAAGTTAGCTTACCTAAACAAGAAAGGTGCAGATTCTGCATTTAATGTGAGGAAGGGTGTCCAATTTGAGGGAGAGTTAGGAAACAGCAGGTAAATATAGTAATGTATCAGGAAACAAGTAAATGCAACTAAAGTTGTACTGGGGGGGATGTAATGTCTTGGAAAATATGTAAATTCAAATTTACACAGGGATCTTTCACAAGGGTAAAACATGACAAAGAGGGTAAGATAATACAAAAGAGGGACTTCATTTTCAAGACTTGTTTTTAAAATGATTAAAATCTGAACTCTTGATGTATTTGCAACTGAAATGTAGAGGTCTTTTTCATTTTCACTGCTGAACTCCACCTGTAAAGTAGTTTTAAGCCACACTTTTTTTTTAAGAGTTACAACAAATTTGCAGTGAGGCCTCATTCATCAAACTGAGTTCTTTATTTTATTACATAGGAAAGATACTAGTACTACATAAACATTTAAAAAGAAATGCATATCTCAAGCAGGTTCTTTCAATGTTTGTAAATCAAGGGTAGGTTTTATCTTCAATCTGTATTGTACTTTCTTCCCCTTGTCATTGTAAACACTAAGATTTGTGCTGACCACATGTGTTCATGCAGACAGCTACCTGGCACACACATACAAATTTCAGCTCATATTAAAGAAAATTTAGACAATGCCGCAGAAAATATCCAATAAAAATATGACAGATGCTTGCTCTTCTGTGATCAAACATGGTGTGACAATAAAGTAAAGTCATCAAAAAAAATTGCCTTAGTTTGTTTTTATTTTATTTTCGTGAGTCGGCAACATCCACCCACCCATTTAACAACTAAACAATAAAAAAACTTAAAGAGTTCAGATTTCTGGCTTTAAAGTATTTTCTTTTTCTTTACTGGTGGCATATTTCACTTTCACAATCACCAGAGTGAAGGAAAAAAAAAGTGTTTTACATTGTCCTTGTCTCTCTATAAGCATCAGAACAAACCTGGCAACTGTGGTCAACAAAATACAGGACTAATAGCTGCTTGTTAAATATAAGCAATGTCAAGGTCGACATTTTATGGTTATTGGCAGTTCATTTTAACTTAACATCAAGCTCACTGTTAACCTGAGCCCACAAAAGACATCTGGTCCTAAATTAACTTTTCTATGATGGCCATTTAACACAGGAAACGTAGCTTGGCTGATTAATTTAAAACAGACTCCCTGAAAATATGTATTTCTAACTTAGTATACCTTCATTTGCCAACAGCTTACATCTATAAGTTTATGACAGGTGAATTAACCCGAAAAAATATCAGGTTTGTTCATAGAAACTGGTCAAACCTTAAGTCACAATCAACGATCACTTTAGCTAGAAGAAAGCTGAATAATACTATAAGTGCAAAGTTTATAAAAACATCAGGTTAAGAGCTGTGTGACATGATGTCAAATCTTTATTCAATAGCATAATCAGATCTGACAAGTATTTGGGTTGTACAACTCTAACAACCGGCCCTCACATAGTCTTTAAAAGCAATTTATCAAGACTTTTTAAAATACATCAAATCCACACCTAACTTCATAATTGCTATTTTCGTCAGTCAATCAAACCCCAAACACCATTTGAAATAGAATATTTGTCCTGTACCTCTGTTACGTTCTTTAATGACTGAAAAAGTTTTACACTTTGCCTTGCGCCCCCTACTTAATTTATGTCTTATTTACTCTTGCTTCAATGTTATACTGTTTACGTTTGCCTGGACTGAATCTGCATTTCTGTCAGAAGTCGTGCTCTGTTATTTTATAGTGTTTCACGAACATACAAAATGTCTATAAATATAGGATTATAACAGGATTACTGGAGCGAACAGTGACTCATACTGTGTGTGTTCTGCTATCAAATAACTACACAAATGGTAACGTAAGACACATCACTAAGCAGGGCCCAAAACACCGCTAACGCACCAGAAACACACCGGCTCAGGCACACTGGCTAACGTCACAGGCTAATGTTAGCTATTGTTAGCTAACCTGGTCTCTTGAAATCAGGATCAAATTAGAGTCCGAGACTGCGTCAGCATGTCCGGTGTCAGTGAGATGTGAGACACCGTTGTGTAATTAGCTAGCAGGTTAGCTTGGTAAACTGCAGTGAAATTGCATGGTCCCTCTCAACACTGACAGGCAATGCTAACGCTTCCCCACTCCGGGCTGGAGGTGCCGCAGCGGTGTGTGACAGTACAGCGGTAAGATGGCTAAGCCAGCTAACGTTAGCCGGCTACTCAAGACTGCTGGCTAATCTTCAGAACCAACCAAGTGCACGGGCTGGCAAGTGTACCTACCGATTAACAACGGATAACGGCGAGTCTCCAGCATGTAGCTTACGTTGCCATTAGCCCCGGGCCTTCAAATACAAACGAAGGGAAAACAAAACATTCCAGAACAAAAAATAAAGGGTTTAAAACTGATTCTGACAGGCGCGAAAAGGGAGATCATCGGAGGGCACTTTTCAAGATGGCGGTTCCGTCAACTTTAGCGACCCTTCCCCCACCACAGCTACAGCGGCTGTCACTCAAACTGTGAGAACGCAACGATTGGTTGAATTTCTTTCGCTCAAACAGAGCCCAGAAGTTTCATTGGCTACTTACGACGCCCCTTAGCGGTTTTGTTTGACTGAGGTAGTACGTTAGGAGGACCGCAGGAGCGGAGTTAGTACCGGGTTGTCAATTGCTGGTAAGTAGTAAGAGAGGCATTTGGTTTAAGGGAACGCAAACCAAATAAAGTATTTATTACATGTTATGTCATTGTATTTGTTACATATTATTCCGAACTGTAAACTTGACCCCGCTCGCTTGTTTGCTCTGCATATTATACCAAACACACCCAGTAAGTACGAGCAGTCAAGAAACGCCTATATCACTAAAGGTGCTGGATACAAAAATTAGACCGTCTCTCGCTGAGATGATCAGCACGCACAGCGAAGTTTACACTCACTTGTTTGTCATTTTGAGTTGACAGTTTCACAGAAAAAAAAAATTTAATTATACGTGTAGTAAATGGTTCACAGCGCTGAAAATATTTCTTTGGGGTAGCCTATTTGTTTTTCTTCTATCAACTGGGGCTTTTGGAGACTGAAGACCGATATTCTTAAACTGAACGGGAGAGTTTTGCGACCTGCTCAAGAATAATTTACAAAATCAAAGTGACTTAACAATATGGTGGTATGCTTCTTTTCCCCTTAAGCTTGTATTGTGTAAAGTGTCAGCAGTAAGAAATGTCGAAAAAACATAGAAATGACGTTTCACATTGAGTTCAAATACCACATTGCGACAAAAAAATCAATAATTGCCAGTTGCCCAGAATGCACATGATCTTCAAGCTATGTGTGAAATAATCTACATCTTGTTTAAAGTAAGGGATGTACAGAAAAAAAGACAAAAACTAGGAGATGGTGGGTGATTAATTCACACTTCTTTAAAACAATAATCCATATTGGGTTTTTACAGTCACTGTTAAAAGGATTTGAGACTAAACAATAAATTAGTGGTACCTACAGTATATTGTATGAAAGGCAGACAAGAACAGTTGCAGTATAGCCTGTAGCAAAGACTGAAGTCCATTTTTCAAGACATCAGACATGCTGATGCTTAAAAATGAGAGAACATGTCTTTAGATTGCATTTAAGAGTTCACCTCTAAGGTAACAAGCAAAAGGGAATCAAACACACTTATGACACTGAAATGAAATGGACTTGTCCACATTTTTCACAAGAATCTTATCCTTCAGAGGAAATAATTTAGTGTATGGACATGTAGAAAGTCTGTTCATGCTTACACGTTTGAGTTTATTTGTTACAGAAAATACAGATTGGTACACTGTTCACTGGACATCTAATGTAATGTCTACTACCTCAGACACATTTTTATGTCCCAATACTTATACATTCACAGTGTTCTCCTGGATAAGGAATAATACAAGAAGTAATTCAATTTATTTGTGGATGTCAGATAGGCTTGAAAGGCATGACAAATACGAAAAATTGCTTCTGGCTTTAGCATAAATCATTTTACAACAATTATGTTATTTGATTAAATAAATCCTATTTTTGCAGAGTTGAAGTCAACATGCCTCATTGGAGATGTATTGGGGAATCTGTAAGCATTCATAATGTTTACCATTTTAAATATTACAATATTTCATCGGGGAACACTTAGGAGCCATGGGAAAATAAAAAAAACCCATCTTCTTAGTTTGAAATTAACCTTAGTTTTGTTTACTTTAGTGTGGTCAAGGATAAAAAGTAATACTGAATCTCAATTTGTTACTCTTAGAATTTATAAATGGTCACAGGTCCATGGTTTTATGATTACATATCACATGCATTCATAACATTTTGATTCACTTATTCATGTATCCTATTTGTACAGACACGTTAAACTCTATGGTATAGGTACTCCAATCTCCTTTAAATTTTTTACCCCTACGTTATTTACTTATTTGCTTTATATATTTCCCTCATCATGTAAACCTTCTATTTTTCCATCTAAATTAATTAACTGGCTGTTGAGAGAACTTGGCAACATTTGTGGCAGGTACATCAATTTAGGAAATAAATTGTGCAAGTCCTCCTTAATATTCATTACAGCTGGTTTAAGGGTAAATTTAACCAACTTCTAACAGGGGGCTGATTTGCTTTCTAATATAAGTTAACACCCTTAATGACTGATAAGAAGAAAAATAAAATCATGTTCCTCATTCAGCTTTTTATATTGCATGAAAAAGAAAGGGTTATTTGGTTAAATTATTAATGAGCCCAGAAAAACTATCATACACTGTATGTCATCATCCTTGGCAAGTTTAATTATTCAAATACCTCCTAAAATTATTACAAGATTTCCTTCCTTTGATAAAGCCTTTTTGATTAGGTTTCACTAATGTCATTATAAGTAGTTCCTTAAATCAGGACCTTAAGTTTGTATTGACACTAATTATCTGTACAAGTATGGAAGATGCCAGGTTTTCAGGGCCTTTTTCTCCAAAACAAACAAAGAACTGATGACATTTTTTCTGGTAAATGGTTGGCAATTTTAAAAGTCCAAAGGGATTTACTGATTTAATATGGGAGGTCAAAAAGTCAAGGTCACAATGCCTGTTAGTCATCCTTTGCTTTTAAAAACAATCTTGTATCCGCAGTGTTTAAAGAGTGCTTAGAGTAATTCTCCTTAAACTTTGCAGAGGTGTCTAATCTGTCTGGACTGATTAGAATTTGGACATCAGAGATCAAACGTTAAGGTAAAACAGCTTTGCAAACATATTTTGTACATAAATGCAGTACATTAGGAATACCTTCAAACATTTTTATCAAACTTTGCACTGATGTCTGCAAAGATACAAGGACAAAGTACATAGATTTTGAAGGTCATTTTGAAGGACAAAGTGTTGACTCAGGTTAGATTTTTTTGGTCGTGGGTCAAAGGTCAAGGCCATAGGTTTCCAAGATCATCCTTTGTATATGAACCTCAACAGGTGAAACCCAAAACCACAAAAATGTTTTTAGGAATTTCCCACTAACTTTGTACTAGCATCCAACACAACACGAGTATAAACCTACATTTTAACAATCATCGGCCAAAGGTCAGGGTCATCGAATTTTCCATCATCCTTCAATTACAACAGCAGTCTCTCAAGAACACTTTTAGGGGTTTCTGTCAAACTTTGCACATTTGTCCTTTCTCACTCACAGATGAACTAATAAGGTTTTGGAGGTAATAGTTCAAAGGTCCAAGGGTGTCATGCTCCTCACATGCTTATGAATGCAATATCTTACCTTGATCAAGGATAAACTGGTAAGATTTTGGGAGGACAAGTTCAAATGTCCTTGGGCCTTATGATCATGCCTTGCTAGTGAACCTAGTATGGCAAGAGTTCCTTCAAGGGAAATCTTTCAAGATTTGTAAATATGTCTATTTGATTTGATGATTGATTTATCTTGAGAGGTATAAGGTCAGAGGCCAAATGGCTCACCACTGGAATTTTACTCTCTGGCAATTTATACTTAATGGAGGCATAACGCTGTCACACAGAAGTTCTAGTCTACCATACATTAGAGCTATTGCTGCCAAATATCCCTGTTTTTGGACAGATTTTTCTACAGATTGTTGTTCTTTTATGCATGGTGGCAGTTTAATTAAGGGTTTTTTTTTTAAGTTCCTCCTTGGTGCCATGGGGATCATATTTATAGTAACCAAAGAAATTACACAAAGACCAAACCAGTGGCCTTCCTTTTAAACTGTTTCTTGCCTCATAGTTGTATCATAGCCTTTTCTATGACATTCAAACATTTAAAGTAATCTCTGAAGGACTTTTAATTTTTGATTAAAGTATGCTGATTAGAGCATACTATCTATTTCTGCTGTCAACAAGTTTTTGAATTGCAGTTCTGTGATCATTCATTTTCTCAACGTTTTGCCCTCTCTGGCAAGTCATCTTTCACTTTAAGAAAGAGACAGCCTCAGATGTATTTGAGCTTCAAGATCTCACAATGCAGTTAAGTTTGAACTGGAAATTTATTTGGAAACTTTCTCAGGTTGGAGAGCTTGTATATGATGACATTTATTTTATTTTTTCTCAAAAGGCACAGACTGCGCTTCACCAAACTATATGTAAAATACTCTGACAGGAAAGAATTATCCCGTTGAACATTAATGGTTCTCATGAAAACAAAAACACCAGCAAAACCACTGCACATGGCATTATTGAAAAGTATGCAAACAAATGACATTAAAGAACATAAATAAAAAATGAAGTGATCATTGGGAATAACAGTATGCATGTTAAGATGGTGTGAGAACTGACTCGAGAAGCAAGTTTAAGAGGCCTTCGGATTAGTGTTGTGGGCATTCTGAAAAAATTAACTTTATTATATTTTAAATTATTAAGATGTGTGATAACTTTTTACAATGTTGAATTTGTTTTGGGAGATGAAAAAAGTTGATTCAGATGTTTTACTAAAATAACAGTAATATCTATATATATTTTTTAAATAAAGAATTAATAAAAATGTAGAGCTCTTGCCAGGAACTTTGATTGTGTCAGTTTTTGCAACTTCTATGAACAACATTGCTATTCTTAACTTAACTTTTTCTTAACAACAATGCCATTCTGCTGTCGCTGATAATAATACTTTTTAATGATAGAGCTTTTTTTCAGAATGTTTAAATAATGGTTAAAAAGGCCATCAGTAAGGAAGAGAAAGGACAGATTGGAGAGCACGTATTTATTTGACTGTTGAAGTGGTTTCAGACAATACGATTTTTAACAGAGAAGTTATTGGTCTTGTAGCTGAGTGTTTTATTTGCATTTGTTGGCTATATTGAGGTTTCAGAATGATTTCTAGACTTATTTTTTTTTCAAAATCTGCACAAATCTCTTGATGCAGCTTCAAATATATCCAGTTACTGACATTGTTACTGCCGTAAACAATAACAAAAATTTGACAGGGTATAGGGCCATGATCAGATATCCCTCCCTCATAATTTAGTTTTTTAATTCATAAACTCTTACAAAAATAACAATTTTTCAAAAAAAGACTAAACCATTATATTCATTTAGATAAATTTTACTCATGGTGTGAGAGGAAGTCTGTAAAGGCTTCATCTGAACCAGCCTCACATGTGCAACCTGTCTTTCTTCCTGTGTAAAGGCTGAATAAAAGTGTAAAGTTGTATTCAGCAGACTTTGATGTTTCATTGCTATTCTTCTTAGCCTTTTGCCATTTTATTGATATATCAATTTATTCATGTATATTTTATTGTTGGTTTATTGACAGAGCTCAGTCACGGTTTCTTTTGGGATTGTTTCCATAGACCTGGTTTCTCTCGCGAGATCCAGCAGTGCTGCACTTGCCTCAGACAAATCCTCTCGGTTAATCTCTCGCCTCCTTTCGCGGGCAGGTGGGGGTCCAGGCATCATGCAGTCAGATGTGGGTGGTGTCTAACCACAGGGTGGTGTAACTGAGTGTTAAATAGACGGATACATACACACACAGACACACACAGACACACACAGGCTCCTGGAGTGACGGAGGTTCAGGAGGAAACTGCCCAGAGGTAAATGGCGATGAAGATGGATTTAAATGTCATCATAGAGCAAATGGAGACGGGAGAGCAGGACGCTGCTCTGACGGCTCTACAGACCTACAACAAGGAGGTAAACGTCACTTTAACACAACTGTTCAGCAATTTAACAAAACGTGAAGTTGGCCATGCTCTGACCATGTTGTTACGTAGTTCCGTCTGTTGTTCAAGCTTCAGGTCCTCTTAAACGCAGTTAAGATATTGGCTCTTACATTATCTATCTGAATATATAAGTAATATATCCAATAAGCGTCTGTCTTTATTACGTCATCTTTAATAACAAGAAGTGACTTATCAAACCCGAGGACGTCATCCTAAAATGTGGATCCAAGTGTCAGAGAAAGTCATGCCGCATACCTTATGTTATTACGTCAAATTTTATAATCATACATAGAACAATTCATTAAGTCTCTCATAAAGTTAATTATTTCTGTAGTTTAATTTAATATGAATTCTTTGAAATATATGGCCAACAAGAAGAGTGAGCACACATCGTTTTATTAAAATTAAGTATTATACTGTGGAGTTAAAGCTTAGATTGCCAGTTCTGTTTATTTTGATTTCTTTATTTTTTGATTATATTTGATATTTCACTGATTTTTTTCATGGCAGAAACTTGATACAACTGCTCAGGTTTCTTTTTTGCTGATAACTTTATTGGCTCTCTGTTACTTCATCATTGGCCCAACTTTAATGGTCAAGAAAGTTTTATGAGGGTCAACACAAATTAACACTGTGAGAGTATTTTAGGAGTATTCCTGATAACCCTATATCTTATGAGAAATGTACTGTGTTATTTCAAACCAAACCTTTTAATTTCCTGAAAAAAGGAACTTTCCAAGCTGCATTTTTATTTTTGTAGGGACCAAAAAATGTTGTAAATACCACTCTTATAAACTATTAGTAACATTTCAGTAAAACTTGATTTTCTTCATAATTTAGCATGGACAGTTAAACAGGGGAGAGGATCTGTAAGCTGACTTTTGTTTTGCGTCAACACTCACACTATGATGAGCTCTGATGCAAATCTTGTCACAAGCAGGGATTCATGATAACAATTTTTTTTTTCAATATCTAGAATGCTGGTTTACTGAACATGATTTGGCTGATACAATACCAGTATCAATATATGGTAATAAAATATGGTATTATAAAGTTGCATCTGCCTTAAATGTAAACACACACTTTATAACAGTAACAGCAACAAAACCAAGCTTCATCAGCCCTTTGTATGAGCATCAATCGCACTGTACAACCTGACAGACAATTATGCTTGATTTTATAAAGGTTGTGTATTTAAGATAAAAGTTCTTCTGTTAATTTAAGCATTGTTTTGCTTTTGCAGCACTTACAGCAAAATCAATGTTATTTTTTTAAACACACGTAACATTTTTAAAATGACTGACCTCTATCACACAGTTGTGCTGGGAGTTTCTGATAAATAATAACTACAAAGTTAAAGTTAAACTAGATAGATAGATAGATAGATAGACAGATAGATGGATGGATAGATAGATATCAATATTTTTGGATATAACAGTCCATTTCATTAAAACCACTCCTGGTTTTTAAAATGTGATAATCCCAGCATTACTCAAGTTTAGTACTCCTACAAATTATCCACTTCATTTGGAGTGAATATTTCTTGAGACTTCATACCATATGATGATATAACACTGATTGCATCACAGCAAAAGCACTGACAGGTTAGATTTTTTTTCTTATTTTTACAATATCTTTGTAGGTTTACCAGCTTTTGGGGGGTTACCAACACTAAAGTAAACTAGCCTGCTTGTAGTGCTTATTTTTTTATTCTTTAATTTTGACCCTAAATACTTGTTTGGATTTTGTTAATTTACATAATGCTGCTTATTAAGGCCTGTTGTACTATAATGCAGTGAATATAGCATCTCACCCTACAAAGATTTGCTGGAACAAATCCACATTTGAAGAGTGATTTTTGACACTTTCTTTCTTGGGGGGACTTTATAGCGTCACACTTTAGAAACAGTGACATTCAGTGGTTGATCCCAGCATTACACACAAAAGTCAACTGGAAGAGAAGAAAATATATATCAACAAAATACAGCATGGTCTGCCATACAGTTGAACAGGGAGTTAAATCAAAAGGTATGTGTGTCTTTAGCAACTTGTAACTCGGCAATCAAAGTCAGATTATTTTAGTCCTTTGTCTTCTGCATGTAAAATGGGATTGGAAAAACCAAACTGGATCTAACAAGCTAATCCAATTAATCTAACATTGATAGCATGAGGTATTCAGGGGTGCTGCCTTTATGCCAGATATTTTTAGGAATCTGACAGAAAAACAGAAATTGGAAAAACACAGGGCAAAGGACTCATGGTTAAAAGAATCAAACCAGCACGGTAGGTACAGGGCCATGTATTCAGAGCTGCTCATAGGTCAAACAGTCACCCTCTCAGTGTGACATCCAGGCATGTGTGGAGAAATTTATTCCATTTTTTAAATTTCACTGTAGCATTTAAAGTAAGTTTCTTTTTTGTAATGATTATTGTGATGGCTCTTGAAATGCAGGTTATTGTGCTGCTCATGACTGACTTAGACCACTGTAGTTGGGATTGCATCAGTGGCAAGAGGTTTTTTATTTTATTTTTTTTCTCTGTGTGTTAAGGGATGAGACAAGTGAACGTAGTAAGAAGCTACAATTTCTTTCAGAATTTAATCGCTAACAGAGCAACAGTTAATCAGTCAAGCAGAAAGAGTTTGTATCAATTTATTTGACGGTTGCAGTTCAGGAAACTCATAAGTTGAACTGCAATTAGATGTATGAGTATTATCTTCTATGTTCTGCCGTGTTGACAGTTTAACATTGCCAAAAATGTATTGGCTGTAACTATGTCTTCTGACCACAATACAGGCTTTTTAGACACAAACATTTGCAAACCATAATGTCAGCAGACAAAAAAGCAGATACAGAATTTTTGCTGATATCCTATATGCCGGTAATTCCAAATTCATTGTAGCTGGTACTTTACTGATACCAATATATGAAAACTTTTCATTTTTTTGGATAAGGCCTGTCCTTTACTTGTGATTCTTATTGTGAAAGTGGATTTGTTTTTAACTGACTTAATGTCAAGCTTAATGTATGAGGATGAAGAAAACAAATGAAAAAACCCAGAAGTTAAGGTAGGTCTACTGTTGGGTTTCTGTTGACCAATCTCAGTTCTAGCTTGATTCACAACATAAAAAAGCAAATACAAATGCATTGAACAGGAATTTAAAAAACAATAAAAACTGAATAGAAAACACAGTTAGAAGCACAATGAATAACAGCATGATAAAATGTCAAAGTTTGAAATGTATTAAAAGTCAGTGTAAAGAGGTGTGTCCAACTGACCAATCAGGTGAAGAAGAATGGTTCCTTTGTATGTTCTGCTGACATGCAGCTGATATGTTATATATATCACCAAAATTCTGGGTCAACATACATATCTGCTTTAAACATTGGAGGAAATTTACATATCAGCAAATACCAATAGTTGATCTTTGAACTATTATATTGAGATGCAGATAAAAGCATGCACTCCTTGAAAAATTGGTTCTAGGGTTTAGTATTCAAAGTTTGTATCAGTATTGTGAAACTTTTTTGTTATTACTTTGGCACATCTATGTTGGCCAAACTGGAAACACCATGACAGATCGACATGGGGCCCTTTTTTTGCCTCAAACATTATGTAGACAGTGTAACCCTCTTTTGGCTCATAAAATAGTAACATCTTCCCTTTACATTATTTCTTTTAATCCAATAAACCCTAAAGACCTTTTTCCCTTTCTAAATGAAAAACTTAGTTGTTGGTGCTGTTGTTGTTGTTGGAATATGTAAAGGGGTATACAGTCATTCAGACATTTTTTCTGTGAACAGGACCAGGAGAGATCAAGAAAAAAATAATAATTTGAAACATTAAAAATGAAAAGGAAATATCAAGTAATAAAATTGTCATTATTAAGCTTTCAAATTTACCAGGCTTAAATCTACTGTGAGGGGTTTTTGTATGATGAATATGAAACAGACTGTAATTAATTAATACTAATTCTTTTCATAAGCCACAAAATCACACAAAACCATAAGCAATAAGACTTTTATTTTTCATCTGAATTTCTGACAAGTAAGAGGACAGATCAGTAATAAACTCACATTCACAAAGCCTTGAAAATGTCTTGAAATCACCAGGGTATGCTCCGTGTAATGCAAACAGCAGGGTTTGTCACTAAGACTTCAGCCTGAAATTTACCTGCTGGCTTCAAAAGTATTTCCCTGTCCTCACCCCTCTAGTGCCTGGCATGCAAACTTCAGGAAAACATCCTGCTGGGCGGGACAAGTGTGAATAAGTAACTCGGGGAATTTCTGAGTAGATTACCCTGTAATTTCCTAGAAAATTTAAGGGTTAAATCTGTGAAAAAAAGTTTGGAGTAACATTTGACCTTGAGTATCTTGAACTTTGGCTCAGGTAATGAAGCTGTTTACTTTGTCCACCACTGACCAAACAGATAAATTAGTGATGTACTGGTGCTTTACTGTGGAATACCCATTAGAGAGTGGCCTGCACTGAATGCTGGTATTTAATATGCTGACTCCATCTTACAAACATTGTTTTGTTAGGATCACTTGTTTTTATCATGTGGAGCAAGCAACAGATTTTGTAAAATAATAAGTAGAAACCTTGCTGTTAATGTGAACATCAGATTGATTACATCTACTCTCTGATGAATTTGTGCAGAAGACTGGTGTTGAAAAAAGGTAGGATTGGTCAATGACAGTATTACTTTCTTTAAGTTTCTTTTATCACCATAAACTCAGTGAAGTGCTTTTGTTCATAACCATATTTTCAATGAATCAAAAACTAAATGTTTCATCTTATTCAAAACCACGGTCAAAATGTATCTTGCCATGCAAAACCAGTTGTTCATATACAGGTAGATGCTTGGATGGCTTGCATTGTGATAGAGATTTTGTGCATAAAATTGTTGTGATGGTATCAGAAACAATAGACAAAGCATAAAATTAATGTGGACTCATATTTTACAGACTGGTGTAGCCAAAAACCTTCCAGGCAATCAGCAGCTGTTCTTGCAAGTAAAACAAGACTTACTGAACAAAGCACAGTTTCAGTATTTTAGCTTGCTGTATCATTTAAAAAACTATTGCTCACTGTACTTCCGTGTGTCGTAGCAAGAGAAGTTATAGAGTTAGAGAACAAAATAGGACCTTCAAACTCAGACAGAGTGTGCTTCATTTGTTTGATTGCCACGCGTTGTCTGCACGCATCAGGTGAGTCCTGCTGCGTGGCTCTCTCAGCCTCAGAGACTTTTAGCTGTGTGGGTGTCGATCATGAAGGCAATAGGATTAGATTCAGTGATACACAAATAGAGTCTGCTACAGCTCCGTCAAATCCTGCTGTAGCTCAGAGCTCTCTGAGAAGAGAGGCTTAGTTCCTTAGAGACTCTGCTTCTTAATCTGCACCTACTATCTTTGCTCATACACCTGTCCCAGTATATCCAAGTTTTCCTTTTGTGTCCTTTCTCTGGTGTGTTTAGCTTACTGCTGTGACACTCAAGATCAAAATGGCAGAAATTGATATTTTCATGATTGATAACATTTATACTATTGTTCACAGGACACAAAATGCAGAATGTATGACTTATTTAGACTGGCAAAACTGTTTAACAGATATGATTTCTACATTGCCTGTACTTGCCACGTGAAATTTAGCAGTTATGGTGGCAGCTGGCTTGTTGTGTTCTGGACATGCCCCATAGTGTCAGGGCCAGCTTTTATCCTGAAGTAGATCAGCATAAATGTAAACTGTAAATGACGCTGCATTGTTGTCTACCTTCAGCTATCACTATTGTATTTGTATTGAAAGTAAAGTGTTGTGTATGGATGAAATATACAGAGCCCAAGAGTTGTACACTGCCTCATATACAGCAGGTTTGCTGCTGGCTAACTTGCTTGTGTGCCACTTCGTTAAACAAACTCTCACCAAAGTATGTGGGAACTGGAGCAAAAACATCTTTTCCATAGAGAAGTTTGTAGTCTTCTTTTGTTTTTTCATTTAATTAAAAAATTCAGTCCAGATCTGATAAAACTGCTACTCAAGCTGTTAGCATCTATGCTAATTGTAGTATTATCAGTCACCTCCTGCTGTTGTCTCGCCCGTATCTTCAGCCTCTTCCTGCTCCGAAGGACACTGATTGGGCTGTCCGGCTTTGGGCTGCTCATGCTTGTGCTGATTGAAGTTCTGCAAGATGGATCTGTCTGATTACAGACATTAAACTAGAAAGCACTCAGAGAGTGCAGACCTCCGCCAAGCACCACAGTTCCCCCTATTTGTCATTTGCACCATAAATATTAGTCCCACATTTATTTTGACTACATTTTTAGATTCCTTGACTATAAAAACATACCATTGGCAACTGAATTCATAATGATATCAACATTAGTTCAGCAGATATTCATGAAAATCGCATTTTCTGTAATGGCGGTTTTCTTCTGGATCGGATCACTTCCAAAATCTAATCATTTGTTTCTTATCCCAATCTGGACATTCCCTGAAAATGTCATAAATATCCATCCATAACTTTTTGAGTGATCTTGCTAACTAACTAACAGACAGACAGCCAAACAAACCCTCCCAAAAACATCACCTCCTTGGCGGAGGTAATCAGCACTGCAAGGTTACTCCTCAAATGGACCCAGATTGGACTGGCATTTCCTGCATGCTGTATAGCCTTTGTACTGGGCTTTGACACCGAAAATAAATTGCATAGTAATATTGAGCTTTTGTGCACTAACACAAGGTGTTTGCATTTTGTTTGCTATTACTTATAGAAATCAGCTTGAGGGCAGTGTTTTTTTTCACATTTATACAGCTTTCTCACTCACCTTGTGTGTTGAAAAAAAGCCCACACTTATGATCCTGCTCAGCCTTGCACAACATTTTGTTGCAGTTGTATGAAGTGCAAGCTGTTAGCTACCTTTAAATTGATAAGAGACAACTTGTAGGATTAAACTGTTAGACAAATTTGTTTTTCATGGAAGCACTATTTGCACTCGTAAAGCAGATAGACATAAAAGGTGTGAGTCACAGATTATACAAGCTACTTGCACATTTTGCATCATTATCACAAGTCGATGACAGCAATAATACCGTACATCAAATGATCTTCACAGATTATGTAAACCTGCAAGCTGGGCCATGGAACTAGGTACTTGTGATATTTTTCATTTGCTCTAATGATGGATAATGAATCTACACAGGACCCTTAAAGCTGTCATGAGATATCACAATATAAAGTAAATAGTGAATATGGGGCACCATGAACTCTGAACTTTTACCTATGGCCTTTAAAATTAAATGACTCCATCCTCAAACCAGATACAACACTTGTGCAAAGGTTTCCAAGAATCCCTCAAAACGTTCTTTAGATATGACATTCACAGGGTGCTGGAAGCAGAGTGTTTATGTCTGTTTACCTACCATGCACTTGTCTTGCATTGAGGCGTGCAAACAGCCCTGGTTTTGATTCCAGCCTGTGGCCTATTTCCCGTGTGTCTTTCTCTGCTTTCTCACCCCCTTTCTAATTCTATCCTCTGTCTCTCCACTATCATAAAGGCAAAAAAAAAAGGAAACGTAAAATATATTCAAAAACAGGTTTGACTTTTACAAGCAAGGCTCTGACATGTGGCTATGACACCCTGACCTTTGACTTGTGTGTCTGGAAATCTAAGATTTTCCCCCTTGAGTCAGAATGTTTATTTTTTCAAAGTTTGGTGAAAATCCCTCTAAGTTTGAGCAAACTTTGAAAATTTCATTAAGCATTGTTAAAATGTTAAGTGATCACATTCAGAAGCAAAGGGTGGACGTGAGGATTTTTTGACCTTGACCTTTGACCTGTTACCTTTAAAAGTCTAATCCACTCCTGCTGTCAGAGACATCATTTGTGCAAATTTTGAACAAAATCCTTAAAAGCATTCTGGAGATATTGTGCTCAGAAGCAAGTCATGAACATGAGGCTTCATGATATTGAACCCCCCAAATCTTACAAGGTCTTGTAGAAGTACTTCTTGCTTTTAAGATTTTAATGATTCAGACTACTTTTCAACCAACTCCAACCTTTTATTGACTCACCACTGTACTTTCACTGTGGGGAACTTGTATACCTTACTCAGGCAACAAACAGTAAACGCTAGTTTAACTTGATCATACAACAGCTGCAGACATTTTATTATACTCATAATGATCTCCCAGGACTTTGTTTTCCTCAAGTTTGTGCATAAACTGTGAAAATATGTATTGTTATTGCCTCGTCATGAAATGCCCCCCTCCCAAAAAAATAAAATAAATAAATAAATAAATAAAAATACTGTGTTGTTGGCTGTTTTCCAGTGTGAGAATCTAATCATAGGGATGTTGCCTTAAAGTGTCGTTTAGCCTTTTTAATAAATAAAAAGTTCTCATTCCCATTTCCCACCTATTATAACATGCCGATTTATAGCCTTATTTTTCCCTGCCTTAACTAACATAATATTCTTCCTCCTGTCTCACCTTTTCTCTGTTCTAGCACTCCTTCTTTTTTCACTTCTAACCTCTCATCTGTTCCTGTTTTATTGCAGATGAACCAGTGCTTCACATTCAGTGAAGAGGAAGAGCAGGACAGAGAGGTAACTAGCTTTTCTATGCATCTTTCCTTTGAGTGACTGAACCTGCAATTAAAAAAGATCTTAAAAAAAAGATTTGTCACGATTAGCCAAAGACAGGGTAGTGGCGCTGTGGTTGACTGATTTAACACAATGTCAGTGGAAAAAACCTGCATTGTATCTTGCTGCTTTAGCCTTATGTGCTAACAGTGTTTATGTGCCCTTCAGGATGTCCTTTAATGGAGAGAACATAAAGCATTACACGCAGCTCTTCACTGTCCCTCTCATAGTGTGTGTTCACTGGTTTCTGTCTTGAGAAAAAAGGCTCACTAAGTATCTTTCAGGGTTAAGATTAGTTCAGGTGCAGCTTATGTGCCTCTGCGTGTCTTCATTATCCTGCAGACATGTGCAGACTCTGAACATACTTTTGCTCTTAGGCTACGGCTGGAAGACGTAGACCAAAAACATCATACATATATGCGTACATATTTATATGACGCTGACCCAGCAGTAGGAGATATTAGGGATAAAGGGGTGATTTTGTATTTTTTGAAGTGAGGTTGTATGAGGTTCACGTCGATAATAAACCATCTGCCACAACAATGACCATCATCTCTGCTCCTGCAGGAGAGAACCAGCATGTAGGTCAGTATTTGCTGCTAAAGACGCAGAGAGCTCCACAGAATTCAGTAAATTCTGTTAAGCTAAAACAACATTGGAGTGATTGTTCACTGAACTTGTTAAGTTTGCAATACAATACTTTTCCACCACCAACCCACTTTGCTTTCCTTGGTACTATTTTGCTGTATGCAGAAGGACATGTAGACTATGCGATGTGCTGAGGTAGTGCCAAAACGAAGGGACTTGCTAGCAGTAAAAGTAAAATTTTTAAATGTGTCAGTTACAGTATGCAAACAACCTGACACTGTTTTTACATCGAGCTATTGGCCTCTTCTTCAGTAATGTATAGCATAGCCTCTGATTTGGTTCCCTCTATACAGTCAGACTGTATAACCATCACCATGGTTGATGAATTAATGGTTGGCATACCTCATGCAAAGCCTCTACAGAAATACGGAACTGTTCCTCCAAGTATCTTGCTCAAGGGGTGAATGATATGTAATTGCCGGAGCTGTGATCAAACACCAGGTTTTTTTAGTTAAAAAAAAAAAAAAACGACTTTACCACTGATCCAACATCTCCCCACATCAACTTGACACAGGACATAAAGATAAACTGCTAGTCTGCAAAAATAAAGGCTTCTTAAAATATAGATAAATGAAATTCTTCAGTAAAACTAAAGTTTTCAAATAGATTATCTTTTGGTCGGTAAGCTTAAAAAAACGAAACAACAAACAACAATGGCATTAAATTTCTGGTCATTGTTTTTGTCACCACATGTTGCTGTTAAGGTCATGTGACTCGGGGACTTAACCCAAACTTCCTTTTGGTTTCTTCCTTGAAAGAAGTGTACCCATTTAGTACCCCTTGTCCCAAAGAGTATGTCAAATGTAAGGATTAAACTTGATATATTATCCAGCCCTAGCTCTGCAGACAGTGCTCAACATCAGTGAGAAAACGCATGGAGGTGTAAAACTGTTTTAAATGCTCCTTCACTGACAGGGTCACTAAGGTATTTACAAATACTTGCATAGTTCTATTTTAGGCCTTACATTTTCTCTCAAAGGGTTTCTCTGAGACATGCGGCACATGAAAGGTAGCTTTTGCACTGACGAATTATTATTCATGTTAAGAGACTGGGACTCACAGACTCACAACTGCTGCAGTATTTATACTTTTAATTTCATTTTGTGTGTGTGTGAGTGTGTGTGTTGGGGGGTATGTTAAAATAATTTGGCTGAGTGAGAATGACTGGAGGTGTTGTTGTCTATCAGTGATGTTTCATCCCTGTAAAATGCAGAGCTCTTGATTCGCAGTTTTCTAAATTCTGCACCATGAATTTACACCTGCAAGTGTTGTTCACAGTGTTGCATTTCTGTTAATTAATCAGCCTAAAATAGTTTGAGAAACATTTACAGAAGCTGAGGTGTTAGGCTGTAAAAATAAGTTCACTTGTTACATTCTAAAGATTAAAGCCTTTTTTTAAGTTTAATTGGATCTAGAAATTAATGAATCTGTGTCCTGATGAGACAAGAAAGGTCTAATTGTGTATTTTTTTTGTATGACAGCGTCTCGGAGAGTTGGTTCTTGGTTACTTGAACAGGGAGTTGCAACCCTCTTGTCTGATGGCCTGTCTCGAAACTGTTCGAATCCTGTCCAGAGATAAAAACTGCCTGAGCCCCTTCACGACCCACTCTGCTATGTCCACGCTCGCCCGCTATGCCGGCATTGCAAGTTCTGCCACATCTGAGAGCACACAGCAGGAGGGGGGCCAAGGTGAGTCCCTGAAATTTTCTCATTCTAAGCTTAATGTAGACCTGTTTTGCTCTGTGTGTCGTAAAAGACCATTAATCTTCTTATTTTTCTTTTTTGGTGTCCACCAAGTTTTCTTGATTCACTCTAAATACATCCTAAACAGGGCTGACCTGCAGACTCAGACTATTGCAGCCTAACTGTCCCTGAGCCCCCACATTGATAACATTACATTATGGTTTCACGATGAGACCTGTCTATAAAGTCCTACAAACATAAGGATGGATTCATTCCCCATGTGTTGCAATCAGATAATGTAGAAGACAGGAGCCACTGCCACGGTATAAAGGACAGAACGTGAGTCACTTAATAAAACAAACTCTAAGCAAAACATGTCAGAAGTGGAGCTAAAATATCCTGTTTATCGCGAGGTTTAAAGTGTTTGTTTCTTGTTTAATGATTAAATGTGGTCCAGATCTAGCAAAACTGCTACTGAAGCTGTTAGCATCAATGCTAATCACAGTATGAGCAGTCACTTTCTGTTGTCATCTTGCTTGTAGCTCCCACCTCTTCCTGCTCTAAAGGATACAGATTGGACCGTCCTTCTTTGGGCCGCTCACATTCATTGTATATTGGAGCTTGGCAAGACAGATCTGCCTAAACACAGACATTACATCAGGCCGATCTAACTGCACTGCAAGGTTAAATAGTTTTCTGAATCAGTCAAATAATATATGATATTATAGTATCACATTTGATTTAAGGGACATTAAAAATCTATGCTTTTGTTGAATTGAATAATTCATCTTCACAATGAGATAAGGCATTCGTTTATCTGTAACAAGTTTATTTGTTTTGCTAACAACATTATCCTGTGTTTTTTGAAAAGCTAAAGCCCCTTTCACACATGCGACCCCGATATTATCAGGATAACATCTGGGCAGCCTGCCCGGGTATTACACTGACATGGTCTTTCACACTTGCCCCTCTCAGCAGGGAGTAGTCCCTGCAGTATAGAACCAACCATTTATTAATTACTTCCACCAAGGAGCTAATGCTTTTGTAGGTGTTTGTCCATTTTTTCATCTGTCCGTCTTTGAGTGAGATTATTCAAAATTTTCTGAATGGTCTTTGATCAAAAATTTTCTCAGAAGGTTGGTAATGGCAAAAGGAAGAAGCAATTAAATTTACAATTTTACAAGCACTTTACAATAGAGCGGACTGAAGCCATACTCTTCATTTTATAGATACACATATATGCATATATACAAATACACATAATATATCTATCTGTATATACATATACATACGTCCAGAGATGTACTCATCCAGGCAGAGACTAAGGGACTTAAAAAAAAAAAAAAATTATGATAGCGACAAACTCATGGACAACCAGATCATAAATCTGTCTTCATCACATTTGTCTCTGCTGAATTTAGATTCAATCCATGACTCTTTATTTGTATAGCACCATATTATTCTTTGCTGAATATAAATTTATTCGAGTTTAGTCCCTTGAGATGCGGCATCTCATTTTTAAGAGGGTCCTCATGTCTTTGTGGTTGTAAATATATTTATTTTGGATGTATAATCAGTACAACCATGGATAAAGAGATCAGTCTAATATTTAAATTAATATCTATAATGAATATAATCTGGAGAGGAATGATGGTAGATAGAGCACATGGAGTCGAGCAGGTCCACAGCAGCAGGTCATTCATGATTGTTTGTCAAGGTCGTACTAATACATGTGTTATTATGTGCTGTTTTCAGGAACTATCGTGCATTTAATTTTGTTGATCTCTCTAAAGTTAATATCAGGGACTGCGACGATAATGGAATGGGGCTAAAGGAATGGCTGCATAATTGTAATTGTAATTATTGAAGCTTTGTAGGTCCACAGCAGGTGGTCTACACGAAGGCAGTCTACACCAAGGATCCCAGGTGGCCGACAAGACAAGAACCAGGGACAAGTACAGGAGCAAACAAAAAGGGACAAAGGCATATATATAGAGAGAGTGTAACAGAGACAGAGAGAGAGATAGAGAAGGAGGAGCTCAGTGCGCCAAATCCCCTGGCAGTCTAAGCCTATTGCAGCCTAACTGTGAGCTATGAGCTGGTCCCTAACTGAAAGCTTTATCAAAAAGAAATGTTTTAAGTCTAACCTGAAAGGTAGAAAGAGTGTCTACCCCCTGAACCGTGGTCGGTAAATGGTTCCAGAGAAGAGGAGCCTGATAACTGAAGGCTCTACCTCCTATACTACTTCTAGAGACTGATGGTACCACGAGCAGGCTGCATTTTGGGAGCGTAATGTTCTAGAGGGGTTGTACGGCACTACAAGCTGTTAAAGATAAATTGGTGCCTGTCCACTGAGAGCTTTATAGGTGAGAAGAAGAATCTTGAATTCTATTCTAAATTTGATGTGAAGCCAGTGCTGAAAAGCTAATACAGGAGTTACGTGATCTCTTCTCCTAGTTCTAGTCAGTACACGTGCTCCAGCATTTTGAACCAGATGAAGCGTCTTAAGTGATTTGTTAGGACAGCCTGATAGAAGAGAATTACAATAATTCAGTCTAAAGGTAACAAAAGCATGGACTAGCTTTTCAGCATCGCTCTGAGACAGGATAAGGCCTGATTTTTGCAATGTTATGAAGATGAAAAAGCGCTGTTTTGAAATTTGTTTTATGTGGGAGTTGAAAGACAAATCCTGATCAAATAGTACCCCAAGATTTTCTTACAGTTGTGCTTGGTCCACGGCTAATGCCATCTAGGGCAGTTATATCATTAGAAAAGGTTTTAACTAACGTGTGGAATGAAACCAGATCCAGGAATATTTAAACATGATTTGTTAACATTGCTCGATAGTGAAGTTTTTCACAATTTTAAGAATAACTCGGCAAAGAATGTCAGAGAAGCCTTGGTAAAGATTTGTGCTCCCTGAGAGCATGCATGTATTCATGATCAAATGTAAGTAATACACATGTATTACTTGTTAAGTATTAGTTAAGTTTGAATTTGTACATTAGCTAATGTATTTTATTTAGGTAACTCATCAAATTTAATAGTGTTAAAGACAGATAATCACTTTGCTTTGTTTGAGGGTCTACAGTCATGTCATGAAGAAGTCATGCAGAAACATGCACTTGTGGATACAGTACTAGGAATTCAGCAGATCTTTTCTTTGTCTTCTCCCTATAGCTGCAGTCAACCATGAGATAACGGTAATACAAATGTTTTACAGAGATGCCACCATGAATACATTAATGAAATTATGTTATTTTAATGCATTGATTCCTGAAGGAAGTCATGACAATTTGTGGACCTTGAGATAACAGCGTTGTAACTTAAAGTTGTAACAGTGAAACTGATTGTGACAGTATTCATAGAAACAGGATTAAAGCCCTAGGCTCTATGCAGCGACCTAAGCTAGAACATACTTTTAAGAGCATATTTACATTTACTAGAATGTTTATAGGATTTTTTTTTCCAGTCATGAATATCCCTTAGCATAAAGTAGTGTACTTGAAGTTAATTTTATTAAGTATGCTTGAGTATAAGTATAAGTATAGCAAGTATACTACAAACCATGTACTTGTAGTGCACTAGAAAGTATACTGATTTAATACTTCTTAAGTTTATAAAAGTATTTTTTAAGTATACTTTATAAGGTCATTTTGAGTTTACAAAAGTACACTTTCAAGTATACAACACTTATCTATATACTGCTAGTGTACTAGGTATATACTTCTAGTCCACATGTTAGTTTACTGAAGCATACTTTAGGTATACTTTTATGAAATAAAAAATATATTTTTTTTACTATTTTACAAGTTTACATGTTGTACTTAGAGTATACGTGTAAGTTCTGCTTTCTTGTAATTCTCCTTCATGCACTGATTAAACAAAAAAGTTCTGTATCACAGTCAAAACTATGACAGACTAAAGAAGGGATACAACAGTGCTGTATGCTTGAAAATGGTACATTTTGTTTAATTTATGACTTGGTTATTTTTAAACAAAAGTGTTCACATCAAATTTCTGCTTTTTGTCCATGTGCCAAACTATGTTCTGTTTTAGTTGTGGTTCTTACTAAATCAGACAGGCCTGTGTGTAAAGATTCACAGGTCAATGTACAAAGTACTTTCATATATGAGGTTAAAAAAACATTGCTAATGTTGTCTGGCCTGATATGATTAAAACAAAATGTGTTCTTGTTGAAACAGATGATGCTGAGTACATAACACCATTGCCAAACCCTCATGGAAGGTACTAGAACTTGATCAATAAAGTCAAGTCAAATGTTTCTCTCTTTGTGTGAATGTTTTAAGGTACATAAAGAAAATGTAATGGAGCATGCATACTATTTACTGTAAACTTTTAATCTTCAGCACTATATGATCTTGAACATGTAAGTTTAACAGGGGTGATACCTCAAAGCAAATGTGTGTAGTGAAAAACATTTTTTTTCTGCTAAATTAAATGTAAGCAAAATGACTTGACCTTATTCTGTTCTTGGATCAAGATATACTAATTATTAGTCCTTTATGGCAGAAAGAATTAAAAAGTATGCTAAAGTACAAGTATAAGTTTTAGTAGTAAAGTATAAGTGTAAGTCTTAGTATTAATGTACTTAGCCTTAGACTTTGTATTTTTCAGTATTAGCCAAGTATACTTCACCTTATTATTCTTAAGTATATAAAATATGATATATAAAAAGTAAACTTCCAGTAAACTGCTTCAGTTTTAGTATAAAATAAGTATACTCGTTGTACACTTGAATAAACTACTTTTTGCTAAGGGATTGTAGGGTTGAGTTTTTGGTGGTCAGTTCAAAAAAAGTTAAATGCACGAAATAAATAAAAGAGCAGGCAGTGGAGGCAGGGACTGGTTGACTTGAGACAGAAAGCAGGAACTTGGGTCTCAATGAAGAATTGACGCATAAAGAAACAGGAAACATGAGCTTAAGAGACGCATGCAAGTATGAGAAATAATTAAGTGCAAAAGGTAGCAAAAAACACTGAAACTTGTTACAAGGCAACCAAACACGACAAATTATCTGGCAGTACCGTGGACTGAAGACCAGACTTTTATGGTCAGTTTGATAAGCTGAGTAAAAAACAGATGAGCCTCAACAGCTGTGCAGCAGAGCCTGCCAGGCCCTCTGCAACACAAACCTGCTGAGAGGAGAGGGGAGGGGGAGAAAGAGAGACAACACATATGAACAAATGAAACAAACTCAAAACAGAATCATCTCATGTAGCTCATCAGTTACAGGCTGATGTGGTAAAGAAGATATAAACAGGCTATTTTGACTGTAAATGCATCAAAAACTAGAATTGCTTCGATAGCACAAACCTCTGCCAAGGCATTTTTTAGCCATGTTATCAGCAAAAATGTCTAAAACGGCCCTATCCCTGCAATGTTAACAAATTGTTCTAAAACTCACTTAATACATATCCAGATCACCACCAAAATCTAATTACTTCTTTCTTGTGCCATGACCAACATTCCCTGAAAATTTCATTGGGCCATCAGTAACCTTTTGAGTTTTCTTGCACACAAACAGACAGACAATTTCTGGCAAAAACGTTACGTCCTTTGCAGATGAAAAAAAAAATACAGAGGTAATAGAGGCCATAATGTGTAAGGTACTAATAAAGCAATGACTGATTCTGCATAAGTGGGAGCCAAGTTGCCAGAAAAACATATCTCTTGATCTCTTATTTTTTTCTATTGTTTGTATTTTGTGTATTTACATTTCTCCATTTATTGTTTTTTCTCAATCATTCTTAATTATTTTGAATGTTAAATCGTTTGAGTATGTGCTTAAAACTTGCTAACGAACTGTTAGAGTGTAACTCCGTTCAGCAAGTGATATGCGGGACAAGACCTGGGACAGAAATGATAGTACAGCAGAAATAAGGATGTAGAAGAAGAGAAATTATGACTCAATAGGCAAAGGCAATTATTTATAATGATTAATAAACATAAAGGTTCAATTAAAAGTCACCCTTTGCTTTACGATGAGGATTTTAGACCTGCCCAGCTAGATTCTAGGTTTCAACAGTGGATCTTGAAAGGAATTACATCATATTGTTTAATTGCTAGCAGTACAGGACTGAAAAGCTTCCAGCACCTTACAGATATCTATAATTTGGAGAGGAAGGACTTTTTTAGATATTTGCAACTTAGGAACCACTTCAACAGAAACATCAAAGCTCATGTCACCACTGATATAAACCTTATCAATACTTTTATTGATGCATACAAGGGTAACATTCATAAAAAAGTTATTACGAAAATATACTTGTGCCTACAGTTGTCTAAAAAGCTTACTACTTGTCTACTGAATATGTGAAAATTAAATGGGAGAGGGAGGCAAATATAACCCTGACGGATGATGATTGGTCAAATATTTGTAAAAGACAATTTACTACTTCTAGTTCTGATTCTTGGAGAGAATTCTCTTGGAAGAACATAATAAGGTTTTTTATTACCCCGAAAATAAAATATCTTCAAAATGGTGAACCGGATTCCGGTCACTGCTGGAGGCAGTGTAATAACTTGCTCGCTGACCACTTTCATATAATCTGGGACTGCCAAATTATTCAGCCATTCTGGTCAGACATAATAGAAACCATTAAATCAGTG
Organism: Cetoscarus ocellatus; assembly: GCA_037902135.1. Lineage (NCBI taxonomy): Eukaryota > Metazoa > Chordata > Actinopteri > Labriformes > Labridae > Cetoscarus > Cetoscarus ocellatus. The sequence goes on from JBAMNC010000264.1 coordinate 984,218, forward strand.
TTAGGTCGTGAGCTGGATGATAGTTTTAGAACTATATATTTAGGAAACTTACCCTACATGCTTAATGTCCAGAATAAATACCTTCTTAAAATATTACTAGTTGCAAGCAAAAAAGCAATAACCAAGAAATGGCTTGTCAAGGAACCACCCACAAAAAGCAGAATGGATAATAACTGTAAAGGAATTGTATGACATGGAGAGGTTGACCTTTTCCTTAAGACTATGTTTAGATAAATTCAGTAAGTATTGGTCCAAATGGATAACATTTCTGAATAAAAATATATGATGGGAGGTGGTTAATGCATATATTTCTCTTGGTTTAACTACATGTATGGTTTTGTTAGAGCCTCTTGTCTTTTTGATGAATAATTCAATGATACTGATCGATCTGCATGTAGATGATTTGTGGGGGTCCTACCCCAGATGACTTTCATTTGGACTATCTGATGGACTAACAATAACTATATCTGAACACTGGAGGAAAAAAAAAACAGAAAACCCTGATTTAACCTTATTGAAAATGAACTGTATTGTATTACCTTTGATGACCTGTTTGTTTGTTTGTTTGTTCGTTCGTTTTCTATTGTTCTGTTATATTTATAAAAATTCTTTAATAAAAATAAAGTTTAAAAAAAAAGTCACCCTTTGCTGTTTTCTGTCTACTCAGTGGAGGGTGAGGGAGGAGAGGGGACAGAGGAAGCAGAGGCATGTAATGAGGTGATGAAGGAAACCTCAAGGCCTTCAGAGAATGCTGACCAGGAAGTGATCGCAGAGGCACTGAAGTCCATCTGTAACATCCTGCTGCACAACCAGACAGGACAGGTCAGTCTCCATCTGAATATGGCTCTCTACAATCACATTTTCATTGTTCTCTTTTTTTGTAAATATACAAAGAGATGTACGATAAAATTTATTGAATGATGGATGGATGGATGGATGGATGGATGGATGGATGGATGGATGGATGGATGCAGGAGGTGGCAGGAGATCTGCAGCTGATAAGGGGCGTTGCAGAGAGGTTGAAGCAGAGTCATGATCCCACCTGGACCCAAGAGGTATGAACACGTGACCTTGTGATGAAGTTTGAATGAGCATTAAAGTCAGCAGCATGAGGGTTAACATGGCAAACACATTGATTATGTATCAAAGGAGAAGTAATTAATGCTGAGTTGTTCTATACATGTTTTTGACTGTCTTGTCTCACTTAAACCTCTGTCTCCCTCTTCTTTTACTCATGGCCAGTTGTTAGAGTTTATTGGTGTAAAACTCAGAAAGACAGTGGCGATAACCCCAAATAATTTTTAGTTATATTAAGATTGTACACTTCGCATTTATTCAGTAATAGAACTCTTGTTTAATATGAATGTGTCTTTATTATTTCAATAATAAAAAATGATTTCAGCAGTAAAGTTATATAAAACAGGGATGAGAAACTTGTGGCCCGGGGGCCAAATGTAGCCCCGTATTCACTTAAAGGATCTTGAAGTCAATTTCAAATGCTCCCAATATGATAAAATGCACAAAGGACAAGTTCAGTCAGAGGCACCCATGGGGGATGGGGGGATTGTGGGGACCATGAAGGCCAGTTGTAACCTCCTAAATTCCAAGGCTTACTAACATTTACAAATGACATACTCTCTTAATTGTAGCTTAAGCAAAATGCTGCTTGTTTCATTATAGAAATTTCTTAATGTATATATCACATACATGTTAAAATATAACATCAAAATGTGAAAACTGTAGTATGGACTTGCCACACATGACTTTAACTACTTATCTCACTGATATTAATATTTTTTTCTGGAAAGAAATGATAAAAATAAAGTTCCAAGTCAATTTGGGCCAAGTCCCACACATGCTTTTGTAATTTAAGCACAATTTTAGCAATAACACACACAATGATACAAGAATAAGTAACTTGTTAGTGAAAAAAATAGAAATAACATGCTCCTTAAATGACACAAATACATAAAAATGTTCCCCATGTAAAGTCAACTCATTAAATAGTTAATCCTATAGTCAACCGAAATATCACTGTCAGTGACTCTTACTTTAAGAGTGTTTTACATAACATTAGGCCTGAAATAAGTTTATTTATTTGTAAATCATTAGCAACATAAACTATATCTATAAACAGGAAAAGCATAGTAAAAGCACTTCAAGTGTATTTACCTTTTCCTAAACAACCTGATGTTCGTTTAGTAATGATGAAGAGCATTATTTTTACAGAACAGTGATAAATACCAATATTTCTATTACACACTTTGGTTACTTGTATATGTTTTGTTACTTGTGAACAACAGTTAAAACTGGCCATATTTGTTTCTTTAAGCTTTTGAGCTGTATTTGAAAAAATTTACTGAAATAATTGCTTAGATCTCTGGTTATTGCATTAAGAATAGTAATTTAGGTTACTTTTACTGTGTGTGGCTGTTTCATTGAAGTGTTACTTATTTAACTTAAAGTTATTGAATTGTGTTTAAGTAAAAAAAAAGTAGAAGTGCTGGTATAACATATTGTGAAAGAAGCTTGTATTTATTTAATTTTAAGTAATCATAATTAAGAATATCCTATATTTTGTGACAAAGCTGGTTCTCTGGCAGAATGAATGAAATTAACTCAGCCCTTTTGAAACTGAAGATACCCACCCCTGATTTCAAGCATCACTCCAGCTGACTAAACAAACTGTCTGAAGAAACTGAGAGAGAGAACTAAGAGAGAACACTGTTTAACATTTTTGATACAGATGCTGGTATGATAAATAAGTTATGGAAAATGCAGTATGTGGATGGTTTTCCTTGCTGTAACAGACGTTATGGACTGGCAAATATAAAGAGTAAATGAGCTTGTAATGAACTTTTCTAGTCATGTTTTTATAGCCCTTTTCTCAACAATGCATGTGTCAGAAATTGTATCCAATGACAACTGCTTTGGACACTGTTTTGATATCCCAAGGGTTTTAGTATCTATATGCAATGCTTCAGTGACCCAAATAATGTTAAGTTTTGTGTACAGTATAAGTTTGAAATTTGTTGCAAATTGAGACTCCAAAAATTGACCTGTTTAGCCTGATACCATGGAGAACTAGAACTTGTTTTTAATACAAAAACAAATATCCCTGATCACAAGTTCTCTATTTGCATGTTGGAGTATTCTCAAATAACTGCTAAATCAAACCACTAAATCTATGCCATCTGTCCTCATAAATTTTTGCCATAGAAAAATACTAGTCCATTGACTTAAAGGAATGTAGAAAAATCGCCTTAATTTTGGATCCTTGTCTGACCAAGAAGTGCGTATTGAATGTTTCATTTTATTGCAGTGTGGAAAAAATAACTGAAAATGATAGCACCACAAGCATCTTCACATGTATCATCAACTTAGAAAAAACGTGTTATTAAAGTTTTATTGCAGACATCTGCGTTGAAACAGTGAGGCTGTGCCAGTGCTATGTCCCACAATTTAACAGCTGCTTGAATTTCTCTGTTCCACCAGATGTCACTGTTTTTCCTGTGAATTAAACCCCCAAACTATAAACCTTTTCTGTACAGTGAGAAAGTCAGCCTCAAAGCTTTGTGGAGCTTCCTATATCCATCACTATTTCCATATGTTATATCTTATTTGCATTCCGCTAGTGTGCTAAATCTATTGTATCAGCAGGTGTACTAAAATTTTTCAAAAAAAATCTTTACTGGTCTGGCTTTTCAAAGAGCAACTTTAAATGCAAAAAGTTAGCACAAGAATGCTTTCTTTCACCTCTTAACAGTTTAAAGTTCATATCAGAGAACTTTTAGATATCAATATTAAATCCTTGCCCTTCGGTGTGTTGAACATGTCTTCTCTTAATGATAGAGTACTTCTATGAACATGAAAAAATGTCTGCAGCGTCACACCTTTTTGCTTTCACCATGTTTATGGTGTCGATTAGACCCTTTCCCACTGCTGACAAGAGCCAATTGTTACCATGTTTAAACAGGTTTTTTGGCTGGTGGGAAAGGGGTATTAGATGCCTCTTCTTCCTCACTTGCCAGTTTGATGTCCCACATTTATTCAGTTGCCAGTTGCCATTGGCATGCAGTTTTGAAGGCCATTACTGGATACAAGAAGAGCAGCAGGGGAGCTGACTGCAGTGTGGACAGGGCAAACGAACTGAACCTGTTTTTCATAGATTTGACTTGGCCCCTGTCCTCCACCCAGCGTCCCTGCTGCCTGCCAGCAGCCAGTAGCCACTCCACTGACACCTCCCCCTCCTGGCAGCCCCCTACCTTCACCTTCAGATGAGGGAACCACAACTCCTTCCTCTTCCTCCTCTGACCCCCACTCTGACAGCCCTCCTCCAGTATCTCCATCTCCACTCATCCACAATGTGCTTCACCACCGACCATGTTAGAAGACAGCTGACGAAACTCCACGCAGGCAAGGCTGCAGGCCCTGATGGAGTAAGCCCAAAGGTGCTGAAAGCCTGTGCCCCCCAGCTCTGTAGAGTACTTCACCATGTCTTCAGCATGAGCCTGAGCCTCCAGAGGGTCCCCGTGCTGTGCAAGACGTCCTGCATCGTTCCTGTACCGAAGACGCCGTGCCCAAACAATGTCAAGGACTGCAGACTGGTGCCACTGACGTCCCACATCATGAAGACCCTGGAAAGATTTGTTCTGGAGCAGCTCCAGCCAAAACTCAGGCCCCACTTAGATCCACTTCAGTTTGCCTACCAGCCCCGACTTGATGTTGAGGACGCCATCATGTTCATGCTGAACAGGATCTACGCCCATTTGGACAGGCCAGACAGCACTGTGACAGTCATATTTTTTGATTTCTCCATTGCTTTTGATACCATCAGGCTGTCCTTACTGGGGGAGAAGCTGACAACGGTGCAGATGGAGGCTCCACTGGTATCCTGGATTGTTGACTATCTGACTGGCAGACCTTGGTATGTTTGCCTGCAGCACTGTGTGTCTGACGGGGTGGTCAGCAACATCGGGGCCCCCCAGGGGACGATCCTGTCTCCATTCCTATTCACCCTGTACACCACGGATTTCGGCCACAACACCGAGTCCTGCCATTTCAGAAGTTTTCTAGTGACTCGGCTGTAGTGAGGTGTAACAAAAAGGGTGATGAGGAAGAGTACAGGGCTGTGGTTGGAGAATTTGTTGCATGGTGCAAACAGAACCACCTACAGCTCAACGTGACAAAGACCAAGGAGCTGATTGTGGATCTGAGGAGGGCAAAGGTTCCAGCGGCCCCCATTTCCATCCAGGGGGTCCAGGTGGACATTGTGGATGAATATAAATACTTGGGAGTGTATTTGGACCATAAACTAGACTGGACTAGAAACACAGAGGCCGTCTACTAGAAGGACCTGAGCCGCCTCTAACTTGCTGAGGAGGCTGAGGTCCTTTAACATCTGCAGGACAATGCTGAGGATGTTTTGTGAGTCTGTGGTGGCCAGTGCTGTCCTGTAGGCTGTTGTTTGCAGGGGCAGCAGGCTCAGGGTAGTGGACACTAACAGACTCAATAAACTGATACGCAAGGCCAGTGAAGTTGTGGGGGCGCAGCTGGATTCTTTGACAGTGGAGAGGAGGATGTTGTCCAGGCTGCAGGACATTATGGACAATACCTCCTACCCCCTCCACAGTGTGCTGGATAACCACTGGAGCTCATCCAGTGCAGAACTCATCCCACCACGATGCACCAAAGAGCGCCACAGGAAGTTCTTCCTGCCTGTGGCCATCAGACTTTGTAACTCCTCCCTATAACAATATCACTGCTCCATCAGGTCCTGGAGACTAGAAAGTTCTTCACTGTGGTCACCTCTGATTTTTGTTAATATTTGTAAATAAGCAAACATAACATTAGTGCAATACCCAGTCAAATGTGGTTTACTGCCACACAGTGCTGTCATGTTTATATTCATATTGTATATATAGTTACTGCATAGTATAAATTTCTTGGCTTGTTCATAGTCTCACTTGACTTTTATTTATTTCCTTCATAAGGAAGTTGAAGTGTAGTTTAAAGATTCTGCATGTTGCAACCTGCTTTCTTATTTTTACTGAATTTTTATGCTCTCATCTATTTAATGTCTCTTATCTATTTTGCCTTTTTTAATGTCTTTGATATTCCTTGCTATACTATGTATAAGAGCAACTGAAACAACAGAGTTTCCCCTTGGGAATTAATAAAGTATTTATGATTCTGATTCTGATTTTGGCTGAGTGCAAAGCAGAGACTGTAGAATTAATGAAGAGTTGTTGACAATCACAGAGTTGACCTTTAAATCATTTAGAACAGACTGGGTCCACTTGAGGAAGAGAGCCTGAAAGGGGCAGGAGCTCTATCAGAGCGTCTCAAACAGAGAGACAATACAGCTGGGTCAGGGGTACTCTGCATATGAAAACTAGAATGGTTTTGAACATTTGTGATTGTTAACATGCCCTTGCAGTCATGAAAAATAAACACATGAGCCAGAGTTAAATTTAATGGCAGAAAAAAATCAGACTGAAGAGTGATTCCTCCACATGTCTGCTCTTACTTTTCAGGTGCGTTTCTTTGATCTGCGTTTGACTTTCCTACTGACGGCTCTGAGAGTCGACACAAGGGCTCAGCTGGCTCAGGAGCTTCATGGCATCAGGCTGCTTGGTAACCATTTCCTCTTTTGACCTCAAAAATCTACTCCCGCTGTGTAGGTGTAGGTTTCTTCTATTGTTGGACAGTAACAAAGTAAATTTAGTTAAGTGCTTTACTCAGGAGCATTTGTTGAGTATCTGTCCCTTGAGGGTTTTTTTTTGATGAACTTAACTACATTTAAAAGACAACCACATTTCTATGAATGTTTTGTCACAATTTTTGCTGTTAAGTTTGCAATTTTCTAAAATCCAATCTGAAAGAACATACAATCTTTGTGTATTTCTGTGTGTGGTTTGGTAACAGATGCTGACAGGAGTGCATCCTTCATGTACCAAATGTTTGTTGAGCCCAGGCTTTTATGACTATAACTCCCACACCCCCTGGAAAATCTTTGAAATGACCTGTGAAATCTAACTCATACTTTCACAAGTATTTAAATAAGCATTTTATTTTTAGCAGGAGGTGCACTTGTGCTGTGTTTAGGGGCATAAAAAGTACATGATCTCTGTCCCCTGTGCTTTTCAGGTAACCAGTTGGATGCCACACTTGGTTTGAGTTGGCCAGATACACTGGAGACCGCCCGGGCAGGGTTTGAGGGGGTCCCACCAGAAGAAGTGCCCCCCCTGAGCAGAGACCAGACAGAACTAGCAATGGAGAGTTTGAAGATATTGTTCAATATCACATTCGATACTGGAAAACGCAAGGTTGACGAGGTACTGCAACAATCTACAGTAGTCATCATTTCAGCTTTACTGTTATCAAACCAGTACAAGTCATTGTGAGTTTATCTCATTTTAGCCTCAGCACTCATTTTACAAGAAAAGCGTGCCTGCTCTTTTACACCAAAGAACTGTGCTTCATCCATCATTAATGTGTAATATTTACGCTGTATATTTCACATCTGTTTATTTGTACCCCATATCCTCTTTGGGCACAACTGTAGTTGAGGATTCATAATTTTAAAGTTCCAACTGCTTATTGGCATGCTAATTGGTAGCATACTGGCTGCTTATCTGTTTTGATTAAGATCTAATTAGTTTTTTATTTTTCATGATATTATCTTAAAGATAGTAAGCTATTAACAAAGTGTTTTCCAATGTGCCCTCCTAATTATAAGTTATTCATTGTAAACTATGAAGTTGTTGTTCATTAATTATGATCTCAATTAATTTTACTTGGTATTGCCCGAACGTAGCACCATAAAAATAGCTCTTGTGCGTTTAAACCCTCAATAAAAATAGTCTTTTCTCTCGAAACAAAGCACAATCTTCTAGCTGTACTAAAATCTAAATAACTTACAATTTTGTATTTATAACAGAATGTTTTCCATACTTAAATACGAGGACAAAACAAATCAAAAAAATGAAAAAATTTAGTCTTCTGGATATTCAGGCATAAATATCACAGGGAAAAGAATAAATTCAGTACAATAGGAAGAATGTATTATATAAATGGATAAATGGAATTTTCAAACATGAAGACTTGAGTTAATTTTAAGGCTGTGCATCAGTTCTTTGGCGAGTAAGTGGAAGGACTTGTGTGTAACTTTGAAAAATGGTGACATGATATTCAGAGATGAAGTTTAAGTTGTTAAGTGTAATAAAAGAATAGACTCTAATCCAATAACGGCAGTATTTTGCATTCTCTCTAACCAGCATGGTATAACTTCAATACAGACAAATGCAGTTGCTTTCCTGTCTCTTTTGGCCGGAAGATTGATACTTGTGAAATGGAAAGATGCACAGCCCCCTTCTTTCATTCAATGAGTGAGAGAAGTTATGATGTGCTTGCAGATGGAGAACTTAAGACATAGCCTACAAGGCTCTCAAATTGGATACCGTAAGACATGGGCATCCTTTATTGAGTATGTGGAGAAATTGCCATTTACTAGGATGTGAGCTACAATGCATATATGATATTTTGTGTTAACTGCAGTTTTTTTTCCTGGAGGGGATGTTTGTTTTTATTTTTATTATCTTTTTTTTTTTAAGTCTTTAATGTTCTTTTGTAAGTGTGTTTTGCACACCACTCTTCGGCACAACTCTGTATTGTTACCTGATATACTTGACACTCTTATTCATGCAATTTTGATATATCTGTATGAAACTGAAAACATATAAATTAAAATTTCAAAAAAAAAAAAAACAGTTGTTAATATGAGACAGTGCAAAACTAAAGGGTAATTACAAGTCTTTTTAGTGATTCAGTTATGTATTTGACCAACATTTTTTTAGACTTTACCCAGTGAACTGTTTGCAAAGAGGGAACCCATACATTGTATTTGTAAATTTGGCTTATTTCTCCCTTTTCAAACTTTTACTCTGAGTAATATCTAAATAACTCAGAATTATGTCTTTTTAACACAGAATATGTTCCACATTTTAATATCAGGGCAAAACAGATGAAACACTGAGGGATGTAAGTCATATGGGTTTTTAGGCGTAATGATCACAGTAAAAAAAGAAAGTCAACAAGTAAATATGTCCTTAATGAATTGACCACTTCAGGGTTGTTCAAACATTGTGATTTGAGTTTATGTAAGGCCACACAGTTGTTCTTTGCAGTGTGAAACTTACAGTGTATAAGTCATGAACAATCCTTCACTCCAAAGACCTACTTGTAAGTTATTTGGACATTACCAAAACTAGAAGATTACGCCTTGTTTGATGAGAGTAGACCACCTTTTGACAGTTGGTAAGGGAGAATAACTATTTACATGGAAGTACTGCTTTATGAGAGCGATGCTAAGCTCACCTGATCAAGATAATTCATTTATAGCAACTTGCTGACTATCAAAAGCAGTAAGTAGGAGGGTATTAAGGAAAGGGTTTAATAGCCTACAACCTGCAAGATATTGCCAAGTAGAACAAGGCACCAATGAGTACTCAATAATGACAAATAAGCAGCCATTATCAGGATTTTTGAAGTGGGGTTTATGAGTTACATGGCATTGGCCTGAATATTAGCAACAGTGAAAAGCTTATTTTTCTTTTTCTTTTAACCTTTTTTTTTTGGTTTTACACTATCAAACACAAAACTGACAGCTCAGATCTTGCCCTGTTGCATATTACAGTGATTATATAGAAAAGGGAGAAATAGGACTGTGTCATATTTGTAAATACAAAGTGTGGTTGACCCTTTGCAATATGCCGACCAGGTCACTGGCAAAATAGTCTAAAAAAAGAACCCGTTTAAGTGAGATGTTATGTTATGTGTGCTATTTTTGTGTGCAGGAGGAGGCAGCAGAGTACAGACATTTAGGGGCCATATTGAGACACTGTTTGATGAGCCAGGCTGATGGAGAGGAGCGCACAGAGGAGTTTCACAGGTAAGAACAACATATGCCTCACCTGTTTGTTTTTTCTGTTTTTACCACAGCATTTCCCTAATTAAACACTTCCCCCCTCTTGTCCTCAGCCACACTGTAAATCTACTGGGTAACCTCCCTCTGCCATGTTTGGATGTTCTACTGATGCCTAAAGTGCAGCAGGGCTCCATCGAATACATGGGGGTCAACATGGATGCAGTCAACATGCTGCTGGAGTTCATGGAAAAAAGACTTGACCGGGTAAGACAGCAATATGGGTCTTTACAAAGGTTATCATTTGATGAAGATGAAATTGTCAATTTCCTCCTGATGCATGACTCAAGCTGTGTAAATAGCAAATGATCACGTGCTCCCATTTGTCTGAAAATAAGAAGTGGGCAGGCGAAAGGCTGATGTATTCCTAACTTGACAAATAAATTGACAGTGCTCCTTCTAACTGCTTTAAAGTCTCTGGCATAGAGTGTTTGTGCTGTTTTGAGGATGCATTAAAGAGATTGGCACACATCTGTGAGATGAAAACACACACTTTATTGAGCTTGTTTCACTCACATGGAATGCACAGCAGCATACCTCTACCGTTAAATATCAATGCATTTGTTGAAAAAATTCAGTTTCAAGTAGATAACTGGATGGAGAACTGAGCGGCAGTGTGGCTCTTTTGAAGTGCTGCTAGGTGTGCTATACTCTGATGCGGTACAGCGTGTGCAACACTTCAAGAAACAAGAAAAAACATACACAGGATTAAAGGGTTTCTCGAAACACTGAGCTGCGTTTGTTGTAATTATATACATACAAATGAACCTCATAGATAATTATGCTCACAGGTAATAATACAGGCTGTCTAGTGTGTTTTAGGTACACAATAGGGAACAAAGCAGAGGATTCCTGCAGAAAATTAGAAAATTAAATGCTTAAAGCCCACAATTATTTGATATTTAGTTTACAGTTCTATCATAAGTATAAACCTGTTGATCCTGCTGATTTTAACCGGAGATTTGAATACATAATAAGCTTTCCCTTTTACATTTATGTCGAAGTGTCTTGTCCTTTGGATAATTTTTTATGCTCTGGATGCTGCACTAAAAAAGCACTGTAATCTGATCATTGTTATATATCATCAGAGTTCTCTGTGTGTTCTTTGAATCGAGTGGCACAATAAAGGGAGAGGTTAGCACTGTTGAAATACTGTGTGTTGAATTCTCTGATGTTTCTGACATTTAAAAGTATGTTGTTCTGTTCAGTTTTTAGTTCGAGACATGTCTCATGTGTGAGTACTAAAATTGCAAAATAGGCTTTTAGTAGCAGTCATGCTGGTTTAAGCATCTGTTGTGATGGCAACCACTGACAAAGCTAAAGGCCACCAAGTTTACACTTTTACACTAATAACATAAATACAGAGTTTTGACCAGAATGAGGATTGAATCCTTGGACTTAAGTGTTGTGTGAAGGTGCAACACAATAGTGCAATAGTGTGAGAGAACCTGTGAGTGTGTGTCTAAGCATTTAAATAGTCCAGTTAGTAACAATAAAACCGACAAAAGTTCAGCCCCGTCCACCATTTTCACTGTCTGGCAGCTGTATTGGTTCATTATGGCCAGCCGTTTGTTCTTGTTTTTATCAACAATGGTAAAAGTTGTTTGTTCGTAGGGGCATAGGTTAAAGGAAACCCTCCTCCCCTCACTGAACCTGCTGACTGAGAGTGCCCGCATCCACAGAGAGACCAGGAAGTTCCTGAGGTCAAAGGTCAGCACTAAGACAAAGTAAATCAGATGGAGTGTCAACACTGCAGGAGATTTGGTGGCTTAAATATGGTGCATGTCTGTGTCTGTGTGTGTTTAGGTGCTGCCCCCCTTGCGTGATGTACTCAACAGGCCTGAGGTGGGTGACACTCTGAGGAACAAGCTGGTCCGACTGATGACACACATCGACACTGACGTCAAGGACTGTGCAGCTGAGTTGCTGTTTGTCCTCTGCAAAGAGAGTGGTAAAATAAATAGGCTATTTTTTTTCAAGACTTCAAGATGATTTCGTTCTTTACCAAAACACAGCTTTCTGTCAATCAAAACTGGTATATTAACATTTATTTCTGTCTCCAGTATCAAGATTCATCAAATACACAGGGTATGGTAATGCGGCTGGTCTGCTGGCTGCCAGAGGACTGCTGAGGGGGGGCAGAGACTCTGGGATTTACTCTGAAGATGAGGACTCTGAGACAGAGGAATACAAAGAGGCTAAAGCCCGGTCAGTGCCACCACATTGAGGCAACTTTACTGCTTCGACACACACCGACCGTGTACTGCCACCAGCTTAAAGAGGCTATTTAAAGACTTTCTGACCCTGTTAGTAATTAAGATCCCAGAAGCATTAACATGTGTAAAAACTTTTACTAAAACTCTTAACGCTTGATATTCTGTGTGTGAAAAAAAAATTTCACAAATGTTTCATGGGGCATCAAAACTGTATTGTATGTTTGCAAAAATGTTTTAAACTTGCTTAATGTTTCACTTATGTAAAAAAGTTTTTTTTTCAGTTAATAGTGTAAAGATATATTTTATCATACACATGCAGCATCCGTGGCATTTAACGGTGACATCCGGTCATTAAGCCAATGACCATAAACTTACAGATTTTGATCACAGGATGGATAATTTTCTCAGCTCCATTTCAGAGAGAATTTCCCTCTTTTTACTGGATCAGTCACCAATATACTGGTGTTTTTGAACAGAATTGTGGAGAATTGCTCTCATTCCTTTGAAGAAATGCACCAAAACAATGTGATTTACTTTATTGTAAAAGAAATCCTAATCTTTTGCGAATGACAGAATTATTGTTTAGAGCATTAATGAACCACTGGCAGCCTGGGGGCCACATGCAGCCCTCTACCTTACTGAACTTGGCCCCCAAGTCACTTTTGATTATATTTAATACTTAAACATGAAGGAAACATAGCAAGAATACACAACTAAGAGTTTAATGAAGTTTCCACAGCCATACTGTTTAGAAAGACCAAGCCATTAAAACATCCATCCATCCATTATCTATACTGCTTATCCCTTTCTGGGTCACGGGGGTCGGGGGGCCTGGAGCCTATCCAAGCTGATGTTGGGCAGGAGGCGGGGTACACCCAGCCAATTGCAAGGCGACATCAGAGAGACAGACAACCATTCACTCACACACTCATAAAACCTAAAGTGCTGTTATACTGCAGGTCAAATCCACCCATTCACAAAAATTCACTCTTACATTTCCTCACTGATGGCTAAAGTTTCTGAGAAAGTTTTCCAGAAGTATTTGCTAACACATCCACACTCTTTCAAACCTCTTTACACCCCACTGACTCTGCAGTGGGAGCAACTTGGAGTTAAGTTATGGAGTTAAAATCATGCCAAAACCTTACAAACACACAAAACATGTTTTGCCCAACGATTCACAAACAAACTCAGTGTGGTTTGCAAATAAAAAACATCATTCACAAACTAAGGCATTTTGTTTTGTAAATAAGAAAGGTACCTATCAAAAAGTTATTTCATGCTTCAGAAACAAATACAGCACGTTTTACACATGCAAAGACAAATATTTCTTCAATAACAAAAAATATCCTTCAAGTATAAACAAAAATTTGTCCAAGAACACATCGGCATGAATGCGCTTGAGCTGTGCTTAAACCTGTATCCTTCTGCTTACTGGTAGAGCTCTCTACCAGACTGAGCAACTAATGCAGATGCATTAAAAAATAAAAGTAAAGAAATCAAAATCAGCCCTTACAAGTTATTTGTCCATTTCATTTACAAAGAAGCTGAAACAGGTTTTAATGTGTTCAGGCTTGTAGCATTTAAGATTCAAACTAAAGTTTTAATATTGACATGTCTCCTGAAAGCTTTTTAGTCTCTTATTTGTCATGAGTAAATTGTTGACATCTTGTTGAAAGTGACGTCTTCTTCAATTTTTTTTTAATGAGAGAACTAGTCAAAGCGAATCAATAAAAATACAATAATAATTTCTTAACCTTCAACACTATGCAAAATGAACCCACACATCAACTCAGTACTTGAAAACATCTCTAATAATAATAATAAATATTTTCTCTTTCTCTCATGTTTGCTTTTCTCTCTTTTCTGCCCAGTATAAACCCCATCACAGGAGTTGTAGAGGAGGAGAAGCCAGACCCCATGGAGGGAATGACCCAGGAGCAGAAAGAGTATGAGGCCATGAAGCTGGTCAGCATGTTTGACAAACTGTCAAGGTCAGTAAGAGCAGCACACTTTGTTCACAAAGTCAAAACATGTTCTGGTTCACATCCACTTTGTCAGTGTCCCAGTGGTCCTAAAGATCTAGCTCAGTGTTTTATTAAAATGAGGGTCCTAACCAAGCAGCAACATCTGGTGTTTAAAAATGAAGCAATTGTTGACAGGTTTCATTAAACTGAATAATTTAAGCTGAAAGAAACAGATTTAAAGCCTGATTTAATGACAGCTTTGGTGTTGATAGCTGTCTTTAAAGGGATCTTTCAAGTGTTTTGAAGAGGGATTGCGTGAGGTACATGACATTAGCCTGAACATGTGCCACAGTGTCACAGCTCAGTTCTCTCTCTGTTCAAAAAATCTCAGGACAGATGCAATTGCTATACATTTCTCTACATGGTGCCGGACGTTTCACGTGATTAAAAGAATTGTGGGACAAAACAAGCCACAAAAACAGTGTGGGGTCATCACAACCTACAAACAGTTTGTTTGTTTCCACTTAATTTTCTACCACACCGCTGCTTTGATTGGGCACAAGTCTGCACAGCAGGAGTATTGAAGATAATCCTTTAACAGATGCATCGTGATGTGGACGCAGATGATTCTGCATCAGTGCAGAAACAGCATAAAAGTGATTATTGCCAGTGACGCTGCTTGCATAAATATAAACACAAAATTAACACTGAAGTATTTTCATTAATAAAGAAGCACACCGGACTATATAAAGTTTTAGAAAAGACTAATAAAGTTATGGTTTGATGCTATGAAAGACTTTACTGTTGTTAACACCCTTGTTCATTGTGGTTAGACTTAAGTCATGTCTGTGATGTTTTCCATATACAGAAAAGAGTTTGTCATCATCCATAACACTTCATGCATGTACTCATGTTGATTAAGTTTCAAATAATTTAATTCTGCTGAACAGTAATAAATGTCAGGTTTTTCTGAAATGTAAAACCTAATAAATCATTTCTACTGTCGCAGCAACATCTTTATAGTGTCTGTGTTTATAAAATACAAACTTCACGGTTAGTGAACGTTATCAATGTGATCAGTCAATAAAAATGCAGACTTTCATTAATTTTATAATCAGGCATATAACACTACATTGAGGACTGTGTTTACACAGAACACAGTCCTCAGAAAAAATATTCAGACAACATTCGGAGACAAAGCACAATGGCTGTGAATAAGTTGTTAGAATCGATACAATATATATTTTCCACCTAAAACTCTCTAAATTAGTTATTGGCCCCTTCACCAGAAATGTACAGTCTAGTGTTTGTGCTGGTTTTCTCTTCACAGAGGCAGAGTTGATCACCAATGCTGTAGCAAATGCATTTACTACTGGCATGAACCTCACACAGCTCCTCCTCAAAAACATAGAACTATCCCTTTAATCGTGCATCAGTCAGACTTCAGTTCTCATCATCACATTTCATTTCTGCCCCTTCTCAGGACCAACCTGATCCAGCCCATGCAGCTCGGTATGGACGGGACGATGCGTGAGATGACTTCTTGTGATATGCATAACTTTTCCCAAAATCCTTTGCAGCAGCCAGAAGAGCCAGCTCACTCAGACAATGAAGAAGAGAATTAGACACTTTGAATGTAACGGCAAAGGAGCGCCTGTTTTAATGTTTATGGTCTTCACAGAGTATTCTTGTTTATTTATTCAGACTGGAGTTAAAAACAAAAAGCTTTTGTTAAGTGTGAAGTTCAAGGAGGCAGCTTAAAGTACCATTTCTCGGGATTTATACAAACACTCCCGTCACCAAAATCTCACCAGTATTCAACAGTTATCTATCAGAGAAGGACATCGTTTATTTTAGATAATTTCAGGACGGAACCAAGAGACTTGAATAGCCCCAGTTTCACAAAACATAAACTTCATGAATGCCACAGAGGTAGTTTGTAGAGTTTATGTTGAAGAGGATCATTCATCTTTTCTGTTTTAATCATTTTAAACAGTTTTCAAAGTATAAAAAACTCATAAGCTAAGCACGGAGTCATGGTTGTGCCATTAAGAGCTGATCTATAATTGAATCAACAGATGAAATAACAAAATTTACAAAAAGAAAATGAAAAATCAAACTTTGATTGATGTTTCCACCATAACTTTTTAGATTATTTGTTTCATGTGCACCATACTCTCATTTGTCTTTTTTCTCTTTGATTCTTGATTTTATTCAAACATACTATTAGTGCTGTATGCTTTTATTTGCATTTTTAACCCCTTAATTTTTTGTCTTATTTCCTACCTCTTGTTTAAGCCCCTCCTTGTTGGTCAAAGATGTCTTATAGCACTTTAATTTAAGATAAATAATGAATAACACATCACAATTCATACGCAGACATGACACATTTTTATATCCAAGAATATAAAATTATGATCTTAACAAAATGGTCACAAATAAGGAACAAATTTGATGTGAAGATAAATGTAAATCTTAATCCACAAAAAACTGTTGCACTCCTGTTGGGTTCCAGATTGGATTATTTTGTAAGTATCGATGGACACAAACAGTTTTTGTCTCTCTTTTGACTCTGCACTCATGGTCCATCATGTTTCATCTGATGTGCTGAATTTGATTCGTTGGACTTCAAGAAGTGAAATAAAGTTTTTTTTTTCTTTTCCAGCCAAAATGCTCTTAACAAGTGAAAACCACAACAGTCATTTGTCTGAAAACTGTCAGAAAAAGGAAACTGTGTTTGAACTTTGTAGAAGTACTTTGTGATAAAGACTAATATCACTTCTACTTTTCAGAGAAGTGGAAGAAATGTTCGAAAGCTAGCCAAAGATGTTCTTGAGTTTGTGATGATGAAATATTTTTGAAAAACAAAATTGAATTTTAGACACTTGTTGTTTTTCATAAAGCTCTTCAGATGTTTTATTTTTAGAAGTGAAACTTCAAACTGCAGAGAGAAAGAGTTTGAACTTTCAGATGGAATAAAAAGTCTTTACTGTATTATATATTTCATGTATAATCCTCTATATTGTTGCTGTATAGCTGCCAACTTTATCATGGATTGTTATAAACATTAAACTAATATAAATGACAGAAATGCCTCAGGTTTTTGTTTTCTTTAAAACACACCTTTTTTCTGATGAGTGTTGAAAAGTCGTGATGCACCATCAGTGTTCCAGTTTACGCAGACTTCCCAAAATATCTTAGAATAAGTTTTCATTGATGTCTCACCATGACTTCAGTTTTTATATAAGTTTTTTTTTTAAATCAACAATGATGCATGCATTAAGTATGGACTTTGAAACTCAAGGACAGACAAAAAGGACATCTGTGTTTTTATATTAAGTTATAGCAGGTTTGAAACTTCTGAAACGTGTTTGGGACAGTCACACCACAAGAGCTTTTACATGTTTGCTCAAAAGTCGTAGAAGAGGCTAATAAAAGATGTGGAAAGAAATTTTTATTCAGCATGATGCTCTGCACAGTTTTAAAAGACTTAATAATGAGTTTCATTTTTTAATGTATACATCTACAAAAGGCCATGTCATATTGCCCACTTTATATATTTATTTATATGATATTGAAAGTGGGACATGAGGGCCTCACTATTATTTGTCACTTTCAGTTGAAACCTGAGTTAGTGTTGTATTATTAGCTCATCCAGATTTCTCATTTAGTATTCATCATATGTGTTTGTTTTGATTGTTTTCAAATTGATTCATCAGTAATATTGACCGATGTCTTCAGAGCAGTGGCTCCCAAATGGTAGAGTGGGGCACACGGGTGTGCCTTTCCACCATGTGTCATTACAACAACTGAAGACCAGGTAACGGTAGAGATTATTGATTTATTTTATCAGAACTATAAATGCTTTCATTTCTGTTAAAAAAAAATGTTAAATTAGTGACTTAAAGAATTCTTTAAGAGTTATTGCACATCAGCAGTGAGCAGTTGGACCAGAATGCCATACCTTTTGACTGTGGACTTAAAAAAAAAATATCATAACTCTGAGTCCTGTTTTTGCTAAATACATTAATAGTGCTAAAATCTTTAATGAAACTGGCAGTGTAAAAGTTGATTTTTCTAACTTAAGCTGGCACATGGTTACATGATAGCATCCAGCCGCTTGGGTCCCCCCCGACCTCCACAACACTGACTGCTTACCGCTCTTTAGAAACAGACTAAAAACTCATCTGTTCAAACTCTCCTACTCCCTCTGATCTTTTGCACTGTCTTTGTATTATATTGTTTGTTTTTATACCTGTTTTTATGCCTGTTTTAATGCACTTTTTATTTTTTGTAAGGTGACCTTGAGTGTCATGAAAGGCACCCTTAAATAAAATGTATCATTATTATTATTATTATTATTATTATTACATGATAATATGTTAAAGGTAAGCCAAGGAAAATGACTGCTGGGTGAATTAAAATACATTTTCGTCATTATAAGTTCAAGAGAAAGAAAAATCCATTTTTGGTGAGAAACTGTAATACCTCCTATTTTAAATACTCCGTTCATGGTATAGTATTTTCTATTTTCATGAGGTAAGTACATAAACAAACGTGTAGCATTTTAAAATGCTATTACAAATGGATTTACAGATATAAACACGGTGTGCCTTGGGATTTTGGCTTGATGGTTGCTGTGCCTTCAACACATGAAAATTCAAACCCACTGCTTTGGAGGATTCAACGTGATTTTATAGGAATTAAGAAATGCCTAAAAGCTGTTCACCATAAGGACTGTTGAGTTTGGTTCTAAGAGACTTATCTAATCACCAAATATGATGAGCAATTAAGTTTTAATTCTATATAAAAGAAACAGGTAAAATTTCAATGTGTTAAAACGTGAATGTTGCTTTCTGAATGTTCTTGTAGGATGCAAAAAAAAGCTGCTGTTGAATAAAAGGTGATGTAAGATAGCAAACTGTATTTTAAATTGCAGAGCAGGACTAGAGTACAGGATTTTAGCATGGTTTTTTTTTTTGGTCATGTAACATCTTTTAGTGTCATCAGCTCCTCACAGAGCCCAGAGTAAAACAGGACAGCACAAACTTTTGACACAACTCATAATTTTAATAATCTTTAACAAGTATAGGTATGGATTTACACTCTGTTCATAACTTCGTTTTTGTTTGCTTTCTGTAGTTTTGTACATATTTTGTGCGTGCAAGGCAAAGACAAACATGACGGTAGAAAATAAATTCTCCCCCCCACCCGAGATGGGACGGAGGATCGGCTGCTGACAGCACAGGGACTGATCTGAGGTCTGCTCTTCCACCACACACATACACACACTCACACACACCATCCTCCACGTCCCCTGAGAGTTTGAAAGACTGATAGTTTTCTCACACTGCGGCTGATCATATAATGTCTGATATAATCTGATACTGC
This sequence comes from Cetoscarus ocellatus, assembly GCA_037902135.1. Taxonomy (NCBI): domain Eukaryota; kingdom Metazoa; phylum Chordata; class Actinopteri; order Labriformes; family Labridae; genus Cetoscarus; species Cetoscarus ocellatus. Next base: position 1,003,777 of record JBAMNC010000264.1, read on the forward strand.
TGTTGTCTTTGAGAATAACTGAACCAGGGTTGATATGAACATCACAGACTGATCCATTTATCAAAAAGAAAAGAAACCTGATCAACATCTGTGTACCATGTTTAATGTGTAAATCTATGGATAGCACCTCTTTAAAAGGCTATATGTGTAAAATGATGGACATGGAAGGAAAAAATCTTGGCCTGGTTAAATTGAACAAGAATGGCATGACAGGACAGGGACACAACACAAAAGAAAGGACATACTTTGAGTACACATTTTGAGAAAGTATTGCATCGTTTGCTTTGATGACAAAAGCTGTGTCAAGAATCATAGACCCACCCTCCACTAAAATGCCAGATGTATAGTAAAAATGTTAAACAAAAAAATTAAGGCAAAATTTTATTTGTTGTCACTACATCTGAGATTCCATTCAATCCTGCAAAATGGCAACCGTGTAAAAAAAAAAAAATTAAATAAAAAAACTTAAAGGTCAAGTAAGACGTGCTGCGCTGTAATCTGTGAGCATAAAAAGGTGAAATTATCACCAAACCAAACCCTGTGTAATGAGGTTCTGGGTCTTATAAACAAGCTTTTCCTCTGCAATATCATAAATAAAGAATGACTTACTATCCAGGCTCTGCTCACCTCCACTCTCTCCAGAGTTTAGATTTCATCTGCGATTATCCAACAAAAGAATTAAACATTCCTGTGCCGACCAGTGACAAATCAATCAAAGTCTTTATTCTCATCGTCTCTCTGCTGTAATGCTGACATCTATCACTCTGACACACCCAGCAAAATAATTCATCTTTTTCCCACTAAAGTCTTGACTCTTTTTAGTTTGGCTAAACAAATTTTGCTCAGTTTTGACTGGTTTCTGACTTTTTTAGTTTGATCCAAGCTGATCCCCCTGAATTAAAATATGCTTCTGATGAATTGTTAACATGTTGTTTACTCAACAGATGAGACATTTTTGGGCAGCAAGACCCCCAAACAAATATCATTGCACATTTGGAGACTTTGACCCCATCGGGACTTTTTGGGAAACATTAAAACCCTCTGGAGCTAAATTAGACTCTAGTCCCAGTGAGCAAGCCTCTTGAAATCCTGCAGTTTTGTTCATTTGGGCAGAAAAAGCAAAGATCGAAATACAAGTCACTCTGGCATTTTTATCAGAATATAGACCGTCATGATTTTAATAAAAATAAGACACAAACTCTCTGTGTATAAAATTATCAGCTCAAACCCTCTGGTGGGTCAGAACTTTCTGCTGTTATTTCCTCTTCTCTCTCCGAGCACTGCCACATCATAAATCCTACAGATCTACAAAGAAAAGAAATAGACTGAAAAGTGTGACACTGCAGGTCCTTAAAAACTGAAGTAAACTAGAAGTACTCTGAGAGCAGAAACCTGCACCAAGGTATCGCTGACATTGTTAGCCAAATTATTATCTAAAATGTGGAAAGCTTTATTACCAAATCCTTTAGAAACTCTTGACTCTGCATCTCTGCACAGATCACCACTAAAATCCAATGATTCTTCCTTGTGCCACAAATAACATGTCCTAAAAATTTCATGGGAATCTGGAAAGAACTATTTAGTTGCCTTGCTCATAAAGAAAAAGAAATGCTAAGGTACAGTGGTGTGAATGATTAGAGATAATGAGAGGTGACAAAAACATACTTTTCAACAGTATGAGTCATATGACTACTTTCTTTTCTTTTAAAAACAGCAAAAAATGAATAAATAGTTAAAAGTAGGACATGTGCTCAATGAGTTTGAGGCTTTAAATGAATTTTTCCTGATCCATGGTCATATTTGAAAAGTAAAAATAAATCAGGATAAAACTGGTCTCAAAAAAGATGACTTAAAAGAAAACAAAGTGATTTATGTATGTAAACAGATTTTGTCAAATATGTAACTTTATCACATCAGATTCGAGTCCACCAAACAGTACAAAAACAAAAGGCAGAATAACACCCGTTCAGTTTCCAAAGTGCTATGATTACTGCTTCCTGCGCCGTGTAACTGTGACAGACCGCCATGGCTCTCCAGTGAGAAACATGTCAGCTTTAGTTCACACACAGCTTCAGCTATGGAGGTTCGTTCAGCCATCTCTGCACTGTTTTAATATGGCTGAGGTAAAGAGACAGAGGGGGACAGTGACAAACAGAGGGACATGATTCTCTGTTGAAATTGACCAATACTGTGGGTCAACTCAGCTCTTACTGACGACACATCATGATGGGATTTTCTTAAACGACTTCACTGCAAGCGGTTTACGGAACTAGGCCCCAAAAGTTATGTTGTCTGTGATTTTTATTAAAGTTGCGAACAAAATATTTTGACAAAAAAAAATCTGAACAGAAAATCTGAGGCTTTAAGAGAGCAGAGGTGGGTACAGAGGTGTTGGAGGGGGGGCAAAGACTGTCACTCCTGGACCTGTGCAGAGTGAGCCCTGAGTCTGATGACTTTTACTTTAAACCAACATCTAACTTCAAGTGTCAGTGTGTTTCACTTTTGGGGATCATTACTGACGACAAATAAACAAGAAAAGGAGAGAGGGCACCACAAGTGTCTGAGCCTGTGTGATGAGGTTCTGGGTCTTATAAACAAACTTCTGATATTAGGAATCTGATGTCTCAGTGAGTTACAGCATCGTCATTTGCCTCCCTGCATCTGGCAGCTCATTGTGGCAGAAATCTGTTTTTCCCGCTGGTAGGTTTTCAGGTTTTCGACAAGTACTGACTCTGATAGGTTTCAGAGACTGCCAGGTTCATCAGAGGAATTCAAATTGAATGTAAAGGGAACTTTAAAAGGTTGTATGACTGCAGATAATGACAGGAGAGTTTTTCATAGATGGAAACGTACCCATTGTGGTGCTTTTTGTGAAACCAAAGTCATAAATAAAAAAAGAGCTTCAATCAGACCTCTAAATCAGTGCTTATCCTACAGCTTGTCATTTAAAAAAAGAGACAGAGATCAGGACTGTAGAAATGAAGTGACAGACACTTGACTTTTTCAAAAGTAAAGCTAATGTGCAAGAGGATGCAACCTGATTTCTCTCTTGTGGCCAGCAGGGGGCGACTTCACAGTCTGAGGAAATAAGTCAGATTTTGTCTTTCGAAACAGCCCTACTGCCACTCGATTCATTATCTGAGTTCACACTTTGAAAGTTTAGGGTTTCATAGACAAGCCCTCCTCAGCAGTGTGGTATCAACTTTGTATTTTATAGTTGTTGAAAGAGCCAAAGTTTTCAACCCAAGGTCCAAATTACAGCTTTCAATATAAAAATCTCAAACTGAGAACCATTGCTTGAAGTCATGACCAGTCAGTATATGAGTGCATCCTTAATATGGTCATTTGAAAATAAAACTTGAATTAACTGTCTTTAACTTAAATGCTTCAGAACCAAAGCCCATTAACCATTACTGGCGATGTGGAGGATGCTAACTTAAATCATTATCACAGCCTCTGGTCTGGAATAAAAGGATCCTCATTAGTGGATGAGCTGTCAACCAAACCCCTGGTTGGTGTGTTTGTTGCTTTTTAGTTGCAGCATCTGTCCGCCTGCTGCTTAGGCTGACTATTACAGGAATAATGAAAGCTAAACACGAAGCAAAACAGTTGAATAATAAATAAAACTCAGGAGAAAATGAAATCCACATTTTAGTTTGAACATATGAAGGTGTTTGTTCTGTTGTTTGGAAACATTAGAAAATGGGCATTTTTGCATTTATTTGACCAAACAACAGTACAGATGTTAGCTGTAAGCAGCAGATGTTGCCTACAGGATGAGAAACATACAGGCCACTCTCAGACCTCGTTCACCCTCCAAGCTCATGATCTCGGTGATGTCACAGCCCCCTCCCTCCTCTCTCCCCCCTGGGGGTCTCCTCGGGTGAGTCAGTCAGAGTGTTTTTCAGGAGAGGGGGGCTCAGTTCTTTGGTCTGCGTGCTCTGCCTTCACTGTGTGCTGTTTAGAGACCGCCTCCGCCCTCTCCTGTGTGCTCGGTGTGTCCGGGCTCTTCTCCCTGTGCGACTGAGGACTAACTTGCAAGGGATCAGATGCAGCCGGGCTTGTGCTGGGGGTCTTTTCTTGAGGTGGTGGGGAAACCAGCAGTTTTTCTAGAGTCTGGTGAAATGCAGGGGATGTGCAGGGGCTCTTTTTCTGGGATGTGGGGGTTACAGGAGGCTTTTCCAAGGTCTGGGTTTGTGCTGGAGGTCTCTCCGGGATGGAAGGAGCTTTGTGGAGGATTGCAGCTGGACTGAAGAGTTTAGATGATGCTTCATTTTGAGCCTGAGCTGGAGAGGAGGGACACACAAAGCCTGTTGATTTCTCTTTTACTGGGGGAGGGGTCTGCTTGGTTTCAGAAATCATCCCTGCATCCTTTTGGACAGCTTCCTTCTGCTCCTCTGCCACTTGTTTTCCCGTGTCAGAGGCTGAATGAATAAAGCAGACAAACGAAGAGTCAGGTCAGGCCTCTTTTATGATTTGGATATTCTCGGGTGGACCACTGTTTTGTCATTCAGTAAACATGCAACAGGAAGCAGAAAAGCATGAATGTACAAAATAAATCAAGACCATGGTTGGTAAACAGCTCCCTCACCCTCTTGAGATTTTTGTGCTTCCTCCCCACAGGAAGGATCTTCTGCACAGATGGGCAAGTCCCCTCTGTTTCCTCGGAAACGAATTGGTGACCTCTGTAGCACTGCCTTCAGCTCTGGGAGAAACAGAGCAGACTTATCACACAACAAGAATATTTTTAAGAGTTACCTGTATTTCCCTGTCAAATAGTCCCCAAGTATTAATATTCAGAATTTTTATTTTGATATTTTGTTTTAATATAACAATATTTCAATAAAAGAGACACCAAACAATCAGAGAGTTTTTTCTTCATCACATAATCTTTCTCCAGGGGATGTGTGATGTCACGTAAGTGTGTCCCATTTAACTTTTTTTGTCACATTCTCAAGCCCTCGTGGACTCACACACTCATATGCTCACACCTAAGTCTGTGAGGGCTCAGTGCTTAGGCTTTAGGGTGAAGATTGGGACTGGGTATTTGTCAGACTTTAACATCTCTAACTTGGGTCAAACCCAGTCTAAAGGGTGTTTTAATAAAACTTGAAAAAAAAAAAAAAAAGATGTGGACATTTTGTTACAAAGTTGACCTATAACATGTATGTCATGCTAACAGAGGGAAGGTTACTAAACCCTTTACAGATGTGTGCTTTTGTTTTTCATCTTTTCTGTTACAGTCATATTATCATTATTTAGTCTTTCATTTCACATTTACATTAAATGTAAAAAGAGCTTACCTTGTGTCATGGTCAGAGCATCCTCGTGGACTGAAACAGCTCTGCGCTGTGGGAGGGGCTTCATGTGTTGGCGAGGCTTAGGAAGACTATCTAAAAGGATGCAAATACACACACACACATAATTTCATACATGTTATGTTTTTTTCTATTTTTCAGTCTTTTCCCTGTGAAAACCGAAAGAGTGCACAAAGGTAGACAGGAGGAAAAACAGTTTAAGTTTTGATTATAGCATGACAGAGGCTTATTCTTTCACAGCAAACTGCTACTAGCCTTCTGTCAATAAAGACCACCATGGTTTTCATCTTATACACACAGATAACAGCCTTCTTCTTTCTCAATAGGGCCCCAAAAACAACATAAACACCTCACACTCGCAGAGTAACACCTTCCCCAATCTCTTCTAAAAGCTACAAACAGCACTAAAATCAGGATCACATCAAAGTAATCTGTTATCTGTTCTCAGATGACTGACCTACCTTTTAAGTCTGCAATTCAAGTTATCCCATATTCAGTGACTTTTATAACAAATGTAATCCATATCTGGTATCCCTCTCCTTTTTGTCTTCACTAAACATTGTACCCCGAAAGCACCTACACGGTTTCTGTTAATCAAGGACGTCCAGGCATGTAGCTCTTTACCAGCAGAGGGTAAACCTGTGGTTGTGCCTGCACATATGCGTGGTTGCTGGTTCAACTAGTGAGATTTCAGAGAAGACGGTCTTCACTTTGAGGTTGTTTGCCCATCCTGCTTAACTTCTTGAAGATATGGACAAGAACTACATCAACATGACCAAACATTTGTCTCAAAAGTCATGTTGTAATGCTACAGTGACAACCACTCCTGCCCTGTACAGACATTATGCTGCATAAAATTTCTTTTTTTTACTATTTTTGAGATGTCAAATGAATAGGTCTGAATGTCCAAGTTACAAAGTATTTACAGGGTTAGGTACAGCACAGCCGCCTTGAGTCAGAATTTCTGCTTTGGGGAAGTTGAATGACCTTCAGGTACCCAGACTTCACTAGCTTGTAACTGGGATGTGACGTACTTCCTCCATCTGATGTTCAAGTGTCAAAGTAAATGGAAGTTATTATATAAAAGCCCTAAGAAACCATTGTTCCTTGCTCCTCATGTCCGATCAGCTGTTATTCTAGAGGGCAACTCTTTCTTTCCCTCTCACATCAGTTTAGTTTGCTTAGAGGTTGCTCTCCACCCATTGGTTTAACTCCATTTGCAAGTTTCAATGCACAGCATTTTAACTGGTTTGTAGTACTGACAGTGTTTATTCGTAGTTTACTTGTCCCCTGTACATATCCTGACAAAGCATTGCGAATGCAGCTCCATTTGCCCAGCATTGGACCTGGCTGCCACTGATCATTTTGGCTGGAAGTCAAACACTTGCACTCCGCTCTTGCCGCCAGTAACTCCTGCTGCAGACTTGACTTTCTGCCCACATCTAAAACTGAGGATCTCTTGAGACCTTCTTCCCTAAAGCACCTTGGATAAAGCGATTCACACTAAGAGTCTTTAGTTTTGGCAGAAAATGCTTTTAGGAAGTTGTTGCAAGACCGAGTTGTTGGTTTAACTGGTATTGGACCGCTGTTTACATTGTTGTTGTAAGCTGCAACATTTTCACTGTGTGCTTTATCTTTCCTTTATTTTCAGAAATGCAACTACAATTTATGTAAGTGGCGTAAAAACATTCTCTCTCCAATCACATTATTGTGAACCAAACAACTGGACATTTTCAAATAGAGCTGACAAGAATACAATAGAATAACTCTTTATTGTCCACCAAAGTGGAAAATTTTCTTCAGCTTACCAGCACGTGACAGACAACACTAAAATAAAAACATTGTCATACATCGAGAAAAAAACCATATATTAGACAAAATAAAAATAGAGGTATAATAAAAGAAATTAAAAGGAATAAAAGCAGGGATAAAAACACGATCTAATAAAATACATAAAGCGTAGGAGTGGAGCAGTTTGGGTCATTTGTGTGGGTTGGTCACTTTGTTGAATTCAAGATGGCGATGGCGTTTGGTATAAATGACTTTTTAAAATGACCTTTGGCCAGAGTAACTCTGTAGCGCCTCCCAGACCTCAGAGGCTCAAACTGAAAGGATTCTCTGGGCTTTTCTCCTTGTCCTGTCAGTGTAAATGTGGGCCAGAGGCTTTTGGGGTTTTCCCACGATTTTACCAGCCAAGTAAGTAAGTTCAGATGTCTTTATTTTGCCATTTGTTTCATTTTCTTCACTCAGTTTACTCATGATGTTGAAAATGTTGTGTCGTGCAATGTTTCCACTGAATTCACCTGAGAGAATGTAAAATTTCTGGTTTTAAAACCTAGTCAAAAAATACAAGTACACAAAAAATCAACCCAATTATAGTAACTTAAGTGAATGAAATAAGTCACTTTAACTTCTCCACATCAGTTAATGTGTAATGTAATGTCTAACTTTTAACAGTAATGCTCATAAACTCGGACTACTATTTGTTCTGACACTAGGCTCAATAAAACGTACCGTCTGTCACTGATTGTGCTTTTTCTGAGCGATCCTGTGCAGTTGGACCCCTCCATGGAGAGGTGGCTGGAGGAAGCAACTCTTTCCTGGGGGACAGAGCTGGAGCTGCAGCCCGGGCACCCTCCTGGCTTCCGTTCTGGGGATGAAGGTCAGAGGGGGCTCAGTGGGACAAGAGCAATGTGATAGTCATGTTGAAACAATCATGATCAGAGGAAATGCTGCTACTAAGAGAATAGGGAGTTCTTCCATATGTTTCTGGTATTGATATTCAATCATATTTCTCTTGCTCCCAGTTGCTTCTTGGGCACTAATCTCCTGTGCTAGAGGGATAGTTCAGTTTATTTGAAGTGGGGTTGTATGAGCTCCATATGGCCACTAAGTACATTAGATGCAGTAGAAAGCTCTCTCCTCTTCCTCAGTAAGCCACAGTCTGTAAAAGTCTGTTACGCAGAACCGGACGCAAACAGGAAAGTACTGTACCAAATACAAAGGGCTTTTTCTCCGCCAACAAGATTCCCATCAAAAAATAATACCACAGTTTAAGAGTACGCTACCTAGAAATGTTTTTGAGTGGATTAACTTTTCAGAAAAATCAAGTTTATCTGGAACTAACCGACTCACGTCACGTATTCCTTCCGCACAGTGCTGCCGCGAGCCGCGCAATGCTGATACACAACAGTAATGGTTGTGTGTGTGAGAGAGAGAGACAAACACACAAATAGTCTACAATGTTACAGTAAAGAGCCTCCTCTACTCTGCTTGTTTGTCTCTGACAGATCATTATTACTTACTTTGAGGATAAACTGTGATTAGGTCCTTCAGGTTTGGGATGTTTTTCCAGTTTATCTTCGGGAAATTGAAGAATGTCCACAATACTCCAGGATTCAGAAGAGCATAAAAATCTGTATGAGGAGTGATGCAGACGGTGTGAGAGTCTCCGGTATCCTCTGACTCAGACAGATCCTAAAGTCGGTCTGTAACCAAGGTCCACTCATGGCAGCAGCAGCACTCTGGGTCCGTGGGCATTGTTGTTGTTCATACACTCACATCACTGTGTATTTCCGACTCTTTCTTGATCTCCAGTTTCCACCGATGTTTCCTCTCTGTTTCTTTCAGCCTGTTTGGTTTCCATCTGCAGCAGCCCTTATTCTGTGAACTCTGGTTCACACAGATATCCTCTTGGCTCCAAAGTGAATGGAGCTTCATCGTCGCTGTCATAATCACTCATTTTTAATTTCTTACGTTGTCTCTTCCTCACACCGCTAAGAGTCAGAACAAAAGAATTACTATGCCTGATAAGAGTTACTAGGGGCTCCAATCAGCGTCTTGCGCAGAGGAATACTTGACGTGAGTCGGTTAGTTCCAGATAAACTTTATATTTCTGAAAAGTTAATGCACTCAAAAAAATTCTAGGTAGTGTACTCTTAAACTGTGGCATTTTTTTTGATGGGAGTTCTTGTAGGCTTAGAAAATACCCTTTGTATTTGGTACAATACTTCCCTGTTAGTGGCTGGCTCTGCGTAACAGACTCTTACAGACTGTGGCTTACTGAGGGAGAGGAGAGAACGTTCTACTGAATCTACTTAGTGGCCATATGGAGCTCATACAAGTACTGAACTATCCCTTTAAACTGATGCATAAAGAGCAGAGAAGAGGAGCCCATCAGTGCCAGTGGACACCTGTCTCTGCCGTACTGCACTGGTTCTTATACCTCTATGGAAGTAACATTTTGCCCTCAAGATTGTGTTCATTTCAGTAAACAGGATTGGCGGGCTGAAGCATACATGGAACATGCCTGAGTGCTCACCACTCCACCAAACCAGACAGAAAAAATCACTGTATCAACTTTTACAGTAGTTCAGACCTGATGCAACAAGGGGCTCCACTTTCTAAGATGCAAAATTCCACTATGTGTATAAAAGGTATAAAAATGTTAAAATCATATTAATATCCATGTGAAATAACTGAATTATATGGAGGAAAATATTTCATGTCCTTAACTCTATAATCAGTGATCATATTGTTGGTTCATTTAATTAAATCAATAATTTTGGATGACTCAAGACAAATAAATATTAACAAGCATCAGACACAAAGCACTTTAAGTGATGCAAAATATGCTTAGTTAAAAAATACGTCAATCTCACAAAACATAATATTTTGTCATTTTAAACTTTTCTGTCTCTGAGATTTAACCTCCAAAAAAATACTGCAACATCACTTTCCATTTTTATTTTTTAAGTTGACAAAGACCTGAAGTATTGACAAAATTCGTGCCATGTAATACCAGCAGAATCCTTTCATAGATATAATTTACTACATTTTTAGTGTCTTACTTACACATTCAAATGACTTAAATTGTATTACAGCCTAATTTTGTTGTAGTCTTCCTCTATGAATTCTTATGTTGTTGCCTTATATTTTCTGTGTGTGCCAAGGACATGCTCCATGATCTGTGGTCATACAGGGTGTTTGATTTTATGATACAGATTTCTCTGACTGAGAGTGTGTTACCTGTGCTGTGCTCTCTGCTGGTCTGCCGTCATGACTGAGTGCTCGGAGCTGAATTCTCTCTGCTGAGCTGCTGGATGTAGGAGCAGATAAAGGTCTAGCTTCTCCTCCCACAGGAGCAGCTGGGGTAGGGATGGGTGGCTTGGCTGCAATGGCAGGTTTGGGTGGAAGGGGGCCAACTGGGCGCTCGGACAGGGGCGGTTTTGGGTGAAGAGGAGGCTCTGGTCGTATAGGGTCCAGTGCTTTTATGGGATGCCTGGGGTCAGCTATAAACAGAAAAAGGAGAGGGAGGGAAAGAGAGACTGACTGTGTGTGTTTGAATACTGTTAATTTTTAATTATGTTAAAAGAGGTATTGGTTTCCTAAAAAATAGTTGAAATTTAGTGTGCAAGACATGTCAGGATGTCCCACTGATTCAAGTCATGTTTTGCATTGTGTCTTTTTAGCCGTTCTGGTCCAAAACCCTGCAAGCAGTATGCAGGGGTGAAAAAAGTACAAAAATATTGTACTGAATGAAAGGACAGTTACTTTGACACATTTTTTCCTCAACTAATGACCCAACTAATACAATATAACCTTAGAGCAGCAATTTGATCACAATGAAATTGTATTTTGTAAACTCAGTCATACTTTTCACATAAGCGCACCATATTTGAAGAAATTCATCAGAATGGCAAAAATTAAATAGATGGGGACACTTTTTCCTACTAAAAACAATCATTACAACTTAATTGTATTTTTTGGACAAATAAGCTGTCATTTCCAAAATGTGACCAATTCCCTTAAGACATTCTCTCTCTGAACCACAAATACTGAGAATAAAACCAGTATCATGTCAGTTTTAAGTATAGTTTCACGATCAAGTATTGTGATACAAAAGCTTGGTATTGTGTGTAAAGTTAAAACTTTCATATCCTGGCAGAAAGTAGATGGAAAATTTTGATCTGTTTAGCTTTTCATTTTTTTCTATTCAGTTCTAAGATGCTATGACAAATGTAACAAAAAAATACTCCCAAAAAATCTGCTCAAGTAAAAGTAAAAGGGCAGTTTCAAAATTCTACACAAAAAGGTACAAGAGCACAAAATAGCTCCTCATTACAGTAACCTGGGTGAATGTAATTCGTTACTTTCTACAGGTTTATTTCAAAACAGACTTTCTTTCTCCATTTTAAAAAAACAATCTTGCCCATTCAAGTGGACAGCTGCAGCACATGCTACGATGTCCACCACGGGGTAAAAGACTCTTAAACTCTGCAAGGGAGGTGGGGTTGGGTCGAAGGGGGCAGAGCTCGACAGAAAAAAAGATAACACAGGACTGAGGTTGATGCAACAGAGTTTGATAATTTGATGATAAGTTTTGCTTTTGTTTTGAGGTTATGCATAACTGGACATATCATTGGTTGAGATGGTAAGTCTTAACTTCACTCATCCTAAGAACGTGGGGGTTAAGTTTTAGGAGCTTTGCAAACATGTGTTAAGGACATCTACCAAGAAATGCAACTCTACTGCTTGTCCTGTTAAGGGTCAAGGGGCATGGAGTCATTACAGCTTTTATCATTTGACAGACCAAAACAACATTTTAAAATGACAGTCTACTTCAGAGTCATTAAGACAGTAAGAGTACTAAATTCATATTACATCATGTCTTTGAACTCTGGGAGGAGTCTGGGTACCCAGAGTGTAATATCATGCAAACAGAGAGGCACCAGCCAGCTGTGAGGTTAGAGCTAGACTATTCTTGCGGCTAGGTGGCAGTACTTGAATTATTTCATTTTTTTTATCGGTGAATAAATCAGCATAGCTTACCTGATGATGTAGACATCGTTCTGGGCTTCAGGTAGGTAGGAGGTGGTTCAGGTTTTTCCAGGATAGCACCTGAGGGACAAAGACAGCAGTTTTACAGCCGAGGAATCAAAGCTTAATGAAATCTGAGCACTGCGCTCCACTGAAGCACTTTTAATTAAGTCACAGAGCTGTAAGTAGTGGGTCTTCAAAGATTTTAAGGCAGCAGAGCTGAGACTGAGATTCTGTGGAAAGGTCAGGTTAGGATCTGATATCCAGTCAGAAAGCATAAAAATGTTTCACTTTCAAATGTCTCATCACACGAAACATTTTACATCTTTAATATGTTTTTGCTCACTTTCATTAGTCTTTCATTTGTTAAACCTTAAAATGACGCAATATATTAAAAACAAAAGAGCTCCTTAATATGTTTTAGTAATTAAGGCACCAGCTGGCACTTCTGAAATGATTTTAATGTCCTTACTGGACCTTGTTTTTGACTAAAACTAAAAAAGACCCTAAAAGTTATTGATTTGGTCCTGAAAAACACTAATTCACTCACAAAAGGAGAAATCCGAATAACTGTGATCAATAAGATTTGAAATTTCACATATTGTGTAAGTGTAGATATATTTTATGTGATTCAGTTTCAATTATCTGATTTTTTAAATGAATGCACTGACTGAAATATCCTTTCATACCAGAAAAACAATGAAAAAAAGGAGCTGCGAACCTGAGGCTACTCTCTTTCCATTTACAATACAAATCCTACCTTTAAAATTTGTCTTTATTTTTGGTTATATAAACTCATACTCCCACTCTTACTTTGTGGTTAATAACTGTTGATTGATATTAATCACTTTTAAAAAGGATATGTTTAATGATGAAATTTGGCTGATAGAGACCTGTGCTTACCTTCAGAATTGGCTTTCCTCAGCTCCTCATCTTTATTCTAAAACAGACACATGGCATAATATCACACAATGTTGAAACAACACGAGTGTGGTCTGACTTGTTTGAAAAAATGGCAAGACAAATACTTAAAAATCAAATATTAATAACATGACACAATAGACTTTATAGAACATAAAGATTAATTTATTTTCAACAGCTCAATAAAACATAAATGAATTTGTATTAAAAATGGTAACAATGAACATTATCAACTAAAATGAAAAGAACTGATTTATGGGTCTTTCCCATGTTTAAGTTGAGTCATTGCAACACAACTACAACAAAGCCTAAGAAGTGAGGAAACATAAGCAGTCAGTTTCATCAAATGAAACAAACTATTAAGACAGTACAACTTATCAAAACCATTTTAATTAAAAGGCAAATTGAAGGTAGAGTACAAGTTATATATGGTTAATAACACTGTGTAATTGTAAAGGAAAGCAGTGCGGATAAGATCTGTGAGGCGGCTGAGAATTGCCTAATATATGTAATTTAACACAAAATATTAACATCATCACTTTTCAACAAAACTAATAATATTATAGTGTAAAGTTATGATGCAAAGTCCAAAATTAATCCAATGGCAAAGCTTCCTAGGTTTCAATTTAAGCTCAGTCAATGTTGGTTGAACAATACAGTTGTTAAGAGTTCATCCTAACTAGCGAAATAGTGAAAGATAACTTCTGATCACTGCTGTTTAACCACAAAGAGCTTAAAAGTGTGTGTAAAATGTAACAAAGTATTCTGATGAAAAACACCTAAAGCCAATAGCCTAAGTCTACAGTCACATTAAAACATCCACTGCTACAATGGACAGTGAAATTGTCAACAGCAACCAAATGATCCATGGCCCAGAACTGGTCCACAGCCTGGTGGTTGGCAACATTAAAATATGGATGGCACCTCTGTCTCATTCGTAACCCTGACTCGGCTCACCTGGCTTGTCTTGGTGTCAGCAGGTGGAGTTTTGACCACGCCCATTCTGTGCAGCATCACCTGCAGCCTCTGCTCAAAACTAGATGTACTCTCAGATGCATGTTTCTAGAAGATGTAGGAGAATGTTTGGATGAGTTAACATGAATCTAAAACAAACAAACAAATATTAAGAGAGATCAAACACTAAGAATGTTTGAACACATGGTTTGGGCTATTACAGAGAGATGCGGAGATGCATATTTTTAATACCAAATTTTCTCAAATTGCATCCTCACGTGTGTTCAGTGATAAAATCATCTAGAGTTTGGGAACAGCCCACAGTGAACTTCAAGCATAATGCCTCTTGGCCTACTAAAGGTTTTGCGTAAGGGGATATTTCAGTATTTTTGAAGATGGGTTGTATGTGGTACTTGACAACAGTCAGTCAGTGAAGTGGCTGAGAGAGCTCCCGGCAGTCCTGCACCTTTAAGAAGGACGATTTGAGACTATCAGTAAGGTACACTGCTGATGACGGGCACAGTTATTTCATGTATGTGTGTGAGTTTTGTGTAAAAACAAGCTGCAAAACTATGTTGAGTCAAAACTTTCCCACTGAATGTCAATTTGAAGATGTTATTCTTCTGTATGTTCATAAAGGTAACCCCATGCATCCATAGTAAAAGGAAAGTCTATGTCACTTGAGTCATAATCACTCATATTTGGTTCAGAATTAGTTTCCTCTGCTGTTGTCGTATCTTCCTGATTCCATAGAGTGAAACAGCCGATTGGCAGAATACACACAGGCGCATCCTAAAAAAGTGCCAAACACAGAGACTTCCTGAAGGAAAAATAAAGTGCTTTGAAATTTTTTCACCAAACATGTGACCCAACATAGATTTGCAGATCGTTTTTACACAAAACTCACACAATTACATGAAATAACTGTGCCTGTCAACAGCAGTGTACTTACTGGTAGCCTCATATTGTTCTTCTTAAGGTACAGCTCTGCTCGGAGCCCTTTCAGACGCTTCACTGACTGTTGTCAAGTATCTTATACAACACAGATCTAAGAATAATGAAATTTCCCTTTAAGGATCTCCACATACACACTGAGGCACTCACAAACACACATATACTGTTCCACCCTGCTGGCTCTACCGTCCTAAATTTCATCCAGTTCCCTTCATCACTGCTCTGATCCTCACAACAATGATGGATGGCGGTGTGTAAGTGTCCGTTCTTACCCGTATGTTATAAAAAGCTGGAGATTGAAGATTTTTTTTCTTTTAACTTTGAAATGATACAACAGCGTGTGTGACCAGTGTGTAGTTAGACTAACCTTACTGTGTGCGTCCTCCTTGTCCTCAGGCTCCAGCCCCGTCAGCAGAATGAGACTCTGACTCTTCCCCTCCCTTAGAGATCTCTTGGTCACCCTCAGTCTCCTCTCTTCAAACGAAGTCCCTCCAAGCTTCTCCTGCTCCGTTAGAGGGGGAGTGATCACAGGACTGGGGGTGTGATCGGGCAAGACCGGAGATGCCTCTTCTTCCAAGTTGGTGAGGTCCAGGCTTGTGGTGATGGTTGGGTAAGAGGGAATGGTCTCACTGGGAGGTGTCATCGTGGGTAAAGTCTTGGCAGGCGCCATCATTCCCGCCGCAAGACGCTCGCCGACGGCAGCGATTCCTTCTGTGACGGTGGCATCATTAGAAATGTTAGCATCATCCAATGACCTTGCCCCTCTCCCTTTCTCCCTCTCCCTTTCTTTGGCCTCACGGAGGGGTCGGATGAGGTCTGCGATGGAGGTCCTTTTGACCTTCACCCCCTCTCCTCCTCCCTCTCCCCCTCCTGCCTTGGCGGCTCGGCCAGCTCGAGCTCTCTTGAAGGCAAAGAAGTCGCCAAACTTTTTCTTGATGTTTTTGGTGGGAAGAGTGGTGGGGTTGGTGGTGTTGGTGTCAGAAGGGGGGACAGGGGGAGTGGGGGAGGATGAAGGGATGGGGGGTACATCAGCTGGTGTTAAGGATGTGTCAGTAGATGGTACAGAGGGGGAGGTGACAGTAGTGGTGGTGGTAGTGGTGGTAGAGGAGGTGATGTTGTCAGACGAAGAAGAAAAGGGGGTCGAGGCAGAGGGGGTGGAGCTTGATTCTGAGGGGGTGGCTTGGGCAGGGTATGACTCCTCCCACCGGCCTTTTCTGCAGCAAGGAGACAGCAGAAAGAGCAACACACAAGAAGAGACACTCAGTACTACAACTACCACTATAGGACTCACATGCTCAGTTCAAGTTCACAACAGACAGGATCATGCAAACGACAATCAAACAAACAAAAGAAGCAACCAAACAAACACTGTAGCCACTGCCTGGTGCTTGTCTTAAGGCCCAGTACAATATCTATCTGCTAAACTTTCCAGAGAATAAGAACAAACTACTGGCTAGATTAACAAAAATTTGCTAAGGCACTCAATGTCTCTAAAGGTATTCTGGTATCTTGCAAAGCTTTTTTGTCATAACTAAGTTTCTGCCTTACCAACAAAGAGGTTATACTTTACCTTAAATCAAATTCAAATCTATTTATTTTTGATGACTGCTAGGGTATCCTCACCACCGCTAATGTTCAAATCCCTTCTAGTTTTCATATACAAAGTACCAATGCTAGTGCTGTTTTCTCTTTATCTGAGATGCTCTGTTAGGCTCCATTCCCCACATGGACCCAGTCCTCTCTGACTGGTTTACAGGTCTACTCTGAAATAATTGGTCAGTTCAGTGCTACTTAGTACCACATTGTCAACAACTCTGCATTCATTATAATGTCTACACTCTGCAGTGGGTTTGCTAACAGAAGCTAACGTACATAGACTGACACAAAAAAATAGTAGCATGTCACACGAGCAGATCTGTACAGTGGGGTGGGGGTGGGGTGAGAGATTTTAGGCAGCTGGTGGTGCCATCAATATGGGGAGCGGAAGAAGTCGAAATGCCAGAGACTTTTTGTCTTCATCACAGATGAAAATCAGGGCAGGGGTTCTTTAAAAAGTATGCCTTACATTTTATAAAATCCGTTAAAATAAGTTCAAACCACTTGGTTGAATTTTAAGACACATTCTGAATAATGCGCCTCAGGACTGATGGATTTGGGTGAGACTTTTTTCATGTCTATTAATTCTCAGTTGGGTCCAATTTTACTACTGTGGGTAAAATTTGTATTATATTTGTATTACATCTGAGAGGACGTAAACAGATCAAAGAGGAAAGACTTTTATATCAACGCTGTGGGTGAAAATTCACTGAGAAAGTTAGCCCGGCAAGTGCTCCTTGCCGTGCTAAATTATGTTATGCTTGATAGAAAGAAACTATCCTTAAATCTGAATAAATAAAAACAGTACTTTTTGGGAACTGCAGCTTGAATACAGAAATACAGATTAAGTAGGATGGGGTCAATATTGAAAGAGTTAATGAAACCAAATTTCTGGGTGTGACAATAGATGACAAAATAAGCTGGAAACCACATATTAAGCATGTCCAAACAAGAGTGTCGAGAAGTATCACAGTATTAAATAAAGCAAAGCAGGTTCTGATAGAAAAACACTCCACATTCTGTTCTGCTCAATAGTTCTACCATATCTGACTTACTGTGCAGAGGTTTGTGGCAATAACTAGTACAATATAACCACTACTCTCTGCAAAAAAAAGCAATATAGATCATTCATGGGGTAAGATATAGAGATCACACAAATTAATTATTCTTGCAATAAAAATTACTAAAATTTAAAGATATTGATGAATTATATACAACACAAACACTATTTAAAGCAAAATACCATTTATTACCTGGAAATATTCAAATATTGTTCACTGAAAGGGAAGGGGGTTATAATCTACGGGGAAAATTTAATTTCAAAATCAATGGTTTCCACACAACAAGAAAAAGGTTTTGCATCCCTATTTGTGGAGAGAAACCATAGGACAGTTTGAATATGGAGTTCAAGGAATGCCTGAACATAAACCACTTAAAAAAGAAGTATGAAGATATGATTTCCAGTAGATATAGGCATGAAAATGTTTGATGATCACAGGGTGTTTACTGTTTATTGAATTATTTGGTTGCCTCGTCCTCTGTTTTCCTGTTTTTATTTGGGGGAGTAGCTTTCAGTTTATGTATGAGTAGGGATATGTGTATGTCTGTATACATGTCTGTTTATGTTTTTAATTAATTATTGTATAGAATTATATTGATAAGGAAGCCAAATAATATTTTATGGATTTAAGTGGTGGGATTAAATAAGTATTACCTCTTCCCACTTCTTTTCAGATATACAAATCATAGTTTTCATTTTCATACATTTTTTTCTCATATTTATCACTTTTGTATTGTATTGTTATGTTTGTTCACTATTGTATGATTACAATAATCATTTATTTATTTATTTATTTATTCTTACATGTCGCGAAATAAACTACTGCTACTACTACTACTATGTTCCCTTGGCCCGAGCAGCACAGTAAGCTTGCTCAAGCACAATTTGAGAACAAATAAAAGTCCTAACCCATCAGATGTGTCTCTTGTTTGGTCTCTGGTCTGCGATGATCCATCATCATAAGGCACTGACAAGCTCAGTAACCGCTAAACCACAATCAAGATTTTGGTGCTTCATTGTGGTACCACTCACTAAATATCAAAGCCAAAGATGTTGAACCATCTCTGCTTTCTCTGCTCAGTCAGCAGTCCATTATTGCCCTCCAGCTGAGGAACAATACATTACAGGCACCAGAAGCATGTTCACACTGGCCATGAAAAGAGTAAAAACAATTATCTGAATTCTTTCACTGATGATCATCTCTAAGTGCAGATTCAGTATTAAGCACTGTTTTTGTTTTAAAATTACTGATTCAGCAAAGTAAAAAAAAAAAAAAAAGACTCAAACTACAGTCTGTCCACCCGACCCTAGTTCTGATTGACTTTCCCCCTTCAGCTCCACAGTTGAAACGCTTAGCGCATCTTCAGAATTCAAACATTAGATCAAGAAAAGAAACTGTCTGTTGTTTTGACCCTAGCAAGGTCAGTCCAGATAAATTACCAATAAAGGGGTTACTATGTCAATGCTACACAATATAAACTAGCTGTAATCGTGATGGTTTTTAGATAGCTCAGGTGAGATGCAGTGATAATCACTGACAGATGTGATTAAAATCCCTGTAAATAGCTAATGAAGGATCCTTTTAAATTAGCATCTTTTCTTACACTCTGAGCTTTCTGCTCCAGATGTTACCACATCAGTCACAAAATATGAAAATACTGCATTCCAAACAGAAACCCAGTATATGAGGTGCTAACACTTAATGACATGGTAAACAAAAATTGGCACAGTAACTCAGTAATGAATGAGCAACTGGCTGCTAGCTAACATTGAAACATACAACTAACTAACTTTGAGTCAGAATACACCAAGTTAGCATAATTACTAAGAAATGAAATGAACTTATTACTAGTTAACAAGGAAATAATGGAGAAACTTGCTGCATGTCACTGTGGGCCATGTTTGTATATAAGTATACAAGGCAAAAGATAACTGCTAGTTAACCAGGAAGAGAATGAATGACTAAAGGTATGTTAACCTGTACTGACTCTCCACTTTAGTGGACACAAAATAATAACCAATAAAAAGGTGATCATTAGGTAATGACCACTGTCACTTCAGTAATGGTTAAGTAGCAGTTAGCTTTGAATATCTTTCCAAGAAAACTAAACAGCATTTTTAAGGCCTTATCTAACAGTTGCTATCTTATAGGTTATCATTAAATACTCAGTGAACTGAAAAAAGACTTTACTTTTACTGTCATGTTCATATTAACGATTGGTAAATTTGTGGTTAATCTGTCACTTGCTCATTCCTTCCTGATCATCTTACTAAGTATTTATTCTTTTTTTATATTGTAAACCAGCAGTTTGCCCTTCATTCTTTCACTGGTGAACTAGAGGTTTTTTATTCATCCTTTCCCTATATTATAGTACGTAACTATTATCTAAAGGTGTTTTCAGACTAGGGGACAAGGCATGGTCCAGAGTACAGTTTACGTCAAAATCTACTGATTTTTATAAGTCTCAAAAAAACCATACTGTACTCTGGTACTGTTACAAAATCCACCTGCCAAGGCGGCCCAGGCAAGTGCACTGAGCTCAGCATGCCTGAGATGTGAACTTGAGCACAGGGTACTTCAGGTTCAGGTTACTTTATTTGTACCCGTAGGTAGATTCGTTTTGCAGTCTGTGAGATTACATCACACGTACATAGACGCCAAAGACAAAGGTAAGAACAAAATTTAAAATTAAACAGACATTAAACATTAAGCTTTAAACATTAAACATTAAAGTGCTCCAGGTTTTATCATCACAGCAGGCATAAAAGACATGAAAAGCATAAAAGGGGGGTACACATACACGTGTTGGTTGCAGAGGCACCCTCCATTAAGATCAAAATTAAAAAGAGTAAAAATCTGAAAGGGTACTTGCTCTGCTGGCTATGGGCACACATCAATGCAGAGTTGCAATGGCATTTTAATACAAGTGGTAGCCTTCCTTGATTCCTCTTCTCTC
This sequence comes from Cetoscarus ocellatus, assembly GCA_037902135.1. Taxonomy (NCBI): domain Eukaryota; kingdom Metazoa; phylum Chordata; class Actinopteri; order Labriformes; family Labridae; genus Cetoscarus; species Cetoscarus ocellatus. Next base: position 1,024,356 of record JBAMNC010000264.1, read on the forward strand.
CTCTTTTTGGCATACTTGCATATCAACTTCTACATGCACAGCCTAGTGTGAAATGCCCGAAGTGCTGCCCATGAGGCTAATGTCAGATTGGCTAGCTTTACTTCCATTATATACTCACACTAAAAAAAACCTGTCAATTCACTACGACAAACAACAAAAATAATTAAATTCAAGATCAAGGAAAGTAGTCAAAGGAAGAATATGTGTTTATGTGGTGTAATACAGATGGGACTCAAGTGTTCAAACACGACAAAAACATTCACCATGCAACTGTTAGAAGCATATAGGAAGCATAAAGGACTGAAAAAAAATCACAAAATAGCAGTGCACTTATACTGCATCATTTATCAGGTGAGGGGTTTTCCTATACCTAAAGTTGAGGAGAAAAAGCAACTTAGACACCATGGCACCCAGTTGGTGGTGACTCTCAATATCTCCACGTGCTCATAATGGTCTGAGAAAAGGGCTGTTATGAGATAATTTCTTGCAAAGGTTTTGCATTGGCTGATTTTTGGGGGGGCATTTTCTTGCCTTTATTTGATAGCAGAAAGAGACAGTGGATAAGCTTGTGAAAGGAGGAGAAAGCAAGGGGGGGGGCCACTTGGCAAATGGGCCTTAGGTGGGAATCAAACCCGGGCCAGCCGAAACATATGTGGGAGGTGCCTGGTTGCTTACCTCCTGAGTTCCCGAGCACTGGCTTTTAACAGACACATAAGTAGCAAAATGTGTTTATATATGTAATGTGGTAGGTAATGGAAGTAAGAGGTTTCAGATGAAGACATGCAACAATTGTTGTGTTATAGCGACAGAGCGCCTGTTCATCTCTTCTTTCAGAAGGATTCAAAATTAAAACTGAAAGAAATGGGGTTTTTTTGTAAATATGTTGATAAATCCTCGATCAACTACTAAGTTTAGAAGCATTTTGCAACTTACAGCTGTAAGGTACCTATCAAATAAAATTATAACTGAAAATCAGAGCTTATGGGGGTGATTCTGAGGTGTATTGATTTTTTTTTGTTTTTCCTTTCCATAAAAACTTAAATAAAAGAAGGTAATACGGATGTTGACAGTTTTGTTATTGTCATTATTTTTGAAAAAACACAAATGACAAATAAATCAATAAATAAAAGCTACAGCTCCACATTCATCACTAGAGGGAGGGGATGTTTGAATAAGTTGTATTTGTGGGGGAAAAGCACAAAGATTTATAATAATACCATGATTTCCTGCAATAATAACAGTACTTTCCACTCATCGGCTTCTAATATCAATCACTGTTTGACATTTGACGCTGAAATAAAGCGCAAACTTGTCGTAATTCCACGACAGCAGATATTGAACAAGTCACTCTGTGTCCTCCTCTCCTACTACTATGTCTGCATGTGTATCTGTGTGTGTGTTTAATATACAAACATTTATTTGAGCCACTCACAGTGCATAGTCAGGGATGATTTTCTTGGTGAAGAATTCTTCTACTCCTTCGTCCACTCTGCCCATCCCGTCACTCGCCTCATTTTCTACCTTTGAAACAGGCTCCTGTAACAAAAAACACAAAATGACATCATTACATACACAATTGATGTGAGTGTGAGATTTTTTTATTAAAAAGCTTTAAATATCTAAATAATAATCTTTTAATGATCAGTAATTTTTCAAAACTGGTGTAAAGTGTTCAGAACCGGATTTGATTCAAAATCTTTAGTCACCGTCTTCCTCTTCCTACAGTGCTGAATATTATATTAACTTTTTAAGATCAACTCTTAAGTTGTTTAAACAAATACAGGGTAAGGCAAAACTGTTTATATTGATGATGTTGGTGATGTTTATGTTGACTCAAAAAGGATGCCAGTCCCTGTGCTCAAAACAGTTTACAGTAAGAATGACCCACAGTAATGCGTTTATCAAAAAACAAAGTTATCTATAAAAAAATATTTAGACTGTATCATGAATACTGAATTACCATTTTATACATGTATTATAATTGAGGACTGAATATGTTACAAGTAAAAATCTGATAATATACGTTGATACCTGTTTAATACCACAGCAACAAAAACAGAAGTCAAAGACACACTAAAGTCATGAAATGTGGTTAGAAATCATCCAAAAATGCACAAATACAAATACAACATTATTGTCATCAAATTTGTTGAACTTAAACAGTCTCTCCCTTTTGGTTAGAGGCATCACTGAAGACCATTGAGTCTCTGTTCTTTTTGATTACACTAAACATTAAAATAAAGGGGATTTTATTGTTTTGAAATAAATGGTGCTTAATTTTTACTTGAGTTATCACAAAATGTCTAATTACGCTATTGCAACAACCATTTGTTATTGCTTTACAGACATAAAATTTTCTTCTTATCCATATCAGCCAACTTTGCTTATCTGCTTGTTTTACAGCTTTTGGCCCTTTATTTAGATAGGATGGCTAAGAAGACCATGAATATAGATAGAGAGAGTGAGGTGTAAAATGCACCAGACTGGGCATGTTTGGGAATTGACTTTGCAAACAGTTCAGAAAAGGCTAAACCCATGGGTCATCGTCTCGGTAAACAGACACCCCATAATTTTCCAAAGTATGCCAACAGCCATAAAAAAGAAACCTGCTTATCCTTCTCTTGATATACATGATCACAACGGTTCAAGCTCTCTGTTAGCAGCTGTGCTTACATTTCTCACCCTCTCAGTCACTGATTGATTTAAACACATAATCAGGAAAAAAAATTAATACTGCCAGATTACTCTAAATAACATGAAACAGGTGTGTATCTAAATACATTCCATAAGCCTGACATTTCACTCCCTCATCTAATAAATTCAACCTTTAGTTCAAGTTGATGCTCATGTCAAGTTTTAAGATCTACAACCACAATTATCACGAGACATCACGCACAAATATGGGTCTGACAGAAAAAGTCATCTCCTGAATATGACAACAGCTAATCCTGGTCAGTTAAATAATGAAAATCTCATGGCAGCCTTTGAAAAAATGGCTGTCAGAGAGATGTCTTGCATGGAGTGTTAGGGGTCCTCAGCCATTTATCTTTCTTTATTTTAATCTATAAGTCACACCATGGCAAAATGAATGACCAATTTGGTCACAGTTACAATAATCAAACATTCATATCCAGTACAATGGGACAAAATTAACTATAACAGAGGTCTGCGGTTCAATTTGTTAAAGTTCAGGGTCCCTAAGCTTGATAGCATTGGAAGAAATTGAGTTAGAAAACAGCAATATCTTCAAGATAGTAGTGTGAAACTTGTTTGGATAGAAAGCATGAATCTACACATAGTGTAGAGGTTTCTCATTGAGACTTCAGCTCCTGTCAGTGGTTAATAGATTTTTAGCAGAAAGATTCTAAATTCAACTCTGTTCGTCAGCGCTATGAAACCATCAGAAACTGGATCTAAAGTTGCAACACCTTTAATTTTCCAAGATAAAGCTCAAAGGAAAATTTCTCACTGGCTTTAAATTAAATTATTTCATGAATGTGGACAAACTAAAAGTGCTGATGAACATTTCCTCTCCTGCTTTAAGGTGGAGCAGTGAATACATTTAATACCCCTTGCGTAGCATCTTCTTTGTGCTATATTCTTACATTTTAGCATTTATAAAAAAAAAAGAAAAAAAAAGACCTTTTACGTTTACTTTATTGTCATAGCTCACTGGCATTTCTGTTTTTTTTTCTTGTGTAGATAAAAAAAAAAAAAAACATGCTGGTGGGTTTTGAAACGGACCTGCTCAGGCTGCTGCAGACTGAGTAATAAGGAGCTCCTGTTCGGGACAGTAGTCATGTGTAAGCATTATTCTAACTGGGTCAAGCATAGTCTGCAGAAACACACATAAGCTTACTGGAGCTGATACTGTGAGGATACAAGACCCTATGCTAGCCCTTCACATATTTTTCTTTTCAACATCTCAGTCTGTTTCTATATGTAGCAGCACACAAAAGCAAATCAACAAACCTCTGACAGTACCATTTACAGAGAAGGGTCATCAAGGTCATTTTCAATTAAAATATTCAAATGCAACAACTTTAAATACTTTACCAATAACATCACTGAAAAATTCTGACAAGAGCGATGAGAAATTAATAACATATCATGTTAGAAAGTAGATAAAAATACATTTTTTCTATTTTTAGTTTAATAATTTTGGGGAATGTTACACCTGGCACTCCAGATGCAGGTTTCACAGTGAAAATCCATCATTATTTTCTGGAAGGAGGTCAAACAATATGTGAAAAGATTTTTATTTTTATATTTTCAAAATGAGCACAAAAAGAAAGTAAATAAGTGTTTGGTTGATAACGTCCTTGTAACAATGGAAAGCCTTTTTATTTCCCTTTCAAATGGTGTCTCATTTTTAAGGAACATGCATTTGTGGGATAAGAAGCAGAGCTGAAAATGTGGGCTGCACCCATGAAAAAAATGACCAAATATTAGTTTCCACAGCAGCCTGCTGGCTATACATCTTCAAAACTAAGCCAAATCACTTTCAAAGCCCAACGCTCACTGGCTCATTTCAGACAAGGAAATGTTTTTCATGCTTCAAAAAGCTGTCTGAAACATGATTTTTGGGTGAGGAAAAACATCCAAGGCAAGTGAAAGCGCCTTGTTTTTATGCCGAAAGGCATCGTCAAAAGTTCATGGTGGAAAGCTAAACAGGGTGTCTGAATATATGCTGGTCACACTGCATACAATCTGGGCACAAAGTGGGGCCAGAAGAATCAGACCACTGGATTGTACATAAGTGTGTTTTGTACGCAACACGTATCAAACCAACCAGAGTAAGCTCTCATTTCCTCAAAGAGACAGATGGGTTGGTTTTTACTCTGCATATTTAAGTCCTCATTAGAAAATAGACGAATGTTTGGCTGTCACATTAAATTAATCTCCTTTTGTTGTGCCTCTATACACACAGAATGTGTGTAGGGATACTTTTTTACAGGAGTATTGTTATATTTCACTGAAGTATTCACAAAACATCATCAAAAAACAAAAATATGTGCCAAACAATTTCACAAAAGTCTATTTTTTCCTAAAAACTATAATATGTAGACACACTGAAGGACTTATACAAGATCTATGCTAATCATGCCCTGTGTGTTCAACATTATATACAAGTGGGTTATAAACATTTATTTTCTTTGTTTTAAGGCTAAAATATTTGTATATACTGCATGTGTGTGTGATTTACAATGATAGCCTGTCCCTATACAATTATTGCTGGCATTCAGAGAAACGTTAAAGAATCTCATTTACTGGGAAAGTAATAAAAGGACTTGAGATTGTAAAGCCATTTTTTAGACTGACTACTAAAAGCACTTTTACACTACAGATCACACCTGCCCATACAGGCCCATTAACACTTGCATTTGTAGTGGTATCTATGTAAGATGTCCACTCGCATTAGGTAATCAGATCAAGGCTTTAACATACCTATTTAAAAGCTACTGACGCAGCCTTGGGATCAATTTGTGGTTACGGTTTTTGCCTAGTTGACAGCTGGTGCTGGGTTTGGACTTTAACCCGACAAGCAATCAAGTGACTCTCCAAACTAAGCCACTGATGTCCTAACAATTCTTTTGTCTGAAAGTATGAGTGTGTGCTCTCACATGGATCTGTGTATTAGACAAAACTCTCACTGGAGCAAGTGCAAACTGAGAAGAGCTTGGAGTCAGTCTTTCCATCTTTCAGCTCTCTGTCCCATTAAAAACCCAAGTCAGTAAATAAGGTATTGTTGAACTGTAGAGGAGATGTGCTGTGATGCATCTTGTGTGAGTATGGAACAAGCTCTGAAGAAGAGCATTGTGAGCACCTTTAACACACATCCACTAAATATCAGTTTAGTCAGGATGCTCATGTTTGCATTGTTTAAAGCATTTCTTGCAGCAGCAAAACATAGTTTGACATCTACATTCAGACTTCAACACTCCTTGCAGATTTATTTACATGCAAATTTGAGGAATGATGAGATACCAACTTAAACCCCCGGTTACAGGTGGATGTTGGGGTTGTGAAGGCTGAAAGCAAGAGCACAGTACTGATACAGGCACTACTGGCAGACCAAAGCAAAGAAAATAAACCAGAAATCATGAGCTAAAAGAGTCCAGTGATTGGTAGAGTTTGAGTTGAGAGCTTGAGTTTTCTATGATAGCTTGCAGGCACTGCACAATTGCCCTGTGTCACAGTTTTAGACTTTGGTGTTCGGTGGGTACACGCAGTCATTTTCTGTACATGCTAGCTTTCTGCCTAATCACACCTTTACTTTAAGACAAACACACTCATGGGCGCTGGTGTGGTCACAAGATAATTTGCTATTTATACTACAATTGAAACAAAAGTCAGTGCATGAGGAGAAAAATGGCAAAAATAATAAAATAAAAAAACCCACTGGGCCCTGTAGGTCCAGTGGCTATTACCATAACCTCAAATAATGAATGCATGTCATTGCCCGTCACTAATTCCTCTACCCTTATTTCCTATTACCTGTCAGGTTCCTAAATAAGGGCATAAAAAACAGCATTTTGTGACAATTCGTACCAAAATTTATACCAAAATAGCTATCAAAAAAAAAAAAATACTGAGAAAAAGTATTTGGGTTAAAACTCACTACAACCAAATGGCTAATATTTGCAAAAACCTTGCCAAATGTGAAAAGATTAAAAGTGATTAAAAACCCAGAGCCAGAATCGCTCTTCATGAATGCAGTATTTGTCTCCATCTCTCATGCTGTTCCATCTATCATCCAGTGGAAATACTGTGCCTCTCTTTCATTCTCTGCCACCTCCTTTTCTGCCACCTGTCTCTATGTGCTACATGCCAACATGGCACACAATTGTTGGCACGCACACTTTCTCTCCCTCACATGCACACTTACACATGAACTCTCACACACTTGTTACTGAGGGGCAACAGATACATCTTCATTAAACTGCTGCTTGTACAGCAAGCTAACACGGTCCATATTCTGTACATCCATTAATAAATTTCAGGGAATATTTTTTTCTACGGTTTTTACTGGTAAAGAGGTAACAGATATTGGCACAGTGAGGTTTATTCTAGATTAAGTCCTTTGCTTAGACAGCATGCACGCAGACACAGCTCCTCCCATGGGTGTGCACACTGATGAGCTGGGCAGCAGTAAACGGCACACACTGCAGGCTTGACTGGAGCAGGAGGAAGAGAAGTTGTACCAGCCAGCAGATGGGTGGGAGAAGAAGCTGTTGCATAAAGCAGTGAAAGGACTGTTCTTGATAAGAGACCATCTTGTTTTTGAAATAATCTACTGCACTTCAGCTGGTCCAATTCGCCACAGCATGTTTCTCGTCAAAAATTGAAATAGAGATAAAATCTTTAATATTTTAGCATTTCTGCACTTGCTCCTGATAAAATCTAAAAAGATTTTAACAATCCTGAGCTCGCAGGATGCTGGCCTGCTTTGAAGACTAAAGTTGTATGGGAGGGAGGACCTTTAAAACCTGGGCCCTCTGCTTGGGAATCATCTACAAGTACGGGTCCAAGGAGGCAGACCCCCTCCACTTTTCTCTAAAGATCAATTTTGGGCTTACTAGTTAATGTCCACATATTATGTTATACTTCGTCAATGAGCTTTATTTTGAGTGGTAAATTTTTCAGTGTTAGTTATATTTTGGCTCCGAGAGTTTATCAACACGACCTCAAACACGTAACTTTGTTTGTTTTCATTCGTTAACTGATATTACATGTCATATACTTTACTTGTTCATTTTTTGCATTTACTTTTGCTTACTGCTTTTGTTTTGAATTGAATTTGAATTTATTTTGAACATGTATGCAAAGAAATTCACATACAAAGAAAAAAAAGAAATGAAGTAATTATACACATTGTTTCAAAGTCTTTATGATGTCAGAGTGTTAAGATTGTATTAGTCCAACAAATGAATGTAATGCAGTTGAGGTAAAATCAATGAGTAATCTTGCTTGAGAATCAGGGTGGTCAATATCAATCATAATAATCAGGTTCATTGTACTTGCCATAATCGAGAAGCCCTAATCAATGGAAGTTCCTTCTGACTCTCATTGTACAGTACAGATTGTAAAATGACTTAAACTTGACGAATGATTCTCACACAGACCATCATAAACATTTAATAAAATTCAAAGCTTCAAGGAAAATAACATGTGTCCTGTATTTCAGAAACACTGTGGACAAGAGTAAACAAAGAAGCAAAAAAAGTTTGAAATTACAGTAAAAATGCACGTAACAGTGCACATAGCACAGAGGCATACACTGTCAAAACTATTACCATCAGGGTAAAAATATGGTTAGTGTAACTTTTGCCCCATGATGCAACACGGAGCGTCACAAGAGATTCAGTCCTGTGGCCGTCAGAATTAACAACCCCTCCCTCTAAATGTCACTTTGACAAGCTCTCATTAATCTGTCAGTACAACACCCAGTACAATATCCCTACCGCCCAAATGGTGAATTTTTATATTTATATTGTATATATTGTAAATAGTTTAAATTCTATGTGCTTTGGACATAGTATTACTTATTCTAAACGTATTATTCTTTCAATACTATAAATATTATTTCTGAAAAGATTGTTCTCTTGGTATTTTTTGTTTATTTCTATTTCTACTGCCATATTATCCAACTGTCAGTACATCTTAACATTCGTACTGCTACAACTGTGTATAAGAGCAACTGAAACAACCAATTTTCCCCATGGGATTAATAATGTATTTCTGATTCTGATGATGACTCTTTAGTTCAGTATATTACTTTGTGAAGTCTTCTTCCTCTGAGAATCACCTGCAGGAAATTTCTTTACTTGGGACCTCCCTTATGGCTCCTATGTATTTACTCATAGGTCTATTTTACAGGACAGTGTGAAGGTTTCCTCATGCACTGCCAGATCCTAACATGCTGCCTTGTGTTCAGACCATCTGCTACCTCTCTACCCTCTTTCCTTTTCATGATTCCTGTACCCCTGCCTGTTAAGTGATTGTTATCACTTCAAAATATGTCACTCTTTTGCAACAGGGATTGTATTTCCTAAAATTTATTTTCAGGGCAACAAAACTGGACCTCCCAGAGGTGCTCATGGGTGCAGTGCAGGCAGACACCAAGCCCCTGGAAGTTTTCTGATGGTAAAAACAATCCGACACAGTGGCTGAACCATCTAATGTTAACCTGACATATATCTACCCAAATAGACTTCTTCCTCACTACTTCCATTGTAAAGGAGATTTAAGTGCAATATCGAAACAGTAAGAGCACCTACATTGTACTTATTTTCATCATTATGTCGTTCAGTAACAAGATTCTCTAACATCCCAATCTTACTGTGTTTTTCTTGGCATTAAACTGAAGGCCAAAGTGGCAGGTTAGAAGACAGCAGGCTGTTGTTTATAAGCCCAGTTATTTGATATCTATCAAGAGGATTCTGAAAATGTATTCTCTGCAGCTTTTACAGTGCACTGGACCTTGACTGAAACATTGTATGTGTTCTCCATATACATCCGGTGAAACTACATGATGGTTTTCTTGTCTATTACAATGAAAAAGAGGACAGTCCTTCACTTAAAAAATAAGTACTTAGTCCATCTGAGTTAATTAAGAACAACCATAAGGTCATGTGGTGTTGTACTGTGATATGCAGAATGCCAGTTAAGCTGCCATTAAGAACTGACCAAGTCAAGAATAAACTGAAACACTTCACTCTGTCTGCGACAGAACTGTCACAATACCAGAGTTCTGAATTTTGTGCCATACTAGCTAGTATTAAACTATATTTTGATACCTCAGAAAAAACAAAAATGACCTCCTGAACAGTTATTTTATTTCCAACAAGCATATTAGAGGGGACAACAATACACATACCAAGGATGAGCATACTGGAAATAGTGATTAAACACATAATAAATACAATGATGTACTGACTGGATGGCAATTAAATTTTGTTGTACTTATTACAATGACAACAAAAATATGCTTCTTATGATAAATAGGATTTTCTTGAAAATAATAAAAATGTTGAATAGCATATCTCTTCGAAATTATCTTTTATAATCTAGATGAAGTGAATTCAGTGTATATGTATTTGTACCAAACCCTTTCCACTAAGTCCAGACCATAGCCAACACAAACATCTCCCCGCTGTCATTTAAGCTTCCAGTCAGGGAAAGCTTTGGTTTTTCTGTGAAAAACAGTAACACATAAAGACTTAATGATAGCAAAGTGTGGAAAATATTTACAATCTTTCCGCGTTGAATTGAGTCCAACGTATATAAACACGGTAAATGTTTTGTTTTTGAAATGTGATGCAGACAAATATTGATTTAAAGTCAAATTTTCCATTGAAAAAAATCATGTTGTGGACTCTGGAAATGATCACATATTCCCTTTGCAAAGTTTGGACCTGCATAGAAACTTTTAGCCTTGGTGACACCTGTCCTTTCTATTAGCCCTCCTTTGCATGTAAGCAGTGCCAATGCTGCTATTAGCTAGTGGCGTAGACATGAAATTCAAGACTTAGTCGCCTAATGTACCTGGGGAAAGAAATGTAAGTTACAGAAAGCATTTTTATGTTGATATGTGCCACAGAATGAGAGAAACAAAGCTGCTGGGCTTAAATACACAAATGAGCAGTTGTGAGGACAATGGTGTGCATGGATACTTGAGTGTGAGAGAAGGGGTGTGTGTAAAGAGGAATGTATGTATATGAGAGAAACTGTGTGTACCATCTTCAGCGTGTGTACTGAAGATGGTACTGCAAAAGTACTGTACTCAAAACATACAGAACTAAACTTCAAAAACCAAAACCAGACTGAATGTTTTTATGAGGCATTACACCCAATCCTGATCTTTGTATTTCTTAATAAGGACATTTCGTGTGTCTGTGTCTGTGCAGTGATGAGTAGAAGTCATCAGTCCACAGGTCTTACAGTTAACATCAAACTCTCCTCTACTTTCTGAATACGCAACAAGCAAAACAAAGAATGTGTACCTTTTATGTGTACCTTGAACACTGTGAAACAATATGATAACTAATATCTTACTTCTCTGTATCACTGCTTTGTTTGTGACTTACTGGTGCTCTCTCTTGTTAAGCTTATTGCATTTCCATGTACTGTCTTTTAATGCTTGCAACGTTTTAAAGGGGACATATTATGCAAAATCACTTTATGAAGGCTATGTTATTTGGCAAGCTGTTGAGTCTATGGATATACAGTTACGTAACAAGCATTTTTATTTGCATAAGCCTACCTCTACCTGAGTATCCCCATCCCCCGGCTTGACAAATTTCTGTGCAAAGTGCCCCCAATGTTCATTTTACCGTTAGCGAGAGAACGGCGTACACCATGTCTAGACCCAAAACCTGTCACTGCTCGGTTGCTGGCTGTAAAGAGCTACATATATCTTCACATATAGGCTACCAGCCTCGGAGGACCAAAAGACCCAGTGGATTAATTTTATTATTTTATTATTGAAGGGAATGTGCCAGCTACATTCGGCTAAAACCTGTGCTTGTGTGCCAGTCACTTCACGTCCGACTGCTTCTTCAACTTCAGTCAGTTCAACACAGGACTGGCAACTAGACTTTTCCTGAATCCGGGCTCAGTACCAACAATCGCCAAACCTGATGGTGGAAATGTGAGTATTTTAATGCTGTGTAGTATTTATCTTGCTCATTGCTACAAGCTAATGCTAACAGCAGGGGGAAGTGAGCAGAGGTAACTGCACAACATGTTCATCAATGTTCACATTATTTGTTGAAAGTCTGAAGGATAAACTTCAATGTATAAGCATTCTTACATTAGTTAAGTGAAGTTTAACAGTTGGCTGAATATAATCAGTCCTTTACCCACCTCATAACCCCTGCGTTTCTGCTAACTTTAGCCCAGAAGGTTGGCTAAGTTGCGGCTGTGTCCCACTGTGGTGATAGGCCGAGGTTGGCATGTTGTACGTTAGCCTGTGATGTTGAGGAAATGAGCTTCGCTGTTATTTGGTAACCGGCATGAAATTGTAGTTCGTGTGTGTTCAGGACTGTGAGTGGCGCGTGGCTGGAGCAGCAGTGCGCTCTGCTTCGCTCGAGATACACCGCAGGACTATTGTTAAGTCCCTGTATGTTGCTGTGTTGGCCGCTGCTCTGCTCTGGCTCATTAGCATATGAAGGCGACCGCCCTCAAAACCAGCCGTTCTGAACAGAGCGGCTATGTGAGCGTGGAAAGAATGCAGCTGTGCCTTATTCATAGGCTTTTTGGACCAAAGCATGTTAGTAACGTTTCATGAAGACATAAATGATCCATGTTAAACTGCAGAAAAGGAGCAAAATATGGGATCTTTAAATGTCTTTGTTTATAACTCTATAAAGCACCTTGAATGAATGACTTCAAATAAATGTGGGATTGCACCCTCTCTCTGCACTGTCTCTCACTTGTGTTAATTTTGGGAGAATATACAATTTTTTATGTTTTCTTCTCTGATAACTTCTGTACTTTTGGGGTGATCAGACATTGGAGAAATGGGTATTGAGTTATGGATGGCGTGCAATGAAGTAAAGAGTGTCACGTTATCAAAGATCTGAAAACCTAACTACAACAAGAAAAGCTGATAACAATGTTGACAAACCAGTTTGACCATTGACACAATAATAATGAAATTAGTCAGCAGCTTTTAATGTCACCGAGTATGAAGCAGAGTATTACTCAGGATAACAAGAATAAAGTTCACTTTAATCATGGAAGATGAACTGGGGGAATAAACACTTTGCTTTAATTTGCACTAAAGTATAAACAAAGATCTGGACCTACCATGGCAATTAGACCAATGAGAAGAGAGAAAAGTATTACCTTAGGATAACATTCAAAAAATGTCTTTTCCTCTATTTGCTTCTCTAAGCAAAAAGACCTGAATGCTTGTATTGACCTCTGCTAAAAGTTCAGAGATGTTCAGTGAAACATAACTCCCCATAGCCAATGAATGGTGTTGGAAAATTCAACTCATTTAGTATTAGAAAGCAAAAACTTAGAAATAACAGGTTTTATGCAGACAGAGAAACCCTGAGTGTATTTATACAGAATTATGGTGTTTCTATTCTGGAAATCCTTTATTTTCATATTTAGTGGAGACAGGGTCAATATGATGTCTTATGCACACAGAGCAGAAACTAACCTGATATCACCCCATGAAGGTCAGGAGATATAAACAGTGTGTAAGCTGATGCTACCTGAGGACAGCCAGGACAAAAAGGTCTCATATAAAGTCTGAAGTCTTTGGTACATGACACAAAAGTTAAAACTTGAGATGCACAGATGCATCATTATAACACCAGTATCTTCCACTTCAGCCCTTTTTACAGATATTCGCCTATCAGGACATATTGAGGCATGAACAGATGTTTTTTGCTGTGTCAAAACAATTTAATACTGGCATCTAGCACATATACCTGCTGACTCAGAGTATACGTTATTTTTACTGAGCAGAGAAAGTGACCTGGTTTACAAATTTCAACCTTTTTTCTTTCAAACATGAGCAAAATGTTGACATTATGTGCAATTTAGACCTTGAAAACTAAGGCATAGACATATACACGATTATTGCTGCTTTTGAATCGCAAATGAAATATGACCCTCAAATCTAGATGTCTTTTGGCAAAAAAAGTTACAATGGATTATACCACAATTCTAACAAGAATTACTACTGCTAAACAGAGTTTGGAGATAACTGTTTGCCCTAAATGATAGTTAAGTGAGAAAGAAACATGGTTTCCATCCTTCCAGCGTAATACTTCATCAGATAAGAAGAACAGACATACATTGTTATCCTCTCTGTGCGACAGACTCATGTTCTCCTAAATTGATCTTCATCCTAAATGGTAATGCCTGGTGGCTTAGGTCTCAGTTACTTTCTGATTAATATTATTTTACCCCACTATTTGAGAAACACAGACCTCAGTACAAATAAGACAACGGTAAAAACCAATGGAACCAGCAGGCAAACTTTTCAGGTTAATGAGCTAATTAAAGGATCTCATGTTTCCATTCCTTTTTTTCTTGCAGTGAATTTCTACGAATTCCTGGGTAACCTAACAAGGAAATTCCCTGACTTGCTCATTCACACTTGTCCCTCACAGAGGGAAGTCATCTTGCTGTGTATCTGCCAGTCAATGAGCGGAGGGAGAGGGAGAAATACCAGGGATCTTCCTGGGTATTTCATGGGTAAAGTCCTGGCGGAAAATCTTGCTGTTTACTTTTAAACATGTAACCTACCCAAGTTAAGTTTTTTAGAGTCTTGCGCATGTGTGAATAAGGTCTCAGAAAAGCTGCCCCCTCCTCCCTCTAACCCCAGAGCCCACACATAAAAGATTGAACATTGTTGTAAATGTAAACAGCAGTTGTAACAGCTTCATGGATAAAACCACCAAAGAAAAGGTCTACACACACTTCTTCCTACTTAAGGCCTTTGTATAAACTATCCAGTAAGTGTGCTGTGGTGATTTAGTAAATATGGCCAAATCTAATTTTGATAACCTAAGAACAGACAGAGCCTCACACCTCCGACAATGAAGAATTCTAGCTAAAACTGGGATGATGACATGGCCACAATTATATATCTAAACCAACCCAGCTACAAAAATACAAACATTAAAGAAACAATCAAGCTGGTACCTTATTACCCAAATAAACAGGCATGCTATCAGGTGAATATTTGCATCTCCCTACTAATGCTAATATGCTTGTGTGAAATTCTTGGCCTTTCTTGAATCTAAAAAGCTACATTTTTAAAAAAGTGTAAAAAAAAAAAAAAAAAATCGAGTAAGCACTGATGTAAGCAAACAAACAAAAATCCTATCTGGGGAGTATCTGCAGATCCAAACAAAATCTTGTAACTAAGGTGGTAGAACAGTTTAAATCAAACAAGCAACTTTCTTTCATATGTATTGATTTTTTAAAAGTGCATTCTAACATGTGATTGGGAAAATCTTACTAAATGATCAAACTACTTAACATATTTTATGATGATATGATTTAACCCTAATACAGAGAAGGCTAATAACTAATAATAATGGAAAGAATATAGTTTTTGGTAAGAGTTAAGTACATCATCAACTCTTCTAATGTAAAAGACTGTGACACCTGAGAACCCTGGAAGTGTGTGTATCAAAAAGGGATTTCACATAAAACAAACAAGGTCACTACAGATGAAGAGAAATCCTCTGTTTCCATTAACACACTGACAGCACAGAGAAAGAGACCCCCATTAATGGGAAAACATGAATAATTGAGTTAGTGAAAGCATTCCCAGGAGAGGGAGAGAGAAAGAGAGAAATCAGGACTGGGAACAACCCAGGGAACACCACTCCCAAAATGCATGTGCCTATTTTCTCTATATTCCTCTCTCTCTCACACACACACGCCCGCACACACAAACACACACACACACACATGCACACACAGAGCACGACTACATGTACAAACAGAATTCAAAGATGGAGATGGCCTTCACAATTACAACAGCATTATAGATAGACAGATAGATAGATAGATAGATAGATAGATAGATAGATAGATAGATAGACAGATAGATGGACAGACAGACAGATAGATGAGACCACTTTGCGGCATTAACATCCTTGTCCTCTGTTGACTGCCTATTTTCTAATTGTGCCTTTTTCTCATTTCCATCGCTTTCTCCTTGGGGATCCCTCTGTAGTCGTGCAGTTAGCTTCCTGTTTCATCTCCCTTATTTGTTATACATTCACCCATCTTTCCTTCTCTTCTATCTGTCTCTGCATCCTTCATTTTTCTGTGGCAGTATTTCACTAGGAGAGATCTCTGTATCAAGCCCATTTTGCATGCAAATTTATTGAGCAGTGGTAATGCACAAATGCAAATTGGGGGTAATTTCTGCATGAGCACATACATATGTATGTGTGTGTTTTTGATCATGTATGTGAGAGTGGTCATTAGTAAGTATTTTGTGTGCATGTATGTTTGGTCTTACCTGAGGCCTGAAGGAGGGGGGCTGTGTGTGTGTGCGTCGCGGCCGTGGTCGAGAGGCTGTGTAGTGCCTTAGAGTTTGGCCCTGGGTGGGTAGAGGCTCCATGGGAGAAGCAGGGGATCCAGAGCCGGGGAGGGGGCCTGGGCTGGGAGCCTCTCGTTGGGGTAAGCCTCCGTGGTCGTCAGCTTTCTCCTCTGGAGCTCGAGCAGAGATGGAGTAAAAGAGGGGGAGACCGGGAGAGGGAATGAACGATGCTCCTCTTGCTCCCGATATTGCTGCTGCAGCATCCACTGCTGCCACCTCCCCCTCCCTCTGCCTCCTACCCCTCCATCCTGAGGGGGATGGGGGCGGGGAACTGGATTGGGAGGGACTTGAGACAGTGACTGACAGGCTGGTTGCTGTGGGCAACTGAGGGAGGCCACACCTTCCTCCTCCGCCTGCTTCCTCTCGCTCTCCTCCTCTGTCCCTCATCTGCTGCTCCCAGTCTGCATCCAGGAGACCTGAGAGAGAATAACATAACTGATGAGAGGGGAGGCACGAGGAGGTTGGATGAAAAAGAGGAGGAGAGAGGGAGGAAGGGTGGGAGAGATGGGGAATCAAGCCCACGCATTGAGAATCATTTTTTCTGGCATGTACAGCACTGAAGGTATGTATATGTAGGGCAAGCAGAGCTGTACAGTAAAAAGCAGACATAGGAAAACAAAGGGACAAAAATATTCAAACAGAGGGAGGGCAAGAAGAGAGACGTAGAGGCAATACTAGATAAAAGCAAAAAAAGTCAAGCATGGATATGCAGAAAGGACGCAGAGCAGCAGATGGATACTGCAGTCAGTCTGTGCTGCACACTTCTCAGCCCTTCATATGGAGCTGACACAATGATACATGCACTCCACAAAGGATCTGAACGGGTTAAACCTACTGTCTTTCTATTTAAGTCACAGCTGAGCCACACACTTAATCTGCCATTAAGATGAACATTTACTAGACAGAGAAAAATCAAATATTTGATTTTGTAAAGATGCTTCATAAAATTGTGACCTAATTCTTATTTGACCTACATCTGCCGAACACAAGCTAACAGAAACTCAAATTATGATTATTATGATTTATGCTTTTCAGACATTTAAGGCTACACATTTTAAATCTAACAATACGAAAGGGGGTTGGGTGTTTTTGGTCAGGCTGCCCCCCAAATCCCTACTGTGTTCCCCCTCTTCACTTATCATCCCCTCCTCCATCTTCTCCCCTTCTCCTCCATGGTGGAAGTCACTGGTGTGAAAGTAAAGAGGCCATGCTCCAATTAGCCAAACAGAGCTGTCTGACACAGAGAGCTTCAGCATGGCACAACAAACCAGAGGAGAAGACAGCAGGTTAAGGACTACTCTAATATTCTCATCTGAAGTTCACAGCAGATTTAAATATGATGCTGGGGATTTAATCTAATTGAACTAATTAACACAATCATTAAAATGATTTCATTCATATAGAATTTTTCAAGATCCTACAGCTTCTGTAGTATTTATATCAATATCTATACCTACAAATTGGTATGGCAAATTGCTCAACTTCAATTGTAAATATCTGTTATTAATTTTTGTTAAAAGGACTAATTTTGGGTGCTTTGTTATGGCAGCTCTAGTTTCAAATTAAAGCAGTGTCAGTCTGCATCAGGAGTATCTGAATGGTTTATAAAAATAAAAGGCATTTAACAAAACTGAAACTACCTGTTAATAAATAACTCCATATTTTGTGCTCAGACATCCATCTCTTATTCTAATTAACTGGGTCTGGGCATTCCCAATATCCTCTTCAACATTTGTGATCTGTTATAGATCAATAACTTAATTTAGGGTCCCATATCATATCATCTATTATCAGCTAATGCAAAATTATTTTAGTTAAGCTCATATATAACTATTTGTGTGTCTGATTTTTCATTAATGCTTCTGCTGATATATATATATATATATGTGTGTGTGTGTGTGGATGCACTTATAAAACTAATACTATAAGCTGCTACAGTATGCTGCTATAATTAATAAGTTGTTGTTACATGGTTATTGTTATATAAATCATTTTCTCAAATTTCCTTGAAAATATTGTGAAATCATTTTGAGGCCAAATTATCCAATCCAAACAGGGGCAAAAATATTTGAAAAAATACTTGATGTTGAACAGGTCATTCAAAATGTGTGGACTATATTCAAATCATAAAGAGGTAAATTCCTTAAAAGCATTTTAAGAAGAGAAAGATTACGTAGACATGCACATCCTATGCAAGGTGCTGGATCCAAAAAAATCATATGAATAAGTACAACACAATACGCACACCAAAAGGAGCCCCCTTCAAAAATTTATTATACAAACAGTGACGTTTCGAGCCGTACAGCTCGAAATGTCACTGATTAAAAGCGTTTTAAGCCATCAATTGAAACCCCTGAAAATATCACACTAAGCAACACTAATAAGTATGAGAAGAAAACCAAAAATGATTCAAAAACACTGCTACATGAGACCAAAAGATAATGTTTTTATTTCTTAAAATGTAAGGTGTTTGCTTGTCATTTGGCTTTTGTGCTTGACACAGTGTTTATGTGTGACTTTGGATGGAGTTTTATTATGTCAACCTTCATTTGGCATCTAACTCTAGGACTTGCAGAAAGTCTGTTCCTGTGCAACTTAAAGCAGAGTATGCAGTTGCAGCTATCAGACCAAAGACACTTGCATATACATTACGTTCTTGATTGAAATGGGACATATGATGCAAAAAACACTTTTTTAAGGCTTTTGAACACATTTTGGGTATTTGGCCTTCCTCCCAGCCCACAAAATGTGATAGTAGACAACAAAACCTGTATTTAGCAGGTTGCATGAATGTAAACTCATGGCATTCTGCGCGTTGTTGAGTCTGAGGATATAATGTCACGTAATATAATATTTTTTGATTTGCATACCTAACCTGATTGGTCTACCTGAGTATCCCCCCTCCCCTCTTGCTGGAGAGATTCCTCTGCGTAGTGCCACCATGTTGTTTATATTCTTAGCGAGATCTCAGTGCTCAGCATGCTAAGCTTAGAAGCTATCACTGCTCGGTTGTTGGCTGTAAACAGCCACATATATCTTCACATATAGGCTACCAGCCTCGGAGGACCAAAGGACCCAGTGGATTATTTTGATTTTTGAAGGGAATGAGCAGCTACAGTCGGATAAAACCTGTATGTGTGTGTCAGTCACTTCACGTCCGACTGCTTCTTCAACTTCAGTCAGTTAAACACAGGACTGGCAACTAGACTTTTCCTGAATCCAGGCTCAGTACCAACAGTCCGTCACCAAACCTGATGATGGACATGTGAGTATTTTAATGCAGTGTAGTATTTATTTTGCTCATTGCTATGGGCTAATGCTAATAGCAGGGGGAATTGAAGAAGAGGTAACTGCACAACATGTTCATCTATGTTTACATTACTTGTTGAAAGTCTGAAGGATAAACTTCAATGTATGAGCTTCTTACGTTAGTCAAGGGAAGTTTAACAGTTGGCTGAATATAATCAGTCCCACTGCGGTGACTAGGCCGAGGTTACCATGTTGTGTGTTAGCCTGTGATGTTTGGGGACCAGATGTTACCAGATGTTCTGGTAACTGGCAGGATTTTTTGTTCGTGTGTGTTCAAGAAGAGAAGCTAAACAGTTGGCTGAATATGATCTGAATATAATACCAGAAGGTAGGCTAAGTTGTGGCTAAGCCACTGCAGTTAGCATGTTGTGCATTAGCCTGTGATGTTTGGGGGAAAAGAGCTTCGCTGTGTCTATGGTTGTAATCGTGTGTGAGGTAACCAGCATGAATTAAGGGTTTGTTTATGTTCAAGACTATAACCGGCGTGTGGCTGGAGCACCCGCTTCACTCGAGTTAAGCTGCAGGACTATTGTGAATTGCTGTATGTACGCTGCTCTGCTCTGGCTCATTAGCATATTAAGGCAACCGCCCTCAAAACCAGCCGTTCTGAACAGAAGGGTTATGTGAGCGTGGAAAGAATGCAGCTGTGCTTGATTCATAGGCTTTTTGGACCAAAGTATGTTAATAATGTTTCATAAAGACATCAAGGATCCATCTTAAATTGCAGAAAAGGAGCAAAATATGGGACCTTTAAAGTAATCATTTCAAAACATTTCGCCATTTGATGGCGCTTACAAGAAAATCAATGCCCAACAAGCACATGAAGTAAATTAAGCTGGAGTGAGGTTGTGATCAAACAGAAACAGTATTATAAAGAAAATCACACAGCAATGGTTGTTTTGGCTTACTCTTAATTGAAGGTGCTGGCCTCAGGGTATTTCTCCAAAATGCTGGACTGTACTAATGAGGTACAGAGTGACAGTGAGCAGAAATGAAAAAAAAAACAATCAAACATTGATATTCAGGACAGAATAGTGGAGGATCAGTGGGTATCACTCACGTCATCAGTTGGGAAATCACTTTCTAGACGAAGTTCTGGGACGTTTAGTTTCTGAACAACAAACAAGTTTTCCTTCATGAGGCAATCCTAATACAAAAAATATAAATAAGTATCCAAATATGAGAACAACATTTTCAAGCAAACCTACGTAAGTTCAATATACAGAATGTTGAGAGAATGAAAACAAGACATATGTCAGAAGCACTGCATTTGACCTGACGTGGCTACAAAAAATGTTTGTGATTAAAGTTTTGTCATTTCCACATATAAAGAGCACAATTTTCCGATGTATCCTGGTACATTTATGCACAAGCATTCAATGCAGCTGTTTCAGTTTTTAATATATAAATATATTTGCATATAATTTTCTCCATGTGTACAAGCATGACACCTTCCTGCCTTACATGTGCATGCTGTGTATGCTAGTGCTCTTCAGAGGATATATTTTTAGAATATATTTTTATTTAATATTCAGGTATTTAATGTTTAAATGTTTTGATTCCTATTTAGAAGATGTTGGGTGATAGATATGCTATGTATGAGTTTATTTACAATAGGGACCCATAAATACAACTAAAGGCCGAGGAAGTGCATGTTAGCTCAAAATTTTACCTGCTGCTTAATAAATCCTTTGACAGGATTCTCCTGGTGTACAAATCTTTGTTGTTTCACTATGCTCGTGTGCTTTAGAACAAGCACCCACGTAAGAATCTTTTAAACACTGGCTGCAACATGTTAAAGAGATATAATGAGTGACGATGAGAGACAGCAGATCTATCAAGAGATCCAAGGCTCTACTTAGAGGAAAGTATCTCCGCAGTTCGTACTGTTACTGAATCTTGTGCCAGGCTTAGGTAACCATTCTGGACTCATCTTATCTTAAGACTCATGACAGTAAGAAAAAATGTATTTAACATTAACAGCTGATTGGACTGAGGAGAAACACAGAGAACGGAAGAGCAGTAAAATGTCAACTTAACCAATTTTCCATTTACCATTTTGTCCTGTGTTGTTGTCAGATCCTGAAGAATCTGCTCAATGATGCTTTCAGCCAGAGAGACACTCACCGTTTGTTTCAGTTCACTGGATGGAGACAGAGAAAACAGGAAATACAATGGATGTTTCAGCCTTTAGAAGAATAAAAACAATAAATAAAAAGAAAATCAAGAAACTATTTAACAAAATTTGGAGTAATAAATCTAAAACTAGGTATGTTTTTTAAACAAAAGTTAACGGTCTGTGTTCCATCACTCAAACCTTAATGAAGCCCATAAATACTGAGGTTTTACTCATTCGCTAGGTAACAGAGATGCAAGTAACTATTTTTATCGTAATCTATTGTCGACTAGTCAGGTACTTCTTTTTGCCACCACAATTACCTAATGGGTCTTATTATTGCTCTGTGATGTTAGTATTTTATTATGTCAAATAATGATGCAACATAATGATATGATTTATTATTGTTCTTATTATTATTATTATTTCTTTCTTACATTTGGCAATACTCTTTCAAACTAAAGATGTGCAGTTTTGATTTAAATTATAGCCAAAAATGTCTTATGTTCTAAGCATATCTATTGTTAAGTTAACATGGGTGATTTTGTTTTAATGTGATGCCTGGTAACCACAGTTTGTACATCAATGTTGTCAGAAAGTACTTCACTGTTTAGTGGTAGAAGCTGAGGAAGAAAATGTTAAGTGGAGGGGTCTACAATGTAAGAGTAAGAAAACCCACTGTTTGGCTTTTTAAGAAACACATCAATGATTTGTGAATGTGATACTTAAATTTCAGCACAGACATACTCTAATACCAAAAGGACACTAAATACTTGAAAAAAGATCCTTAGGAACAAGTTTGTTTAACTGTAGCTGAGTGAGAATAACCTTGCTCAGCAGGCAGATCCATCTTGCTAAGCTCCAATCTATAACTGTCTACTACATTATCTGTGCATACTGGGTGCATTTTTTTTTTAATCTATGATGCATTTTACTGATACTGTGTTTGGATTGCGGGGTGGGAGGGTTAAGGGGTTGGGTGGAGTGGGTTTGGGTCATACTTCCTTTTATCTTCTTTTCAGTTATCTGTCTGTTTGTAAAGCACTTTGTGCTACATTTTCTTGTATGAAAAGTGCTATACAAGTAAAGTTTGACTGATTGATCATCTCTTAATTGTAATAAATGTAATTAATAGAATGATCGACCGATCACCTGCTGAATATGCTTCTGAACGGTTCTGTCCTTGCTAAACACTTTCTACAGGCTCTTTCATGAACTGTTGAAATATATTGAACAGTCCATCTGGTGTGCCAGGTTAGAGCGAGAACAGAGTGGAGCTAAGAGAGATTGAGTTTAAGTTTTGTTGTCACATTTGGAGTGCTAAAATGTTATCTTTGACTGTAATGAATAGTGAGAAAAATGCTACATTTTCTGCCCAGCCTCCATGCTAATGCATGTGAGGGATGCGCTTGCGGCAGCTGTTGATGGAGAGGGGGTTAGCTCTTCAATTATCCAAAACTTGAGCTGTGTTATTTCTGCAACTTCAGCCTTAGCGCAGAAAGGACACTGATAAGAGATTGTTGAACTCCTTTATCGTCAGTGTAGACAGTAAAATTTGCAGAGAGAAACAAAGGTTTAGGATGCGGTAGCATAATAGCAGCTACCCATTTTTATTCAGGATTTTCAGTTTTGAAAAGTCAGGGACATGATTAACTGAGCTACAAGCCCACGTCGTGTCACTATTGGTCAGATGGCCTAAGTCCCACCTAAACTCAGCCTCTCTGTCAAAAGATTGATCCAAAGTCTGTTTAAGGGGGTGTTTACAGTATGGCTGTTTCCAGAGATTGGCTTCAACAATATTTCGAAGGCTCCTTTAATAAGCAAACGACTGATGTCATAAATTTGTTCCATGGTAAGGAGCAAGGTTATAATATTCTGTCATTAATAGCTTGTGATTTTTTGATTTCAATTTCACTTTATTTGCCTCATCTTTAAATGCTGAATTGTGGCTTTTTGTGAAAATGCTTAGTTAAGGTTTTATGTTTATTAGTTTAAGGGCTAGTTTAAGTTTTTTTTGTTTTGTCTCTGTATTATATTTAACCAGAAAAACCTCATTTAGATTAAAAATATCATTTGCAAGAGTGTCCTGGCCAAGACGAATAAATGATTCAGAAAAGGTTCTGAGGCAACTATTTAAAAAACTCTACATCATTCATCATCAAAAAGACAAAGATTTGAGGTCTTCAGTCAGTGAGCTCATCAGGAATTGAAAGGATAGGCTTTTTCAGAAAGCTTGTGTAGAAGCTAGACTGAGGACCCTCAGTCTATAATCCAATTCATTTTAGTTAGATTTGTAAACACAGTATAGACTTTCAGTAGGTTATTGCTTTTGAGTAAAGCCTTATTTCAATTTTATGTGTGCTTTAAAAAAAGTTTTTTGTACATTTGATTTCTGTTAGCCGGATATTTTTTATTGACAAAAACTGTTAGAGAGTAGGGCTGGACATCTCCTGCAACCTCACAATACCTATCCCAATACAAAGACCACAATACAATAGTAATTGTGATACACTTTGTACAATTGTGGAAAAATTGTGGACAAGTTTACAGATCTGCAACAATTTCTGTTCTTTTCTTGTTAAAACAAAAACAGAAAGGACAAGGTCCAAAGAATCCTATGAATTAAAACAACTAAATCTAAAGTCTTCAGAGATTTTAGAAGTAACTTAAAATTTGTAACATGCACTGCATCATGTAGTTTGGTTCCTATTAGCCCCCTTTGAAATACAGTGAAAAACTCCATTGGTGATATTACCTGGAGAGTAGATGTGTTTTTCAACTAATGTCACAGCAGTTGGGCACGTATAGATTCTTTAATATCTGTATTGATACAAGTATCAGCACGGAGTCTGTGACAATATTTTGCTGTATCACTTTTTTTTTGCACAGGGCTAACAGGGAAGTACATGTTCACCTTGAAATGTGATTTAATGCCACTGTTAAAAGTTGTTTATCATACTCAGAAAGCCAGTCTCATCCGCACAACAAACTCAACTTTTAAGGTAATGATAAAGATACATTGAACCAGTGGGGTTGATATGGATGAAAACAAAAACTGCGGGAAAGACCAATCGGCTTTGTTGATATTTATCCATGGCTTTGTGTCACATGATCTACAGTAATATTTCTGAAGCGGAGCTTGTTAAACCTGTGGTTTAAGAGTTTGGGCAACCACTTCTTTAAATGGTATCATGTCATTGTAAGAAACAGAAAGACAACACATTAACAGATAAATACACCAACTTCTATACTGTACAAGTATTTAACTAGAGCTAAAGTTCTCCTGCATTCAAGATATGGCTGGATTTTGCTGAAATAATGTGCTGGTTTAGAGGGGATTTTTTTAATCTGTGAGTGTATAATCAATTAATCTAACTGATCAATAAAATTTGATTATCTTGAAGCCTGAATAAATGAGAAGTGACTTTTTATTATGGTTTCAATTATTTGGGTATAATTGGCTGGCTGGAATTTTCTGATCTCACTGAAAATGTCCAGCACACTCTTTGTTCTCATGTAAAGCCTTTTATCAGTCATCCACCTCAAACAGTATCTAATGTGATTACACGGTGTAAAAAGGTTAATTAAACTGAACAAAGGATGTTGTTGTGCATAAATGTCACTACCTCAGTCTGTTGCTGATGACTGGCCCAGTGTGCTCCAGCAGACTGCTTCTCAGGAATGTGTGTGTCTGTTTGACTTTTTTGGACACGCACTCTGAGAGACTCTCACAAACACTTGACCGCTGGACGACCCTGGGGCACACTGCCTCTGCACACCTCATCAGGTTCTGTGCCAACTCCTAAAACACAAATAGTTGAAGATGATTTACTGTTTAATCTGAGTCATTTCCAATTGTAGATAACCAGCACTGATCACTGATCACTCTCAATCAGGAGTTCCCCTGAGGTACGATAGAGATAGTGTAATTGAGAGGTACATGTCTTTAACACACTAAGTTCTCAAACTCAGATAGAAAACCAGCTGTCCATGCTTTGCACCTCATCTCGCCTTCACAAAGTCGAACTTGTGACAAAAAATGTTTCTGCCTTTGTCTGATTTTATTCCACCCCCAGCTCTTGTTAAAGTCTGATGGTTGTTTTTCTAATTTTATGATTAATTAAGGAAAGCCAATCTTGCCTCTATCAGCAGTCAGAGAACTGATTACAGTTGCTGCTGCCTTCACAGAAACAATGTAATGAAACTCAAGGTGGACTCAAGGGGAGACAGCTCTTGACAGTGAGTGTATTCCTGATGTCAGCAAGTCCTCATCTCTGTGCCTTTTGACCAAATAAACAGTTCATTAATGGCACAGAGGTGTAGCTGTGATAGTTTATTTTATAGCTGTAGGTGTGCACTGGTGTATAAGTTTCATAGACAGTTCAACTCTGAGCTTTTGTTTCATGTAAAGTTAAAATCATGGTATGTATGACTGATTTAACTGGCATATGAAGATGGATATCAGAGGGCTCGAGGCCTGAGCTTCAGGTCTTTGCCCATTAAGGGGTTGACATTAAAAAAAGGTAAAGTCAGCATTTCCGGTATTGTGACACTCATTGTCAGGTGACAAACTCTCCAGTTCAGAAACCAATGATTGACAACACTGAGATGACATGTTATGATTTATAGTCTATTACATTTAGCCACATGGTGGGTTTGCTCAGCTGTTTACCTGTATGCTTTTATTAAACTCATTGGTCAGCGCAGTGGTAGTGTCAGTCAGGACACAGTTCACCATGTCACCATCGGACGTGCTCGTCTTTCCAGCCTTGTACAGAGAGGGAAACAGCTTCGCATAGGGAATAAAAACATAAGTGGCATAAAGCATTGTTTCACCTTCAAACTTCATTATGAACATCCACACAATATAACAAAATCCAGCAGGGAGCAGATCTCTGGGGTCAGTGAGGTGATTTGCCTAAATGTATCATATAAGAATGTATTTTTATTATAACAGGACAGATAATTTGTAGTTTATGATAATGTAACCATTGAGGTTATGAAAACCATGGGTGAAGCCTTTATACCTTTAAAGACTCTTTGGCATTGTACAACACCTCCTGTGCACTCAGTAATCCAGCCTGGACCTGCTGAGTGTTGCAGTGGTTCAGACGTTGAAGGCTGTCCTCCAATTGCCGACACAAACCATGGACCAACTGCAGTGAAAGACAGACAAGACAGAGCTGAAGATACAGAGCAAAATTAACATTTCTATCAGGATGGCATAGTTTGAAAAGAACCAGGGATTGTTGATGACTAACAAGACAATTGAGAGAAATCAGACAAGATGTGGACTGTGACTGAAAACTTTAAAGGAGTTTGTTTTTGCCATTTTTAAAACTGAGCGCTATCTTTAAAATTGTAGGATTTAAATCATGTTGAAGCACAACTGCATTTTGGAATAGCCTTAGCAAATTGCTTCAGCCACGCTGAGAAAATACTTCAGTGATTGCAACATAAATTTTGTGGAAAATTTTTATCAGTCACATAGTTTTTGGTTCTGAGTGAGTTTGGTTGTTTGAAGGGGTTACTAAGAGTTATCACAACCCAAAAAGACAGACAACCTCCCAGGTTAAGGCAGTAGAAAATGTTGTGGGTCGGTGAAGTCTAGTGCCTCAAAACACAGCAATTTACCAGCAGTCTTGTAAAAAAGTAATAAAAGTACCTCCACCTCCACAAAGGAATTTCCCAACACTGTTGGGAAGCTATTGTCAAAAATGTGGAAAACTGCCCTGCCTGGCCTTGTAAAGAAGTCCTAAAATTTTTTTCCTGAATCCACATCTTGATTCTGATCACAACCAAAATCTACCCACTTCTACCTTGTACCATGACCAACAGTCCCTGAAAATGTGATCAAAATTTGTTGAGAATTTATTGATATATTAGTAAATATGAGGAAAACTGCCCTAAAAAATTCTGAATCTATAATCATATTTGGATCACCACCAATATCTTAACACTTCTTCCTTGGACCATGACTAACATTCCCTGAATATTTAATTAAAATCAGTTCAAAACTTTTCGCGTTAACTTGCTAATGGACACACGTACAAACAGACAAATATCAGCAAAAACATAGCCTTCTTGGCAGGGGTAATGTACCATTTGTTTGTCAAATTATTGAAAGTTTCTGACTGTTTAATGTCAGCATATTGTGAATAAATGAAACATTCTGTTGGGATTGTTTATGGGAAGTTTTTTGCAATAAATGTATGAATACTAGAAGTACTCAGATAACACAAACATCAGCCAAGGCATTTCTAACATTAAGCTATTGCCAAAATCGTGGAAAACTGTCCATTGTTCAAATCTCCCACTGTTAACCAAATCTGAAAAAAATCCTGGATCAACATCCATATACAGATCACACTAAAATCAAATCACTGATTCTGTTTGCCATTATAAACATTCCCTAAAAAGTAAGTCGAAATCCATTCATAACTTTTTGAGTTTTTCTGTTAACAAATTTATAAATAAACAAACTAACAAACACTGGAAAATTACAACTTTCTTGGTGGAGGTAATCCTTGGCCGATTTAATTGAGATCAACATGAAACAGGCATATTTATTCTTTAAGCCACATTTGACTGCCAATTTTATAGGTGAATCAACGAGGATTTCTTTATTAAATGTCTTTGGGGCCTGTTGAAAGTCATAATCAAAATAGATTTTCTGGTTTTCTTTATAGAAATCAGGACTCATAGCCTATCATGTTATAATTATAAACTTATTATTACTTTTAATATGACTCTGAAAAAAATATAACTTGAATTAATATCCTTAGTTTGTATAAATAATCCAACCCAGTAGTTGCTAGCGGACTATCCTACCTTGCAGGCCATTGGAACAACAGCATCTCAGCTGCCATTCACATCCATTTTTTAGTTTCCTTAAGGCTTAATATGTTATGGACAAAAAAGGCGGCATTTTGAAAGCTCAGTTCTTTTTCTTCTTCTAAAAGAGCAGAATCCCCTTTCTCCTGACAGTCTTTGATTTTGCAATCAAATTTCTGGAAAACCTCTTGTTTCCTGTTTGTCAAACCAGGGAGAGTCAAAGATCAGACCATGGTCAGATCGTGCAATGACACCTGAGGCTTGAATTGAAAAAAGTTTTTGTGATTCTATTTAGCAAAACAAGATTAGGTGAATTAAGGTAAATGGTGAACTGTTGACAACACACAGTACTTTGTTTTTCTTAAGTGAATTTCAGTCAGTTGCAAATGAGAATACGAATCAGTCAGGTGGGAAAAAAAACTGACGATCAGTCAATGGCAAAATCTGACCAATTAAATTTTACTATAAATTCCTATTCAGCAACACCCCTGTGAGGGACTGTCAATGTTACGTCACTCCAATTTTATTTTCCTCTGCTCAGGAGCAGATTTGGCTCTTTCATCCCCAAGGGGAACGTGTGTGCAGTGTTTCATGCATTAACCCACACTACCCTTGGTTTCTCTTGGTTCTCTCCATCTTGTCTGTTTTCCCCTATTACTCTAATCTAATAAGACGTATGTGAAATCATGTAAATAGATACTGAATTGTCTTTTCAAATTGAAATGAAATTTGTTTCCTATTTATAGGCCTAATTATTTTGTTAACATTTCCATGAATTTAACAAAGAGTGTACTCCCCTTGTGCTTAATTATCCATTTTTAGAGTGAATCTGCTTCAAATTTTCCTTACATTGCAAACAAATGATCTTGAAATATAAAATGTGACCTTTTCAGAGTGTTGGGCCCTGAACACTTGATGAGATTCCTCTCTGTCAGACTGTCTCTGGTTATTTCTGTGTAAACAATGCTGAATCTGTGCAAACAAAAAATAAAGTAGAAAATTTAACATAAAAACTTTACATTTGACACAAACAGTAGTCTTGATGTTAAATGCGAACAGCCCTACAATAAAAATGCCATATGCACAATTCTCAGCTCAGTGACGGCGGTCGACACTCTCACCTTGCGTAGTGCCTCATTAATTCTGTCAGGATTGCTGCGGTAACTCTGTGTGATGTCAGCCAGCGGGAGAGACACCTGCTGCACTGTGAAGTTCCTGAGACGCATACAACAGCAAGATACAACACTCTTAACCAAGAAATAATCATATTTCTTTACTATTTTTTTCTATTTTTTTTTTTCTGTCCAACAGCAAAATTGAAAATTCATGCATAACGATAATAATTATATTTTAGAATTAAAATATTTCCGATAAAGAGCTTCTTCTTTCTGGTGTATTAACCATTACAGAAACATAAGTGATTTTCGTCATTGCCACTGCTCATAATTTAGGAAAGCTGTGGCATAAAACTCACTGGGCGTTGGTCTAATACATTTTTTAAGCACTGTATAATATACACAATTAAATGCTTGAGCACAACAGTGAACACATTTTCTTTAGTATTGTCATGTTTACCCACAGCCAAAAAAACATGAATAATCAGGTTGGTAGAGATGTGATTTATGTCTACCCAAAGCAATTGTGTGTGTATGTGTGACCTTTCCAGGGCGTCCGCCACATCCTGGAAGCCTCTGGCAGTCACATTGTTTCTGTCCCATGTCAAACTCCTGAAAGCAGAAAAGTTTACACAAGTTTCAACAGATGCATATCAGTTTGGTTAAAACCCACTGGGAGTGACTACCAAATTTTACAGGATGTGAAAGTCTCGTGTTTGATCGATGAGGAAGCTTGAAAACAGATAGCAGCTCACATTATCACATTATAATTCATGTTTATGTACTTAGAGGTAATGAATTATTAACTTACAAATCAGAGCAAAAACAAGCTGGTGGTTGGCTAATTAAAAACATTGAGACAACAACCCAGTTTTGTCTCAGGTCTAGACTTGTAAGGACAATCCTAATTGTTCAGTGTTTTTTAAAGTTGTGTCCCATTTGGTGCCAAAAAGCAGCAATAATCAATGTCTTTGGCAGTTAGTAGTTACATCAATTATTCCATTTATCTATAACACAGTTGATAAAAATGTTCATGGCCTCTTATGTAAAAAAAAAACAAAAACATATGGGTTTTGCAAAAAAAAAGATCTATTTTCTTTCTTAAACAGTACTTTTTGACAAAGCTGAGCTCATACCATACAATTAATTTGCATGTTTTTTACCTTTAAAGTTTTAAGAAGACTTTATATAGAAAAGCTGAATAAATAAAAACCATAAAGAATATTAAAGGGCCCATATTTTGCCTTTACTTGGTTCATATACACTGATCAGGCATAATATTATGACCACAGGGGAAATGAAGAAATGAAGACCAGAAGCAGGAAAAATGCGTAAGTGTGAGGATTTGAGCGAGTTTGAAAAGGCCAAATTCTAATAGCTAGACGACTGGGGCAGAGCATCTCCAAAACTGAAGTATCTGTCAAAAGTGGTCCAAGAAGGGATCACGGGCAGCCAAGGTTCATTGGTGCACGTGGGGAATGAAGAATGGCCCATGTGGT
The DNA here is from genome assembly GCA_037902135.1 of Cetoscarus ocellatus. Lineage (NCBI taxonomy): Eukaryota > Metazoa > Chordata > Actinopteri > Labriformes > Labridae > Cetoscarus > Cetoscarus ocellatus. The sequence continues at coordinate 1,055,316 of JBAMNC010000264.1, forward strand.
CCAACAGACAAGCTACTGTTGCTCAAATTTGGTGAAGAAGTTAATACTGGTTCTGACAGAAAGCTGTCAGAATACACAGTGCATCGCAGTTTGTTGTGTAAGGGGCTGTATAGTCAAGCTGTCAGGTGGTCATAATTTTATGCCTAACTCGGGTACTTGATTTCGATAACTGCTAGAGTAGTAACCTCTAGTTTTCACAGACTGAGTACCCCTGATCCTGCTGTATTCTCTCTCTGTCTGAGACACTCTGTTAGAGCTCCTGTAACTTTAAGGCCCCCTTACACACATTAGCACAGTCCGCCATGATGGTCAACCTATCTGCTCTGTGTTGACTGGGCAGTTCAGTACTGCTCAGTGCCATGTTTTGGAGTAATACTGATGCATTTTGTCAACAGTCAAAGCTTTGTGCTGGGCTTGCAACCCATGGTCTGGGCATGCAATGGTCTCAAACTGCTGGTAAAACAATGATTGATCCTCACACTTGTAGGTCTTTTTAGGGGGCTGGGGGAGCCATTTCAGGCAGCTACTGGTGCTGTGAACAGGGGGGAGGGAGAAGTCCTGCAGACTTTTGACTTGGGCATAGAGGCACTCTACCACTCAGAAGAGACATGCAAAACACACTAAAGCAGTAGTTCCCTAACTTTCCCTACTGCCCCACCCCCTTTGGAAGATAAATTCATTTTTCAAGCCCCCCACTCTCACCCTCATTATACACTTCAAAACATAAACATACCGTACATCGATGAACAATACATAGATAGTCAGTCCTGCCTTTGGCCCAAAAAATCCTGTCATTTAAGAAAGCATTTTCTTTGAAGAGTACAAAACAGAAAAGAAAGTTATACTGTAACATGACACTTTCAAGATTTTAAGATGTTAAAAAACAGCAAATGTGACTATCGTACAGATTAAGTCAGTAAGCATTGTTTTTATCTTGTCTTGCCGTGCCCCGGCCATGGACGCTACTTTAGGAAAAACTGCACTACAGGATATCTAAACTGAAAGTCACATGTGCAGGTGAGGTGGAAACCCAATGTGGGCTTACTTGCAAACCTCACCTTAAGGTTAAAAAAATCCTAAATTATTGGCTCTTTATCTGGATTTTGCTAAACCAATGTTGTTTCAGTGATGTGTGTGGTCTGGTAGTCTATTTCACCATCAATTGGAAGGTTGATGATTTTGAGTGCAAATGTTTGTAAATTGGTATGAAAGTGCGTGGATGTGTTAGCTAATGCTGATGGACAACTATGAGACTCAGAGCCATCAGTGAGTGAATGTAAGAGTGAATGGGTGTAATAATGCTTGATCTGGTGGTATTTATTACTACACACAAAAAGCCTTTGTAATCCTTTTCACAACTTAATATTTGACTGAATTAACTAATTGTTACTTTCAATTATGAATCAATGACACCAAGAGGCAAACAATAGACCCACGGCCCAAGGTATCGGACAATCAACAAATAATTGTGCTGTGTTGTTCCACAGAAAATGTTTCCCTCAGTGTTTACTCTGGTTACATGCTGCCAAGCTGTTTCCATGAAAATGTGTCCAAGAAACAGCTGGAGCTGGGACTCTGTTTTTACCTCAGTCTGGTGTTACTCATCAGAGCTTTGGCCAACATTTTGGCTCCTGTATCTCCAATGTTGTTCCCACTGATGTCAATCTCAGCCAGAGCAGCATGGCCACCCAGAGCGCTCAGCAGGATGTTTATCCCTGTCTTCAGTCTGGAATCGCACACCGAGAGAGACTGCAGAGGCTTCATGCGCACACACAAACATACATTTATTAAAAAAAAACACGCAAACATGTTGTACCGTTCATTATTTTGAGAGAGAGATTTGAAATCAGAAAATAAACTTCAATATCGCCTTTATTTTTTAATAAATCAATGGAAGGTTGTAAATAGATAGTCTTTAACAGACAAAATAAATGCATGAAGGAAACCCTACTCACACACTCTTCATCCTGAATGAGCTGAGCTATACGATGAAGAACATCAGTAAGAGTTCTACAGGACAGCAAGAGTTAATATCAAATACAAAAAAAAAATCATAGACTAGAGAGATGAAAGCACAGAGTACAAAAAAGAAGGAGGGAAGAAAACGTTAAGAAGTGAAACATGAAGGTGGGGTCAAACTAAACTGATGCAGGGGTCTGGTCTAAAATTTTAATCGGAGAAAGTTATGAGTTATAAATGCTATGTTTAAACCAAAAACAACTATTTCAAACACAAACCTTTATGTATGAAAAAGTTGGACAAGCCACATGTATTTATACAGATCTGCCTTTTAAAGTGAGCTGGTTTGAGTAAATAGATCTTGCACAGTGAAATGAGTACATCATGACATTTTATCATGTTCCACCAACCTGGACTTCATGGCAAAGTTCCTCCCAAGAGCAAGCCGTCGAAGAGAATGACATCGGCCGATAGACAGAATCAGAGTCACCATGTCATTCTCAAAACCTACAGCAAGGGGAAAGAGGATTTAAATCTTTCTGTCAAGTAATCTATTAACCGAAATACTTTCTTCCATCCATTTATCAAATTCCAAGGATAATAGGGCATACAGTCATATTTTACGGAATAATCCTCATCTAAAGTTTCAGCAATGTTGGGTACCTCCTCGTGCCTTTATGAGGTATTTTTTGGCCTTCTGTTTTCATGCAGCCTTGTGCTTGTGTTAAAGGCCCTCTCAGGCCTCGTTCAAAAATTTCTAGACCCACTGCCTCATAATCTACCATTTCATGGTCTTTTGATCTGATTAAAAATAGCACTGCTAAAAAAGTCTTGTGGGGCTTGACTCAGCTTAGTTTTCCATTAAGTATCACATCTAGTTTTTTGAATCATCTTCAGCGGGGTTCCAAGAGAGCTTGGTTTAGACCAAATGTGACGTGGAGACACTGCTGACCTCTGACTGGTCGGTGTCGCCTCAAGTCGGAGGTATTTTTGGTTTGATTGTTCACATGATGCTGAAAGCAGCACAGGCCAGTAGAGCCAAATTCAGTTTGAGAGAGCAGATGCTTTTGTGAAGTTAAGCATACCGTTGTCAGAGATATCCAGACTCCTGATCACTGTGGCTTCAGAGATGTGCTCTTGTATCACCTGAGCCCCAGCTGAACATAGCTACAGGGGCAAAAATAATCATGTAAACACAATGAAAAAGGTTGTCTGATTCCCACTATCATGAATAAAAGTCTTCTTTTAATTTCTCTGTGGGAGTGTCTGATTTACCTCACAGCTGCTGATGTCCAACTCCAGCCCAATGAGACGAGTATTAGTTGCCAGACCCTGAAGTACTAACCTAAGCACAGGAAAAATACATAAACAAATGTTTTGATTTAGGTTGTGAACGTAATAGCAGAGCATTTTCAACATTATTCAAAATTTATGAGAAAGCTAAGATTATCTAGCTTTTGTTTTAGAGCTGAGTTTTCTATCCTCTTCAACATTAAACAAAAGACCAAAGGAGTGAGGAATTTACAAAATGGAAACATTAACTTAAAAAACTTGACTGGAAAATGCACAACTCAACTATAGGATGTTACAGTGTCAGCGAGTGATGGAGGACGTGCGGGCCCAGGAAGGAAGTAGAAACTGTGGTGCTATATTAATCTAAAATGACACTGTATCAAAGAAGTAAAAAAGCTGTGAGAAGCATTACTGTGGACAAATAAACTGATGAAAGACTAGTTTTGCCGTTGATGATGTTGTTTTGTTGCTTTGTTTGTTTGATTGTTTTTCTTTCTGGCTGTTAGTTTCTGTGTTTGGTGTTTGTTTTATTGGTTAGGTTGAATTTTCTTTCTCTAAAATGTTATTTTTAATCCACCAGGCAAACATTAAAGTTTTCATTTGAATCTCTTCATTTTTAAGTCACTAGGGTTGGTAAAATTTTAAGAGATTGAAAAAGAATGTTATCATATAAACTTAAAGTTAATGCCACTTAAAAAAAAACATAAAAAAGAATAAGTATTGCTGTGTTATATAACTGTTCTGTTACTGTTATGAAAAAGGTGACCATGAACAGTTGACTAGATGTGCATATCTCCATAGCTAAGAGAAAAAGGCAAGCTTTGAAAACTAAGCTCACTGATAGGATTGCAAATGCATAGGTGTAATATTTCAAGGGTCTACATGGCCCCAGTGTGATGCTAAGTAAGTTAAAACAGTCTTAGAAAATAACTTTATGAGCCAGATGTCAAACTAACAGATTGTGTTCATCCAAAATTAAAAAAACAAATAAAAGGAACAAACAAAATATAAAAGTCATAACTCACACAAAACTACTTTATGTTGTTGTGAAGTGTTTTGTGGGGTGAGCGTACCTGAGAGCCTGTGGAGGTAGTTTGGTCGCCGAAAGATTCACATATTTCAGCTCACAGCTCTGACTGAAGAACTCGCGAATGCTCCTTGTCACCCCCCGTACCTTTCTACACACAGCAACACAATCAAACGTCAATCCATGTTTAAGTACTTTATTTAAGTATATACATACACATACACATACACACACACACATACATACATATATATGTATGTATATATAAGTATATATATCTTACAATTTTTTTTGTGTTAGCATTTTCAAAGGCAATTCTTCTTTAGTTGTTTTAGAGAAAATATCTTAGTAGATTGTTAAATTGTAGTACTGCACTTAGTGCACAGAAGTTATTGATGTCATCTCTATATGACTGTGACTGTAAAGTCTCTTAACAGTTACAGAGCTAACCTGTGGCTGAAAGGATTCCTGGCCAGGTTCAGGTGCATCAGTTTGTGACAACATCCAGCAGACAGAGACACAAATAACTACAGAAAAGACAGAATCAGAATCACAAAAATGCAAAACCTTAATGTATACATTGGCAGAATACATTAAACTATTCACTTGTCAAGTTAAGTTTTCAATTTTGCAGTATCAAACAAACTTCAGACTTAGGGCAGTTTGCATGACTACACTGGAGTGTTTAAGGATAGTTGTTCTCTCCTCTAAACCTTTGCATTAATTCTGATAACACTGAAAGTGATAAAAAGTCTATTATGCCACATAAATGTTTTCTCTTAATGTTTCAGACCAGATCAGTAGAGATTTGCTGCATTCCTTTAGCTTATAGGTAGAATCAAGGGTAGAGAATAACAGTTTACATTTATCTATGTACATCACTGTCATTAAGCCTCCTTTTTTAAGCTCTTGTACTTTTTAGAGTCTTTCTCAGTAGTTTTACCAAAGTGTATTCATGGGGCACTTCCAGGAAGTTAGTTCATTAGTTCAGTTGAGCTACACTGATTTGAAAAATGCATAATGTATTAAATCACCTAAAAGACATCCAACTAATTAGAGTTTATTTTCTCTGTTTTGGCTCATCCAGCTATTTCCTGAGTATGACTGCTGCCACCTTACTTAGCCCTCCACTGAGGTTTGAGATACTATCTTCTCTCTCATCAAAACATACATGTTAATCAAATCTGCATGAGGTGATGAATTTGTGGCCTGGATGCCAAAACAAAACTATATTCTCCTGCTCTAATTAATGTTCAAAGCAAAAACAAACATGATCTGTCGGGCTACTCTGTGTTTATAACGGGGGTTAATTGTACTTGACTGAACATTACACAACAACAGTAGTTGTGTGAGCAAAAGCCGATTATTCATTAAATTAAAAAACTTATGATGAACTGCACTTAATCATAATTGTCTCTTTCTTTCAACAAAATCTGCTCCGAGAGTAATATTCTGTTGTTGTTTTTGTAAGGCACATAAAAATATAAGTAATCAACACTTCCAATACATTTTAAAAGAATCACTTTTAACCTTTAACCTTTATTCCAGTTGATTTATAATTACTCGTTTCACTTCCACTGGAAAAGAAAATGAAACCATTTCAATGAAACCATTTAAAAGCCTTTTTACGTACATAGAATATTCTTATGGTTTTTTACTTATATGCACAGTAAATATTTGAAGGGTATGACTGCACAGCTAGGATACTATAAAACCCTGCAAACTCCATTGCCAACTGCATCAAATCTACAAATGTCGGTGGTATTCATTTTATTTGTACTAAAATGGCTTTTAAATATGTGAATAAGCTTTAATGTTTCACAGAAGAGGATGGAAAATCCTCTTCTGTGAAACAGAACCAATGCTATTCAGGTCTTGGTCTTGTGAGAAAAGATGTGCAGATTTAAATCAGGTTTCTCTCACTGACCGTGTCCAAAGGGCAAGAAGTATCACTGAGGTCCAGATGAGACAGAGAGTTGGTTTTTGACAGGAACTTGAAGAGAAACTGCAAACACACACAATCACCTACAGATGCACTCACATACAGATGCATTACCCATCAGCATTTAGACTGATTGACATAATTAGTATTTGCTTGCTGCAAATCCACCTGGACACTCAGCCCAGAGGTTAAAAAATGTCTGTAAGAGTCTCTTTATTTCTGTATTTATCTATTACAACTGTAAAGTAAAGTCTAGTTTTATCTTAACATTAGCTTAATGTTATAGCGTGAGGTGAGTAAGGGGTGAGTGCAAGCAGACAAGCACATCATCTTGAAACTTTCATACTGTTTGATGGAAAGCAGAACTGACAGTTCTCTTATTTTCATAACAAAAACTCAACAGATTTCTGCCTGTTATTAGCTGTCAAGTGACAACATTTGATGAAAACCATGAACACACACACACATGGATCATTGCATACCATGGCCTCTTCAGTGATCAGGCTGCAGGGGTTATCAGACAGATCCAGGTGAGTCAGAGTTGCTGAGAAAACCTGAGAGGAATATAACATCTGACTTATACAACCAGCACCTGCAAGATACCAAAGCAGACAGACATAGTGATCAGGTGAAAAAACTTACTAAATATAAAGGCTGTATCTAAATGCATTTGGTGGTTATAGATAAATTATGCGACGTCTCACCCTTAGCAGTCACTGAGACATTGGACAAAGAGAGCTGCTTCAGTCCTTCAGGCAGATTCCCAAACACCTGACTGAGAGCTATTACACCTGCAACAAACATAAAAAGTGTCCATAACTACTTTACCAAGTAAAACGTGTTTTGTGGTATTAAGGGATTTATGAGGAAATAAATATTTTGACTGATAAAAAAATTACAACATGTAGAACAAGTTTAAAGGAGCTCCCCAGATTTGCTCTTGCTCCTACCTTAAATTTTGTCAGATAAGCTGTTACATTGGAAAATACTTTTAACCAATAAAAAATGAAGTCCCATGTGTTTTAATGTTACATCATGTGAGCGTTTTTTTGTTTTTTTTTTATGACTATTTAAAAGCTTGTATTGGTTTTACTAACGTCGACAGGTATGTGGAGGTAAGGACTGGGAAACTGGGACTTATTTGGGATACATGATTTGTCCAAACTGGTCCTTTAAAAACTGTCTTAATCAATACATGTATGATTGATATTCAAAGACCTACCTTTGTCTTCAACAGGGTTTCCCGAGAAGTTAATGGATTGTAGTTTAGAGAGGGTGTTCTCCCGTAGAGCGGCTGCTACCTTGAGTGCAAAGTCCCTGCAGCAGAATGAGACACATTTTTTCCAGTTCTGGTCATTTCTCATTGTTAAACTTGGAAATCGACTGCCTAAAGCCTACCTGCATAAATTCCCATTTTTATCATAATAAAATAATCATGTAACATGCAAATATATCCCTAAGCTGGAACAAACACAATGATTCAGTGTATAATACCTACATTTTTCTTTCAACATAAAAAAATCTCATGGGTTCACCACAAGTTTTAAATGTATTTTGTTTGTGTTTTCAGTCTATTATTTTTATCCCCCTTGTGTTTGTGTTACTTATGGTTTTCCAATAGTATGTCCTGGTCTTTTTTTTTTTTGCTGTATTTTGGTTGTAACTCCTCATATCTTTCTTTGTTATTTCATTGTGTCTCTGATTGTCTTCATAAGTTTGTAGCACATGTCATAATGGCTCTGAGTGATTCCAGTTTGTCAAACTCATTTTTTAAGTGTATAATTCTGTGATGAACTCTCCCTGTGTTTCTGTCAGTTTGACTTTATAGGAAAGAAAGTAATCTGCATTTTTGATCGTTCGTTTGAATAAATATCAACAGAGAAGTCTGCATTAGAGAGTGTGTTTTACCTTTTTGAAAATTGTGAGGCAAAAATAAAAGTCAACATAATCACAATAAAATTTGCAATGCTCTAAATATTAACACAAAGGCAGAATGAATGACATCTTTTTAATCATTATGCTTTTCTTATTGTACAGTAAGTTAGCTGTGGACAGTACTTTCTCTAAGAGTGAAATTTATGCAGCACTTCATAGTGCGGTCCGTCTCAGGATCAGCACCGTGGACAGTTACAATGATCCACTATGGGCCCTGACATTAACATTAACAAATACACTGCCTGGCCAAAAAAAAAGTCGCCACCAAAAAAAAAGGTCACACACTCTAATATTTTGTTGGACCAACTTTAGCTTTGATTACAGCACGCATTTGTTGTGGGATTGTTTCAGTAAGCTTTTGCAATGTTACATGACTTATTTCCATCCAGTGTTGCATTAATTTTTCATCAAGAGCTTGTATTGATGATGGGAGAGTCTGACCACTATGCAAAGCCTTCTCCAGCACATCCCAAAGATTCTCTATGGGGTTAAGGTCTGGACTCTGTGGTGGCCAGTCCATGTGTGAAAATGTCTCATGCTCCCTGAACCACTCCTTCACAATTTGAGCCCAATGAATCCTGGCATTGTCATCTTGGAATAGGGAAGAAAAAATCCATTGATGGAATAACCTGGTCATTCAGTGCATTCAGGTAGTCAGCTGACCTCATTCTTTGGGCACATAATGTTGCTGAACCTAGACCTGACCAACTGCAGCAACCCCAGATCATAGCACTGCCCCCACAGGCTTGTACAGTAGGCACGAGGCATGATGGGTGCATCACTCCACCTGCCTCTCTTCTTACCCTGATGTGCCCATCACTCTGGAACAGGGTAAATCTGGACTCATCAGACCACATGACCTTCCTCCAGGACAGTTCTTAATCCAATTTTTGTAGTTTCTGCAATCTCTTTAGATGTTTTCTCTTCTTGATGCATGCCAATGATTTGACCCTTTTTGAACAGACTAACATCTTTTCCATGAACACAGGATGTGTCTTTCGACATGGTTGTTTAAGAAATGAGAAGCTACTCATTGCATCAGCTGGGGTTTAATAACTTGTTGCCAGTTGAAAGACAATCGCCCATGCGGTAATTATTCAATAGGAGGCTCATACTATTTGCTGAGTTAAATCCAGGTGTGATTTTATTTTGGCCAGGCAGTGTAGAAAGCAAACCTCCACCAAGGTAGCTCACATATTGCTGTTACATATATAAGCAATATTTCCATGATAAAGTTACCATCATAACATCATTCCTTGACCCTGAAAACTCACACCTAGCACTTGGAAACATGTTGATATCATTATTAGTTAGAAAGTTATTGAGCAAAAATCACCATTTGTTAATGGCTGTTTTCTGGATCACCATTTAAATCTAATCATTTTTAAGTTTGGCCATTACCAACATCTTCTGAAAATTTCAGCAAAATCAGTCCAGTAGTAGTTTTTGTGTAATCTTGCTAACAAACAAACAAACATACACCAGCAAAAACATGACTTCCTTGGCAGAGGTAATCACAGAAACAAAGAACAAAGCGGTCACCAAATAAAGGGAGTAACATGAGAGCACACAAACTGAGTGAGGATTTCATGTAGATGCAGTGTCACAGAGCTTAGCACAATCATAAATCTTAAAATTAATTAAGAGCTGGTTTAAATTGTTTTTAATTCATACTTTTGTTTTGGTAATGTGGTTTTGGTGACTTCAAAGCAGGTCAGCCTGATTGTTACACAAAGATTATATTCAACACGGTGCCTTTTATTCTTCCCCTTACAAAAAACAGTGTCTTTTCACACAGAATGGTACTTTAGGGGAAAGAGGTGCCAAGTGGGGTCATTCATCCTTGCATCAGTCTGCAGGGTCTTTATTTGAGTGTTTCTGCTATTCCATCAGAATCCACTGACAGAAGTACATTCTATACAGGCACTCAAAAAATATAACATGTGTATCTCAATGGTTTACTCATTTCATAGAGCACGTCAGCTTCATTAGGGAATGTGTCACAAGCTTCATACAGAAGTTCAGGGGTGCAGGATAATCCTGACAGCAAGAAGATGCAGAAAAATGCAGAAACAAAATCAAGCAAAACTCAGTGATTAATATAGAACAACACACATCTATTGGTGCATTAATAAGTGGGGATGTCTCCATTGTGCATGCAGATGATGGCTGAAGATGAATTTTTACTTTTGCAATACTTATCGCAGAACACAAATATGTTTTTAGCATCATCCAGCCTTGAGGAAGGCAGATAACCATATGAAAATAACATGAAAAATACTTCAAACCTAGTTAGGCAACTTACTTTAATGCCTGTCGCTGCAAGCACCAGAACAGTATCAGATGATTGGATTAACAACGTGATGCTGAATCAGACTTTGTTTATGTTTTCCTCTGCAAAGACTGACAGTCACTGACAGTGACTGACATCAGAGGATTTTGTCAAGGAACACTCACAGGCTGCAGTTTTTTCCACTGGGGTCATTCAGACTGAGTCTAAATAAAAGTTCCCAACAAAAGCTTTATGACTATTTAATGCTGTTAAAATGTAAAAATGTATGTAACCACCTATCCAAAAAGGGATCCACACACACTCACAGTTTGAGTCCACAGGCCTCCAATGACAGCTCCTCCAGACCAGTGGATCTGGACAGCAGGAAGGTCAGCTGCTGCTGAACATCCACTGACTACAGAGACACAGGAAGAGAGACATACAGTTGGAAAAAAACCTTTTTTTACATTCCATGCAAGTATGAAAGTGTCAGAAATGTGGCAGCAATACATCTGTCATACCAACAATATCTATTAATCCAGGGTTCAGGCAGGTCTAACACTATAGATCTGTGACCTCTTCCTGTGAAGGACCATGTCTCATTCATTTCTAAACACTTCAGGGGCAGCTAGCAATGATAAATGGTCAAACTTTTCCTCTTACTGTACAGGGGACGATTTTATTACATTTTGCATTTCTTATTTTATCAATCAATCAATCTTTATTTGTATAGCGACTGTTCATAACAAGTGTTACCTCAAGGAACTTTACAACAGAGCATGCTGAAGCCATAATCTTATTTTATAGATACACGTACATGCATGTATACGAATACATATAATAAATATATTTGGATATACACATACATACATCCAGAGATGTATCCATCCAGACAGAGACAAGGAGACTAAAATCACATTTGTCTCTGCTGAACACAGACTTAATCAATCAATACTTATTTATGTAGCGCTATATTTGTTGAATATATATATTTATTAAAGGTAAGCCCCTTGAGATGTGGCATCTCATTTTCAAGAGGGATCTCATGTCTATATGATGTAAAGATAGTTACTATGGATGTATAATCAATTACAACCATGGATAGAGAAATCAATCTAATATTAAAATGAATATCTATATTGAATATAATGTGGAGAGGTATGATGTTGATTAATATAGTAGCATCTAACTGACTGCCATTAAAATGGCTTTAACTGATCTAAAGGTATGAATTTATGCTAAATGGTGTCATTTCTGTTGATGGTTGATGCAGGAAAAAGCATTTGAGGTCAAGCAGGTCCACAGCAGCACGCATCCATGATTGTTTGTCACGGCCATAAAACCCATTCATTCAGTCCACTGACTTTCAGATGATGGAACGTGAAGTGCTAAAATTAACTCAGTACTGCAGCCTTTTGTAACTATGTCCTTCCACTGAAACTTAAAATAAACTCATCACATTGGCTAATCTTTGGAACCCAGAATAAATTGGTTAATTTAAAGTAATCAGTTCTGTGAATTTTATAAATTAGTTACCAATTTGAGCTCCTTGCAGTAGATCTTGGTAAACCAGTGGTTGAAAGACAAAGCTGCAACTGCTAATGCCAAGTCCCTAAGGAGAACAGTGAGAAGGGAGGAAGGAAGAAGAAAATCAAAAACCACAGAAGAAATCATGACAACAATAAAGAGACAAGAGCACTGAGCCGTTTCTCACCTGCTGTCTAAGTGGCTGAAGTCCTGCAGGTTGAAATGTCGCAAGTTTTTGGTGTAATAGATATTATCTACATCCTGTCAAAACCAGAGCATGTTTCAGCGTTAGCATTTTTCATTGTGAAGTGAAAAAAAGTTTTACATTAAAATGTTCTCTGATTGTGTCTTCGGTACACAGTGTTCTGGTTGGTGCACTCTGCTATGTGACATTACAGAGGGGACTTACCCACTGTATCTCCTCTCTAAATGGCATCTCATTGAAATCACACAAAGCAGCATAAGTATCAGAAAACCCTCCTGAAAAACACACACAGATATTAAGTGGAAGGAAAAGTCTCTCTGGGCTTTACTGGATTGAGAAGCTGAAAATGACACTGCATGTACTTATCTACACATCTCCCTTTAATGTAAAAAGAAAACCACATACCACAGGGTCCAGGCTGACTGCTGAGCCGCTCTTCAATCACACCTGTACGTGTAAGGATTCTTTGCTGGAGATCAGGAGGAACTGTCTTCAACAGCTTCCTGTGTGCAAATATTGAGGAACACACTATGTGACAGGACAGTCAACAACAAAGACAGCATTAAGCCAAGTCATGACTGTGACACACCGTACTATATCTGAAAAAAAAATCTCAATATCTTTGTCAATATCTTGTTCCTGACAGGACGGTAGTGTGGCTTCAAAATGGCATAACTAAAAATCTCAATTTGTTTTGATCGATATTGAGATCATGATTACAAAATATGATTACTCATCACTGTTACAACACAACACAAATCATTTCATGAACTTAAACACTCTTAACACTATCACAATTGATACCAAAAAACAAGAAATAAATGTAAATGTTTGAGAAAAACACAAATATTGGAATTTTGGGTGTGTATTGGCAAGAGTCTGGTGGTACGATACATATCAGGATACAGGAGTGATGATAAAATACATCATGATACACTTCAAAATTCTAAAAACAGGGCGATATTTCACAATTTGTTTTGATTATATTTTATATATATATATATATGTATACATTATAATATTACAAGCATAAAAAATGAGGTTTTAATCCGTTTTATTTATAGCAACTGTGTTCCTTACAACTTCATAAACTTAATTTTCTGCCCCAGAGTTAAAAATTAAAAAAACAAAATAAGAATGAAACAAAGAGACACCCTCCAAACCCAAAAGGGACAAGGGGTATAGAAAACACTTCTGACATATTTGACCAAAGGTTGTTTTACAAAGCGGCTCACGTTCTGTAGTGTAGTAGCTCACGTCTACGATATTATCTGATTGGCATTGTCCAATTGCCTGCCAGATATGCTTCTGAAAGGTTCAGCCCTTCCCAAACACTTTCTATGGGCTCTCTCCCAGATGAACTAGTTAAATATATAGAACAGTTCATCTGGTGTGCCAGGTTAGATATTTAAATCACCTACAATAAATATTTTATTAGTGCTCAGGACTAAGTTCGATATAAAGTCAAAGAATTCTGATAAGAACAAAGAATGAGGGCCTGGAGGACAGTAAATTATCGCAAATAAGACTGGCTGGCAGGTTTCCGTGTGAGATAAGCTAAGAACAAGGCTTTCAAAGATGTGTAACTAGCATTTGGTTTAAGATTGATAAGGAGAGAAGAAGGATAAATAGCTGCTACACTACCACTACGGTCTGTGTCTCGTTGTACAAGAGTATTAAAATGACAAGGAGGAGTGGATTTGTTTAAACCGACATATTCCTCCTGGCACAGCCACGTTTCAGATAAACAAAATCAATCAGTGTCATTCAAGATCATCACCTGTCAAGATTTGGATGTCAGTGATCTGATATTTAACAGACCACATTTAATTATCTGATATATATATATATATATATATATATATACATGCCTGTGTGTGTATATATAAAAGAAAATTTGGCTATAGTTGGTGGGTTAGCTAACTTGCTACTTCTGTTGAAGAGGGTTTGTTTAACTTGCCGTTTGCTAACAACTTATCCAACTCAGGCCTCCTCTTCTGCTACAGGCTGCACATTTTGGCACTATTAAAACAATGGCCGTGATGCTGACAGCGACAGCAGTGTCAAAAGTTCAAAACATAAAAGTTATTGCACACCACTTAAACCTCTGCCCCACAAAAAGGTCACACCATATTACAGAAGTGACATATTTACAGTCCATGGTTTTCACACCATTCAGGCACTCTGACAGTATTTGCTGCCTTCTAAGATTGATATTCTTCATGCGTTCAGGTGTCCCACATAAAATCTATCCACAAATAGTAAACATGGTTATTTGAAATGAAAGAGATAATTTCATCTTTCCCCATGGAAACTTGTCTTCATGCCCTTGTCAAATACATATACATCTATTTAATGTATTCTTATATATTGCATTATATTTAAGCATTTAAAAACATACTAGAAGTCCATTTATGAAAGCAGAACGCTTAGAAAATAGCCTAAGCCAATGGTTTTAAACTGGCAACCCTAAAATCAAGCTAATACCTTAAGGTACCCTAAATTCATATCCATGCAGCATATTTCTTTTCACAAGGTTACAGTATTTTTTTTAGCGCTCAATTCAGTATATGTTTTTTTGTCACTAATAATTCAAATTAAATGTTCACAAAAAGATGTATTACTGCTAAAATACTTATTTACAGAATTTTTGAAGGATTCATTTGAAACTTTCAAGTTTTATGATTAAAAACACTGTTGAATTTAACAAGAAAAAGTCTTACAAGTGGGTGAACTACTGACGGACTAAAAAGGAAAAAATCTTTTCACCCTTTTCTTTACTTTAAAAGACAGCATGCCCTTGGAGTTTTTATGAGATTTCCGGAGTTACAGAAATTGCATCTTTATTTGGACATTATCGCACCTTAAGCAAAATTGGATCAAAACTCATGCCATGGTTGTTGTGTAGTCGTAAATAGCGTACCTGTTTCAAGGCCCACTTAGACTTGTCCAAAGGCAAACCCGTGTGCCACACCACACAGAACCACTGGCCTTGCCAACACACCACACACTACACACCATGTCCTCTGTACTATAATAATATTTTGTACATGTCTGTTAACATTTCTAGCTCTAAAATGGCTTTTCTCGTTGACAAAACACACATTTTTCAAAAATATGGACATTTGCATAACCATTAGTGTTGAATGGTCAGAGACTTTAAGTAAGTGTATTCAGACCCAAGAGCATTTAGGAATGCTTGAGGAAAATCAAGTATTCATCCAGTAAAAATGTAAATAATAGTCCATAAATCACCAAACTTAGTAATTTTCTTATGTCACTGTGCATATAATTGTGCTCAATGTAGGCCATTTCAAGTGAGCTTTTTTCTCTTTTTGCATAGGAGACTTGGTACCTCAGTGGAGAAACCTTAAAACAACAATTAAACTATGGCAGATGCAGTGACCTTCATACAAGCCTATGTCCGGACTCTCTTTTACTTTGTAAGATACTGAATTATTTTGTAATTTCAATACATTACTCAAACTGTGTTATCAAAAAATGGTAACAGCAGCCAAAGCCTATAACTGAAATTTAAGCTCTGCATGTACAATACTAGCAAAATGATGCACTTGGTGTGCATTCAGACATGTAGCAGGTGATGAAATGGGACTCACAGTGGAGAGGAGTCGGGAAAGATCCTCTTCAGTGAAGCGGTCATGTGACTGACCATGGCCTCCAGATCCTCAGTGTGCAAAACACTAAAAGACAGTGTCTGCGTGTCCGTCTCCAGGACAATCTGTAAAATAGATTTATTTAAAGGGATAGTTCAGTATTTTGCAAGTGGAGTTGGCCACTACGTACATTAGATGCAGTAGAGTGTTCTCTCCTCTCTCTCAGTAAGCCTCAGTCTGTAATATAGCCGCAAACAGGGAAGGATTGTACCAAGAACAAAGGGTATTTTCGCCGCCTACAAGAACTCCCATCAAAAAACAATACCACAGTTTAGGAGTACGCTACCCATGCGTGTTTTTAAGTGCATTAACTTTTCGGAAATATAAAGTTTATCTGGAACTAACCGACTCACGTCATGTATTCCTCCGCGCAGCACTTCCGCGAGCCGCTGAATCACTCCGCCTCCCTCTCAGCTGTTGTAAACATAACAGGCTAGCGGCTTCAGGCGCCAGTTGTAGCCTTATTTGACACATATTTCGGAGATGGTGTTTTTGTGTTGCTTTCCTGGATGCAGAAACAGATGTGTATCATGGAGAACTCATAGCTTTCAGCTTTATTCCTCTTCCTAACAAGGGCATGCGGCAACATCATATACAGCAAATACCTTCATCTCTCGTTAACTGACAGATAGTGTGTACATAACTATATATCTATATACAATTTATATAAAATCTAACTATATTCTTGCATTTAGGAGATGGTATATTTATATTATTACGTCAGAAACAGCTAAGATTGTGGTAGCAAAAGTTAGAGGCTGATGGACATGGTTGTGTGTGTGCATGTGTGTGTGAGAGAGAGAGACAAACACACAAGTAGTCTGCATTGTTACGGTAAACAGCCTCTTCTACTCTGCTTGTTTGTCTCTGACAGATCATTATTACTTACTTTGAGGATAAACTGTGATTAGGTCCTTCAGGTTTGGGACGTTTTTTCCAAATTATCTTCGGGAAATTGAAGAATGTCCACAATACTCCGGGATTCAGAAGAGCAGGAAAATCTGTTTGATAAGTGATACAGACAGCGTGAGAGTCTCCGGTATCCTCTGATTCAGACAGATCCTGAAGTCGGTCTGTAACCAAGGTCCATTCATGGCAGCAGCAGCACTCCGGGTCCGTGTGCATTGAGTCGAAGTTCATACACTGGCACCACTGTGTATTTCCGACTCCTTCTTGATCTCCAGTTTCCACCGATGTTTCCTCTCTGTTTCTTTCGGCCTGTTCGGTCTCTATCTGCAGCTGCTCTTCTTCTGACGTGAACTCCGGTTCACACAGATATCCTCTTGGCTCCAAAGTGAATAGAACTTCATCGTCGCTGTCAAAATCACTCGTTTTTAATTTCCTACGTTGTTTCTTCCTCACACCGCTAAGAGTCAGAACAAAAGAATTACTATGCCTGATAAGAGTTACACGAGGCTTCAACCGGCGTCTGAAGCTGCTAGCTTGTTATGTTTACAGCAGCTGAGAGGGAGGCGGAGTGATTCAGCGGCTCGCGGAAGTGCTGCGCGGAGGAATACGTGACGTGAGTCGGTTAGTTCCAGATAAACTTTATATTTCCGAAAAGCTAATGCACTTAAAAACACGCATAGGTAGCGTACTCCTAAACTGTGGTATTATTTTTTGATGGGAGTTCTTGTAGGCGGCGAAAATACCCTCTGTTCTTGGTACGTTACTTCCCTGTTTGCAGCTATATCTGTGTAACAGACTCTGTGGCTTACTGAGGAAGAGGAGAAAACATCTACTGCATCTAATGTACTTAGTGGCTATATGGAGCTCATACAACCCCACTTCAAAAATACTGAACTATCCCTTTGAATCAGAGAGGATTATTATTGTCAGAATTCAAAGCACTGGATGAAAATAATCCTCAAACTAGATGTAAAATGTATTTATTTAGTTATTTTTTCTGTTTGTAATGGCAGTTGTTGCTTCACAGAATAAATAACAAACATCAAAACTGTCTTAAAATACATGATGTCCAGTAAAGAAAAACTTTAGAAAATATTATGAACAACTTACCTCCGTGAGGCTGTGAATGTTGATGGAGCAAATCTCCAGGTAGCTGAAGGTGCTCTCCACCTATGTACATGAACAAGTCCATGACAACACGCTTCAAACTCTTTCACTCATAAAAAGGTACCGCACTGAACCCTGCCACAACAACCCAAACCAACTCTGCAGATGGCTCATTACTGACGCGTTGTTCCAGTTTTCACATATCTAGAGTGATGTATCAACAGGACTAATATCCACAGACATATGGGGTACGCAGCTCGTGTGAAAAAGCCATCAGCCAAGGGCTCCAGCAGTCTCTTCAGTGGAGAGACAAACAGGACTTCATCATTTGTTAGAAGTGCAAACTGGGGCTTTGCATTGGCAATGGTGAATTTGCTATCAAGTGCTAGAACAGCGTCACCACTGGGATGGAATAACAAACCAGGACTACATTAATTTTTTGTGGTTTATTTGTTCTTTATTAATATTTGTTGATGCTCATGTGTTTTGGCATATTTGAGTAAAAATCATCACGTTTTTTCATTTTGAAACATTGTGTACAAAACATAGTTAACAGAGGCAACTAAGTCTTCATAAAATAGTTTTAAGTTGGTACATTATTATCAACAGATGGATGAAAATGAAGGGATCAAACACCTATTCCAGGGCAACATTCAATAACTTTTCAAAAACCTTCAAGGTGCATTTAAAGCTTTTCCAGCACCTTACAGCTATGATAAAAAGTGAATTTTAAACATGTTAATATTTTAGAGATATTATTTTACTTTTAAAACAGATATGAGGTTGTAATGAACAAAAAAGTGTTTTAGTAGAAGTCCAGAGAATATGAAAAATTAAAGGAAAATGTAACTCAGTCAACATAAAACACTTGCCTGAACAAAAAGCATCATTTCTGAATTCCTTCTAAAAAAATGTGACTGTATTGACCCATGGCCGCACCCCAAGTTTACTTGGTAACAACCTGAAACTCTTTAAACTGACATTTTGGTTTTCCCAACATTACATACATTTTTTTAAAGATATTTTCATGTAAATGCTCCTACACATATTACTTCTGTGACAACAGATCACTCTGATATCTCTTTTTTTCATGAGAGCAACACAGTTACAATTTCAAGTACTTACAAGTACTTTATGCAAAAGCCAAGCACTTCTCAAACATTGAAAACCAACATTAAAACTCAAGCATTCTCAAGGATTCGAAGCACTGGTTTGAACCCTGTGTAGAAATCAACAAGTAAACCAGCAAAGCATCCTAAGAGATACAAACTTGAGTTTTCTTAGCCTATATGCATTAAAGATATAGCAACAAATGAATTTTCCAAAATATCTATTCATGTATGTCAGTTAAATGGCTAAATAAAAAAAAGTAGTGGGCTGTAACCGGGTAATTAGTAGTCAGTTATTTGGCTGGCAGTTGGTGCCTGTGGAAAGCCCTGATATCCCCTATAAAGCTCTCGTGCACATATGTTTTTTATCAGAATAACTTAATGTAACTTGTTTTCAACACAAACAAGACATGACAAGATGGGACATTGAAACTTGCATTTAAATCGATCAAGCATGAAGTAAAATATTTGTTAAAGTGACATATTCATAAAACATTATGAAAAATATTATGATTAGAATAATATTTAGGAAATCTTTCAGCCATGGGCCCCTAGAACCATCCTTAAGTGTCTCCCCTATGCAGCCCTTTTAAATATAGGTCTAGCTGCCGCTCTGGGTAGACACCCTTGACCACACTACCTGCCTGTAAGAGACTGAGCACTGGAGATTCTCATACAGCTTCACATCAATCAATCAGTCAATCAATTCACTTTATTTGTATGGCTCCAAATCATAACAAATGTGATCTCAAGACTCTTTCTAAAAGAGTAGGTCAATGCTGGACGACCAGTAATTTATCAACAATACCACCAGCCACTCATCATCTGTACAATTATGTTTAAGCGATGGCAGAAAACATTAAAAGTGAGTATTTTATAAGTGGAGCAAATCAAAGAAAAAATATTGAGATGATCCAACATTTGATTTCAAGCCTTAAGATGAAGTCAAATCCCAACTACAGGTCAAGTTCAGATCCCTGTACCATAAAAGCTAATTTTCCCAAATCTTTGCAGCATACCCTCCACTTTCATCTTGGGTTAAGAAACAGCAGAATAATCATCTGAATGAGTAAAACATAACCTGTTATTTACAGTGCTTTGTTTGAAGGAGATGATGAGTGTCTTACCCTAACAGGTTGCTTGTTTATAACCAGGTAGCCCCTCCACAGACTCAGCACCTAAACACAAGGAGAGACAGGATTAAACAGCACTCTGCATGGCCTTCAGAGATTAACATTTGTGTCTTTCTAATAGCCTTCTTAAACAAATAGACATACCAATTTTCACAGTTTAAAAAATAACTCACATGTAGGCTATTGTTGTGCAATGCACAACCGTGTTGTACTCTGCACTAAAACTGCAGCTGGGTTCACAAAAGCTCTCAGAAAGACACTGCTATGGGAAGATAATGGAGAGAGACCACTGCAGCTACTGGACATCACCCTCCAGAAAGCACTGCACAACAGTGGCAAGATACATTCTAATTTCTCCCAATGTTGAAACTGTCTGTGTTTTATTGTACATCGTAGATAAAATACTCTCGCCTTGTCCTAATACATCTCAAATATGCAGGGGTCTTCTGGAACATGGGGCTAGTGTCTAGAATAGCATTAGCTCCCTCTACAGGAGAAACACAGCTTTACATGTTGGACTTCAGGCTCTAACCCAAGGCAGCTTTGCTTTGGTTAGTTTATGGTTTATTGACACAGGGTGAAAAACAATTAAGAAGGGCCCCCTCTCTTTGAAGATTAGTTGGTAAGAGTGCTGTATAACTATAAAATCTTCATTATATGCAAATCATTGAAAAAAGCTCCCTGAACAATTTACACAATACAAGCTTGGGGGCTTTTTGGGCTGTAAGGGTCTGCAGTCCAAGTGCTAATGACCACGCCAGTGGTTCCCTGGCCGTTTAGCTTACCACCTCCAAAATACCTCAAATAGACTAATGGACCCTCACAAACATTACTTTAGTTTGATCTAAACTGAATTCATTTTACTATATATTTGTACAACATCTGGTAAAATACATTATTTGTGGGGAAACATACATTTACTGTATTTCTAATTAAAGAGACAATTCAGAGGCATCTTTAAAATAAAATAATTTTGCTCTGTCATCCTGAAATAAGGAGAAAATATCTCAGATTCCTGGGTTAGTTTTTCTTGAAAACAACTTTTGCTCTGTTTTTCTGAATCAATGGTATAATCCTCTCAGATTAACAAGGTCTGTTTAATCAAATGAAAAACATAAACAAATCAAGTTCTCTGTTTTGCTGAGGTTATGAGATAAACTTTCTTGGAATTGTTAGATACATTGTGAGAAAAACATATGATCCTGGAGAAACACTGCAGCCTCCAGCAAATCTGAATGGGCTTTGCATCTGAACAACTGTGAAGAGTTTTGTTTATTGTCCAGAGACTAACCTTAAAGTCACACTTTATATAATGGTGCCTTATAAAGACATGATGTCTTAAACCTGAACATAAATCAGGTTGAACTGGATTAAACCGAGGACATGTTTTACTGAATGACCTGCATAAGAACTTTCTGGGGGGGATTTTGATGTGATTATTTCAGTAAAACAGCAGAATTCCTTTTTTTTTCTTTTTATACACATAATTCACTTTTTTTTTTACACTGATTCAGAAAAGCAGAGTTCCTTTTGAATTTTCTCTTGTGAGTTCAATACGCTTCAACCCATTTGTAGTTATTAAATAATGTATTGGTTTTTGGAGGCCATCAAGCACCCTCCTCGACATGTCCTCTGACCCACTTTGAGAACCACAGCAACAACCAAGCGGAAGAGACAATGTTTGTTTGAGTTTCCTATTTCTTCTTCTTCTTTAAAAAAAAAAAAAAAATGCTTAAATGCGCAGAGGGGACTTTGTCCATCACTCACCACAAACCTGTTGAGAGATCTCCCACATGGCTTACTGCAGTTTGGAGCAGATGTTACAGGTGTCACCAAACACACTCTGTGAGGCTTCAGCAACTCTGAGATCTGATCTGCTCCCATGGGTCACACACACACACACAGACACACAGACACACACAGTAGTAATGATGATGATGATAATAATAATAATAAGAAGAAGAAGAAGAAGAAGAGGAAAGCCTTCTGATCCTGGCATTCATTAAATCACAAGAGATGTGTTTTGTAGTGTAGTATGAGAGTAACAACTCTCAAATCTGTTGAATCTCTGTTTAAAAAAAAAGCACTAAAAATATTATATTAAAGAAACTCTCTCACATCACCTCTGTAGCATCATTTAAAAGTACAATTTGTTAAGCTTTGACAACTTTCAGAAATTCAGAATTGACTGTATGTTGCTTGTACCTCCTCACTGAATGATTTTATTAAACAGAAATCAAGCTGAATCACAAGAGCCACAATTCAAGGAGACTGTCAGGTTCCCCTCAGACGAACCAGCTTTGGTCAAAATGTTCAGTCGTTCAGAGGGGCCACATTATGGTACAGTTTTTCACCATCAGTCAGAGGATGTTCCAGCTTTGCAACTTTAAGGGTCATCTGAAGGTGTGGCTCTGATCTTTGACCATGACTAAACATCTATATTTAATGTGCGTACATAAATACATCTCTGTATGTAACATAAGTGCTATTTTGCATATACAGTTACATCTATGTACGTAACTAATCAACACTTTCAATACATTTTAAAAGAATCCCTTTTAACCTTTATTCCAGTTGATTTATAATTACATGCTTCACTTCCACTGGAAATGAAAATGAAACCATTTCAATGAAACCATTTAAAAAGCCTTTTTACTTACATAGAATATTCTTGTGGTTTTTACATATATGCACAGTAAATGTTTGAAGGGTATGACTGCACAGCTAGGATACTATAAAACCCTCCAAACTTCATTGCCAACTGCATCAATTTTACAATTGTTGGTGGGATTCATTTTATTTGTACTAAAATGGCATTAAAAGATGGACGGAAAATCTTGCAAAAACAGAACCAATGTTTTTCAAGTGTTTGTCTTGTTAGAAAAATGTGCAGATTTTAAATAAAACTACTATTATAGTACCATCCACACTTTTCTCTTTGCTGGCTGCAAATGTTTGCAATCCTGCACTTTCCTTTTGCTCTCAGCAGAACTAAACCAAGCCTCACAGGATACTGACTGGTCTGGTCATTTTACTAGAAACAAATGCATAAGCTGGACGCTTTGCAGGATCAGCCTGCCTGATAACAGATACAGAATCTTGGTTAGGGCTGCCTCTGGGCTCTGGGTAAGGCTTACTAACTAGGTCTAAGACTGAACACATCGCCAGTACCTGAGATACTTCAAACTAAACTAGCAAAATATGTTCTCATATACAATCAGGTAAAATAATTTCAAACTAAACCTTTCAGGATAATGCAAACATTTCAAAGATAGAAAAAAAAACTCATCATAGAGGCAATAATTATACTGATTCAGTTACCAGATTGGAACAGTTGTTGCTTAGCCCTTGATAATAAATGAAGTTGTAACACCTCCTGTAAAATTGTACATTTCTGTTCCTTATTTACGGTGTTGATAAGCTGCTCTCTCCCTCCTCAAAACTTAAAAACTTCAGTTTTAATACAGATGATGTTGAAGTTAGAGGAGGGTCATCTTACCTCGCAGGTTATGAGAAACACAGTCCATCCTGTGGATTTCAAAAAGATACCTTTGCTGATTGAAAAAGTCACGCTGTGATGTGCCTCTGCTCCCTCATGGTCACACCCTCAGTATCAGTGAAATAATGTTGGGTGAATTTATTGTCCATGACAATTGTCAGACCTGAAACAGATTATCTTGACACAAATGTGCATATAAGAGACATCTCTGCATCATTCTGTAAATGATGTATGTCTCTACATAATCCACACATCTTTCTTTGTGCACACATTTTTTCTCACAAACCTTTACATCCTGTTCCATGCTGTGAGTCACTTTTGTTGTGAACTGTCAGAGAAGAGCGAGCTGACAGGAACCTTTTAACCGCCACACCGCCCACACCTGAAAATATCACTTTCAGGAAATCTGCACTTTCACACAAATAACATCATTTTGTTATCCGTTACAGACATGATGAGATGTTATGCTGTGATCTTTGATGTTTAAAAGCATTCATGCAAGAAAGCATCACCTTTTTGTGGAACTTGAATTATCTGTCCTGTAAAACTGGGAAATCTTTAGTGTTCAGATGTAAGTACTGTGATTCCAGTGGCGTACAGCTGCTGAGGGGTTTACTTGTTTACTCTCAACTACAAGAGAGGCACTAAATATGTAGCAATCATTACACATACAGTATATCTCAAATATTAAAATTGATGTTGTATGTGGTACATGTCACTAATAAATCAGCAGTGGTGATCGCAATCAGCCATTTACTGTGCTTTTCTTTTCCATTAGCAGGGCCCTTTTGTATTGGTACTACGGTCCTACAGCACTCTACATAGCCCTCCTCTTTCCGTCTGGAGGGAGGAAGAATATCTAAATAGTAGCTGAATACCAAACCAGGCTATCCCAATCAGAGAATGGACTTCAGTGCATTTTTTTTTATGAAAATTCCTCCAAGAACTAATGAGAAATTGAGTTTTACAGGCAGAAGATGGCCATGTGGCTCCATGACCTTGGCTTTTGTCCTCTGACCTCTAAAGTCTAATCATTTCATCCTTAATTCCAGTTGGATGTGAAGTTTAATGAGCCTTCCAGGGATACTGCATTCACAAGCAAAATATGCCAGCAAAGTTACTTTACCTTGACCTTTGACCTCTAAAATTCAATTAATTCAGTCAGAGTAGTTAAATTTAGACCTATGACCTCTAGATGCAATCCATCATCCTTGTCTCAGACTTTAAATGTATGCAAAGTTTGTTGGAAATCATTTAAACTGTTCTTGGACTATTGAGTCCACAAGATCGCATTCACAACATAATTATTTACATGGGACAGGTCAATTTGACCTTTGACCTCTAAAATTTAAATCAATCTATTTTTTTTAAATTATAGTGGCATTTTTCAAAGCTTGTTGAGCATCCCCTATCAGCTTTTTTGTTTCATATGTTTTTTTTAATTTTTATTTTTTTAAGTATTGAGAACAAAAAACAGGAGTGAAAAGACACGCTCACAAAGCAGGAACATCCTTACGGCTGGGCAACATTGTACACATTGCTATTAGTGTCAAAAGCCAAATCAAAACATGGCTTAAACTGATATTAAATGAGATTTAATGAAAATGAGTCGTTATAGGCTCCCAGGTCCTACCAGGTTGAGTCACTACCCTGCTGTTACTTAGCCTGAGCAGGGTAGCCCCCTTCCATTTGAGCAAGGCTTTAACTAAGAGCAAAGCAAAGGTGACCATGCTGCTCTCTGTGGACGCTGAATGCTGGTTAGTCCACTGGCATTGCCATGCAGGGCAACAGTAGGGTCTGGGTCAAAAAGGAATGCTTAATATTTGAGATCAGTGAACAAGACATTGTTTCAAAATGTTTGCAAGCAAGGGAAAGCCCAGTACCAATGGACCAGAGTGACATCACTAATTTTGCACTTGCCTTAGCCTAATCTTGGACATGTGAGGTATGTGGACCACCTTAGATTTTGGAAGACAATCTCGCACAGTGAGGACTTGTGTGTTGATGAGACAGTCAGGTCCCAATATTTCTTAGGTAAACTCCAGGTCCTAAGGCCCCTTGATTTTGTCCAGGGCGAAACTTGATAGCATTGAGAGATATTGCTATACAACTTGTAAAGTGCGCCTTTAGCCAGCAGGTCAGAACACAGAAAAATGTCGACTGGGTTAGTTTTTGAAGAAAAGCAGAGTAGGTTTGAGTGAATGAATGAATCTGTAAGTACATGTCTCTGAAAATGTATCTTTTGGAAAGTTGGTTAAAAGAAACAAAAGTTAGCTTTGAATGAATCTTTGGAAATGCCTCATGCCTCTCTTGTGCTAGATCTGAAAGGTTGGTTCCATTTCTGAGGGGATAAAAAGGCATGTGGTAATGGGACTTATCAGGGAAAAGTTCTTGAGGCCAAAAGCCTTCCTGGACTTGGCCCACACCTTGAGGTAATGCCTAACAACTGGATTATTTGGGTGTTTTTGGTGAGGATTAATCACAGAGGAGTGCTGAAAGGGAAACATCTTGACAAATTTAGTCTCTAGTAAGACCAAATCTGGACTGCTGGACTGGAGACAGGAGTAGGTCCAAAGGGTGAGGGAGCAGATGTTAGAAGCCAAATAATACAGACGGAGTGAAATCACGGCACCCCATGCCATCCTTTGAAAGCTTTTTTGAGACATTATGACCACAGGAGTCAATGATCCTACCTATGACCTCCAAAACCACATCTATTAATCATTACATCCAAGTGGACATTTAAGATGAGCTTGAGAAAAATCCTAACCTTGCAGTGTTCCTGGATCCACCTAGTGTCGAGATGGAATAATGCATCTTGTGTGTCAGGTTAAGGAAATCCCCGAGATTCTGAGATTTTGAGTTCACAACAATGTGCCCAAATGTATCCAAATGTTCAAACACAGATGACCAGAAAACATCATCCTTCAGCCTCAGCTGTTTTAAGTGCTGGGGCATAAAAACATAGCAGTGTTGATGTCAGTAAAACAAAATGTGACTGAATGATGTGACTGGACACAGCAAGCATGTTTAAGAATTACATCATTGCAGAAAACTTGAGGACATGCTTACATACATTTGATCATTTTCCAGTTTCCTCTTATACTGCTACATTTCAGCTGTTTTCTAAGAAATCAAGAGAGATTTTTCGTGGGCAACTAACTTTGATATCCCAAAAGAAGTTAGAAAGACCCGGGTAAAAAAAAAACAACTAAATGTGTTTGTTGCCAGTGATGGTAGAAAAATAAAATGTAATCATGCATGTCCACTCAGGGCCTCCATAAATGTTTACGGCACCTTTGTTTTTAACAGGCAAATACTAGATGGCTGAAAACTACTCTGCAACTCCACTTCTGTGCCCGACCCACCAGTTGAGAACCTCAATCATACAGAAATGAAGGCTTGAGATTATCCAAAGCTCCAACCACCAAAAACAAAGCAGTCTGACATGTGAAAGAACGACTTTACGCACAGCTCTGGGCCCATCAGGAGGATTTTATTTTTCATCATCTGTACAGTATCTTGTTTTCAGAGAATACAGGGCATATGTTCCTTCTGGTTTTCAAGCAGGGTTGTATTTCACACACATTTCTAACTGCTGTTTTAGTTCCTCTGCTGAAACAAGTGATGAGCAAACAAAAAAAGTTACTGTAATCAAACGTCCATCTTTCATTCATCCATCTGCACAAAAACAAAAAAAACATGATAAGACTGATGATGAAACTTATTTGTTTTATAGTCAAAGATTTGTGTGATTCCTTTTAAAACTGACGGCTTGATGCATGAATTGGTTTTCTTTAAACTTCTTTAATCTGTTGGTCTTTGTGGTGGATGAGTGCATATTTAGTCAAAGCTCTGGCTCAAATGGAAACATTGACTTCTGAACTTTTACCTGAAGTTACAGGACTGACTTGCTCTTTTTACAAATATATCTTGAGATTTAGACAGACAGAATGGCTATCTCATTTTGAACAAGCTAAAGTTGACACCAAATGAATTCAAACAGTACTGCAACACAACATACATTCCCTCTTAAAAGTTTACTCCTTCAATAAACAGTTTCACAGCCTGTCATAGACCATGAGGGCTATCTTTGACGGAAATGTTTTGACTCTTGTTTTGTAAAACTGGGACAACCACAGAGAAACAGCAGCAGCTACAACATGACCAGAAATACCAAGTGTCAGACAGTATCGCATCAGAACTCCGATTGGAGAACTTAGTTCTGGTGGATAAAATGCGGCGCATTTGTGGAAGTAAAACATGAAAGGAACAGAGCACCACTTATGACACCAGCATGTTCATCCTCAACATCCCTATAAGCCAATTTATGGTGCCTCCTGGTCAGTTTAAATGTTTAAAACATTAAATAGGTTCACTGGAGCAGAGAGTTTAGAACCTTAATACACATGCAAACCAGCTGCTACAGTTTGTTTTATTTTCTTCTGTTTGTTTACAGCGGGATACTGGGCTGATGAATTTATCTTATAGATCAATATTTGAGAATAACAGGCAGATTGTGTATCAGTCATTCAAGCATTGTTCTCAGCTCTAATTTTGAGTTGATTTCTGGAAATATATGTAAATTGTGGCCTTGGCTTTCAAAACCACGTTTATCTTGTGATTCAAAGAAAAGGAATGTTCAGAATCATCACTGCAGTACTGAGTCTGAGCTGAAGCACTCATGAGAATCATTTAACCAACAGGGATCCATCAGCTTAAGAGACCGAAAACAATCAGCAAGAGGGGAAAGAACATGGACTTTGAATGAAGAAGATCTAAACCGTGATCAGTGGGAGAACAAGAAATATATCTCGTTAAAAAAGTTAGTGCAGTAAAACTAGATAAGCAGCTCTGTCCAGCATCTTAGTTGTCCGCTTTACCCTGGCTTTGTACAAGCCAGTTGGGTGCTAGAGTATAGATGTCAAAGACTCCATTTACACCTTGCATTAAAACCAGATGAGGATTATCAGATACCATGTGGTAATCTTTAACGTTAGGTTAAGAGCACCACAATGGATTTCTTATCCACAGACTGTATAGACATGGTCTGAAATATCAACAACCAAACTGGTTTGGCAGTGTAGATGCTTATGTGTACAGGCATGATTTGAGGACTGTTACAGATCTGCTAAAGAAGCATCTCTTGCCTCTTAGCTCATGGCTAGGTATCACAAAATGCTGTGTGTAGTGAAGCAGCATGCATACCAAGGAACGGGAGTAACCTGGCAATGAGCTAAAAGGCTAACAACAACCATTATGCTTTGAACCAAGTTTGTAACTCAATTCAAGCAGTACAGTTTTTTTCCTAAAGCTGCATTTCCACCAAGCAGTCCAATTCAGTCTGTCACAGTATGCATCATAGGTGTTTCCAGTGTCAAATACAGGGAAAGGTGCCCAAATTACTGCTCTGTGCAGTCCCTTTTTTGGCACCCTTCTGTTAAGGCACCGAGCATACGAAGCCGACCCCATAGGGTGGAGCCAAATAGCCTGTTGTTGGAGGCAAGAATCATCACCTCCTGCATGACAGCAGCCAAAACAGCAACTAAAATGAAAACAACATAACGCACCAAGTTTATATCATCAATGGATCAGAGTGAGCTACTTGGACCTCTTTGTCTATACCCTCATCTTTCTGCTAACCTCCCTGCCCCTTGGTGAGGGGAGAGCTGGATGGGGAAATGCGTAAAAGATCAGGACTGACTGCTCCAAACCAAAATGAATCAAACCAGGCCACTCAGTGGAAAAACAACTTCAGTGAAATGGGTACAACGCTAATACAGAGGTGCTGCTAGCCCTTTAGTCTGTAGTTTTTTTACCCCCATTCATTAGAACTGCAGGTGAGTTCCCTGTACAGTGTATTCAAAGTAAGATGTGCACTATAAATCTACAGTTCAACCTTTTACCAGCATTTTAACTTCATTTTGTCATTAACACTGATCTTATGGAAATTATGAAAAACTATTCTGTAAATCAACCTTGTGGGCTTTCAAGTTGGAAGTCAGTTCTCCTCACAGGCCAATGCATTTTAATGGGGAGGTGTTAACCGACACAATTGTGTGCACCCAACTTTGGATCCAAAGCCAACATGGACGCTGTTGCAAGAAAAACAATAAACAAGGTTAAACAGATACAGTCTGTATAATCTGTAGAAGTCATCAGAAAAAGTCATTTTCTACCGGGACAGAAGCCTTTATGTAAAAATGAGTTATGGTTCTATGTTTAACACAGGCGAAAAAACAATTTCAAACTTAAGGTGATGATGTACAGATCATCTGACAGAGCAAGTACCATATACTATGCATCATTAGCATAAACTACTTTTTCTATATACACACACATTTAAAGGCTTCAATTAGCAAAGTTGAGTAGTTGCAAGAAGAGCAAACAGGAAGTCAAGGTAAAAGCGAATGCTAACTGTATGATGTCTTCTTTTGGCAGAGCATAGGAGAGGAACAATAGCCCCAGAGTGTGTGTGGGTGGGACTGACACAGGAAGCCACTGTGGGTACAAAACAAGTAGCAAAATACACAATGATTCATTCAGGAGACATTCAAACTGAAACAAGCATTTACGGGCAGAGAGAAGATTGTTGTTAGCTCAGACAAAAGCTGTTTATGATGAGGGAGAGTACACAAACTGTGTGCAGGGGGGTCATCATGTGTAATGCGTGTTGAAGTATACTGATGTATCATTTTAAGTATTTACATGTGGCTTCCCTTCTTTGCAATTTTGTAATTTTGTAGCCACTTCAGTTGAGGCATCATGACCATTGTGTGGAACATCAGGTGAAGGCCAAAGATGTGGAAATGTTAGCTCGTGTTTGCCGGGTGTATTCAAAGTCCAGCTCTGTGTGTATGACGTGTTCACCGGTCCATCATACTGAGGATCATCTCTGGTGTCAGATCTCCATTGGCAGCTGTCGCCGTAGTTTCCTCACCAACAGCCAACTCCACAGTCTCCACTCCCTCCCCATCCAGCCCCACTCCCTCCACAGTAAGAGCCACACCCTGCTCAAGGGAAGCTGCTGAAGAGATGTCACCATCTTCCTTCTTCACAATGATGTTCTCCACTGCTCCAGTGCTCTCATCTTCCACCTGGATGATGGCAGCAGCTGCATAACACAAGGAAACTCTTGAGAGCTGAATTCTTGGTAAAAATAAATTAAAAAAAAAAAAAAAAAACAGGAAAGCCTGGGAAAATGAGCAGGTTACATGCTACAATTTTTATTGATCAGTTTATGGAAAAATTAAACCACATCTATAAAACACCAAACTCACTAAACTTGGGACAACTCTGTTCAAGATTAAACAGGACTTTTCCTTTTTAAGAGGACTGACAATATCTAATATAGCTTTGTAAGGTGATGTCACATGCTTACCAGATGTAGTTGTCTTAGTTGCCAGTCGGACAGTTTTGCTAGGTGTTGGAGGTTTAGGGGCGTTCTTTGGGGGTCTGCCTCTTTTCCTCTTCACTGGTGGCTCATCAGGAGCTGGCACTGGGATGGCTGCGGGGGCCTGGTCTAGTTCCATACTTTCTGCTTCCTCCTCTTCCTGTAGTAGTGACAAGTCCTCTTCACCCTCCACCTCCTCCTCCTCATCATCGTGTTCGGCTTGATCCCCCTCTAAATGCCAGTGACAAAGAAAGGCATCAAGCAGGCATGTGATTGGCAAAGGAAATTAAAAAAACATCTGAAATTGGATGCTCTAAAACTCCAGCTTGAAGTCCCCCTGCCATGCAAAGTATTATTATTACCACTGTCATCATCATCTCTCCTGCTTCTCATCTTTCTCTTTCTTCCCCTCCTTCCTTTCTTTGGGCTCTGAGCTCCATTCTCTGCCTCCTCTATCTCACCACTGCAGTTCTCAGCATGGCGAGCCATGGTGTTCTGCAGGAACATTCAACAAAACAGTTACTGTAATGACTTACAATCCATAACCCATGTTTAACATTCAGAGTTCGCTCAGGTCTGACAAATTAAAAAAGTGGCCTCCTCACCCTGCGTGTGAAGGTTTTGCTACACTTGGGACAGACAAATGCAGTAGGGACAAAGTTTGGGTCGTGGTAGCGTTTGAAGTGCATGTCCAGCAGCTGCTTCTGTCTGAAGGTCTTGTCACACTGACTGCAGGCATACGGTTTTTCCCCGGTGTGTGTGCGACGATGCATCACCATGTGGCGCTCCTGAACAAGAAAACCATTACACAATTAGAAGGAAAAAGTCATTCTTAATACATCCATTTATATTCTCTTGATTTCTATGTACTGTTTTAAACATTGGCTTAAATGCCTCAAATTATCACATTAAATGACTCATTGTAACTAGTTGTTGGAAATTCAATGTAACTTTTGGGGAAAAAACAGGTAACACACACCTGGCGGCAGCAGTAGTCACACATGTCACATTTGAACCTCTTCTCATTCTTGTGAGACTTCTGATGCTGGATCAGAGCGTAGCGCTCATGGAAAACGGCATCGCAGTAGCGACACTTCTTCCCAGTCTCTATAAATGAGTGCTGCTTGCGGAGATGAACTCCTGTAGAAAACGTAACAAAATTATCAGTAAAATAAAATAACATAATAATGAATATTATCTTCACTTTGTGAAAAGTATGCACTGTCGTGTGTGTTTTCATTACCCAGGTCACTCTTGCGTGCGATAACAGTGTCACAGTGTGGACAGTGGAATTTGGCCACATTCTCAGTGTGTTTCTGCAGGATGTGCATCTTCATGGTTCCGCTCTGTGTGAATCGAGCATGGCAAATGTAGCACTCATAGGGTTTTTCTCCTGAAAAGAGAATTGACCGTGCACATAGGTTAATCAGGGATGCAGACTCATATAATAAAATCTGAAAGCATCATTCTTTCAAGGCATTTCAACCTTGTCTGCATACAGTATTCTTATCTACAATTGTTCCATAAAATAAATTATGATAAGAGGAAATGTTTTGTTCTTTTAACTTTAGTGTAAAACTGAAGTTTTATTTTTAAATGTTGTAGACATATATTTTTTTCTTTTCCTTGAAGCATTTTTTATGTTTAATTCATTTAACCCTCTACCTTGACAAAAACAAACTTTAGGACAAATTCAGAGTATTCTAGGGTTCTGTTTTACCTGAGTGCGTTCTCATGTGTCTCTTTAGCTTGTATGTGTCCCTGCTGGCGTAGCTGCAAAGGCTGCACTGGAATGGACGCTCACCAGTGTGTGAACGAATATGGCGCTTCAGTTTGCTGACCTGTAAAAAAACAAACACAATCTGTTCTGAAACAATTTTAACTCAGTAATCCTTGCAATGCAGTTAAAGAACAAAAATGTGTCTCACCTCCACACTGGCATAGTCACACATAGAGCATTTGAAGGGTTTCTCATGTGTGTGTTTGTAGCGACGATGACGAACCAGTTCTCCACTCGTCACAAAGGCCATGTCACAGTCTGTGCATTTGTGTGGGCGAGTTCCTGAGGAAAAGAAAAGAAAAGAAAAGGTATGTGTGAGTTGTTGTCATTCTGTTTTGATGGGTTTTAAGTTTTACTGGGGTCCAATTTTTATTGTGGCATTGTGTGCAATCATACGGAGGTTAATTTTGACCATTTATTCTGAGGAGGTGCTTCATGAGAACAACATCACTGAGACTTCTGATTTCATTTTAAAATTTTAAATGTCCCCTAAGGGCAATTTGGTTTAAAACAGAGTTAAAACATCCATTCTTACAATATCGCTCACCACAGTAAAAGCATAAAAACAGATACCGTAGACAGAATACAAGTAAATACACAGAGTCAGCACAGCTTCACCGGAGCATGGTTCCCATCAAGCTCTCTTACAGCTCGTTTAAAAAAAAGCAATGGCTGTCCAAGGATTTGAGGTACCTGTTTGATTTGGCCTTGCAAGTGAAAGTATCCCTTCTCTTAAATGGGAGAAGCTGAAACTCTACATGAAGAGGATAAAGAGGGTTTGCCAGAATGGTCTTTGCCCTCTGAGTGGCTCTAGCTTTAAAAACAGAGTCAAGATCATTGAGACTTGTTCCTATAGTTTTTTGGCAGAGTTCCTCTGCTGTTCCTCAGCTTATTTTTGTTTGAGATGCTGAGGTTACCAAACTAATAGGTCATAGCAAAGGTTTCCTCAGATAAAACAACCTCTGATTTGCCTTTCTACAGGTGGCATCTGAGTTGGTCTCAAAGGACAGTTTTCATCCAGGATGGTGCTTAAATATTTGTACTGACTGACTATTTCTACAGCTTTACCATTGACAAAGGTTTGGGCTGTGACAGGTGGATTCTTACAAAAATCAAGAAGCATGTCTTTAATTTGCTGATAAGAATCATTACACCATCTAACAAATAGTGAAGGGCAGGACCATGTCCATCCTTGTGATCCTGCAGAAGGCTAACAAGCACAGAATCATCTGCAAATTTTATGCTGAACCCTGATTCGAACACACTCTTACAGTCATTATTATGAAGCATGAACAATAGAGGTGCCCCTGAGGTGAGCCCGTGGAGCACAGCAGGGTCTCAGACAGAGTTTCACTGACACGAGTTCTCTGTGGTCTTATTGTCAGAAAATCAACTACCAGCATATGGTTCTAAAATCAATGCAGGGTATTTTTGAAAGCCTGTGAGCAAGAACATGAGGCTGCATGCAGTTAAAGGCTGACGAAAAATCAGCAAAGCATGGACGTGCATGTGTTTTCCTACCCTCAAGGTGCCTGACAACAAAATTTTACAATGTCGCCACAGCATCCTCCATCCCTTTCCTGGGTTGATGAGTGAATCGGAGTGGATCAATCACTGCCTGTGTCATAGAAACTGAACGCTTCTACACCCTCAGTTCAAAACTCTTCATCACCACTGAGGGGGAGGGCCACAGGACGACAGTCATTTAATATCTTTGGTGATGGTACCTTCGCCACTGGGACAATAATGGATTCTTTCCACAAAGAGGGAACTTTGTCAAGAGACAAAGACCACTGAAAGATGAACATAAAGATTCCACTGAAGAATGGAGCACAACATTTAAGTAGATGGCCGCTAATTCCATCGGGCCCTGACTTCTCCTTGAATTTGTCTTTGTGCTTCACACTGAATTCCTCAGTCTGAATCTGACTGCTTACTGGAGCAGCCCTGGACAGTTCAGTCATTTGAATCAAATCTCAAATAAAAATGATTTAATTCTTCTACCAGGGCGGAATCAGCTTTGTCAGTATTAGACACTTTTTTTTTGTCCTGAATTCCCACCATGGATTTATTTTCCTCCCCAAGAGGAGTGAGAAAGACCAATCCTAAATTTATCTAGGACTTTGTCATTGTCCTGCATTTCAGCCAGCTTAATTTCCCTTTTCACCAATTTATGGGCACACATATTTCACAATAGGTATCACTGCCTCAGCCAGAAGTTCTGAGTAGGCCCACTATTGATTTTCCTTACAGCTCAGCTTTTCTTTCAATTTCTACTTTAAAGCACACTCAGCACACTTACCAGCTTCTACTATAAAGCTATTTTGATGTAAATACAAATAAATGTTTACACAACAAAGAAGCTGCTCTGTGGTTGCAATGGGCACAGAGTATCAGAGTGCAGAAGCATGTTGAGGTTTCTTGTTATCAGTCTAGTTTCATTCAAAGTTGTGAAACTAATTGAATTGTTGGAGTTCAACAAAATCTACTGATGAATTTTAATTTTATTTGATTTGATGATTTATTCCTACTTCTATCTAATATTTAAGGCTGAGATGTTCTTCTGGATATTACAGTTGGGATTATTTTTTGAACATGCCAATGTGCCAACAACCTGTTCACAGCAGTGATAAGATACAGAACATCATCATTTGCCCTCATGGTATTGCTTAAATGTGTACCGGTGTGCGTATTGAGATGGTTCCTCAGCAGAGTGACTGTCCTGAAGGCTCTTCCACACAGGTGACACTTGTGAGGTCTCTCATCTGTGTGGCTCTTCATGTGTCTGTCCAGGTTGGAGCGCCGGGGGCAGGTGTAGCTGCACAGCTCACACTGAAATGTCTTCTTGACTCCTAAAACACAATGACAACACTTTCAGTTTTCTTATTCAATTACAGTTCCTGAAATACTCAACACATTTTAAATAGTAAAAAAATAAAGATCAAGTCACAAATACATTGCTGTTGCTCAAAATTGTAACTGACAATTTGATCTAGAAACCCAAAATATCCAGGAAAAAGTTTGGAGATACCACATACTAAATAAGATCATACCTTCCTTTAAAGGGATAGTTCAGTATTTTTAAGTGGGATTGTGTGAGACCCATCTCAATAGTCAATATATTGGCCACAGTGATTTTGGTCAGTACTGCCCTTGTAAGGCGGGAACAGGCACAAACTTTAGGCTTTACATTGCTGCAGATGACACCAAGACCTCTGCTCAATTCAAAGAACTTAAAGTGACAGAAGACTAAGAAAACAGCACTGGGGTTATTGTACACCGTACTGAACACATTTACCATGCTTTACTTCTATGCAATAAAGCGCCTTTGTTTTAGTTCTACTTTGCATCCAGGCTGAAGGACACACAGGCTATGA
Source organism: Cetoscarus ocellatus (assembly GCA_037902135.1). Taxonomy (NCBI): domain Eukaryota; kingdom Metazoa; phylum Chordata; class Actinopteri; order Labriformes; family Labridae; genus Cetoscarus; species Cetoscarus ocellatus. The sequence goes on from JBAMNC010000264.1 coordinate 1,091,457, forward strand.
AATGTGTCAAAGTAGTACCAAATCAAAGGGTCTAGCTAGCATAAAAGTCAAGTGTTGTAACTGTGTTCGGTACAGTGTACAATCACCCAACACTGTTTTCTTAGTTTTGCATGGAGCTCTTGGCCCTTTCTGCAGCCTAATCTTGGTGCTGGTTATCTTCTTACAGGGGCAGAGCCGATTATAATCTCTATGGCTAATTTATTTACTTCTGAAATAACATCAAATATACCCACTTCAAAAATGCTTGAACTAACCCTTTAAAGTTTGACAAAATATGTTAATTGTTGACGGTCATTGCATGTTTAATGTTAAATCAATCTGTACTTTGACCCATAGACAGCACTGACTTCACTCCACCTGTCCAAATGTAATATTTCTTACACAAAAGCAAATTAATGTACTCACCTTTTTTTTTTATCTTGGTGGGCTTCGGTGGCTTCATGTTACCCACCACTTTCTCAGCATTGACTTCAGACAGAAGGCCCTCCTGCTGCTCCTCTTCAAAGTCATACACACTGACATCCATGTCTTTATCTCCCTCAGCATATCTCAGACGACTCTTCTTACCCTGAACAAACACAGAGCAAGTCATTAGGTCTAAAAATAAACTGATTATTAAGATCCATCTCTTAAAGTGTTTGAAGGTCCCAGAGACTGACAGATGTCACTAATCTAACCTTTTTGGTCTTCTTGAGAGGTCCTGTTGGGGGCTGATAGTCAGGGTCCTTTGCCCAGGTGGGGTCATCAGCTGGAGGCTGAATGGGCTCGTCTTCCCCTTCTTCCAGCAGCTGGCTTCCTACATCCTCATCTTCTTCAACCTCATGTTGGGCAACTCCCCCTTCCTCCTCCTGCTCAACTGTCTCCACCTCACCGTTAGCACCAACCTTCACCACCTAAAAACAAAAACATACAAAGATAGGTTAATACAAAAATACTAAACATAAATACCACCACATAAAATTGATACCAATAAAATTAAATAAATCTATAATTAAGTTCATATTAATAAGCATCCAGATGCACCACATCTGTTAGATATAAAATAAAATCAGCTTTCAGAATTATATTTTTATTCTTGACCAAATAATTTACTAAAGCAGTAAAAATAGGATGTCAACTTAAAGAAGCAATATTCAGAGAAAAATACAGAAACCGGTCAAATATGTAGGTAGAATGTACAGATGTACCATAATGCACCATCCTGTAAGGTTAGGGATATGTTTTGTGGAGCTCTGAGCTGGACCAAAAACTCTACTCCAGCTAATGTTGAGCTAAAAATTTCCAAAATTTTAGAGTTTGTGTCAAGGGCTGAAGTGTTGAGTCTGCACTACATCTCGTTTAAATAAACTGCACTAGAAAAAAATATGATTTTTGTGTTCAAGTTCTTCCACAGGGTAGACTCTGGGAACTACCGGGCAAAACTTTGGGTCTGATCTACTAAAGGCTTGCATGTATACAAACACGTGCAAACATGATAGTGCACGCAAAGCTGTTCTACTAACCAGGTGCACCGAGGATTGCACCTGTCAAATGAGAAAAATAGCACGTGCAATCCATTTAGTGCGTTTGCCTTCATGAATATGCAGAATACATGCAGATTATCAGAACACGCAAAATACTGGGAGGAGATGCAAATGTACTCATTTAGCACCTGCAACGTGATTTATTAAAACCGAAACTGATTGCGCTCTGTGTTTTGTTTCTATATTTAGCACGTTTGAAAGGCGGGTGTAAACTGGCTCAGTATTACGCACAGATCGTTGCAGCCAGTGTGGCGAGAAGGAGGCATACGAGCGATGACAGACGACTGAGAGAGAGTATCTTCCGTGTGCATGGCAACATATTAAACAGTTGAGACATGTCGTCTATCCAGCAACGGCATTTTGGAGTGCGGCGTGGATTGTCAGACGTAATGAAGATTCTCCATTTAAGAAAAAGAAATAAACTTTATTTTTACAGTCATGACAGACAACTTACAAAAACACTTTTGAAATTATGAAGTCACGTTTTTTTTTTCTATTCTATATTCAACGTAACACACGAAGCACTTTCATTTTGAATTAATTAGAGATTTTCAATATAAGAAATGCGTGTCTGTGTTTATATGGGCCTACCTTGGATTGTAATGTTTAGATCAAGGGAGTCATATCCCTCGATTCCAACAATCTGCTCATTACAGAATGTTACCTGAATCTGCTGCTCAGCTGGAGAGAGAGGCATCTCTTCTGCTGGTCCCCCCAGCTGTTTTATTCGCAGAGGTTTTATTATGGGAAAGTTTTTCCTTTGTTCTTCTGTGGCTATCTTGCCATCTTTTTTATTTCATCGGCAGATCTTCTGGTTTCGCTCACAGCATTCAACTTTTCACAGATGGCCTCCCAAAAATAGTGTTTCTTCTGGTGACGCTGAGATGTCTCTGCTGGAGTTCACCAGTGTGTTTATTTGCCTCCTCAACCAAGACCTCCAACTCCATCACTTCAAACTTTATTTTTCCTTTACGGCAATTCTGCTCTCCCAAACTCTCCATGGTAATAGGCGGTAGGGCATGATAAACCCTCATTTAAGTAGGGTGGTCTGCACTATTTTCACACCTGTTATCAACTGCGCACGCAATCATAGTACATCCCCCCGCAACACACCCACTAATAACGTGTGCAATTTTTTAGTTTGCACACACAATGTAGCGCTTGTTATTTGGGATCTTAGTAGATCAGGCCCTTTATGTTTAATTGGGACTATTAGTATTAGTTTTCTTTCTTGAAAACAGGGCATGCTTTTGAAATTACAATTTGATGGCTCAGTTTGGGGATCTCCTTGACTGTCAATTAGAAGGTCACCGGTTCAAACCCAGCTCCAGCTATCACTTGTCGATATGTCCTTGGACAAGACACCCAAAATGCCCCCACTGCTGCATCAGCAATATGATAATCACAATAAAAGAACACAAATGTGTATAGCTAATACTGATAGACAGCATACACAGAAACTTAAACAGTGAGTGAGTGAGACAGACTACAGAACTCACCTGTCTGTCAGCAGGATGATACTGCTCTCTGGAAGAAACATTTACTATTGAAGAAAACCTTGCAGATTTTGATCTGCTGTTCAATTTAGAATCAAATGTTTGTCTTATTTGGTGTGTATTTCTAAATTAAAGACTAATCCACCAATGGGGCTTTTCCACCACATGGCGTTAGTTCAACTTAGCTGGACACCCTCTGGGGAAATTAAACACCATCATTGTCAGCTCTCTGAAAGTTTGTAATTTCTAAACTTTTCTCTGCTTCATATAGTATGTTGTTTTGCTCCTTGCAATCATTTTTGGATTAAAGTTTATCTCCTCGCTGTCAAAACAAAAATCCACATGGAAGTCAGCAGCTCTATCTTTGTTATTGTGAGGAGGCAGCTGTAGTTTTGCGCGGCCACGCTAGAACGACACTGCCTACCTTTAAGAAGTACTACAAAATCTATGCTGTAGTACAAAATTGTGTGGGGGTCGAACTGAGCTGGGCAGATACGACAAATGGAAAAGCACCATAAGAGTACATGTATATTCAGAAACAAAAAGCTGTGTAGTTCTTAGTGATGATTTTTTTTTGTCTATATCTGTTTTGGTTTCACCTGAGTTCAGCGATATCTGTTATTGGCAAAAAAAACTACGTTATCTCATCTCTGTTTTCCTTTATTAGAAGTGAAACTCAAAGAATCTGTCCGAATACCTGGAAGCCCTCTGGCAGTGGCAGGGTGTGGCAGATGACTGGGTCTCCATCCTTTGGCATAGCAGTAGTGTCTACAAAAGTGCCTTGCTGCAGGGCCTCCACAGTGGTGGCAGACACGGGAACCTGGACCAACTGAAGCTCACCGAGACCCAGAGCTGCTTGTTCCTCCATGTTTACCACCTGAGGAAAGGCAAAGACCAGGGGGCAGCCCACATGTTCAGAATAAACTGAATAGCCTAAGCAAACTCAGCACCATGACGTAAAAATCAGAGCTACTAACCTGTAATGTGATAATTTGAGTCTGGTCCACCGTTGTTACAGTTGCTTGGTGAGCAGCCCCTGCTACCCCTCCAACAACACCAACTGTGGTCGTCGTTCCCCCAACTGCAGCATCCATTGCCTGCAAATTAACTCATTTTATTGGACATTTACAACAGAAAAAACATCCTATGAAAAAAAGGGATCTTATTTCTGGTAGATGTTGCTCTTAAAACTGCAAATCACAAGATACAAAACGTAACATCAAAGAACTTCTAATTGTGAGCTTACCTCTGTCTTCATCTGTAACAAGGTGGGATCCAGCGAGTCCATAACCATCATTTCTACCCCTGCTCCTCCTTCCACACTAACCCCAACTCCTGCTTCCATCAGCTGCTGCTGGGCCTGGCTGGCTGCTACCATTGCATCTCCATGCCCTGGAAAAACATCAGTGCTGAGAGTCACAAACACACAACAACCTGCCATGTTACATAGATAACTTTGTGATACTCATATGACTGATATTCAACTGATTCAGCAAACCTTGTTCAAGAACAAGTCCAGCTTGCCCCTCTACCACACCCCCTGCCTCTGCTGCCTGCTGGAGGAGGTCAGCCACCATAGCATCCTGACTGTGAACAGCCTGGATGGAGGGGAAGTCTTTGGCAGGGACCTCCACTACCCCCACTCCCTCTGTCGGCCCTACGTCCATGATGGGCAGGAACTGAAAGATATTGTAATGAAAAAAAAAAAACATTATGAAGCAGTGTTTGACATTAGCTCCTAACCTTTTTGAAAGTCCTGCCTGCATGTCTGAACAGAAACACCAACTGACGGGTTGTCTCTGCAATCTATACAGAGCTAATGCTAAATAACATCTGTATGTTCTCATGTATATACTAATCTAGAAAAAGAACTGTGATGCTGGCGCTTGGAAATTAGTGTAAATACCGGATTTGTCAGGCTGTGCAAAGAGTCTGAAATATTTGGCCTTAGGATAGGCCCAGACAAATCTGGCAAACAATTGCTCATCACTACATCAACACTCCTCAGCCATGAAAGATAAAACACAGCAACAGGGCAGTAACTCTGTAACCTTGACCAGTATCACACCACTTTGTAGAACCAAATTAAATTTAAACCAGACATACTTTCACTTTTGTTAGAGACATGAAACGTGTATTACACATGGCATGGTTTCAAATGTTTTTGGGGGCTTGGGAGACAAGTTCAAGTCTGAGCTGTAAAAGCCTTTCAGAAGTCTAAGTAAAACAACAATATGCAACTTTCCACCTTAAAATAACAGTTTCTGCAAAACTTTCAACAGGGAGACCATTTTTGAACAGGTTTTGTGCCTTTGGATGCCCAAATCTATCTTGTTTTTAGCTAAAGGCTAGCATTTGAACAAGTGCCCAAGAGCATGTTTTAAAATACACAAGAAAACTTATGCACTGGTTTCTTAGTGATGGAAACAGATAACCTGGGTGCTTTGTGGAAATGGGATGGATGGCATTATCCCCTAAACATGATCATAATGACGGAGTAACCACTATGTTAAGGCGGCTTCATTCCCACTGTAATAAGACTTCCAAACTCGCAATAAATTATTCTCCCTATATAACTGTTGTAACGTCTGCAAGAGACAACAGGAATCTGCACTTTACCAAATAACTGCACAAAGTCTTCTATTCATCAGCCATCCTTCTTTTCTTTTTCTGTATGTTCTGTTTATAGCCATTGCATGTACATTCCTTAGTCTGCTCTTTCCTGGAACCACTGTAAAATCCATACGGGACATAAAATCTGAGGTTATCTTTATATTCAATACTTTCGTTGAACAGCTTTGTCTGAACTCTTCTATTCAACCATTATTTGCACTGTCTATACATTTTGCATTAGTTGTTATATACTTTAATCTAACACCCTGATTTCATTATTTCAGACAGTTCATTTGTATGTGTGAGCGCATGTGAGTGTCTATGTATGTATGCGGACATCTGTGTGTATGTTTGTATGCATATTTACGTGTGTGTATGTGTATATACTGCACATGCATAATTGTGTATGTGACCGTATGTGTGTGTGTATATCTATACATATACGTATATATATATATATATATATATATATATATATATATATATATATATATATATATATATATATATATATATATATATATATACCCTTTATTGCCAAAAGTATACGCTCACCCATCCAAATGATAAGAATCAGGTGTTCCAATCACTTCCATGGCCACAGGTGTATAAAATCAAGCACCTAGGCATGCAGACTGCTTTTACAAACATTTGTGAAAGAATGGGTCGCTCTCAGGAGCTCAGTGAATTCCAGCGTGGAACTGTGATAGGATGCCACCTGTGCAACAAATCCAGTCGTGAAAGTCAACTGTCAGCTGTATTATAAGAACGTGGAAGTGTTTGGGAACGACAGCAACTCAGCCACGAAGTGGTAGGCCACGTAAACTGACGGAATGGGGTCAGCGGATGCTGAGGCACATAGTGCAGCAGATGTGCCGCCACTTTTGCAAAGTCCAATAGCTAGCAGACCTCCAAACTTCATGTGGCCTTCAGAATTAGCTAACGAACGAGTGTCAGCAGAGCAACATGGATTGGTTTCCATGGCCAAGCAGCTGCATCCAGTCATACATACACCAATTGCAAGGCAAGTGTTGGTGCAAGGTGTCTGTAAAGCAAACAGCCACTGGGACTCCTAGAGAGCAGGGAGGATCATTCCTGAGAAGGGAATCATGCTCTCCATCTAGAACAAATCTGGATAGACGATCTGGGTTTGGCGGTTGCCAGGAGAACAGTACTTGTCTGACTGCATTGTGCCAAGTGTAAAGTTTGGTGGAGGGGGGATTATGGTGTGGGGTTGTTTTTCAGGAGCTGGGCTTGGCACCTTAGTTCCAGTGAAAGGAACTCTGAATGCTTCAGCATACCAAGAGATTTTGGACAATTCCATGCTCCCAACTTTGTGGGAACAATTTAGAGCTGGCCCCTTCCTCTTCAAAATGGACTGTGCACCAGTCGCACAAAGCAAGGGTCCATAACAACATGGATGAGAGAGTCTGGTGTGGCATGAACTTGACTGCCTGCACAGAGTCGCCGACCTCTAACCAATAGAACACCATTGGGATATTGAATTAGAGCAGAGAACCCATGGAGAGCCAGGGCTTCTCATCCAACATCAGTGTGTGATCCTCACAAAAGAACCTTCTGGAAAGGAATGGTCAAAAAATTCCCATAAACACTCTCTAACCTTGTGAGTCAGCCTTCCCAGAAGAGTTAAACTGTTAGAGCCGCAAAGGGTGGACACCACATTATACTGAAATCTATGGATTTCCAACATGGTTATGTCACACAAGTTCATATGCGCAGTCGAGGGAGGTGATGTGAATACTTTTGGCAATATGGTGTGTGTATGTGTGTGTGTGTGTGTGTGTGTGTATACACACATACATGTGTATGTATATATATATATATATATATATATATATATATATATATATATATATATATATATAAAACATATATATATGTGTATATATATGTATATGTGTGTGTGTGTATATATATATATATATATATATATATATATATATATATATATATATATATATATATATATATAATATATACATATATATACATACATACATATAAGTGGATTCTGATTCAAGCCGTTTCCCTCTGCACTGACTTTGTTCTCTATTTGCACTCCATTGCAGTACTGTACTTTAAATTTCGTACTACGATACTGCACCAAAGCTCAATACCAGGACTTGGAACATTTCAAACTACCTAATTGTACTTAAACATTTCCTTTTTAATATTATGCACATATTATTTATTCTGTTCTTAGCGCCTTGAGCCAGTTGCAATGTAATTTCGTTCTACTGTGTACTGTTGATATATAGTTTGAATGGCAATAAAGAAATCCTGAAATGTTACTGCTGTTGCTATAAAATCAGAAAATAAACAAATTCAATACAACCTCAAGATACATAGCAATTAATACAAAGACCCAGGGTGTGAAATTAATTCTCAGACTCACTGGCTGAGGAGGCAGGTAGATGGAAAAATATTCTTCAGCTTGGAGTGTATTTCACAGCACAAAAGAATGATTTTTTTGGTGTCACATACATGTCAGTTTCAGGAAATCCAGTGAAATAAAAAGCTGCTGGATCTCAAAGTATTGGATTAAGTTGGATCAGATCATGGACTGATTGACACAGAACAGGTTCAATACAAAAATAAATGCATTCCTGAGTAGGAAATCTGCTTTAAACCGAGTGTGCTCAAAATTCAGCATATTTCTTCTTGACTTTTTGGGTAAATTCAGCTATATGTCAGGTGGCAGAGTCAAAATAGCTTATTTGAGGGTACATAACACATGTGACATATTCACACAAGCCGTCACTTAAAACAGTTATCACTTAACTCTACCAATGTTACCTGAAACAGCAGTGAGAAGTTTGCGCGTATCATGATTTTTGAGACTGGGCTGCAGTCTGCAGGTTGTGATTGCTGCTGAAAGCCCTGAGCTTTGCTGATTCAGATATCTGCTACCTCACTGTCCCTGTCAAGCTGAGGGAGGGAAGAGGGACAAGTCACACTCACACAGATGCACACATACAAACACAATAACTGTAACAACACACATATCTTTAAAATATCTGCTAACATGAGACTGTTGGCAGCTATTTGACAGTCAAACTAAGAGGAAAGGGAGGAGCCAATGATCTGAAGAAATTTCTCTCAATAATAAGTAGGTAAAAATGATCTGAATAAATTAACAGACAAAGACAAATACACCTCCTAATAATGCACAAATGTTCTACTTCCCCAATAGACACTTTTCCTGACTTAACATTGAGATACTACACTGCCTGGCCAAAAAAAAAAATGTCACCACCTGGATTTAACTAAGCAAACAGGTACGAGCCTCCTGTTGGATAATTACTGCACGTGTGATTATCTTTCAGCTGGCAACAACTTATTTAACCCCAGCTGATGCAATGAGTAGCTTCTCATTTCTTAAACAACCATGTGGAAAGACACATCCTGCGGTCATGGAAAAGATGTTAGTCTGTTTAAGAAGGGTCAAATCATTGGCATGCATCAAGCAGAAAAAAACATCTAAGGAGATTGCAGGAACTACTAAACTTGGGTTACGAACTGTCCAACGCATTATTAAAAACTGGAAGGATAGTGGGGAAGCATCATCTTCAAGAAAGAAATGTGGTCGAAAAAAATCCTGCATGATCGTGATCGGCGATCTCTTAAACGTTTGACCAAATCAAATAGAAGAAAAACAACAGTAGAACTCAGGGGTACGTTTAATAGTGAAAGTAAGAGCATTTCCACACACACAATGCGAAGGGAACTCAAGGGATTGGGAATGAACAGCTGTGTAGCCTTAAGAAAACCACTAAACAGTAAGGCTTACTGGGAAAAAAAGGCTTCAGTTTGCTAGGGAGCATAAAGATTGGACTCTGGAGGACTGGAAGAAGGTCATGTGGTCTGATGAGTCCAGATTTACCCTGTTCCAGAGTGATGGGAGCATCAGGGTAAGAAAAGAGGCGGGGGAAGTGATGCACCCATCATGCCTAGTGCCTACTGTACAAGCCTGTGGGGGCAGTGCTATGATCTGTGACAAATCTTCTGACATTGCAGAAGCTTATTGAAACAATGCCACAGCAAATTTGTGCTGTAATCAAAGCTAAAGGCAGTTCAATGAAATATTAGAGTGTGTGACCCTGTTTTTTGGTGGCAGCTTTTTTTTTGGCCGGGCAGTGTATTTGTGCTTTATCCTTTGCCTTACATAAAAAAAAAACCCAGACATTTTGAGAAACAAACATTGTTTACAACAAAATGAAACTGCCATGTTTAAGTTCTGTGTTCTTCTTATAAAACCGTACTTCACTCTGTGAGTTTGTTATTGGAGTAAATCTGCTCAGAAATCAGCGGTCCGCAAAATATATTCAAAAATATGCATGCATTGTAAAGGTCATTAAAGCTATTTTTAAGCAGGGGAACTGCATTTGTACAGGTGTATTTTGAATAAGGTAACATTTTACAATAACAGTCCCTGGGTACTGGAGTGAAGGGAAATGCCAGCTGCAACCACCTAATGAAAATGTTGGAACTATGGCATGAAAAGTCTTTAAAATATGAGATATTACACTGCAGGTGATACTTTCATCAGAAAAGCATCAGTGGACAAACCTCTTGTGGTGATGGTGATTATGTCCAGATTTCATTTTATAGAAAAAGAGGTTTAACAATATACTTGGTGACCCCTGAATATGGTCCCACCAAAGAATCACTGAAGTGCGGGAAACCATAAATAATATGAAACAGTACAGTAAAGTCAACAATATATTCTTTTAATTAAAAAGTACCTTTTAACAAAAATACTTCACTGAGAAATTAGTGTTATTGTTTGATCTTCATGTTGTAAGAGCAAAAATTCACATCCTGAAATCAATGTTAAGTGTAAAGGGTTATTAGTCTAGGATTGATAATTATTTTACAATTCTTCTATTTAAGTTGTCAATTATGCTCATGTCTTTTGGTATATCTTTAATCTAAATGCACTCTGAAAAATACAATATAGTTGTCTTGCCTGGTCTTTGATTTTGGCCTACACAACCAGGCCTTACCACAAGCAAAACAAGTAACTAGTCAGTTACATCCAACTGCTTTTTCCAACTGTTGACTTAAGGCTTAAATAAATTCATTTGTATTTTCTCTCCCATCAAGGTTAAGAAACAAAAATCATGTGATTTTTTTTAAAAGCATATTTATGTTTCCATTTTCAGTCATAACCTCCCAGGATACTTTGCCTGTTTAGGGTATAAATGTCTACATTTTTATCCATCTTTTAATAAGTATGCACAATCTTAAAAATAAATATGCCCAAGTCACCAGTACCTTTCATTAATAATTTTTATACAAGATTCAAAAAGAGAAAAAAAACTTCACAGTTATTATTCAAATGTGCTTTGAATGCAAAAATGTGAATAACAAATGAAAAGAGATCAAAAAGCAAACTAGAGTCCTTTTCTTTAAAATGTCCTTGTGGTTACCCTATTCTAGCATTTAGCTGACATTACGTCTATTGACAATGCCTGAGACATTTTCACTTATGATAAATGTTGACCCTCTGCCATCATATGTACAATGATGAATCGCCAACTTAACACACACATATATAAAAATATAAGTATGTATGTATGTGCAAGTTTGTGTGCGTAATTAGCAGAATTAAGAAGACCTGAACTTCTGAAGAGTACTGTTTTCACATCAGCCATGAAAGGAAATTAATTTAATAAGCCACTTGGCAATAAAAGAGCCTCTGAGCAAAAACCACGTAGTTCAGAATGTGGAGAAGCCCATCCTGGTCTGAACCCTCTTTATGCTACTGTGATTAGATTCAACTTGTATATTTAATTACTGTCGGCTTCATGACTAACTTTGTGACAGTAGCTGTTCATATTGCTTAACCTCGGGGAATCGGACAGGCTGTAATAAGGGCCTTCTTTCTTTTAATACGATATAAGTACAACTGTATGGCAATGACGCTGGGCAACCAGACGGGCAGCTGTCGCCTTCTTGCTTAGCAGTGATATAGCGGTATTTTTGTAGCTCTCCAAGCCGAATCGTAGAGGGAGCTCTCTGCTATAATATATATCTGGGGCTATGATGCTCTGGTGGGCTTAGAATAAGAGACACGCGGGCAGAGGGTGCAACAACAGCTGCTCGTACCGACCACGTCGCGATGACAGGAAAAAGAGAAGAAAACGCACTACTCCACAGTAGACGATGGCAGATTTTTGGATAACCCGATCCGTGCATTTGGTGTTGGTGAATCCGTGATTATCGAGGATCGGTTTGCTCTTAATGCTTCGTCACACTTTCTGCACTGGCCTTATCGCCTATGTACTTTATACAGCGTACCCCGTGCTGTCTTAAACCAGGCATAGGATATGTAATTAAAGTGTATTTAACCGGAATCGACATACAAGGAATGACTACTTTCCTTAGTTTTGATGTGATTTTCATTAGGAAGTAACGCCACCAAGGGTATTGGGTGGGGATGGGCCTGTTCATTGAGCTAACGCGGCTACATTTGGATGCTAATGTTAGCTAACATTTTTGTCTTCGTATGGAAACTAATGCGTCGCTACTCGCTATATCTCAATTGTTGTCAATATTTAGCACCTAAAGGTCTATCACATTGGTAGCATTGAGTTGACATGTTATAGTTAGCCGTGTAAGGGTGTTGTGTAGATAGTTCATCCATTGTCTATGCACACAGGCTAGCGTTAGCAGTGGTAAAACCCGCCAGATTCCATGTCGCACGGCTGCAAAGACGGGAAACAAAGAAGGCAGAAAATGGACGCCTCGGCCTAAACTCTCCAACCAAATCGCCGATGCAATTGAAACCCGTCTGTAACAGTTTTTCCATAAATGTGCGTAAAATGGGCAGGTTTCTGAGTACATTTGCTATAACTCGGGGTTTTAAGCGTATTTTGACGGGGTTTTCGATAACGATAGAGGGAGACAAACACTCTCCGACGAGTTCCCCGGACCCAGAGCCCCATCGTGACACCTAGAGGCCGATTAAAGATCCTGCAAACTCCCCCCTTATCAGAAAAGTAGTGATACTTTACCTCTTTTTAGAGTGTTTCTCCTCCCCTTTAACTTGGTCGAAAGCAGAGAGACTGTGCTATAAAGTTAGTCTGACTGGTAAGAAATGTAGGCTTCTTCGCAGTTTGTTTTAATCCTCTCCCGCTTTAGCAGAGTAGCCTCTGCCACAAAATGGCAGTTGGGAGCTCAGTGCGCCTGTGCGGCCGCTGGGGGGTGGTGTCGAAGCTGCTGCACTCACCCTGATTGGCCAGGAGGGGCGCCCCGTTGGAATACATTGAAGCCCATTTATCACAGCGTTAGGTACAGGGCCGATTTAAGGACCCTCGGAAATAATACACTTTATCGTGGATAATCATTTCTAAAAGGCAGAATGTAAAAAGTAGGAGAAGAGTAAAAATTAAACAGTATAAGTTTAAGCTCCAGTTAAGAAAAACAACATCTACTGGATGTGTATATTTTATTCAATGTCAGAAAGATTTTCATCTACTGAAGCAAAACAATCTTATCAACAATCAATCATGCATACTATAATTTAGAGTCAAATAAAAATTAATCAGGAGATAAAAAGGCCCACATAATTCTCCAGTCACTGACCTTTATAGAGACTGAACATTTTAGACATGTATCTGTTATGTTCCTCCACATGTGCTCTTTCACTATTGTGATTCCCACCGTTCATATACACCTTAAATATATCATAAAGAATATCCTGTCCAAAGACATTTTGTTTTCAAGACATACAAAGTAAAGATTGTGAGTATGTCTTAAAAGTCAGTCTTAAAATAATTCTTGTATTCTCCTCCAGCACGAGTCCCATCTTTCATAAACAAATTATACACATCACATATGCATTCTTCAAAATCCTGTTGCATTAAAGGCATAACTAAGCTGTAAGACTATTTCCTAATTACAATAAAGAACATGACTTGGATATGTGTTTATCTGTTGAAGGAAATCGAGTCAGTCACTATTTATTGAAGCCAGTATTAAGAGTAAAAAAAGACCAGTTGAAACTGAAGTCTTAATGTACTGCCCCTTAAAAGGCATGAAATTGTTTTAAAGAAAAGTCTTTGTTTTTATTGTTGTAGGCCTAAGCTCTTCCTAGTGCACGGATCATCAACTACATTTGTATCTTTTGACTGACATTGTGGGGGCTTGATGATGTGTTTTGGTATAACTGACATTTTATTTGTATTCACGATATATATTTATTCTTATTTTATTCTCTATTATTTATTATGCATGCAAATCTTAGCCTTTAAAAGTGATATTAGGCCATATCATTCATACTGCTGACAGCCACAAGATATTTTGCCTATATCTGGGGCTGCCAGTTTGACTTCAATTAACCCCATACTCTGTTTTATTTGTGATGATTATCTCTGATTATTGATATATAATAACAGATAATTGTATAGGGAGAACTTGAGGTTGTTTCTAATAAAACTGTTCCTATCTCAATTACTCTGGGGGATGCTTCAAGAGCTGTAAGGAATTAAAAAATAATCCACAAAACCCCAACAAATTCCTTCCGTCTCACATTTTGTGGATCTGAAAATATTCTAGGGGCTTGATATAGCCCTAAGACTGACAGCTGATGATCACTCAGTGTAATTCTCATCTTTAGTGTAGACCTTCAACTCAACAAATTTTATGCTGTGTTCTCCAAAATCCTGCTGTATATAAATGATAATGGTAATCCCGAGCATACAAAGACCCTTAATGTCCCAAAACAAATAGCAAAGAAACTGATCAGAGATATTAAACTATTTTAGAAGCTCTTCGGAAATGCAGCAAAATTGACAGCTGGAATGGTAGGGTGGCAGATCTATAAAACATTCTTTAGTATAAAATAAACACAAAAGCACATGAAGAAATATTTAAACATGTTTTAATTGAATATTTTGACACCAGAATTTCTGGACATTTTTTTTTTTGCAAAGAAAGAAAAGAAATAAAATAATTTTCCAATGCTGCACACTTAATCAAAATGTGGGAAAAAAAACATTTATTCTGTGCCGCAGTGGTTTTGCACTGCTGCACACCCTTCATTCTTAAATAATATATGTCTTATTGCATCTGTTTCTATCAAAGCTTGAGGCACTTAAACACTGAGATGCTTTTGTGTGCAGAGGTAAAGCTGCATATTGCTGCTGTCCTATATACACAAATGATTAACACGATATAATTTATGCAAAGAATGAGATCCCACAAGTGACAGAAGTCCATTACCATGATTCCAGTGACACTGCAGCCCATGTAGCTTAAAGCATATGTTAAAATATAACTAAACATCAAATCTAAATAAAATACAGAACAACTTAGTGGTCTGATCACCCTTCATCAACACATTACATTCATGATTGCTTTCTGCATGAATTATTCCTGAAAACTAACTTCTGGGTTAATTCTCAGACTTCATGCATAGATACTTTATTGCCTAAATACTGAGTTTGTATTTGCAACTTTAATTGAAAAGTTTCATTTTGCTTTTACACAGAAATATTGAACAATTGCCTTTATCTTCAGGTGGTCACATACTTACAAGCACAGACACCACTGATTCGTTTGTCACTGCAGTTTTCTTTAAAGTAGATCAACAGTTTTGTGTCACGAAGAACATCTAGGTCTGTCTAAGGAAAGTACAAGGCTTGGCACATTGTGACTGCATTTTACACTGGTTACAATTACTGTTTAACCACGTAGTATGTTAAAGATAAAAAAGGTGAGGCACAGCAAATCCATCAGCAATCAGACATAAGATGGTACATTTCTGTATGATGTTACAGGACACAGTCAGAACATAGAAATGAAACAGTTGTGGACAGTGGTACAGACAGACAACTAAAAATATACCATAGCCATGCTAGCTGTGAGGCATAATGCCACAATGCAATATGTATCCCCCTCTTTATTATTACAGGTATTGGCCATTCTAATGAAAAAATGCCCTTTGCAAACACACATCCACACAATTTTGTTTAGTTTTGGGTACATTTGATCTTAATTCTCTAGATCTCAACTTAATTAGATGTTATCTGAAGAAAAAATGATTCACCAATGGTAACTAGTCAATTCGAATATTGTCTTATCACAAGAAAACCAACAGTTATACAAAGATAACAACATATGCTGACACAACAATGAAACAGATTTTTTTTCCCAATTTACATAGAAAGCAGAAAAAAATCAATAAAATCAAATGTACTAAGTATTCCTTTATAAGGCTTGCATACCAAACGTCAAATTGGGGCCTCAAAAAACATTCAAGCTTCATTTGATGGCACCAGTTTGTGCACAGTTGAAAGTTTGAGTTAATGATGATGCAAATGGAAATAACAGATTGTTGGTGTAGTTATTTCAAGACAGCCTAATGTATTATGCATCCAGATGTTGTAGCCTGGATTAAAGTGGTTCACTGACTGATCCTACAGGAGTCCCCACAGCCAGCATGGCTCAAAACATTAACTAATAGGTGACATATCTCTCTGTCTCTTTTCATTGTCACTGTTCACATTAATCTATTATGTTTACGTCACAGTAACAGTGTACAGTTTGAGACCACACTGTGATACTTTACTATCAATGGACTAATGGTACACATCATTCTGCAGCAATGATCGTACAGAAATGTGCTTAAGAAATTAAAAAAAGGCAGAATCAGCATCACTGTCAGCAGTGTCACTGTAAATCTGGTGAAACTAGATTATAACAGAAACAAATGGGGCTGGGCATTTTGGCTTTTGACTGACATCCCCCAAATTCAGTTAGAAGAACATAATTGTTGATGCCTGTGATTTAAACATCACAGAAGTGGCTTAATCATTTTCGCATGTTCATCAAAAAGTTCATCATGATATGCTGGCCATCCCCTAAGTTCTGAACTGTTGTACAATCTCTGTACAAATTGTCATTATTAATTTAGATATGAACATGTTCAGGTCACTCTAATCCTCATGCTGGAATGGAAATAAGTGGTTGCATCGCTGAAGATGCAAATTGGCTTTGCAGGGGAAACATGAATAAGAATAGACACTGGATTCCTTTCTCCCTCTCTCTCTTTTTTTTTTTTGCAAAATATTGAAATATTTAAAAATCTTTATTAAAAAAAGGTCCTCCTCTGGTTTATTTTCTAAATTTCTTTGCACTCTTCTCTTCAATATTAGCCTACTTTTGTGTCAAATGTCTGGCCTCATAAGTCTTGTTTATTATAATTGCATTCACTGGACTAAAACATTTGCTCATCATGCTCCAATTATTATGAGGCATCTTATGAATATAAAACAAGCCTTCAAAATAATGTGATTTTGTTACAAAATGAATTTAAACAAACAATATGCAACTTTCTACCTTTAAATGAGAGTTTTAAAGTTGTATGGTACAACCATTTTCAACTTGGAGAATGGCCTCCTCCTTATTTTTCACCTGCTTTTTGCTCTATGTAATTTGTGAGAAGGCTGTGGTTCTCTTATGAGAAATGCACATGGCTGTATTGAACTAGTTCATACACTAACCCTTGGCTAAAAGGAAGACAATTATTCAATGTCTGACTGACAGTTATCAGTGCTGTTGATATAGAGGCTGATGCCTGTGGATGGAAGAGGATTTTGATCTAACAAGATGCCAAAAAAAGAAAAAATAATAGGACAGATGTCACTCTCCTTTTTGAAAATGATTGTACTGTTAGATGAACTGTTAATGAATAAGTTACTTTAGTTTTGCTTTAACAATCACAATTCTTGTCGTGAAATGTTACTTGGTCAAGAAAGAATGGAAACCCTTTGATAACAAGGCTAATAAAAAAATATGGCATTTGTGTTAGTGGATGCAAAGTGCTTACTTTTAGTAATGGTCAGAAATATTGCAAAACCCTTCATATTCTATAATTTTACATTGGACAACTGGAACCAATCCACCAAAAATTAAATCCAGTTCCGTCAAACCTGTTTTTTTCACATACAAGAAGGCCTATACCTACACAGTTATAGAATAACAGTTCATCCTTTTTTTCTGAAAATAAAATATCAGTGTTGTTTTTGATAACATTAATAAAGACAGATTTGAAAGTGACTTGTTTTGCTTGATCTGTCCTCAGAGATTTGTCCCCATAGATCTGCCATTGCCCTCTAAAAAGACAAATAAACCAACGCCCATCTGTGATTGTTTTACAAAAGCTCAATAACTCTTTACAAAATGCCCCCATTTACAGCAAATGTGTCAGTGTTACAGAGAGTAGCGACATTCAATGAATGAGTCCACAGAACTGAAAAAAGACAACAACAACATTATAGTAACAGTAAAAAAAAATGCATCTCATAAAACACAGAACACATTAACAAATTAAAACTGTTAAAACAAAACAATCTACAATTACAAAAGAATCAATTCCAGTGGCATATAGTCTTATGTACAGATGAGTTTCCATAAAGAATATAATGCAGTAAAGTAATGGCACTGACTTGATTAAACCATTCGCTGTGCAGAAGCAATGTAGCAATCTTAAATATCTATGAAGATCTAGTGTGCGGGTGATCTCTTACTCATTTTTAATATGGAGCCAATAATTAGATATAATTCAGCTTAAAGGCCTGTGAAAAAAACATGATGACTCCAAGACTTTTCACTTACAGCAACCAGCCCACAGAAGAGTTGCAGGTTTCGGATCAGTTAGAAAGTATGAGTGCGTGTCATTTACAGCAGATTTTTAAATCTACAGTATCCAGCATCATTCCTCCCTACATACCCATAAACATTCCCTCCTGAGTAACACAGTAAAGCTTTGCCTGCTAAACAACAACACATGTGGCTTGATGATGCATCTTATTCTGTGGAGTGACATGCCTTAAGTCCAGCTCGGAACAAACTAAATTTCTGATTGGTCCATTGACCAACCAATCACAGATGCCTGTTCCCATAGCATGACCCTTTGTTGTTGTTTTTTTTATTGGTTCACTGTAGAGCTGTGCATCTTCACCAGTCTCACAACTCGATTCAATTACGATCAATTAGTTAATAATTCAATTCAATATCATAATGCATTCACAAAGAAAGGCTCTGACCTACTAAGGGGATCAAACCAGCAACCTTCTTGTTGGGGGCACTACCTGCTGCACCACTGTGCAAATCCACAGAAATAGAATTATTTAAAATCCATATGAGGGGTGGAGTTTTAGGAAATAGATTGCGAAAAGGCAAAGCTGTATGTCAAGCATGTCACTTCACACATAATGATGTCCACCTACAGGCAGGCAAAACACAGTTTATCCCTGCACTACCATAAAAGTGGAAAGATTTTTAGCTGCGTTAGCTTACAGGGTTCCCATATAACCATCCAAAACCATAGAGCTCAAGTAAGAAACTAATTTAAAATAAGAGAGGGTCAAAATTTGTACGTTTGGGGCACTTGGTTTGTGTGCAACTGAAATAATTAAGCAAACTGACTTAACATTTCTTCATCCTTCAAAATCGCATGCATATGAGCCAGGAAAAGACAGTGGAGAGTATGTCTGGTAATCCATTACAAGCTAATTTAGAGCCACTGAGACGTTTTCCTCCTCGATTCCTTTGTCCTTTAGTATCCATTTTATCCTCCCGCCCCCCTTTTTCTATCAGTTTATGAAAGCCCTCATGAAGCGCACATTCATCCCAATAGACAAACCATTATTTTAGCACAGCTTGGGAAGTACACAGTTTTATAGCATATGGCTCGAAAGTGTTTGCCCAGTTTTACTAAGGAATTATGTGGGGTTCTTTTAAACCTGGGTCCTACTTTCTCTGATTTGACTCATAATGACAATCAAAAACCTGTTCATTTATTCCAGGATATTTCTTCAGTCAGCAGCTGTGAAGTGGCAGCAATGGCTGTAATATGGTCCCAGGGACTTTTTTCATTTTTAAGCAGCAGATACTGTATTGTTGTAATCAATCTGACAATAAACCAGTGACAGAAATTGTCATTTTTTTTTCTTGCAGAGCATTAAAAGTCACATCAATTAATATTTTTGTAACACACCAACACCACAAACAAAACTAGGTATCCTAACAATGGCAGACCAGCTTCAATGGTAGACCAGTATCAATGGTGGACCAGCATCTCCCATGTTCTGTGTGCTCACATGACTTGAATTTAGAGATGTAACAGCTGTTTGGGTTTCTAAAGTGAAATAAATGAAAATAAGCTCTTGGTTGAATATATGTGTCTTGTTTTGGAGCATTTTAGCAGACATACTTTAATCTGGTGTGTTCACTCCCAAGGTCTACATGGCAGTTATAACAGGCTGTCTTACAGCTGCCAGATAAAGAAATCTTTGTATTTGTATGCTATTGTTGTTTAGAGACCAAAGCAGAAAAAACAGGCCCTGGGTTTAAAATAATCAATTGCATTCATATAGTGGAGCTACTGTGTCTGAGGCCAGTACAACAAAAAACCCTCTGACCATTTGTATATTAAAAATAACAGAGCAAAAGAACAGCATAATGTACACTGTCATGGCTCGTGCCAAAGGACAACATTAAGAGTAGGCTGCTGACTCAGTGGTTCTGTTCCCGTTCAGTGTTCATGTATAATAGTGTGTGTGTGTCTTCATTAGAAAGCTGTGCTGGCCATGCTTCCTGGAGCGAAGAGTCTGGGTAAACTGTCCTGAGACGTTTCCACGTGTCTGTGTGCCATCTTTCCCTCCTCACCTGCTCCATACAATGAATGGAAAAACCACAAAACATGAAAAAAATGAATTAAGGAATGGATGGATGAATGATTGAATGAATGAGTAAGTGAATAAACAAAAGCAAATGCATTTTCACTCATCAGTGATGTCAGGCAGAAAACAAAAAAAGATGCATGTTCCTCATTTCTGCCTCAATTATCCTCTAATGTCACAAATGTGTGAATGGAGAAAATTAAAGCAAAACAAAAAGGACAGAAAACAATCGTTAGAGTTTTAGAAGATGCATTTATACACAATTACATTAGTACTCCCTTTGTCAAGATGTTTACAATCAAGATGTTTACGGTCAATTCATATTATGGTTCGAGAAGCTGTAGTCGATCATCACTTTGGAATTCTGACAATAGCTGAGATGCACTATTGAAAAGTTAGAAGTATTGTTGTCTATCAAAAACTGAAAAACTCTCCTCTGTAGTCTAAAGTCCTTGTCACTGCCACAGAACTGCACTCCTGAACATCCACTCTCAGGGTCCAGGATCTCAGATCCTCTGTCATCACTCATCAAATTCTGCATGTAAAACAAATCTAAGAGGAGTCATGAGGTCGGAGCCTAGACGCAAACTCAAACTATATTTTGCTAGTGTAACACATGTTTAAAGAGTGCATTTTTTTAACTCCTTTTTAAACATTTGCTTTGGTCTCAGATGTCCCCAGAACATAGTTTCTAATGGATAAAAATCTTCTCAGATGTTGGATTTTAATTTGTCCATACACCCCTCTGTTTCGGTCCTACACTAAACAGGGTGTTTTGGTAGAAATCTTTTTGAGCTGTCTGACCAGCACTCACTAGCACTGTGCTCTAATGTTTACAATGGCCTGACAAACAAGTCTAGACATATTCCTTCCACTAGAGATGCCTGTGAGCTGAATAAACACCTGGCTCAGGTGGTACATACCGTTATGACAATATTAAGGGAAAATCTTCAAACTGTTTGAGAAAGTATCTTCTGAAAATTGTAACAAGCGGTAGGGAGAAAGGAGGGGGTTTTACATGAAATGACCCTCTGAAATACATTTCTAAATATAATTATCAGGACTCATCTGTAATTAATTCCACCTTTTTCTGCACTAGTTTTAGTCAAAGTGCATCTCCTGACATCTCTGTCAGCACTGATTTTCTCTTCAGGGAAGTGCTCCATTAAAGCAGCAAAAAGATTGTATGGAAAATGTTTTTTCATGCTCTCATTTTATATAATTTTATCAATTTCTCACCAAGCACCAGCAGAGCTTGTTTGGCAGCCTCTCGGACTTCCTCCTTGTCTGTCCGACACAGATACACTAATTGGTCAATACTTTCTTTGGCCTGAAATGACAAGATGGTAGACATAGTGGTCAGTCACATACCTGTACTGTTTTATGCAGTCAGATATGATTTAAGGCTGTATTTCCCCCATAAACAAGTTATCTTGTGGTTGCTTTCATGCCTGTATTTGAAAGATAGGGCACTGGGACCTTACCACTGGGCCATGGGCACCCATTGACTATATTTTTTTATTTAATCACTTCCAACTTAAAAATGTCATTGATGTAATAAAAACGGTAGCATTATTGGTCAAACCAGTAAACTGAAGGTATCGTTAGTGTTTTAAGTGTTTAATCAGTGTAATTACCTTGAGACAGGCTAAAGCTTTACATCCACAGACTCTGGTTTCCACACCCTCATTTTCCAGCAGCTCCAAACAGATGACCAGCGCCTGAGGACAAGAATGCACAGTGTTTACTATGTGTACAAGGCTACTGACTTCGGCAAGGCATGTCAGTACAAAATTTAGAGTGAAATGTTTCTCCCTCACAGTGTTGAGAGACTGGAGGTGAAACATGTTGCTCACTCATGATAAAGTCACAGTGAAAAATTTTTTAGTGTACAACAAATTCCTCAATTTCCAATTGTATGTTCCTTGAGCAGACGGTGACCTGAGTGAGAGGGAATTGCATTTTTTTTGTATCTCTACATCAGTGTTTGTGTCATTATATGCACTCACCTGCTCTCTCTGCCGCGGCTGAGCATTCAGGCTTCTGAGCACAGAGCTAGCTGATGCTGACACTTTGCCTCGAGGGTCTTTAAGCAATTTGGCCACAGCGTGAAGTCCTTCCCTCCTCAGGCTGCACGGTGTAGGCTGCCGCAGAGCCTGCACAATCACATCTGGGTCACATGATGCCAGACTCTGCACCAGCCACACTGTGAGAGAGAGATGGTACAAATGATTACTGTCATACAAGACAGCTGGAGAATCCTCTGCATTTATTTGGTTTTGGGGTTTTTTATAGGGAGTTGTTGTGTTTTCTACCTTCTTCTGCCAGCTCATTGATGTGCGTCTCCATGTCTGTGATGCTGTTTGCCTCCAGGTAACTCCACAGTTGGAATATTGTCACTGTCACACCATCTCTGCTGCCCTCTCGCCGAGGCAACCTCTGATCCAGCACTCGCTCAGCCACACACAGAAACACTGGACACACATACAGGTGTTATAATGGCATACAAATACAACATATTAGATAGGAATAGCTGTTTCCATCATTAGTCAATGTACACGTTCATGAAAAATCAATTAATGAGGACTGTCATACAATCATTACTTTTGTTTCATCTTAATTATTGCTCTGGTAGGTGGTCAAGTGAGTTAAGGAAGAGCTGCGCATGGTTTGGCAAGAAGTTCATAAACCATACAAAATAACCCAAACTATGCATCCAAAAGAAATAACCCCAAAATAAAAATAGCTAAACAAACAATATATTAGGCTGAATGGTATTACAATACTCAGTGATTTACTGGATTATTTTTTTCTTAAAAATGATTAGGGAGAAATTCAATTTGAAGAGTACCAGAGTACCAGTAATGTCTATTTAAGCATCAAAATGGTATGAAATATGTCAATTATTAGATACCAATAAACGCAAGAACCTTTAGATGATCTGGGAAAAAAGCAAAGATTATGTGATAGATGATGAAACATGGGAGATGATTCTTTCCAACAATGGTAAATGTACTTCTCAAAACAAGGTTTGGAAATGTTGTTTGGATCAGTTATTACTCCCCTGTAATAATACAATTGGTATTGGACTTATATTGTTGGAAAGCCTGATTAGTCACCTTTACAACAAAGTACAACTTGTAAGGATCGTGCATTTGTGGAATGAACAACACAGCTAAACGTGTGGGTAGTGCCCCCCCCAAAAATGTGCCAAAGAAAAGCCCACGGTTCCTCAGTGGAGCGAGGGTAAGGAACCAGTCCTCTTGGGTTGATGTCTTCCTGGGACGCCCACTTAGCAGTCTATTTTTGACTTCATCAGTCTCAAGGATCTCTGTCCTCAGTTTGAAAATGGTACGAAGGCTGACATTAAATAATGCTGCCACTCTGCATACCATAACACCAGCTTCTAGTAATGGAGTATTTGGAGTACTAACAACCAACTTGATAACATATGCCTGGATAACTTTTCAACATTGAAGGAATAAAAACACTAACATTGAAATTGTGGAAAGAGGAGATATGGCGTATGCTGCATGTGAAAAGATACATGGAAAACTGAACTGGAATACTGACTTGATTTAAAAGAAATGGGACAATTTCAGCCTGTTTATATAAAATAAAGGAACTGGATCTTGCCAAGAGGTCCATGGACTATAAAAAGGTAAACAGCGTACTCTGGGGATGCTCTTTGCGTTATTGCATCCAATTCCTGAGAGACTTTTGTTTTCCCATGTCTCCTGCCTTTTTGTTTTAGGTTTTACGTATTGTATGAGTCATCTAATTATCTGAAAATCTGATTTACAAAAAAATAAAGAAATATGCCAACTCCAATGAGTGCTGAGCAGAGCAGTATGTATAAGTCTGCACTGTTAATCAATGGCAAGCACCATAATATGCGTCATGCTCACACTCTCGAGGTCAAAATTCAGGATATACACTAAAAATGGATGACTGACCATAGGTGGGCTTACAGTCACTGATCTTGTATTTTAATGACAGATGCAGTCACATAATTAGATTGTTTAATGATTCCTGTGCCAGAACATATGAATAAAAAACATTTATGTAATGGGCTACCTCTTTGTGAAATAACTTGCATATTTCCCCAAGTGAATCTACAAGTTAAACAGGGTTAACAAAGATCTTAAAAAACATATTTATTTACATAATACCAGATATAACAAAATAAAAAAGAACTTGGTTATATTGGAAAACTTAACATGGTGTTGTTTTTACAGTTTTTATTTTTATTGTCACTGTCATTTATTACATTAATTACATTCAAACTTTAAAAATATAGATTTTGACATTAGATGTGTCTTGATCATTATCGATCTTCCTTTGATTATCAATTATTCTGTTTTACTTTTAAGTGTTATGTGTTTTTGAGTATGTTAGGGGGATTTGAGTTTTAGGCAAGTAGAACTGTATGATGATTCTGCTGTGTATTGAACATCATCTCATGTATTGCCGTTTTGTGGTCAAACCTCCGGAAACGGAGCCGTTCAAAACAAATAAACAAAAAGCAAATGAGAGGTCACATGCACACTCACATTAACAAATGTTGTGTTACCTGTGTTGGCCATGCTGCTGGCTCTCTGAGGCAGGTTGTTGGAGTAAAGGGTGGACAGTGTGGACAGGAAGCTCTCAGCAGAAACACTGTACATGTTTCCCTCACCCACACACTGTTGCCAAAGTAACACAGCTCCCAGGCATAGGCCAAGCTGAGGTATCACTGTAATTTAGAGGAATAATGTCAGAAGAGCTAGTTTTTATTAAAGAATATTTTTTTTTTCAATTTAAAACACTAATGTAAGACAAACCAAACCAAAAACTAAACTTAAATTAAAAGATAAAATCAGGAGCATCAAGAACAAACAAGACAGCACAACAAAAACAGAAAAAAATCAAACAAAAACATGCAAACAAAGAACATTGTACAAAAAGTGCACATAGTCAAACCAGGTAAGAGGCACTTTTTGAAAGACCACAGATAAACTCTTTTTTTAAATTAATTTATTATATTTTATTTTAACTTATTTAATAAAATAATTATGAGTCAGTGGTGGATCTGTGGTAGATTTGCTCATCTTGAAACCAGGTTTGATCCACTGTTTATCCGGTTGCATGTTGATGTGTCCGTGGGTCACACACTTAACCCCTAATTGCTCTCGTCCATTTACCATTTAAACATTAAGAGATGAGTCCCGTGTGGCACACCAGTGATCATTTGTAGTAATGACTGGTTTATTTAACAAAGAAGCTTTGTTTTGTCTCATGCTATCAGAGGTCACAAATCACATAACAAAAATAAATATTTTTTACCTTCAGCTGGCTGCCTCAAGCGTCGGGGGTTGTCCTTGATTATGCGTCGGATGATTTCGAGGACTCGAGCCTCCCTCAGCAGTCGGTCTAAGGCGTACATCTCTCCACAGCGCAGAGGACCAAATGTACCCAGACGCTGCAGACATAAATGAATTTAGCAAAGTAGATCCTGACTGGCAAAAAAAAAGTATATATTCCCTACATTCACTGCATCGAATATTTTCACAAACTTCTTTCCTGTACTTGAATAAGAAAAATATTAATGTATAGGAGTTTAATCAGCTATCTAATTGTCTGCGTAAACATTTCTGAAAAATGACAGGGATTATCAATTGAAAATTAACCTTAAATACAAAAATCTGCACACCATCAAAAGGGCTAATGGGACCTGAGGGATTTAAAAACTTGGTTGAACTTTATTTTTATTTACTATTGGACTATAAATCTCTTAAGAGTCTTGCTTCAGCCCATTATCCCATGTACTTTTTTCATCTGAGCCTGTGAAATCCTTCTGGTCTTTAAGTAGTGACAAGAGTCTGAACAAAATCCCACAGTGAGGCAGCTTTTAATCTTTAACGCCCATGTCTGTGGAGCAGCCTACCTGGAGACCTGAGGGCAGCACAGAGGTTAAAAATTTTTAAAAGCAAACTCAAGACCTACCACTTTAGTCAATGACAAAGGTTTACTTGTTCTAGGATCTCTATTTACTAACTTATGTATTTTCATTTAATATGATTTCATTAAACCGTGTATTTTATCTTATTTTGTTTCATCATTCTGAAAAATCTCTAGTATTTTTTCTCTCTTTTATTTCATGAATCAGAAATGATTTTAGTATATGTATGAATAAGTGTATGTACATGTATTTACAACTATATTTTTAATTTATTTACATATTTTCATGATATTTTATTATTATTATGATTTATTTTTCTATCTATTTGACCCTATACCTTATCCTTAATATTATGTATATTTATCTTAACATGGTAATGGTGACATGTAAACAGTCTGTGTTTGCTGAAACTATGATTTTTAAAAATTAATAAAAAGGATATCACAAAAAGAAATTATTTTTAGCATTCTGTCCTTGACGTTCTATTATATTATTTTACTTTTGACCATTTTACTTTCTCACTTTTAAGTAATTTTATAGTTATTAGTAATAATGGTTTCTTTTTTTTTTTTTTTTTTTTTTTAGTTCTGGGCCGCATGATGCTGCAGCAGGTCAGTGATTGAACCTTACAGCAAAAATGTTGTAGTCAGTCAGGGCCTTTCTGTGTGGAGTTTGCAATATCTCCCTGTGCATGCATAGCTTTTCTCCAGGTACTCCTGTCTCCTCCCACAGACCAAAAACATACTCGTTAGGGTAACTGGCAGCTCTAAATTGCTCTTAGTTATGAGTGTGTATGTGCGAATGGTTGTCTGTCTCCCATGTGGCCCTGTGATTGGCTGACGAGCAGCTCAGGGTGTACCCTGTCTCTTGTGCCCCTGGTCAGCTGGGATAAGCTCCAGCTCCCTATGACCCAGTAAGGGATAAGTAGCATAGATAACTGATGGATTTTTAGTTGAACTACATGGTCTCTGGTTTTAGAATTTGTAATCTTATTTCCAGGGTTACCTCCTTATGGACTCATGATATAATTTCCTATGTTCCTGGCTCTGAATGTTCCTGTTGAGCTCTTCATTTTAGCGCTCTGTCCTTTATTGTGTAATTCATTCATTCATTCATTTTCTATATCGCTTATCCCTTTCGGGGTCGCAGGTTTGTTGTGTAATGTTTTTTTTTTTTTAATTCTTTTCTGAATTTTTTGTTTTGTTTATGTTTACAAATAAAGTCTAATTGATTGATTGATAATAATTTTGCATTTCAATATCTTCTACATGATCTAGGCAAACCACATCAGGTATGAAATTCCTACACTCACATCATGAAGTGATAAAATGATTGAGCTATTATAAATACCTCTACATCACTTTAACTAACATAAATTCAACTACAAAAACATTTTCTTCAGCAACCACAGAACAGTACTGTAAAAGTAAGCCTCCTACCAGCAGCTGTGTGCAGCAGTTCTTCAGATGGACCACCAGGGCGCAGTCTAGAGAGGTGCAGCCTGTGGTTAGGGGAGAGGATGTGGAGGAGGGGCTGTCCCAGCCTCTGTCCTGCAGAGACCTTCACATACAGAACAACATAAAGGGATGAGCTCCTTAGGGCTGATATCAGTGTATGGACACACAGGATGACAGATGGTAAAAACAAGCAATCCTTCTTAAGAACTCTAAAAAAGTAACATGCTAATGGTGGATATGATTTAACTACAGAAAAGGAATCATTGTGCTTTTCTCAAGAGGTAAAATTTGATGAAATGCAGCTGAACAAGAACAGCAGGGCCTACTATCAGATCAGAAGTTATTTTAACTCAAAGGCTATAATAGTTCAGGAGTTTTAAATCATCATTATCCTTTTATGTTGTTTTGACTTCAATTCAACTTAGTTGTAGAAAGTTTTAAATGCTGCCTTGTTACATTACTTTTTATGTGAAATACGCAGAGTTTTGTATCTGTAAGTCTTACAGCCAGGTTTATATTACACTAGACTTTATTGTTCAGAGTTCAGAGAAAGTTCAAAGATACTTCTTCTAGCTTTGCACACACACATCAGTGATTCAGTTGTTACCTGCAGTTTAGAAAAAGCCTTGATTTTATTTTGATTTCATTAAAATGACTTTACATTTTAGTTTTCATTATTTAATTTTTTTTTTTTTTTTTTTTTTTAATTTAGTTTTTTAGATACTTCTTTGACTTGCAAGACTAAAGACTCCCTTGTCAAAAACCTTAAATAATAAAGATTATTTAAAAAGGAATGGGTCAGCAAGTTGTTAAATCATATTATTTTCAACACTCTCGCAGCAAGGACAGAAGAGTGTGAGCTCTTCATCTCCACTGCACTCCACTAGATGGCAGTGTGATATCAAATTACAACAAATCTGATGCATAACCTCAAAAGTCCTGACTCTTTTTGAAGGCAACAGTATCATATGATGTCAACTAGGATAGGCTCCAGCCTCCCTGTGACCTCAAAAGGTGTAAGGGGTATAGATGAATAGATGAATGGATCGAATAGTTTTGCTTTGAGTCTTTAATGCAACGCCTCTGTTATCTGTATCACCTTGTGTGTTGAACAATTTAGATCGGCTCTTTTGTTTCCCAAAAATCTTGTTTTTGAGTACTGACCTCATGTTTCTGCTCCTCTTGTCACTTTTCTCCTCTTCTTCCTCGTCCCAGTCAGATGTG
Organism: Cetoscarus ocellatus; assembly: GCA_037902135.1. Classification (NCBI taxonomy): domain Eukaryota; kingdom Metazoa; phylum Chordata; class Actinopteri; order Labriformes; family Labridae; genus Cetoscarus; species Cetoscarus ocellatus. The sequence goes on from JBAMNC010000264.1 coordinate 1,120,425, forward strand.
TTAAGGAAGTCAAAGCTGCCCAGAGCTGTTTCTACTGTGAGGCTGACCACACTCGGTGAACGGCTATGCTTACCACCCTGTATACACACAAACAGATACATGATCACACAGTAGCCTACGTATCAGTCAGGTACATTAAGAAGGATGAAGTTCCTTTAATCTTTATTTTTTTCATTTTCAGAATGGGGCAACACTATTGGTTTCATGATTATTCTGAGTTAAATAATGATTTAATAAACACTTTTTTACTAATGATGTTAAACGCTCCAATTACGTTTATGTTCTTAATCCCAAATTTCAAACCTGCTTCAGCACACTTGATTTTATGATGTTCACAGTTATGATAAGAGGATAAAGCAGGGTGTGCTTGAGGAAGTGGCCACCAGTGACTAATATGACTAATAGGGTGACAGGAAAACGGCTTTGCTCAGCTTTTTGCTGTACAAAAAGACACATATTAACTATTGAATGTCAGGCAATGCTCATTGGTTTAGCTCTCAAACTCGTGCACTTAGACAAGCCTACTGTAAATTAGAAAGGATGTGGTGCTCTAATAAAAGTGAGGAGTCACGTATACTCTGTCAGGATAGTCATAATGAATACATGGCAGCCTTATTGCATGCTCGAGCTGCCTACTACTCCTCACCAAATAAGGAAAATAAAAACAATCCAAGGTACCTTTTTAGCACTGTAGCCAGGCTGACACAGAGTCAGCTCTATTGAGCCTGATTCCACTCACCCTCAGCTGTGAGGACTTTATGAGATTCTTTAATCATGAAATTCATAAAATTATAGATAAAATGAGCAACCCCCTGCCCTCGCCTGGGCCTGCTGTGCCATCAAATTTTGTTAAAGCTGACTTAGACTGCTTTTCTCCAATTGACCTTCAGGATCTAAATTCTCTTGTCTCCTCCTTCAAACCATCAACCTGCCTTTTAGACCCAATCCCTACTAAACTGATAAAGGAGGTCTTTCCCTTAGTTTGTTCATCCTTGTTGGAGACAATCAATATATCGTTATCGATAGGCTATGTGCCACACTTCTTTAAAGTAGATGTAATAAAATCTCTTCTTTAAAACCCTACCCTTAATGCAGAAACATTAGCTAACTACAGGCCTGTATCAAACCTTTAATTTGCTGCAAAGATCCTCGAGAAGGTAGTGCCTAACCAGCTTTGTGACTTCCTACAAAACAACAGCTCATTTGAGGACTGTTAGTCGGGATTTAAAGCTCACCATAGCACAGAGACTGCTCCAGTTTAAGTAACAAATGATTTTCTCTCAGCTTCAGATGGTGGACTTCTCTCTGTACTTGTCTTGTTAGATTTCAGTGCAGCCTATGACACCATAGATCATAATGTTCTTCTACAGAGATTAGATGAATTACTTGGGATTACAAGGACTGCTTTAAATTGGTTTAAGTCCTACTTATCTGATAGATAACCGTTTGTACATGTGAACAATAAGTCTTCTGTGTACACTAAAGTCAGTTACAGAGTTCCTCAAGGTTCTATGCTAGGTCCAATTCTTTTTTTCCTTATATATGCTTCCCCTGGTGATGTAGTGAGGAAACACTACATCAGTTTTCATCCTTATGCTGACGATACTCAACTGTACCTATCGATGCAGCCAGTTGAAACAAATCAGTTATCTAAACTAGAAGCATGTCTCAAGGACATTAGGACCTGGATGGCCAGAAATTTTCTTCTTCACTGAAACAAGATGGAGGTTATTATGCTGGGCCCCAGACACCCTTGAGAAACCTTTTCTAATGATGTGACTGCCCTACATGACATTAGCCTGTCACCAAGCACCACTGTTAGAAATCTTTGGGTACTATTTGATCAGGATTGGTCCTTCAACTCCCACATAAAACATATTTCAATAACAGCCTTTTTTAAATCTTCGTAACATCGCTAAAATAAGACCTATCCTGTCTCAGAGTGATACTGAAAAGCCAGTCCATACTTTTGTCACCTCTAGACGGGATTTTTGTAATTCTCTTCTATCAGGCTGTCCCAGCAAGTCACATAAGACACTTCAGCTGTTTCAATCAAAACTCTAATCTATGATTAACTTTTGACAATTAGTATATATAATTAGTATATTAGTATATATAATGTATGCTTAAATCAACTAATTTTTGTTTTACAGTTCAGTAAGTTAGAAGAGGTCTTTGTAGGGATACACAAACATAGGCTAACACACCTCAATGACCATTAAACAAATATATGGGATATATTGTAAAAGTAAAAGAAATACAGAAGGTTACTGGAAAAACATTTACTTTAGTAGGCTTGCAGTAGTTCCTTACTTTGCCTGTATAAATTACCCTTGTTGTTTACTAGGAGTGGCACAAAATATCAATATCATGGTATATCGTTATCCTGGCATGTGCAATAAAAGGAAAGCAGGGTTCAAACTATGCATGGCTAAATTGTCCAGAGCAGATAAAGAACATATGATTAGTGGAAATAAAAGAGAGAATTTATATTATTCATTTGTGTCTTTGTAGATGCTTACTTTAGACTAATCCACCACAAATCAGGGCCTCTATTAGCCAACTGAGCCACTGAAAAATCTGGCTCAACTCCTCCATAAAGCTTCTGGTCAGATATCACCACAAAGACTTGAACTAACCTTTTAAAATCAAGTAGGAAACAGTGGAAATTTTAGATAGAATACTTTGATCACTTTCATTCATGTAATGTACGACCAATACATAATATAATCTAAAATATACTGATGAAAATACTGACATTCACTGAATGAAGGACTTTTACTTGTGGCAGAGTATTTTTCCACTGTAGATCACTTTTTGGACATACATACCCTTATTGATACTTACTTTAGGAGCAAGTCTTTTTCAATATATTTGGTATTATTTGGTGAATAAAATAAGTTAATAAGTTATCCTGCTACAAGTAGCTTTTAAAAGATGGGTACACTGTGGTATTAAGGGGATGGACAAGATTTACAACAACACAGAGGTTAGCTGTGGTGTTTCAGTGATGCACAAAAGGAACTAAGGGGTTCAAAGTGTGTGTCAAAACAATATCCCCCACACCATGATACCAACCACTGATACAAGGCAGGATGTATTCATGCTTTTTTGTGTTAAGAAATGGTCTTGGAAATGCATTCCTTGATTGTTATGAGTGTTTGAGTTACTATTGTTTTTCAATCATCTCAAACTACTCTGGCCATTCTCTTTTGACCTTTGGCATCAACTAAGCATTTTTACCCAGTGATATCCAGCTTACTGGGTATTTCCTCTTTATTAGACCGTCCAATCTAAACCATAGAGGTGGTTGTTGTACATGAAAATCCCAGTAGATCAGCTTGTTTGTGAGATACTCAGACCAGCTTGTCTTACACCTACAACCTAATGCAGTGAGTTACAGCCATGTGATTGACTGATAGCTATTTGAGTTGACAAGCAGTTGAACAGGTGTACCTAATAGAGTGGCTGGTGTGTGCATTTCTTCTCAAAACAAGTGCAATATCATGAATGTGACTGTCCAACTGCCCACCCCAATCACAGTCTCTTCTTGACAGGTTGATGAAAAGCAAACATGCATTTTGTCAAAGTTATTAGAATAAGAGATTTACTTTAAAGCTGCAGTATGCAATTCATTATTGTGTCACTGGCCCAAAAAATATGATTACCTGTCAACATCTTATTACTGAAGCCACGTGAGAGATCATTAAACGTCTATGCCTCATTCTTGCTCTGTATCAAGCCTTTAGAAAATCTAGCAAGGGGCACCCACTTTTTGGCCAATCAGGGCTCAGTTCAGGGACAGTGGTTTTTTTTGGATCCTTTACTAAAGTATATGTGCTTATCATATCAAAATGAGCTTTAGTTGTTTTTAAATTGTACAGGTAATGCTGATATTTTACATTAGCTTAATGCTACTGGCAGTTAAAGGCATGCATGAGGGAAGGGCCGTGACTAGGAGCACAACCGCGGAAGGGAGGGGAGAGTTAAATTACCTCCACTGCAGTCTCATCCAAGTTACAAACCCCAGCTTTAAGCTAGTTATCATCGATATTTCACCATGGAAAAGGGTAGTCAACTAACATTTTTAGTCCCATTTTAAGAATATTATTATGCTGTTAAAAACATTTTTCCTTTTTTCACACATGCTCCATCCTCACCTTCAGTGTCACCTGCATTAGCTTCAGCTCTTGTTCCAGTATCTGTAACTCTGGGAACTGTCCTCTGTAATCATCCAGAGACGAAACTACAGCTCCCAGAGCTTCCTCCAGCCCACTATCCACAAAACCATCAGACTCCCCTGCACCTGGCAACTCTTCCTCCACTGCCACCCGCCTGGCAACATACGTTACATCCGCACTTTCTGGCAGTGCACTGCTCTGAGTGTGTGAGTCTGTGTTTGTCTGAGATGGAGTGATTGAGTCTGGTTCTCCTGTGCTGGGAGAGGAGGATGCTGGGACAGAGCTGGATGCATCTTTCTGCTGTTGTTTGGTGACATCATCAGCTGACGTGCTTTCATGGACAGCAACAAGTCTCTTTGGCGAGGTGTCAGAGTCTATGGCAGAAGAGCTGAGCTGCTCTGGAGTTCTGCTGTTCATTTCCATCTCTATGTCATTCACAGATAGTCCAGAGGCTGGAGACATCGCATCCCCTGATTCACCCGCCGACCTGTCCGTCAACACGATGCCATCAGCACTGCTCTCACTAATGTGACTCAGGGAGCGTGAGTAGTTGCGTGACATGAGGTTGTTTATTTCTACTAGATCCTCTGTCTCTACAGGAGATGGTTTCCCTGCATCATCCTCCACCGTGGAAGCTTTGGTCCGCACAGTGACTGTTACTCTCTCTTCCCTCCTGTAAATCAGTGTACATATGATTAAAAGAAGTCCTAATGCAGAGCTGTAACCAGTGAGAAGGCTGATTTTAAAAAGCATTGACTACCTGTCGCTGTCAGTGCGGTGTTTGTTAGAGGTCTCACCAGCAGCACTGACTTTGACGATTGAGTTTGGTGTTGAGATGGAAGAGGAGTCTTGGAGGCAGAACGAGATTTCAGGCTGCGCACAGGAACTTCCTGTTACAGCAGGCTGGATCTCTGGTGTCACTACTACAGCCTGGAGAACAAGAAAAGAGACAACAGTCTAAAATTCTCTTTCATAGCATTTGTTTTGTGGCTTAGGTTGGAAATGTGACTGCATTAAAAGCTGTCCTACTGGTCAAAAATAAGAGCAAGCATAAAGTCAATGATGGGTTTGGAGTTTGACAGCAACTCAAGTGCTTCACATCTGGGCCATATTCAACCAACTATCACCACTCAGGACAGATTCCTTCTCAAAATACTACTTGTCACAGACAACAAGGCAATAACCAGGAACTGGAGACAGAAACCCACCGATTAAAAGGGAATAGAAAACAAAAGTGAAGGAAATTTACACGATAAATAAACTCTCCTACTCCACAAGATTATGCAATGACAGATTGTGTAAGTATTGGTCCAAATGGGAATCATATATGAACAAAAAAGTAAAATAGCTGTATAAATAAAATGAACAATTTGTATATCTCTCATCTACCAAGTATTCCTTTTATAATTACTAAGTTTTCATTTATTTATTAATTTTTCTATTTATTCTTTTTATAATTTCTATTGAATTATCTTTTCATTTGTAATATCCTGTATTTTTAACCACATTTTTTAAAAACACCAACACAGATGTGGAAGGGTTGTAAGTATATGTGCTGTACAAATTGTACTTAATATGAGTTTAAAGGATCCTTGAGCTTGAGATGGACTGAGACTGATGTGAACTCAAAAAAACAGACAACACAGACTTTATGCAGCAATTACCCTTACATGTTTATTTTACTGTACTTGTTGTGTTTTAAAGAAAAAACAATCTTAAAATACAGTTAAAACAACGCCAGAGGTAAGCTCCTCAGTCTGGATTATCTCCTGTAGAGTCGTGCAACGCTAGTGTAATTTTGTAGGCAAACCTGAAAGTTAGCAGCTGGTTTCCTCATTACCGGCCTATTGTTTTTTTCAGAGGGTTATTGAACTGATGCTAAAAATAAAGTCTGTGGTTAAAGAGATTTAATACACAAATTCTGTTCATAATAGATTATCTCTATAGACATGGTTACAAACCAGCCTATTCATTCTACAATCAGCAAATCAATATTTATCTCCAATTTTAAGTGTTTTATGTTGTTAATGTCATCATTTCTTTGTTCTTAACTCTGTAAAGCACAATGAATTACTGTAAGTATGAATGGTGCTCTGTAAATAAAGCTTCCTTGCCAACAAATGAACAATCCTCCCACAGCGTTTGAAGTGTAACCATTAAAGCAAAAGTAAAAGCTAATGTCAGGCTACTGTAAGCTACAGCACGGCCGTATGACTTGAATGTTGCCCCTACTTATCTTCCAACTTTTATATCCTGCCCTTTGCTCTTCTATGCAAGACTTTAATTGTAGCCTGGCTTGTCAGGTTAGTTGTAATGGCTGAGACAACTTTGTGTCCCAAATAGAGTTTTCAACAATGATTGATGACATTCAATATCCCAGAAAAACTCTGTTGCCAACATGCTGTAGTGCATCTTGTTGGCATCAACCTTTGCAGGGCAAAATAGTGCTTTCAAATGATCAAAATACACTACCACATATATTTCATGTTGTAGAAAATCCATTCAAAACTTGAGCTTATGTTTTCCACTGGGCTTTTTGAGGGGCATTTACCCAATAACTCGTTAGAAAATCCCATAGACTTTGAGACAGGGGTACTGAAGAGCTAAAATATTAATTTAGTTCCCCATTTCAGAATTCATAACTGCACAGCTCTGTTCCATTACTCTAGATTGGCTGAAGTCAGGCATGTCAGTAGGTTGAGCAATTTATCATTTTAACATTGCAATGGCAAGGTGCATATGTGAATCAGTCTCATTGCTGGAGACATGTAAGCCACATGACTGAGAGCATGACAAGCTGCCATTTGTGTGTTCTGGAAACCAAAATGGCTAATTTTGTGTTCTCTTAACTTTCTACAGTAAAAGTCCATCTGATATCGTCATCAGTGGGCTCACGCAGTGAATGGACCACAGAGCCTGCAGGGTCAGTCTGTTAACTCCATTTAAAATGAAAAAGTTGCAAATGATGCCTGTCGTAGCTAAAGCCATGTTACAGTTTAATAAGTTGATTCTACCTTTCTTTAGCCTTCTTTCAAACATAGTCATGAAAATACAGATTTGTGTTTTTAGCGATCATCTAAACAAACATACATTTGTTGGGACATTTCTGCAATGGTCTAAACTGCAACAATCACAGATGTTCAGCTGGGCAAAACTGTGAGCTTTCAGGAATAAAAATATTGGGGGTGTTCAAGGAAAATTTACCTAAGACATTGTTATAAATAGTTAAAATGACTCATATCTCGAGGCATGATTTAATTTGTGAAGTGTGTAAAAATGCTACAATCTTCCTTCTTCCAATGGATGTGTGTGTATCACAGTCGCTGACAGAGGGCTGCACCATATAAAGAAGAAGAGGTGATTCCATATGAAACCGAGTCAAAGACTTTTGTGCATAATAAAGACACTCCAGGATGGAATAACAGTAAAAAGTTTTAACGAGGGCTACTTTACAGCTTTTTTAACAGTGAATGAGGCTGTTCCTACGTTGCGTACAGAGCAGAACAGCATACATCTAATGACAAGTAGTGGTCACGAAAGATACATGATCTGAGCAGATGTTGACAGGTATACTTACAGCTGTCCACTTGTGACCACATCGTTAAAACCAGGCATACACTGCCCAACAGGTCAATAGCTAGAAAAGTTGATGGAAAGTTAACAGAGTGCAGTGGAGGCTTAAAAAAGGCTTTTTTATAAATCTGAAAAGACCATTTTCAAGACACACAAATGAAAACAGTGAATAATAGACTTGTAATGAGTGGACAAACCTTATAGCATGCTGAGAGGTTAAATACGAGTCCACAATTTAAACCATGACAAACCAGCTCACACAACAACCCACAACAAAGACAACATGGATGAGCAGTTGGGACTATTAATAACAAACCGTAACAGGACTAATAAACAGATTACAGATTGGCATTGTGTGTTTTGTGTCTTGCCTTATGATGTGTGTTGTTGCGTAGTCCTCCCACAGACAGCTGAGGACTGGAGGAGTCATCAGAGGATTCAGATGAATTCGACCAGGCTGTTCCATTCTCCATCTCCTCATGACGCCGCAGCATGTTCTGAAAGTCGGAGGCAATGTTTAAAAGATTAGACTGAGAGAGGTTAAATTTATAATCCCAATAAATCTGCTATTAGTTCAAATACTGGGAGAAAATAGGCCGTGTGACAGCTTCACATCAGTCACTGATTCAGGCCACAGGTTCCAGCAGATTGATTGTAGTTAACAGGCTAACAGTGAAAAACAGCAGACTCAGTGACTCACTGCTCAGGTCACCTGGCTCTATCTCAGTTCACACACTTTCCCCTTCCTGATTAATTTATTCTGTTGAGTTATTTCTATTGTCAGTGCACACGTTTGGTACTTTTACCATTGACAAATGTTTGTTATTGCAAGGGTAGAACAGCATTATTATAATATCAGTCTTAGAGGATAAAAGCTTATAAAGTTCAATATCAATTTGAATGCCAGTGTTTACTGCATATGTTTTGGATGTAAATATCTGCAGTAGGTTTGTAAGTTAGGATAATAATTTAAATGTGAAATTAGCTCCATAAACTGGTACATTTCTATTTTTTTGCTCTTTTGGGCTGTTTGCTGCACTCAAAAAGGTGATTAAAGCACATTTTAAGGTTATTGCTGAAAACAAATGTTGCATTTAATGTACATGTAAAAAGGATTAATTTAGACATTTAAAGGATAATTTAACTTTTTTGTTTAATTATTGCTGTATGTCTGCTTCTAAACTTAATAGACTGACAAAACAAGGTGGAGCAGATACAATTTATAACAGGAAAGACTCAGTGGGCTTTACATTGAAAAAAAAAAAGCTATTGTATCAGCATAACATGTTGACAAAACTACAGCAATGCTCACCCATCTTATTCCTTTTATGTTTTTTTACGTTTTTTTTTTTTTTTACACATGTCTGAAAAGACGTGTTCTGCAGATGTGAATAATGTTTGAAGCTTGGTTAAGATGAGGCTCAAACTTGCTCTTACATAAATGGAATTTTGCAAAGAGCAGCAGGGATGACAGTGGAGGTGCAGAATCAGATATTTCATCAGACCATCTTGTTGTTAAGTCCAACTTTAGTTTACAAGTTCAATAATTATGGTCACACTTAGCACAACAACTCCTGCTGTCAAAATGTAAATACTGGCTTTAAGATTGATTATCAAGAAGAATCTCATGCATCAAAAATGATTGAGCCCGTTATGTGAGACGTGTGTTGATGAGGATTGTTGTTAACTCAACAAAATGAACAAAAATTAGATGGGTCTGAATGATCTCAAGTTAATTGCAAGGTTTCTGAGCAGCTTTTATGATAGGAGTAGATTTTTTCAAACAGGAAAGATTTCACGTGAATAGATGAACTTAAAGTTTGGATGAACCTCAGCACATCTGTGTGTGTTCTGTAGAATTCAAATCAATAGGCACATCAGCAAGGAGTATGTGAACATGTGTAGCTGTAACTATAATTTTTTCAGCACAGGCCTACGTGTCCTTCTTTGGGAGCAGTCACGCTAAAAAAAGCAGAGACCATTTGCAGAATGTCCAGTTACTGAACAACCAAAGATTGTGTTAATTTCTCAGAAGAATAAAGTTAAATTAATAATGAGGAAAGGGAATTTTAGTCATGTGTTGTCATCGAACTGAAGCCTTCGTAGACAGTTGCGTGATGACATCAAAGTGGGATTTACCTGCATACATTTCTTAAGAGCATTACCTCTTCTGTGAGTAATTGATCAAAATATGTCACTTATTTTGCTAAAACTAATTTCAACATATCAATACTGCTCTACATATCTAAGCTCTAAACAGTCACTACTGTCTCTATCTAGAGTTCTCTGTCTCCTCCGTTCATGGACTTACTGCAGTGGGCTGTCTGACTGGTGAGTTGTCACTACAGGAGCAGCTCTGGCTAAGTGTGTCTCTGAAGATGTCCAGCAGTGGCCAGTGCTGCCGCCTGGTCAGACTCCGAGGCAGAGACTGCACATCAGAGCGGCAGCAGGTGGGACAGAAGGTGATGGGGCGGTTAGAAAAAGATATATTTCTTTGCCTGAACTCAAATGTTCTCTGAATAGAAGTTGTTCAACACCATGACATCTCAAAAAAACACTCTCTTTTGTTTCTCTCAAGTGGCTCTACCGCAGACTGGGAGGTAATTTTTGACAAAGTTCTGTTTAAGAGTTTTGATGTGGAAACATCATCCTCAAAATAATGCTTTGAAAAATATGTGATTTTGTTGTCAGTGTTGTTGTTGTAAACAACTACTTTGTAATCAAGTATCATCATATAGAGGTGACATGTTAGGAAAAAAAAAATATTCCGTAGATTAACTCATAACTTTTTGACCAACCAGTCAACACTTTATTTATTCCTCCATATTTATTGGGTCACCCATCATGTCTTAAGTCTGTAAACATGGCTTCGCTGTCTGCAACCCTCTCATTTAGGTCTGTGGTTCCTGTTCTCTTCAGAGCCCTTTCAGAGATATACATAAAACACATTTTGACAACCTTAAAGCTGACAGAGCACCCCTGCGACCCTATGGCGCACTTCCTAGGGTGTCTGAACCTCAGGTTGGGAACCAAGGATTTCAGTGTATGACAAATGTTCATCAAATCCTTTTCATCCACCTATAGTACATGAAGATAAGGCTCTTCAATATCTGCACAAAATATCTGCAACTTCAGCTCAAATAGTCCAGTTGTTCTGGGCAATTAATAAGGTTTACATTTTAGTCACAGTGTTGGTTTCTTACAACAAAAAATATCAAAATATCAAAACTGCCCTGCTTCATGCTGTTTTGTGATTGTTCTGGTCAAAGATCTTGTGATGTTGTAAATGTTTGGGCTGCTTTCATTCTAGCCACAAGAGTACACTGCCTTAAGCTGAAAAACACAGTTAATTTGTTAGTAATACACTTGTGCTTATTTCATTTCCTGCTTCTTTTTCAAAGGTGTTCTGAATGTTTAAATGTAGAGATTGTTTAAGAAGCAAGAAGCAACTAAAATAAGGCAACACTTACATAGAAGGCCTGTTCTCGTAAGGATGGGGTGTCAGGTGGGCTCTGGTTGAAGATTGTTGAGAATCTCTTGTTGACACTCGGAGCTTTATTGACAGAGCTGGCCACTGAACTCTGGTCATCTTTATCGAATGGACTGACAAAGAGAGGAGAGAAGAAGGACAAGAATGTTTTTCTGTGGAATATATTTAATAAATGTTCTTTTATCTAATGCCAATTTATTGACAATATTGTTTACTTTTATGATTATATGTCAGCAATTTTAAGGATACAGTAATAACTTGAGATTTCTGGTCTACGTAGATTTAGGGGGAAAATATTATTCTGGTACTAGAATAATATAATTAAGGTTGCATCTGTATTTAAAGAGGATGCAAATTAAATTGTAAAAAAATGATAAGAGTGTGGCGCAATGCATTTTTGGTTAATGCGCAATGTATGAGCAGAAATTTTAGATGAGAGTGTAAAACTGTGACAGTAAATACAGGACTATGAAAAATATGTTGACAGCAGCCACTGGACTTTTCTTTTGTACTGATATGGATTGTGCAAGCAGACAATTGGAACAGGTGGTCTGTTTTTACAGTATGATGTGACATTATCAGGCACAAAATGATACAGTACTATTTAGTATGATGTGATGTAATACAATGCAAAACAATATGATACTTAATTTTACATTTAAGGACATTTTTCTTGGACTCTGTTTCTCCATTCCTCAGCCTTCCTGCGACATATCTACATGACTTACTTCCAGGTGACTTCCAGGCTCAGCTTGATTGTCCCAAGGTCGTTAATATCAACAGCAACTGTCTGAGGCAGAGCAGCAAACAGGTCCTTTGTCTCACAAGACACATTTCCTACAATCACGTGATTGGCTAAACTCTTCAGCTCTGTAACCTAAGAGACAAAATTAAGTTTAATCAGACATTGTTCAGGTATATCATTATTATCTATACTGAACCATGGGACAGCAGATGTTTGTGTTTGAGTGTATGTGAGTGGGGGGGACTAACCTTCACACAGAGAAACTCACTGATGAGTGGCATGAACACCATCTCCTCACTGTCCCACACCTGTTTACCATTGATCTCTATTCTGCCACGGAGTTTCCACCGCTGACGACCGTACCTCATAAAGATCTGAATAACACAGACAGGCACATGCAGGGCACACACATAATCAGATTGTGTGTATTTAAAAGCTTCTGGTTGTTTTTTATCTATTTTTGAACAAATTCTTTTGTGTTTTCATGCCCATCATATACTCAGAATCAAGCACACAAATTAACAGACAGACAGACTTCTGCTAACGTACCTCATACTGGTCACCAGCACATAAACGTGCAAATCCAGCCAGACCTGAAAGAAGAAGAGAGACAGACACAGCCCATCAATATCAGGTAACCCCTCTGGGACGATGTGCAGCTCTTGTTGGGGTTTCTGTTCATTGAATGTCAATCGTGTTGTAAATGACAACTTGTATGTATTTATGTTGCATTTCTGTCTTTAGCCAAAGGTGCTCAACAAGGATCTGCTCAATCTTATTGTTTGTGCTACAACTGACAGTAACATTCATCTTTACATGGATGGTGCTTTTTTATATTGATCTGCTGATTCTGTGCAGCTCACTGAAATTTGTTTCAACAGTTTTCAAAATACATTTTCTCAGCAAAATCAAATCAATGATCTACATTTTAAGTATCTTGGCATTTGGCTGGATAAAAGGCCAATGACATAAATCTGTAAACTTATGTTCACTTAGAAATTATTTTCTCATGGTCATAATCATTAATGTACCAGGTAGGAATACGCATTCTTTTCGATCTACAGCTTCAATACTACATGTACAAGGCCAGCAGAGATAGTATTTCAACTTGCCAATAACATTTATTCTTACCTTTCATTTTGATATGAAACTCCCCCAGCTGGTTCTCCAGCTCACTCTCCAACACACACATGTTCTACAAAAAAGGTCAAAGATAAACACTTCCTTTTACTCACTGATACAAAAACATCTGAGATACAGTGTTGTTCTTCAGTAACCCCCATGGTTTTGACTTTAATATCCATTATTTTTATCTCCACATAAAAAAAAACTATGTTAATACAAAAATGTATACAGATTAAAAAAGGATGCATGTAACTTAAGGTAACAAATTATTTCAAGTAATGATGTATAAGATAAATAGTTATATGCATATATTTGTTTTAATTTGAGTGAATAAATTATTTTGAGTTAACTGTTTATTCTGCTGCATTCAATGAAGTGCTTTGCTTCCTTATTAGTAGTCATCATTTCTTCGGTTTGAAAAACTTAAAAGGCTTTTGAATGATTTAAAAGAGGTCATATTCTGAAAACGAACACTTTATACATACTGAGTACCCCTGATCCACCTCTATTCTTTCTCTGTCTGAAACGCTCTGCTGGAGCTCCCGCCACTTTAAGGCTCCCTTTCCATGTTCATCTAGTCTTCTCTGATTTGTTGATCAGTCTGTTCTGTGGTAATTGGTCAGGTCAGCGCTGTTCAGCAATATGTTTTCAACAACTCTGCTCTCATTCCACAGTCTTTACTCTGTACTGGGCTTGCCTCCCTGAGCTAATGGGCTCTGACTGCTGCCGAAACAATGGCAGGAGGTCACACTGGTAGGTTTGTTCTGGGGGCAGGGTAAACTGACCATTTCAGACTGCTACTGCTGCTTCTTACAGGAGGAGTGGTGGAAGTTCTTGTGCAGCGAACTGTATTGTATCTGTATTGTGCACAGAAGTACTCTATCATGCAGTTGAGACATGTCAAACACACCAAAGGGCTTATAAGACTGAAAAAAGTGGACCTCTTTAAGGCCCTTGCACAAATTTCTAACACTGTTAACTTATTCAGGATGGGAGCGTACATTCCAGTAAACTTTTACAGTATACCAGTGTGGGAGTGCATTTTCATTTCAGTAAAAAATATTTTGAAAGTGAGCCTATTTCAAAAACCAATAAGCACTAAATGTAAAATATTTCTTGACTTTCATTCTTTTAATGACAACACTGTGCCATTTTTTCAGCAACTACAGTGAATTGACAAAGATTTAATTATTTGTTAGCTCAGGATAAAGATACTCTAAGTCTAAGAAATTAAAATATATTGCAAAAGTGGATTACAATAAGAACAGATGCCAATGCAGAGTCTGGCGCAAAGTTACTGTAGCAGACTTTTGGTTCTAAACTGGTGGAATAAGACTGAAAAGTGAATCCTTTAACTATTTCTATTGGTTTGTGAATGTGTGACTATTAAAGAAAGAGCTGCAAAAGTCTAGGGTGTGTGAAAGCCCTGAAAGGACTAACATCATCAACTTCAAATCAACAGTTTGTCCTTGATGAACTGTTCTCATAACGACATGAATGCACAGTGACAGCCTAAAACGGTTCAACACAGCATAATGGATGAGCAGGAAAAAGTGAAACGCACTTTCAACATCGCAAGGTATTATTTTTATTTTTGAGTTAGTGTCCATGAAAAAAGCAAAAATGTGTCATCCATCATAAACTTCATTTCAAACCTAATGCTAGCCACTTATTAAAGAGGAAGTAGTCTTTTATTACTCTTAATACTAAGTTATAAATAAAGAAACTTTATCAGTTTTTTAAAGGAGCTATGACCAAAAAGCAGCTTCTATCAGTTTTTATTAAGCCCTGTTCTCCAACAAGGACGCCATTTATCATTCCTCAGTCTTGATCTATTGTTGACTTGGACCAACTTTTCTCCTGTGTGTCCTTACCTCTGTGTACTCTTTGTATCCCTTGTTGGCCTCTGCTAAACTCTCTTTAGCCTCCTTGCTGACTGGAGAGGCTGTGTATGCCCTCACCATCTTGTTTGCCCCATCTCTGAGCCTCCTCTGGAGACAGTACGCCTCATAGAGCTCCTCAATCTGGGGAAAAAACAGGAGGAAAACGTTTCACACTCCATGTTTCTGTCATCAATCAATAAGAAAGCATAATACACCAAAAATGCACGATGGTACTAGACAGGAACCGGACAGGAAACCAGTCAATCAGTAATTCAGGAA
Organism: Cetoscarus ocellatus; assembly: GCA_037902135.1. Classification (NCBI taxonomy): domain Eukaryota; kingdom Metazoa; phylum Chordata; class Actinopteri; order Labriformes; family Labridae; genus Cetoscarus; species Cetoscarus ocellatus. Next base: position 1,135,701 of record JBAMNC010000264.1, read on the forward strand.
GTCCTGTCTGCTTTATGTTTTTATATCGCACCACTACAAGAGGAGGAATAAATGTGATGTGGCAAATTCTATAACATTTACTATATGAGGATTCAATTTAACAATAAAGGGAGAGGCCACTGCCTAAGGTGCAGCCTCTTTGAATAACTGATTTCTACAGTTAAACTTAAAAAATATTATAGTTAGAAAAGTACCACAGAGTTTATTTAAAATAATACAACCTGATTGTTTGAACTTTCATTGTAGATTAACAGCCAATCATAGTAGATTTGAATGCAAAAGGATTCAATCATAGCTTATCAATACTTCTGGGTTTATTTTAATGTTTTAATCAAGATAAAGACAAGTCAGAATGGGTCATCTGTAGCTAAATATCTTCGTCAAGTTTCAAATGAATGAAGATAATAAAGCAGTGCTTTAAGTAACCAGGCTACATTAGGTGGGTCACAGGATCTTGGAGGGAGAAGGCGATAATCTAAACCAAAAATGGATAATAGCCTATATAATTACGCATAACATGATTCAATGTTTATTCCCATGCTTTTTTAACAGTATACTGCTCAGTCAGTATGAAAATATGTTTCTATTTCTATTTTGTAACAAAGAAAAAGAAGTCTAAATGTTAAACAGTTTTCAGTTCTTGAATTATGTTCTAAAGAAGATTATTAGTATTATTAGAGAGGTCACTTCCTGTTTATGGTGGTTGTCACTGTTCTATTTCAATTAAAATATGTCCACTTTGAGCACAAATGTCAAAAAAATTAACATCTGTGAGCAATACCTATTCCTACCAGAGATAAAACATAAAATAGGTTGAGCATTATGCAGTTTACTATCGATATCTTTGAAACTGTATCATCAGAAATGACCCTTTGCGTCATGGAAACTAGTGAAAAGAAGAGAGGTGAAACAAGTTTAAGTCAAAAGTTTGCAAAAACCTGGGGTTTCGTTTTTGCTTGTGGGTTAAATGGAGGAGGGGCTTTTAGGGCAGATTGAGCAGAGTGTTACAGATGAGCTTGATGTTCTGAACCTAAAACAGCAAAGATCTAAACTCATCAAGTCAACCTAAATGGCTCCATAACACTGAAATTGTAATCACTGCGACTGTTCATTATTATGATCATAATATTGTTATATTACTATTACAATTATTATTGTGATTTTTATCTTTATGTTTCTTGCAAACTCTGCACAGGAAAAGTTGAGAAAAGAAAAATAATAAAGAGTAAATTCACATCAGGCCTTCTAAAAGGGTAACATGACAACTCCTTTGTGTTGAAACCTGAACATATTTTGGCAACATTTCCAGCTGGTTTTATTTACCATGACCCTCAATCATGAAAAGTCTTATTTGACAGAGTTCCTGGTACTCTTACCTTGCTAAGGTGAAACTCCAGGCGTCGTATGTACCTCTCAGTTACCTTCACTTGCTGTTGAAGAGAGTAAACAGTCACATTTAGACTTACCATTACTGATTCATTTTGAGCATCCTATCTCAGAGGACAAAATAAACACTATAGCAACCCTTATCATCTACTATGTAAAAAATCCGTCTTCCAAAAAAAGTGGCACTCATTAAACCCAGACAATCAACACATATGCAATATTTGTCTATGTTCTAATATGACAACTTCTTTACCTTAAAACATACATTTCAAACACATAACTTAAAAATCTTAGCATTTCAAGAGAGGGAGAGCACATGCTTTTTATTTGGTAATTTGAAATATTAGTTGAGAAAATGTTTTTTAATACAACAGAAAAGACCTACAGCATCAAACAGCTTAAAAATTAAAGTGAATGGTAACAGATTTCATTTGAGTTCAAATTTGGCACAAACAAAGAAAAACAGCCTATGAAAGTATTACATCAATGTCTTTCTCATTCAGTCCATGACTTACACGTTAACGTAATAATATATGATTCCTTTTAAAGACACTGCATTTGCTTACCTTGTCCAGTTCATACAGGAAACCCTAAAATATAGAAAAAAAAGTCATCAATAAAATTTTGTGTCTTAATAAAGAAGAGGCACAATGGGTCAGCTAAGTTATTTAATGATTAGCGAGTATGACATTTCTATTAACATTTATAAGTAGACCTCAAAGCTGCTTTCTGAACCTTTATCTTGTTTGTATTTCTAAATTAAAGCATATACAAGTTGATTTGATGAATGCAGTTGAATGCACATGAGACTTTGAAATTGTACTATTATTAGGGTTAGAAGAAGGACTGCAAGGACTCCTAATTGCTGTTTGCTGTTTGTTAAAATGCCCTTTTCAGAAATGTTGTCAACATCAGAGACTCCTCATAAAACCATCAATAATTTACAGAGCCCATTCATATATTAATTTCTGATGACTACTTCAGTATGTTCACAACTGCTAATGTTAAAAAAAAAACTTCTAGTTTTCAAATACTGAGTACCCCTGGTTCAACTGTAATATTAGTCTGTCTGAGACGCGGTTGTTAAAGCTGCTGCCACTTTAAGGCCCCCCCAGTGGGCCTGTTTTATTATTATTTTTTTAGCTAGCTAGGGCAATATTGTCAATTAATCTACATTAATTTTACAGTCTATGCTCTGCACTAGGCATGCCAGCCTGAGCCAATGGGCTTAAACTTCCTAGAAAACAATGGGAAGATGTCATACTGGAAGGCCCGTTCTGAACCAGCCTTTTTAGGCAGCTACTGGTGCTGTAAACAGGGGGAGAGTGAGAAGTCCTAATGCTGTGGATAATTTGTCTTGTGTAAAGAAGTACTCTATTATGTAACAAAAGCTGTGATTGGTTTAAACGGAGAAAGGTAAAAGTTAATGTAAAAAATGTGTCTCTTGTTGACATCGGGCAAAGGGGCAGTGAAATTTCTTGACTTAGTCATCGAACCTCGTCATGCATTGTGTAATAATGATCAATGCCATGCTGTTCAAGTATAAAGCTTACAAAATGTTCAAAAACTTATTCACTTGTGCACTTTCCTCAAAAAGCCTTTAATCAGTGATTGAATGCACACGTGCACTGAACAACTTTAAAAAACAAAAACAAAAAAAAACAAAACAAATCATGCAGTCTCAATGGTCTCACTCTGCAGAAAAGGAGGTTAAAACGGGTCTGTTCAGCAAACAATGAGGATAAGGGTTTAAGCTGATTGTGAATAACTTTCTTTTAACTTTTAATGTTGCCAGATTCTAGTCACTCTAAGGGTCAATTAGAAAAAAAAAAACATGATTTATGAATTTTGTCTCCAGGACTAAATCTATGTAATTAGAGCTTCTAACCTATGGGCCTAGGTCTACACCATGTGCTTTGTTAACTGAGAGTGTGTACGTACCAGTCTCGAGTTCCTCTTCGACTCTTTCATCTGTCTGCTGAGGCCATCCAAGTCTGTCTGATAAACTTGCAGGTAAGACCTGAAAAACACACATTTACATTTTCCCCTGTAATTAGACATTTTGTCCCTAGTCCTAAAACAAAACCTCACACATCAACAGTCTTGACTATTTGTCAAAGGTTGTTTCTATCTGGGCCCTAAAACAACAAATGAACAAGACGGGTAAAATCCACTCAGCTCAATCATACACTCAGCACCCCTGGAAAACACACACAGAAACTCAAGTGTTGTGATGGTCTGACAAAATGTAACCATTTTAGTTGCTAACCAAAATGGATCCTCCATTGCTATTGAGCTAGGGTCTGATAAAAAATGATCAAAGATTTCCTCTACCATTGTTATTGGTGGTGAAACTTGAGAATTTTGCCCTCTACACTCTCAACTCAAAATGAGCAGATCTCACATTATCTCACATAAGCCTTCATTGTGTCTGTTCCACTGTGAAATAACTACCTGGCATTGTTGTAATAACTAATGGAGACTGTATTTTTTTGTATTTGATCATCTAAGGCTGTCGATCAGTTACTTCCTCGGCACTTTGGACTATGTCACTTGTTTTATTTATTTTTTGTTGAGTATGTTTGATTGTTTGGACCTGAATGTGTTTCTTGGTACAGAACATTTTTAACACATTATGAGTATGACCTAAGGCTTTTAATTTAACATAAAAGTAAGTTATTTAATTTGTGAAGTTTTGGTAAATTATCCCTTAACTTCATGCCAGTAAAGTAAATCAAAAAGGTTAGAATCCCATTCTGTAACTTTTTGTGTCGTGACTGTACTCACTGAAGGCCTTTCTTGAGAGCCTCATACACCTGGTCTAGTCGCTCTGGTTGAGGAACTTTGGGTGGTGGGTTGGACTTGGTGGAGGCGTTAAACATCCTGCTGGCTCTGCTGGGCTTCCTGCTCAGACCAGGAGTACTAAACACCGAGAGGTTCCTATGACAACAGATAAACATCAGGTGAGCAACATAATTATCAGGTAAACATAAGGTTAACAATGTATTAACATTAACAAAAAATCTCCAAATAAAATATCCAAACATCCCCAATTCCGCCCCACTAAAGTCTTGTGTAGAACTGTTTCATATCAGAACACATTTTTTGTGTCTCTAGTCTTCCATGCAGTATTATCATGTTTAATAAGAAATTCTTCTGGTAACACAGAGACAAATGTTCATGTGAAATGAGCATATAGTTTGGTTATAAAGCAAGAACAAAACTAATGTGTATTAAAAAAAAAGCTATGGGTTTAAAGTTGTCTAAATGAGGAAAAGTCACAAAGATCTGAGGAATCTCACTGAACAGAAAAAGGTTTTTCAAAAGGAATAATCAAATATTGAATACTATGACTGATTTTCGGTCAAGTAAGAAATAAAACCAAAAATCAATGGCTCACTTTAATCAAAGGGAGCAGAACAGAGGGAGGTGGGGCAGAGTTTTTCCTTCATTTGTCTCTGAGTAACAATACACTTTGTCTGAATGAACAGGCTAATAAATAATCTAACACAAAGAGGATCAGGGATCAATGATTTTACTTGTAAACAGAGGAAACTAGTTTTATTTCAAAGATAATCTGTCAAGGTAAAACAGTTAACAAATGGATGAAGTTACGTCTTGTGTTATGATGATTGAGTTCTTTACTTGATAGACGCTGTGGAGGGCAGATTCTAAAATTAATCAAAATAATCAAAACATTTTGGTCCAATCAACATATTTGTTTAATATTCTTATTTTGTATAACTCTTGTCCTGTGAAAGTGAGATCAGTCTTTATCACTCATACTGCTAACACCCACATGGGGACAATTTGACATTTTGACTCCTTATTTTTTTTTATTCCACAATTTTGTAGATGGAGTTTTATAACAGACAAAAAGTGCATATTGTTATAAAGTAATATAAATCCAATGTCAGGTCAACAGACATAACTCAGACCACAACTACAATGCTGCAGTACAAAGAGCCTGGTCAGTGTCTAATTTGTAGGAAGGGATACAGTCTGCATGTTTAAGGTGAAAAGGAGGACATCATAAATAACTTAGCGAGATGGTGGAAAAGTACTTGAAAGAAAAAGACAAACTTGCTTACATTCAGACACATACAAACAATACATGTATATATATAAAATAAAAAATATACACATGAACAAACATTAACATAATATACTCCTGGTTGAAAAATCGATAATAGCTGAGCAGTGGATTTCTGTAAAATAGGACAAAAAAGAATTCCTGTTAAACTTGTTTCACCCTTTATTGTTTTGGGGGTTGCTTTAAAAGCTTGGAATAAATTTTAAAAAAATACCCATGCAGTTCCTTGTAAAAATAAAACATATTTTCCTTCCTCTCAATTTCTTAATAGGACTTCACCCAAGGGGCTAAATGTGAGGCTGTAGTGTTTTTTTTAGCTGCCGAGGCAGATGCAGCTCCACAACACAGGGTTGCAATATGGACCCTTTTCAGCCTCTTACTTGACTTTATTGTTGACCTTGGAAACCTGGTAGCAGGCAGCTAACTGGTTGTTTGTCAAAAATATGAACAAATTTACAGTTTGTATGTCCTTCACACTGATATTTATTTTTAGTACAAATGAGATAAATGCTGTCCTTTTAGCTGATTGTTATGACTAAAAGCAGACAAAAACACAACTTCTGCCAACACTTAGCATTAATGCTAACATACTAAGTGGAGCATGCTGGTTATTTTTCGGGTTAAAGCCCCCTGCAGAAACTGTAGATAATGTGCAGAACACCCATACAAGCCTGGTATGACTGATGTGTATACATGCAGGCTACAAGTGATTATCAATCAATCAATCAATCAATCAAACTTAATTTGTATAGCACTTTTCATACAAAAAATTTGTAGCACAAAGTGCTTCACATAAGAAACAAAATGAAATAACAATAAATGACATAAAAACTAGAAAACTGCATACAAAGAAAATAAAAGACCCCACCCACCCTCGCAATTCACATACAACACCTACACTAAATTAATCAAACGCACAACGACATAAAAGGAAATTCTAAACAGAAAACAGAATTAAGAGACTGAGGAAGACTGAGGAAACGCTATCTTTAATTAAAAATGAGGAAACACAGGAGCTAAGACTTAAATTATAATTAAAAATCATAAGAGATTAGATAAAAATACTATAGGGAAAGGAAGGTAAATAAATAAATGAACTAACATAATAAAATTTAAGTAAATATAAATATAATTAAAAATAATAAGAATATCAGATTTAAAAAATGCATTTATTTGTTTAAAAAAGGATGTGGGGATAGGATCTAAAAGACATGTTGCTGGTCTTAGCTGGGAGACAACTTTGTCAAGCATTTCAGCAACAACCAGGAAAAACTTCTCCAGTGTTTCCTCATTAGAGAATAAAATTTGGGGCGTGTTAAAAGTTTCAGGCTTGGTGTTTGATAAACTTGATCTAATTAACTCAGTTTTACTGCTGAAGTGGGCTGCAAAATCCTCACATGCTGAGTCTGTGGTCAGATGTTGGGAGTGATTAAAAACTGGATTTATTAAACGATCAATGGTTGAGAATAAAATTTTAGGGTTGTGGTAATTGTCAAAGATTAATTTTGAAAAATGCTTTCTTCTTGCTTTTTTGATGGCATTGTTATACTTTTTCATTTGTTCTTGGAAAATTTGGTAGTTAATTGCTCTTTCTCCATCTCCTCTCTGCAACACGACAGTTTCTTTTTAGTTGCATGATTTCATTAAGCTATGATAGTCTGCCAAAAAGAAATTCAGTTAAGGGCAATTTCAGTTAGAATAGCATGTTTACATGCATTTTAGAAGTCCAGTTTTATGAGACTAGCACCGAATTTAGACTTTGTTTTTTATCTGTATGAAAACCTACTGATTTAGAGACTAACTTAACCGTATTGGGCCTGCCAACACATCATTATGCTGGATGTCAGTGTTGCACTTTCTTAATCCTTCCAACTTCAAATGATCGCCAGTGCTCCCATAACTCTGAAACCATACCATGGATCCATAAGGGGACGGAGAACTGTTGTGGAGCTTAACCATTTGCTAATCTATAGAGGACTTCAGGTCAAATATAATCCTCTTAGAATGTTTTAAATCCAACTATTATGTGCAGTGATTTTTATTAGATTTGTTTTTGAAAGTACACAGTGATATATCTGTGATTAACTGCTTTTTTATAACATTTTTGTGGTGAAAAACATAGCTGTGTTGTTGTTTGACATTCTTTTAAACCCTTAAAGGAAGTGACATATTCCAGTCAGCCTGTTGACCAATAAAAAGCATTAAATTCCTCTTGTTTTTTCGGACAACAGTGTCCAATTAAGAGCAGCTGAAGGTCGACAAGAGTTATCCATCTGTTTTTTAAGGAGTAAAAGTTGGAGCATGTGATGTGATGTGGGCCTCTGTCTCAATTGAAACAGAAACAGTTTCCAAGATTGACAAGAATGTAACTATACAGAGCAAAACATGTCAGAGAATCTAAGTGAAGATATGTAAAAAGTTTTTGTCGAGAGTTTGTTTGCATGTTGACATTTTTTTCCTCCTCATAGCCATAGCCAATTCTTGATTTTCGTCTCTATGGTCATACAACTTCTTATACATTAATCCTCACAGAATTACAGCAAGTTATTTTGATAGCCCAGGTTGTCCTAAAAATATGTCTTTAACTTGATCGAGCTTAGAGAGGTTGAGGTTCTACATGCATTTATACAAAAAAAAATCCAGACAGACCTAAAACAGTAAAAATGGCTTAGAGTTAACCAGCACAACCTAAGACAGTACATGAGCTGGCCAAGGAAGACTGCCACTGCAAGTCCTTTAAGGAGAACAAGTTTATGACAGCATGGATGAAGCTATCTGGTTGTGTGCGAAAACACACACATCACCACAGAGAGGAATTTTCTGTGATCATTTACAGAGGCTTAGATAGCAGGTAGACTCATTCCTCCTCTGTTTGAAAACACACAGTCAGACTGTCTGTCTGTGGAGCTCCACCTGACAGGATGTCCTGTAAATGTCCAACACCATGTATACGAGAGAGAGAGGGTGTGTGTGTGTGTGTGTATGTGTGGGGTGTGTGTGTGTGTAACTGTGTTCACCTGTACGCCTTGTCGTAAGTGTTGACTCCAGTGAAGCTCTGACTCCTAGTGATGGCCTTGGAGGTGAGGCGCCTGGAGGGGCGAGCAGACAGCGACATGGTGGAGAGAGTTCGGGATGGACTCCCTGTACAGAAAGAGGCAGGAATCGTTAACTGACTGGACAGATTAGACGTGTTGCACCATCAACCAACTCAAGATACAAGCAACCCATGTCCCACCTGCTAAAAATATCCAAACCAGAGCTGCTTAATGGGGGTGAAAATCATGGTCATGAATATTTTGATTAATATTGAGATCAGGATAACCAAACATGATATTTTTACACCTGCGTCACATCCCTTTTTCAGTCCTAAACACCCTTAACCCTCTAACATTCTGGTCACCTAGGAAACTTGACAAAAATAAATGAGTTGACCACATCAAATACATAAAAAAGCTGTATACTTGCAAAAACTGGAAGTGCTCTGAGAACACAGATCTCTGCCAAAGCATTTATGACATTGGTAGCCAAGCGATTAGAGAAAATGTGAAAAAAGATCCATAGGACAATGTCAATAAGTATTTGTAAAATTCCTGAATACACATCCCAATTCTGCTCACCACCAAAATCTAATCACTTCTCCGTGTGTCAGGATCAACATTCTCTGAAAATTTAATCAAAATCCATTGAGATCTATTTGAGTTATCTTGCTCAGAAAGAAACAAACAAAAAACCGACAAATGCCGACAGAAACATAACATCCTTTGCAGAGATGATAAAATTGCTATGATTTTTTTTTTTTTATTAATCATCAATGGTGATTGTTTATGTGGCAAAATTTCAACAACAAAACATTGATTCATGTACAATGCATGATAAAACCTTGGGTTAAAACAGGTGGATGGTTATGCCCTCATGTATTGTTTAAGACTCTGGAGTAAATGGCGAACCAACAAAGAAGGAGCATCAACTACAAGCAAAAATCATAAACACATAATACTAAGCAGCCAAACTTTCTGTTTAAAATAACTTATTAAGCCATTTAACAAGAACTGAAAAGTTTTACAAAAAACTGGATTGAATCTAATTTAAAAAAACAAAACAAACAAAAAAAAAATGAACAAAAGCTTATGTCAGAAATCACGATGAGTATCACTGTGCCAAAATAGTAAAACTTCATGGTCACTGCTTGAATTTAGAACGGACAATTTTTCTGTACCTCCATTCCTGTGTAGTTATAATCTGTGCTTAATGTTAATGTTATAGCAACGCATTTCTGAACATGGAAAATGTACATGCGATTGAATAGACACACAGACCAATATACTGCAATAAGACATGCACCCTCTTTTGTCATTGAACATTTTGCTGCATTACTGATTACCTGCTGAACTGAAAAAAAATGTATGAACAAACAAATAAACAAACAAAAACAGTTAATTTAATAAAAAAAAAACACTTTAAACCTGGAACTTATAGATATAGTTAGTTCTGTATTCATACACATAAAAAATGACTTAACTTTCTCATGATAAAATATAAAATACTGTCTTTCCAAATGACTTAATGTGCAGTCTATAAAAATAGCATATCAGGAAAAAACAAAAAAATCTGTATAAATATTTTCACTTTCATCAGATTTAAAATAAATAAATAAATAAATATTTGAAAACAGTACTCGAAAAATGACGTAAGATACTTTAAATTCACCAGTTCACTAGCTTATATTATTCAAAAGCAAAACTAGAATTTGTCCAGCATTGTTTGATCAATTGTTTCAATGGCAGTATTTAAATGATAAATGATCACTGATGATCAATAGTCACGATAAATACACAATGATAAATGTAAAATACTCATTGACTTATTTTGTAAATCTTTCTAGTGAGATAGCTTTTTCTTTAAGATAATGACAATTTCAAGCACTTTTGAGCACTTCTGAAATCCAAGCAGTTTTAAACATTGAATACATTTTCTTGAATTCAAGCATTTTCCAGGACATCAAGCACCTGAACAAATCCTTGTAATTTGACTCAGTTCTAAAAGTGACACAAATAATGTGTAACAGGTTCATACAAAGAATGACAGAAAGAAACCAAAGACAAAAAACATTTCTCAAAACTCTGATAAAACTGTGCGTAATCTGGATAATTTCATGGGAAGAAGCGATTTGTCAGCCTGATGTTCCCCGAGTGATCCTCCCCATTTCTGAACATAACCAGCAGTTCAGAGTTGAGCAGAGCACACAGATCACAGAACAGCTTATCTGGCTTCCACTCTGAGTTAACACAAGGTTGTGTGGTCTATCAGCTGTGAGAAAATGTCTTAACTTGCAGCCACCAAATGTCACATCCACCTCTTCAAATGACCAACTGTATTGGCTTCAGCAAAATAGAATCAAGTATTAACATTATCTGAAGGTCAAAAGAACTGACGCACTGCAAAAAATAACCTGTTAAATAAAGAGGCACTTATCTGTTTTACAGGGATGAGTATTGTTTGTGTTTTTCCTGATGCTAAATCTATGCTCTTAAAGCGGTGCTGGTGCCACTTAACTCTTTTCATGGCCCAGGTGATAATGCATCTGTTGCCCATAATGACTGTTTCTTTTCTGAAGCGTAACACTGGACATCTCACTCGCAGAAAAAGACAGAAAAGGTTAATAATCTTTGTCTCTGAACTTAGCGAATGATACATTAAGGACAAGTGATAAGTGACAGATGATTTGGTATTGAAATTTGGTACCAATCCCGGCTCTGTTATAGTTGAAACTCACATATCATATTCAGCTTTCTTGACTGAAAATGTCGTCAAACATGACATCACATAGCATTAAGTCTGTTAGACCTGTACTCTTTGTATAATATTTTGGGGGAGTAGATCTCCAGTCAGTCATCCAACATAAATCTTATAACAAAAAGCACTCATCACGTACACAAAACAACTGGTCTGCGCTGGCCTATTGATGAACACAAATAATGATTTTGTTTTCCCAAAAAAAGTCCCTACTAGTCCTTTTAAAATCTGTCAATGCAAAAATCCATCACACTACACAATAACAACCCCTTCTTAAAGGTTTTGGAGAATACCATGTTATGCTAGATGGAAACATTTCAGAGCTCTCCTCCCTGCAGATGAAGCTTCCTGTCATTAAGTCCCAAAGGCAAACATTGAGAGAACAAGTTCAAGCCAACCACATCACAACAAGAAAATCAGAACATCCAAGCTTATCATTGCACAGTAGCATTTATATCTCCGCATGTAACCAATGCACTAAAAAAAGAGTGATTTAAATTAAACTTTAAAAGGAAAAATACCAAAAAGATTGTAAGTCCTTCCAAAAAAGAACTGGAGACTGAAGAGACTTCTTGAAACTAGAAGTGTTGATAAAAGACAAGTAGCTTTTAGTAGGGCTAGAACATAAATCAATCAATCTGAAGTTTTTGTTGTGGAAGATTTAAAAAAAAAAATAAAAATAAAAATAAAATTAAGATTTATTTCTGGGACTTACTCCACCACTAATTTTGCTCCTGTTGGCTCCAGACATTAACACCCGCCCCCAAATTTTTGTTTAAACAGAATGATGGGACCTGACCCCTGAAAATTGCGCAGCTTTCAGTTTCAATATAAACAAGCCTCCCCACATCCAGACTACATAGTGTATGTTTACACTTTAACAGCAAAATGCTGCATGCACTTTAAATGCAAGAGGATATTCAGTTTAGTGACATACAGCCTTTTGATCGTTTTAAGGCAAAACCTGTTGCTTTTACTTGGGTCTGTTTTTTGAATTCATTGTACTTGATTTCATTCGTCATTGCATTTAAGTACTGAGGGAAAAAAAATCAATGAAAAACTAAAATGATAAAAGTTTTCCATAAGGTAGTGATGTCTTAAAACCAAAAGTTAAACTTCAATACTGAAAAAAAGTTCACCATCACAATACTAAATACTTGAACAAAACTTGAGCCTGTAGTAATAACAGTTTGATACTTGACACCCTCTGGATCAGAAACAGGATAATTTGAGGGGTTGGCCATATTTTTAAAATGACAACTTATTAACTTCATAAAGAGTGAAAAAAAACATTTACAATTAAGTTTTAAAGATTTAAACTAGTTCAAGACAAAGTGTTGATCTTTAGGTGTGTTTGGCATTCTGTATTCAGTTCAATTACATCAAGCTTATTACTCGCTGCACAAAATATACTTTTCCTTAAATCTTTGGTGTCTAATTTGATATTTATATGAGCATACTGATAATCTATTGTTATCTTATGTGGGTTTGATGTTTTACACACAATATTATCAAACATTGAAAAAAATAACTTGTTGACTCATCACACTCAAGCTGTTCTTCTTACAAGACACAGAAAAGCTTATTTAAAACACACAGTGCACATTAAACGACGTACAACTTAACTTTACTTGAGTAGACTCAAAAAGTTCTACTTCATCTCGTACTTGAGAAAAATTTCATCAAAATAAGTGTATTTTCACTTAAATACAATTTGTGTCCACCCCGTTTCTTTATTTATTTTTTTCTGAAAGTGTAAAATCTTTTTCACCTTCAGATGAAACTGTTGCAACAACACTTACTTATTCCCCTACACACAGCATCCCTGAGCATGTGGGGCTATCTCTAGACTGTGGCCTGTAAATTACATAACTCCATAAATAAATATTGTATCTGTCATGCTATTTTGGAGGGGCATGGGTTGTTTTAGGTTGGCAAATCATCACTAACCTGACATGCAAGACTGTTTCACATCTATAGGATATATTTCACCAGTCCAGCCAGACAACACACCATGTGCTTTGTTTGGAGAGGGCAGGATCTTTCAGAACTGCTCCTGTCTTACAGTCTCTTCTTCCTTTTTGTACAACTCGAGCATGATCGTAGCCCTCTCTTTTCAAAGAACAAATGTATGTTGTCTAAGAAGGACAGGTGTTAAAGCAGGCATTAGCTTCCCTGTTACCGTCAACTGATGCTTCGTGAAATATCTTCTCTGAAGGTCCCTCTGAATCCACAAAGTCCTTCTGACTTTGGACAAATATTTGACAAGTTTGTGACCTGAAGCGGTGATTTGTTGTTGTGGCTGATGTCAGCGCTTCGTTTCTGTCAGCTGAGGCACTGTGCTTTCCTTCTCTGGAATATCCAGAATCCTGTATCCTGTTTCTTCAAACAGCTGAAAGACCTTTGCCAGATGACTGCCAAACCCCCTCCTACTGCACAGGAAATGTCACAATCCTACGGGAAGTCAGAAGCAACTGCCTCTCCTGACAGGAAATTTAACAAAGGGAGATCGTCCTGAGGGCTGCAGTCATCTGGATGAAGAGAAAAGGTCACTTCTGCTGGAGTTCAGCTCGCACACAATGGATGGCAGCATTAATTCAGTAAAATGTCAATTCACGACCATCAAATCTTCCTCTTGAGCAAAAATGCACATGCACCCTGAGGAGAAATGATCCGATTATTTACCACTGACTAAGTTTTAAAAATACTAAAAGGTTAACTAACTCCCAACCTTGAAATTCATTAGGAATGTGTTTGTGTGTTGCTGTGGGACTGTGTGGTCAAACCTTTGTTGATTTAACCCAGTTCAAGCCTTTACACAGATTACAGAGGAGCTGACGGGCACTCAGATAAAAAGAGAAACTGAGTCGGAGAGGGCAAAAAGATAAAGGGGAAAGTTGGCTAACACTGAGTCCATTACACTTTTCCTCTTTAATTTCCTGATAAATCAGCCTCGTGTGTTGTCACAGCAGTTCCCAATCTCTGACAACATTCAGATAAAAAGTGGAAACTCTGAAGCTAGAGCATGGAAACAGTGAACAGTTTTACTTCAGATAAAAGTCCTCACAAAACAGTTTAATCTGGTATCAATGAGTCTTTGCCTTAGAATACATTGACCAAGGAACAAGATTTGGGATATGTTCTTAATAACTGACTCAAGTACAGATGGATCAAACTACAGAAGTCACAGCGTCTCACCAGCATGATTTTGAAAGATTTGTATTTATATTTTTGCACTGTTTCAGTGCCCAAAAGGTTTATCACAGCACAATAATTTTTGATTTAGGAAAAAAGCCAGATTTTCAAAAATGTACAGATACATAAACAAAGTGCTCATTTATTGCCATTCAATCAAAGGAGATTTATATTTGGAACATTCCCAATTGGGCTTTTAGTGGCCAATACTGATCACTGATCATCTGAGACTGGCCTATACGGATACAGATCATGTTTCATGTTTTGTTATAACAACTGGTTGAGTGTTTTCTCTACAGAGAAGAACAACAAGATCTCAAAGAGCAGTGCAGTAAGAGTCCTACAGCAGGGTTACACAAAATAATGGTTTCTTTATTACTCCTGGTCATTTATGCGAATTAACAAAATCAGAGACAGAATGGAAAAATATATATCCAACAGACTTAATAGTGTAAGTCTAAAAAATAAAAGTCAATACATTAAAGAACATTAACTTAGTTACACCATGCATCTAATCTAATTACTGTATTTCATAATGCTAAGAAAATAAGTTTCCCCACCAGACAACATTGTTTGTTCAAGGTTCTGACCAATATCTACGCTCTGCATACGCTCTTTTGATTTTTTTAATTGACAATCAAATATCAAAAAATGAAAACTGACTGGTTATTTCACTTTCCATTTTTAAGTCTGACACAAAAACAAAAAATGCTTACTATTTTATCATTTTGATTTTAGGCTTGGATTAAAAAATACAAAACGGGAACATGGGCCACAGGATTGAATTTGATTTTGATATTTAATGTGCACAAAACACAAAAGCAGTGGAAAACTATTTTTATAACACCCCACCTCCAGCAGGTAAGTGTGACAGGCTTTTCTAAGAGAAATTTTACCTTAAAAACTTTCCTGAGTCTCCAACGTTGTTGGAAGCAGAGCTCAGACCAGGGATTGGCAGTTTGCGGCCCGTGGACCACATATACTATCTTTTTTTACAAACTCAGCCATCAAGTCTGTTTGAAACATCAATACATTTTAGCATGATAGAAAATCAGTGCATGCATTTAAATGACACTTATATAAATAAAACTCCCTTTCATCTCTTATAAATTCTATTTCCATAACATGCTAACAGTAGCTCAAATTGTCAATAATTATGTGTCAGGAGTAAAATCAAAGTGGCCAAAATTTAAAACATTCCTAGTTTTAAAATTCAGCACCAAGTATGATAAACTAAGACAGGATAGGACAGAAGATGCCCATTCCTGAGTCCAACGCTTGGACCTGGAGTATCTTTGTATACACATGTGCAAAATATGCAAAGTATTTAAAATGCTTTCAAAGACATGTTCAGGGGCAGAGATTTGTCAGCATAATCAACTGATGTAAAATATCACGCCTGATTGTCATCCTTTATGTTGGTCTTAATTTTAACACTTTAAGACCAAAAACAGTTGAAAGATAAGACAATTTCTGATAGAATAACTAATTTTTCATCTGCATTTTGTTGGTACTGTGTGCGATTTTTTTTCCTAATGCACATCCAATGACGTGGCAAAGAATAATAAGGAGCTGGAGGAGAAAGTCCAGGAGCTACACCCAGAACTCCAACAGCACCGGCCTGAAATGAAATGCCTCTGTGTCTCAGATGGAGACCTCTGCTTCTGTACCAGATTTTCATCTGAAAAGGTCTTCAACATATTCTGTGAGTCTGTTTCTCCATCTGCTTCCAGGCTGGTGTATTGTTTGTGTGTTTGCTTTTCTTTAGCATTTTTTTGATTAAACGAACAAAAATTCTCCCAATTTTAGGTGCTTATAATGATCTCTAAATTGTTTCTCGATGTACTCGTGTAAAATTGCCTCATTTTGCCCTTGTAAATGAGGTCCTGATCTCAGTGGGACTTATTTGGTTAATTTAAGGTTAAATAAAGTTTGTTTTTTTTTAAAGTATTGTTCATAAACACCCTGTCCTGTTCATAAAAAGCACTGATGTATAGGGTTGTGAAAATAATCAATGCATGTTAAACCATGAGATGCCTTTTTTCTGCGTGTAAATACTATGTGTTTATAATATCTTTTTGTGCAATGCAGTGGTGTGCAGGAGTTTTTCTGCATTTAGGGACATTGCACATTTAGTGCCATTTTAGTCTGCAGTTTGAGACCATTTAGCATGTTGATGGCCTTATCTGCATCATTTGGATCCACATAATTTACAAAGCCATACCCCAAACTCTGACCTGGGGACAAACAAAGAACCAAATCAGTGTTAAGGTTTTGAACCAAACTGTTGTCATATTGCTGTATTTCACCATGGATTAATGTTTTTACCTGTTATCTTGTCTCTGACTAGCTTGCAGGACTCAATCTCACTGATGCTGCCGAACAAAAATTTAAACTCCTCCTGGGTAATGTTCTGAGGCAGATAGGTGACGATCAGGTTGGTTTTGCTGTCGTCTGTGGAGCCATTGGTGCTAATGACTGGACCGTTTGGCAGACTGGTGTCATAAAATTAAGCTACAATGACCACTCCTATCTCCCGTCTGTCTTGATCACAGCTTTGGATTCTTTGTCATTGTTTCTGCTGACTGCTGATTATTGTGTGATGTCCTTGATTTGCAGGGATGTAGATCACAGTGGTGGTCACAACATAGACAATTTAAAATGTAACCCATAAATAAATGTTTTATGTACTGCATAAACCTTTTCCAGTAATTATTTATTTTAAATATATAAAACCAAAATGTAAATTCTGGGATGCTTATTTCAGAGCTGTTGGATGGTATGTACCAAGAATATGTAGCTACAGTTTTATTTATGTATTGGCCACTAATTAAATTAGATTTTTCCATTTAGTACATGTGTACATTACAGACATTTGACTGTCCATTTAACTATAGTATTAAACTATATCACACATATGCACAATAGACCACATAATATCGGTCAAAGACAAGGGCGGTGGCTGCTTCATCTGCTAACACATCCCCTGGAGGTCCATCAACAACACTGATGGAGGAACGCTCACTGGCCCTCTCATATACTGATTGGCAGCTTTAGATACTTCTCCATTCACTCCATGAAAACCTTTAAGCTACAGTCACTCTGTTGAGTCGCTGTAACCCTGTCTGTATTCTGTTCAGATGTCCTCATCGCTGACGTGGCAGCTACAAACATAAATGCCACCATGAAGAACACCAATAGTGGGTCCCTCATCCCTCATCATATATATTTATATGTATGCTCAGGGAAAATCTTAAAGTCATGCAATAATGAGGAGTGAGTGAGGGGCTGCTCATGGACAAGCCCCCAAGGAAGAGGGATGATGCCTTACTTGAGAGCAACCTAATAGCCCAGTATTTGATGTGATGAACATTCACTTTGCAAACAGTCACTATAGGTTGAGCTGCAGTCACTCTGACCTACACACTTTTGACACTGACACACAAATCTGTCGATAAATGTTAATAAAACAATTATATATACTGTAGACTTTCACCATCCTCCCAGAGTGGGGCTGTCATATTACTAATACCTTTTATGACAAAAAAAAGGCTTTGCTACCCAGTATTAGGAGATTTCTAATCAGTATGGACAAATTGATTAGGCAAACACCTACACAGAACCAGTAGGGATGCATAGTTTTATCAATAGTACATCAGTATTGGCAGAGAATTACTTCAAACGTTAATCATGAGTACTGGCAGGTATGATATTTTTTTGGAAATGTTTACTAATGATATTATAGCCCAATAAATAGGAATCAAGTCTCTTAAATTATTGCAAACTTGTCGTTATATAAGACAATTCTTTTTCATTTGAAAGCATAAGTAAGCTCCAGGAAAATAAGGACAAAGGAATTTCAGCAGGTTGTTACATAACTGTTTCTGGCTTCTGTATAGGGCAGATGATGCTTTCTTTTGCTGATTTTTAAATGCATTTAACATACAATGAGTATATAATCCTAATAAAATACTTTTATTTATCTTAATATATCCATTTAGGTATTTTCTTAAATAAGTTTGGTACTACTGGCATATTTAGCACTGTGCTGAAAATTAGCACTGTGCTATAAACACTTACAGCAGTGCATTTGGGACCTGTGTATATTTTAATATCACAGCATCAATGTTGCTGTGTGTCAATGTCAAATAAACAATAAGTAAATCAATAAATCAGTAAAAATCTAACAAAGGTCATCCTTAGGATCGAGCTATTTAGACTCTGGTCTTGCGCTTTTTTACTTAGCCACTCTTTGTAAAAACAAATATCTCTCAGTGTGAGTATGTGGTATTTTACTAATTTTGAATACCTTCCAAAATTAAATAATAGGGACTGTATAACTGTAAAACTCCTTAACAACCTGATCTCAGAGTCAGGACTGTGAATGTCTGGGATCAGGGAAAGCAAAGAAGGAAAGTCTGAAACAGACCTCCTGTCGTTGTTTTCAACTCCAGAGATCTTGGCATCCATCCTTGCTGAGCCGCACTTGACCGAGCTAAAAGGTCACAGAATTGGGCACTGTTCATTCTCAAGACACTGGAAGCAGAGTTAAAGCTAAAGTTAATCTAGGCATGGCTCCTGAGGGAGGTGGTGAAATGAACTACGCTGTCTGGGAGGTGTTATGAATCTAAACACGATGGGTTTGGTTTACTGATGGACCTGGGCAGCCAGCAATTTAGAGGGGTGTTTGACAAACCCTGGTGAGTTATTTAATTAAAAAGAGAATATATTGCTTTAATTAAGTCCTGTGAACAAAGGAGACAAACACTCTTAAAAAAGGTTGACTTAAATCATGGTGCTCTTGTATTGATATGAATACTTTAGAAATAATTAGATTTTCTCTGTCTTTAGCAAAGGTCCCACTGTTTGGGGAGCAAAATTATACAAAAACTGCCAACAAGAAACATTGCATGAACATGAGGTGCAGCTTTAAATTTGTTTCTCCCTCCTGTATTTGTGCTGTGGTTTTGGCTAAACTGAAGCATCACACTCTTACAAATCCAAACACCAACCTTGCTGGGGCTCCATGTCTCTGTCACAGTCCGTGTTCAGACAGGACAGTGGTAGTCGGCACATTTTTCCCCCTGTCACACCCCACTGTCACTTGGTTTGTGATCAGCTTTGTTCTCAAAGTTTAGTGAACAAATCAGCTGGTGTCACAGTAAGTTAAAAGATCCATCTAAACTCCAACAAGCTCATCCTGAAATCAGATAAATCCATCATGGTGAAAATGCTCATCAAACTGATCCGTGTTAGTGTTCCTACCTGATCCAATCAGACGTCCAGTCGTGCCCAATGACAACAACAGATCCCAGTCACACCATCTCCTCTGCTATTGATGTCCACGTACAATCACTGACTGTGGATCCGTGCCACACACACAGACACACTCGGCCCCCCATACGCCTCTGTGGTGGCACCACACCTATTGTTTGATGCTCTCTGGTCCCTCTCTCCCAGATCATTCTGGAAAAACTCTGACTGGGACCACAAACACACACACATACTCTCTCTCTCTCACACACACAGAGCACACACAGCATACCACTCAGTCCATGTTTCTCTTACACTGTTTTTGCAAGAGTGATGACCTGCGGATGGGGATGTTACTTAGTCAGCAGAGGATAGTCTTATCAAACTCAAAGCAGACTGTTATGGGAAGAGTTGCATAATCCTGGTCATTAATGGTTCATTTCCACTATGGGGTATCAGCTTGACCCTACTTGCTTTTATTTGTTAAAAGTTGTGCCAGGTACTTTCTTCAACACCTCATGTGAGGTTCCACATAAGATGAGCTGATGCTAAAATATGACGTAAAGACGCTGTTGACCTCTAAATGGTTTAGAGAGTATTGTCAGTAGGAATGAGAGGGATGTTTGACTAGGGATGGGAATCAGCTTAAAATGGTTTGAGGTATCAATATCATCTTCTTTTAAGTTTAAGAAATCTGCACAATATGCAAAAAAAAAACATGCAGTGTATGATAACACATTGCAGTAACTATATAGATTACAATAATTCAACAAAAAAAAAGAGCTATGACAAAGCGTCCTTGCCTGTTATTCTCCCAGTTTAGTACAACACATGCAGCAGCAATAATGTTTATCTAAATTTAAAGGTGCAGTGTGTAGAATTTGGCAGCATTTCGCCGAACAGAAAGGGTGAATATAGGATATAATGTTTCTATTTGTATGTAAAGTCCGTCAAAATAGGAGTACAATCATCCTCATAAAACGTTTGTTTTATTTTTATTTAGATAGAAAAAGCTTAAAAAAAATTTACATTACCGCGGGCCGCGTTCATGTAGGCCGACACAACGATCCGCCATGTTGTCTACGGGTGGATTTTAGGGACAAAAAGAACGAAAACGCGAATCTGTCCACCGGTTCTGAAATCTACCTGGAATGCAGGTAAGAAGAGGAGAGAGGACGGCAGTGGATGTCGAGACAGTTGTTGCTCTGCACTAGGGATATAAATTGTGTTTATTTACAGTTAAAGCTTGTTAAAGCATTCCAGGTAGATTTCAGAACCAGCGGACAGGTTTGCGTTTCGTTCTTTTTGTCCCTAAAATCCACCCGTACATAACATGGCGGATCGTTATGAACGCTGCCAAATTCTACACACTGCACCTTTAAATAAATCCAAAG
This sequence comes from Cetoscarus ocellatus, assembly GCA_037902135.1. Taxonomy (NCBI): domain Eukaryota; kingdom Metazoa; phylum Chordata; class Actinopteri; order Labriformes; family Labridae; genus Cetoscarus; species Cetoscarus ocellatus. Next base: position 1,156,815 of record JBAMNC010000264.1, read on the forward strand.
AGATTTAAAGGTAGCTTTAAGCTGGGGTATGTAACTTGGATGAGACTGCAGTGGAAGCCATTTTACTCTCCCCTCTCTTCCCTGGTTGTGTTCCTCGCCACACCCCTTCCCTTATGCATAGCCAATCCACTGTGTTTGTGTGCTTTCGCTGTTTTTAACATTATGCCAATGTAATGTATGTGCAGCCACAAAGGAGCCACAAATCACAAGTCCCTTGATAAAATTAATAAAAAGTTTTAAACAGCAAACAAAGCTCAAATAGACTTAACAAGCACATATACCTTAGTAGGGAACCCAGTACGAACACTGTCCCTAAGCAAAGATGTCTAATGATTTCTCATATGACTTCAGTAATAAGAAGTTGACAGGTAATCATATTTTTGGGGGTCAGAGACACAATAAATAAACTACAAACTGCAGCTTTAAAGCTAGCCTTTGCTTTATCTGACCGAACCACAGGTATGAAAACAGGGTCTTTATACCACAAAACTTAGCTTGACCACATGTAAAAAAAGTTATTTGTAATTAACTGGAATCAATTCAGAGTGTCACAAAGGGTATCGTGATAATGATAAAAACATGATTTGTTGCAGAGCCCTAATGTGCAACTAAGCCCTTATCAATTCCTATTACTTTTTTCCATCTGCCTTTCAGAACAATCTTGTCACAGCCTCGTGAGAGGCAGTCAGCACAGCGGACAGCAAAGAACTCAGAGAAGTAACCATGGCAAACAGTTGACTGAGACAGCGGCTGATTCGCACAAAATGATGACAACAGCATGACATGCAATATCTTTGGCTTTGTGATTCTAGGCAAGATTAAAACACCTGCAACATGCTGAAACTATTGGTAGTACAGCACAGCACTAACTCTTTGGATTCACATGAGTTTCACCTTGTTGACAGAGAGCACCTGTGGAAGTCATTTTATTTGTGCACAGAAATGACACAATAAAGGAAAAATAGATACAACCAATTAAGAACTGATAATTAGAAGAATTGTTCCTATTTTCAGCTCCTATGACAGGCACAAAAATCCAAGCCCATACATTTAGCTAGTAATTTTCACTTTTATTTTGCCTCCATGTCTGAAACAACACCCCTCAAATATCTTGTTGATGTTACATAAACAGCAGACAAATTATTTCCTCAGTGTCATCCATATTTCCTACTGGTGTTATGTCAAATTTATGCAGTAAAAAATGTTGCGGATGGAACATTAAAAAAGAGACATGACAAAACAAAAATCTTCAAAATCATAATATTACAGATGCCAAGACACTGACAGCCTGTTGTTTTGCTCTGTTTTTTGTGATAACATGTAATTTTTTTTTTTTTTTTGAGAAAATCAAAGGTTAACACAATAACATGGTATAGACAACTTTATCATCCCAAGATCACAACAAAAAAAAAGAGATTTCAAGATGAATGACCAAGATTTTTCTAAATACTTTCTTAAAACAACACAACAGAGTAAGATGGAAAGTAAAATAAATCGTTACCCTGACCCACACATACATGCAATCTCCATTCTCCAGCAGCAATTCACTGGTTTGTATTTCACTATGCATTAAGAACAAGCTATATTCTCATATTAACATATATGCTTCACGATAACTCAGTTCAGTTGCTGTTTCTGGGCCATTCACACTGGGTGCCTTTTACTTGCTTGACAGCAGTGGTGTAACTTTTTTCAGCAGCTGGACCTGCCTGATTACAGACACTGAATCATCCATCCATCTTTCCAAATTCTAATCTACAATGATTGTGAGCGGCCCGAAGTGGCATGGCCCAATCAGAATTCTTAAGAGCAAGAGGAGGTGGGAGCTATGACGACAGCAGGGAAAGACTGCATGCTCAGACAGAGATTAGCATAGATGCTAACAGCTTCAGCTTTAGCAGATCTGGACTGCATGTCTTTATTAAATGAACAACAAACAACAAGAGTGAAAGCATTTCTTGATAGAAAGGATCTTTTTGCTCCACTTCCAACATGTTTTGGCTATAGTTCTTTCATGTAGTGTCTTACATTTTCTGTTTTACACCGCAGCAGTAGTGCCTGACTGCAATATGTGATTGTCTAGTAATGAATGTGATTGACACAACAATCCGTGTCAGGTAAGCAGTGGTGTATGTGTGTTTTCCTTTTGGATATTATCAAATTAGAGCTTTCCGAATGCCAACGTGAGTTGTGTGACTCCTGCTTCGAAAACCTCGAGAATAGGAGGCTCACCTGTAGTTTCTATGTGCAGCGTGTACCTTGGCCAAAACAGAGAGGGAAGTAAAAAAATAGAGAGCCGTATTTACGTTGTCTCAGCATGTATGTACTTTTATGTCCACAGCTTTTGAATCACAGATGAGATACAAAACATTCAATTACTCTTCCTGTCTGTGCCTCTCAGAGTCAAAGCTCAGTTTGCCACTTCTGTGGAGAAAATTATTTTATTCATACAAAATGGCTCTGTCTCTTGGGGGATATTTATCAGGGTTCTTCTTAATTTTTCTTCAGAAGCTCATTATTGGGGTGAAATTTATGAAGAAATAGAGCTGTGACAGCAGATGCAGCCACAGTGATGATGATCCTGCCCAGATAACTCAATCACCTTCATTTTTCATTATCTGCCTTGCTCAGCTATCCGTCACCATTACTATCACAGAGGAAATATGCACTGGTGATCATTAGAGTGAAGTTACAAGTCAAAATAAAAGATTAAGTGAGTAGCATGACACTTCTCTGTGCATACACACACACTCACACACACATCCCTTTCCCCCTCTGCCTTCATCGGGGAACTTTGGCAGCTGGAGAGATGCTGCAACAGACAGACTGCTCTGGCACATACCTACATGTCCTGTTGATATTATACAAAATGGCTGACATATATAGCATAACTCAGTGTCAGTTGTGTTTCAGACACAAGTTGACATAAGTGATTTATTACGAATAGTTTCTATGCTTCTTTTTTATTTCTGACTTTTTCCAACTGGACCTTAAACCCACCACACCTAACACAAAATGACTCTAACAGCACAATGTGCAATGTGTGTGGCCGTGTGATTCCAGTCGGGGGTGGAAACACCTGCAACATGTTGAAGAATTTGACAGTATCGTGAGCGCTATGTGTTTGGTGTTGTTTACACAAAACCTGTACAGGGCCACCTTTTGTTCCACCCGATGGAATCCACAAGAATCAGTAAGGGCACTGATAAAGAACTGGATTACTAAATATAATCAATAATGGAATTAGTACCATTAAACACATTTTATTTACTATCACTCAGTTCAGATGCACTACAAAAATGCCACACCAAAATATATTATTTTGAACCCTGCTTTGTAGTTAAATCTTCCAAAACCACCTGACCAAAATCTTTCGTTTGTTTGGTGCTCTCTTTAATTTGCATGTGGTCAAGACACAGTGCCTATTTTAATCCCCCTATTTTAATGCAGTACAGTTTTGACATGAAGAACTTCATCTAAAAGGGCAATTGCGAGGAATTATACCTTGCATGCTTGACAACACTGAGTCAGTTCTCAGCTCTTATGGCAAACCTGTCATGCCCACCAGGGGTGGTCTTCTCATCTTAATCCTTTTTTTTTGTGGGTGTGCTGGTGTGTTTATGCACCCCTGGGAGAACTGGGTGTGTGTATCTCTGTCACGTCAGGAATGTCAAACCCAGAACTGCCGGCAGATCAGAGGCGCACACATCATGAAAGAGGGAAAACACACTGGAGACAAGAAAAATAATGAAACTGCCCAGCCATAGAGCAGCTACTGTAAAAGTCTGAGTTAGCCTGCTGAGCAAACAGTGGAGAACAAACTTTTTTTTTTCCGGAAATTTAATCAAGAACCAAGAAGTCAGAACTGCTACACAAAAGAGCAAAATCAGAAGTCCAACACAAATCCTTGCCCCTATAACTATAATGACATGTTATCTATTTCTTAGGTTGTTTTTGGCAGCACAGCCAACTATTTTCCTCCTACCTTACCTTAATCCTTTTCACACAACAAAGTATTTATAAGAATTAAAAAGGAAGTACAAGTGTTAGAATGTTTATGCTATGATGAGTATAATTTTCCTCCCTGTCTGTAAGAAGATGATTTGACCAGAATGAATTATCTTTCTGTGGCTTGGGAATGTAAACATGACTCATGTTTTCTTGGGCTGACAGATGGACTTGATGCTAAGCAAAGTGAACAAAGGGTCAGTCCTGAGTAATCCTCTTTGATTCTTTAGAGATCCATCTAATACTTACAGTTCACCACTATACCCCAGACCTAAAACTACAGTTTAACCCTGGGTCTGTCCCTCCCTCATGTGACTCCTTCAGGAAAAGGAAATGCAGACGGAGTCACGTCCTGCAGAGAGGGTGAGGCCGGGAAAAGACTCCAGAAAATGATGTCTGAACTGAGTCATAGGAATAACCCTCCAGTCAGAGTGGACGGCCCTGCTGCTCGCTTCAGGAAAAGGATGCTGATGCTATTGTCAGGCTGAAGGGGCTGGGGCAGCTAACTTAAGGTTGTGTTATTGTTTTGTGGTAATACAGTACTAATGTTTTCCTAATTTATCTGCACCACAGTCATTGGAGTGATGTTACAGTTACATAACTTTGACCACAGTTCAAGTACACATTCTGCAATGACCATAGTGTGGTCATTCATCCTTTCACTATCACCTGAGTCAACAGTGGGGCAGGTCTTCACAGCCCTGATTGATTTAAAAAAAAATGTTTTTGTTTTGCTAAGATCAACGATCTTTTTGTTAAGGAGGTAAATTTGAGGATTTTGATGCATTCAAAACATAGACAGCAGAAAATACTGGACAAAGCCTGAGTGATGTCAGACATTTAGCTACTCAAGGAGTTTCTGAGTCAAATCTGCAGCGGTCATGTAAATACACATTCACAACCTCTGGTTACTTTCAGTTAACCTAAAACAGAGAAAGTGGTAGAGATCAGGTGAGTCCTGACAAACAACAACACAGGGCTGGTGGTAGCGAGGGCTGAGGCTGAGTGGAGCATACCCAAGTGCGGGTCCCTGCCCACCTAAACAACAGTTGAAGCAAAATAATGTTAACGCAGCTAACTGAGAATTTACCATGACAGACATACAAGACTGCAGAGTGTTAACCATGATAACTCTCATACCTGAGCAAGAGGCCAACTGAATAAGACTGAAATCAACTGCTGACTCTGAGGTGCTCAATACAGGAGGAAACAATAGACATATATCAGATTAGGGGAGACAGGGACAGTGTGGGCCACTGAAGTAAGATGAGAAACCTCATGGTATTAGGCAACTTTGATTACATTCTTGTTTGTTTGCAGACAGAATTTGGACTGGTTATTAAACGGATTGTAAAGAAATTAATTTGGATGTCAAAGACATTTTTCAGCATTTAGAATGACAAACATCTTAAACCAAATTTGTAAGAATCACTTAAAAATAATGATTTTAATCACCTCTTTCTTTTGATATTGTGTTCTATCACTTCTACCATGTGCCATGACCGACATTCCTGGAAAATGTAATCAAAATCCATTGAGAACTTATTGAGTTATTAGCAAAAATGTAGAAAACTGCCCTGTCTCGAAGTATTTACAAATCCTTTAAGAAATTCATTGATCCATATTCGAATTACCACCATCTTATCACTTGTTCCCTGCGCAATGACCAGCATTTCAGATACTGTTCATAATTTTTTGAGTAACCCTGGTATAACAAACTAACAAACAAACTTCAGCAAAAAAAAGAAAGAAAAAAAGCAGAAATCCATTCCAATGGCTGCTTTCAAGAGCAGACATTACAAAGTACTGCAAAGTTTCATAAAATATTTGAAAAGCCAGCAAAAGAAAAAGTAACAGAAAAAAGTGTTTCATAAAAGCAGTAGGTTAAACATCAAAATGACACAACTGAACATAAAATCTCTCATTGGTAGGAAACCCCTAGACTTCCAGCTGAGATCTGGGCTAAATCCTACAAGGCTCCATGATTTATGAGATGAAAATAATCTAATATAAACTGATATATTTAACACAGAGCCTGTCTTTCTCTAAATATTGACTCTACATTGTCATGTTTTTGTTTTAGTTTATCTGAGAACTCATCCAGTAGGGAGAAGACAAAAAAAGAACTGTGTCTAATAACCTTTTGGAAATTACTTTTCATTGTTTTATGGCAATTTAGTCCTAGTCTTACTTAAACGACTCCACCTTTATAAAGCTTAACTTGTTGGTTAAAACCTCTCTTCCTTAACTTCCTTGTTTAAATTGGAATAGTGAAAAAAAGTATTAGATTTGAACATTTTCTGGATAATTTTATGTCAACAATTAACAACAAATCTTAAGAAACTATATTTAACATCAGTAATATTTGAACAAATAATATTTCTTGTTTTTCTAAACAAAAATGAATACGATTTTCTAAAAAAAAGTTGCAAAAAATACACAAGAATGGAAGAAATTATGTTTGAAAGCATTAAATTTTACTTGGGGACAACCCCCTCATTAGGTCTTTACACTCTTGGATATAATAATTTACTTATTTAGGATTTTCAGTGAGACACACAATATTTCTGAGTATATTTTTTATCTTCTATTGAAATACTCCCAATGTTTCTGTAATTTGACCGGGTATAGGACATTGTCGACAACCATGAATAATTACAAGTTTAAAATTTGACTTGTTTTTTGCCATGGTATCAAACAGGTCTTGATATTATTTGATTTTTAACAGATTACAACAAAGATTTTAAAATATGTTAATCCTCTAAAGACAAAAATATTGCAGCACATATCACTTATCGCCATTTAGTTTTAGCACATCAGCCATGCATGACTTTTGGTCTGTATCTCCCTCATTTTTGGTCCGTGAAAGCTGATCTGTATAAAATTTTTAATTTCTGTCTTTAAAACATTGAGTACTTAGTTTAAAGTAAAAGGGTTTCTTTAACTGATGTTTTCAGTTGTAATGTAGAGCTTGTGCTGCAATAGTGACTTCCTGTTTACATAGAAATCCAGATGCTTCCCAACAAACTGTTTATGTAGGGCCGAGGTCTAAAAGCATTCCTTCAGTATTAAAGGTACAACCACATCTATGCTCTCTGGACCAAAACAGAAGGCTAGAGTTCACTAACTGACGAACTGATACATCAACAAACACTTTGTGTAACAAAGTCCAGCCAGTCACACACTGTGTTACTAACTTCCTAATTTAAAGTTATTTTTATTTCAGGTTTTGCACACGCAGTACTTCCAATGTGCGTAATGACAACCTCAGCATAACGTGTATTTCCATTAATCACATTTAGGCTCACAAACACACACACACACACAAGCTTTAACACGGGCTTCACAATAGACTGATCTCCCTTTGCCTGTCTTGACCTGTCAGATGTCTGCATATCAATCATGTTTTATCACACAGACTTTTAGAGAGATAATCAGGATTTTACAATTCACACCAACATATCCAATACAATCAACTGGAACCACAACAGATAGTTAGCTGCTTCATCTACTAAATATTTGGGCCGAATATGCTGAACTCCCTTTTCTGGTTTGTTAGCTGCCCAATATTGCCCTCTCAGCTAACAATACTGACTTTATAGGCAGCCAAAACATTAATAGATATGCTGCAACAAGAGCAAATATTATCAACACTCCTAAAAGTTTCACCTCAGGAGCTGTTTAGGTACTGACACCGTATTCAAAGTATCTATTAAGCATTAGTTTCAGAAAGCGCCTCAACGTGTGCTCCCAACAAAAAGAGGAATGTCTGAATCAAAACACTTTTTTAACCAGGCTGTAAACATTTTTTTGTTTTGTTTTGTTTTTTGCAGTAAAAACTTCCAGTGTTTCTGTGATCAGCCTCAACCTCTTTTAATAATCACACTGACACACAGAGACAGAGATGTCCACTAATACTTCTGTAAATGTGCCATCTGCAGTGCAAGGTCTTGTGTTAAAAGTAAAGCTTCTTAGCACGGTGATACAATTGCTACTCACTTCTTCAGTGTCAAAAAAGAGGAGATAAGCCCATGTAGGTGCATGACCAACAATTTAAGAAAGCTTTAAAGACAAACTGAGGAACAAGGTCCACAGTTACCAAGATAGGTGAGATGCACAAAGACAAACACGTCTATTAAATACGCTGGCAACATGAATTCTGAAGATTCCGTGATTCCTGCTAATGATGGTACTTTGACATTACAATTTAAAACGGTGCAAAGCAGCATCCGATAGTGCACTACCCACTTTCTATAGGTGCTATAACTACACTATCTATTAATACAGTGTGCCAAAAGTCAACATTCAATCAACACGGTCACTCATTTAATCATAACACCTGCACAGTTACGTTTGTGCAGGGAGGAAGATGTATTAACAGAGCACCAACAGGCTAACAGTGTGTTATGTTCAATGGTAATCAGAAGCATAAGCTTATCTGATGATGACTTTAATTATTGTAGTTTATTTTGTTAGTTTTAATTCAAGAGTTAATGTTAATGTCATCATGTTAGTGGTTTACTTTTCACACAACAGGTGGCTTTATACAGCCTGAGCTCTCTGGTGTGCCCTTCAGGGATATCCTCAGGAGACATGGGTCATGTATAGGTAAGCATTTATATGGAACAACAGCACTCATGACTCAAGCAGACACAAACAAGCATATCTCTGGTCTTATGATGATGATTAAACATGTAGCTGCAGCTTCTTGCTGTTGATATCATCCTGCAACTCAGCACTCAGTAACAGCTTTACAAAGCTAGAGGTGCTCCCAGGGCGTAAACCTCCACCAAGGCATTTCCAACATTGTCTGGCGAGTTATTTGGAAAAATGTGGAAAACTGCCCTATCTTGCAATGTAAACAAATCCTTTGAAAAATCCCTGTATCCACAGTCAGTTGCTCCTGCCATCTGGCCTATCAATACACAACAGCACAGTAAGGCCGCTCATTATTCAAAGCAGTTATTAAGCTATGAACAGAGATTAAGTTATATGTAGACTGTGTAAGGTAAAACTGGCAGACTGACCAGGGCAGTGTGTAACCACATTCAACAGACTTGTAGGCATTAAGCTTATAGAGGACCAAAGGAAGGTGGGGCTAGCAATGATAACATTAGCAACACTCTGCTAACATGTTTGATATGGTTTATAAATACTATGATAGTTTGCTAACTATGGAAATTGATACAATTTTATTGATAACAATGCAAGTATCAACTCTTCTATTCAGTCCAATTCTTAATTGATTATTGATTCCTGTGAATTAGCTGTATGGAAAAAGGTCGGCTTGCACTGGTGAGGCAACAATGTAAAACATGGTACTCCTGAAATTTGTCGTCTTGCTGGATAAAATAATTCTTCAGCAAGTTGCTGCTGTTTCCACCCTTGCTTGAAATAACAGAAACAGACACTGGATGTTATGCAGTGAGCATCATTTTGCATGAAATTAAGCCGCAGTTTTGACCACTTCTGTTTCCTGTCTTTCATGATCACATCTTTGACGTCTTTGTCATTGCTTCTTCTGACTGCCTTTGAGAGGAGCGTGACATCTTTAATTTAAAGAACAACATAGGAGCAATACATTGATTTCTTTAGCTAGCTGATATGTATTCTCAGCTAGAATTGTTTTTTAATATTCCCATCCCTATCTTTTTTTTTTTAATTCCAAAATGTCTTGCCAAATTCAACCCCTAATTCATAAATCACTGCTTTTTGACTCTCACACCAAAGGGATACCAAAATCTGGTGCACCTGGAATCAAACCAGGACCCCCCAGTAGGTGTGATTAAATTATTTCTGAGATATTTTACATTAATGACTGTAAGCCTCAGCAAACATGGCTCACTTACTCTAATTATGCAATACCGAGTACGGCAAATGAAAATGCACTTAATGTTATTCAAGTAACAACTTTTTTAGAAATGAACTGCTGATAAATCCTGTCAAAGTGGAGAAAAACACCATAAATAAACTGATGGAATAAAGATATGCAGGACAACCCACCCCCTAAAATGACATCCAATCACTTCAGCAAAGAATATTTATTATTCAAACTTCATTAAGAATTAAATAAAAAAAGCCAAAAGATGAAATAAATCCCAAAAGAGACTAGAAATTCCAAAGAGATTGCCTTGTAGTCATAAAATCTAATAAAAATCTTAATCATAACTATTTTTGGCCTGGCATCTATTTTTTGGTACAAATCACCAACAAGTCCTTCGGTGTATTTATTTGAATCAGAAGACAGTGAGGGAACAATAAGTTGATTAATCAGTTGCTCCAAAAATTTCTTCAAATGGCAAAGTATCTATGTCTAAATTGGGATTTGTGTTTTTTGACTGTTTGCTGAACCATAAAGGTAATAACTATCCTAAAGCTTAAGACTTTTTTCTAAATTACTGATCTATCTACAAAGTCCACGGTTGACTCCAATAATCAGTTATGTTAAGAAAAATTAGTTTTATATCTACTTTTTCCTTGCTCTAAACATGTCAGAGGTCTTGTAAATTTTTGGTGCTGGAGGGTGAATTATCGTTCCATCAGTGAATAATAAGTAACAAACCTGTTAACCAGCAACAGTGAGTTTAACCAAACAAACACAGAGTTAATGATTAGAAGGAGCTCATCTCACAGGTCCATACCTCCATATCCACTGTACATGTTGGCTGTGATGGTCAAGTCTCTTTAACAATGAGTCCACCCGGATCCAAAAACAAGTGCTTACTCAATTCTTGCCCCAATTTGTCTCTTAGTCCTTTTCTGATCTTCTCTCTCTGATGATTTCTCTCTCTTTTTTTTCTATAAAAAGGTACTTTACTTCATTTCACCCTGCCCTGGTCTGTTTCCTTTTTCCTCTTCCCCCATGTCCACTGTCGCTGTTGTTAATCCTCCGTTCACACCCCTACTGATCCGCTCTCTGTCTCTCTAACACACTGATAAGAAGAGGAGGGGGAGGAGAAGGAGAAGGAAGAGGGAGGAGGAGGAAAAACTAAAGCAGTGCGACCTCCTCTTCTTCCCTATTGACATCACTGTTTCCTGCTCCTCCTTCTCCCTGCTGGACAAAATGTTTCTGACCACAAGCAAATGACTTTAACCTGTGGAGGTCTTTCAGTGCCAAATGACAGCCGAGTACGCACATCACCGAGATAACAGATACCCGTTATTTTACTTTGCTTCAGGGATTTCAAGATCATGGATTTATTATTTATAAGAAGGACCCTTGGGGGCTTGGTGGCTCTGAGGGACATGACACTACAAACACAAACAAAAGACCAAACAGTGACTAAATAAACAAGTGATAGGCACAGCTCAAACACAAATGAACACTTGATTGGTTTGGGATTGTGTAGTGATGGAACAACATTAATATTTTTAGAAATGTTAGAAAGCATTGCTATTTATATTTTTAAAGGACAATTTCACTGACTAAAAACAATCAGCAATATTTTGAGAAAACAACATGAAAACTGTTTCTTTTCCCTAAACAAACAAACTTGAAGTCAACTTTGACTTGAACTAATATCAATGGTCCCACAATCTGAAAGAACAAAACTAAAAAACAACTTTTCATTGCTTTTTTGTATGTGTCCATAGCCTGTCCACCCCTCCTACCAACATGAGAAATATTCCCCCTCGTCCTCTGTTGCTTGCATCACTCCCAAGAAAATTTGAGCAGTCACTAAACATCAAAGCAGTGCTGTAAAGCGCAAACCTCATCCACTTCATGAGAGGGGTGTGGTCACACACAGCTCATGAGGATTCCCCCTTAAACCACCTGTTCTGAGCAAGGATGAAATAGAGGGGTTTATCGGCATACCAAAATAAAATGTAACCAAGCTCACCTGTAATAGATGGTCTCAGCTCAATTCCAATCAACGCCTAGAGTGGTTTGTTTGCAGTAAGGACACAATGAACCCAGCAACGGCAAACAGGGTGACGAGTTATCTCATCACACTGCTGTAGTAGTGAAAGCAGCAGCAGTAGTAATAATAATTGCATTACAGGCAATCAGGCTGACAACAAAGTACTCCTTTATAATAATGTATTATCCCATAGAATCACTTTCTGTGCTCAGGCACATTAGACCATGAAAATTTCAACAGGTTAACATTTCTTAGCTTTTTTGCAGCAGATCATCACAGGACTCAACAAAATCAACAGCTTCAAAAACTTTAGTTAGAATTTAGTCCAGACCATTCAAGCAGGAGAACTGATCTTTTTTAAAGCATCAGTTTCACTGCAGACACTTCTACAGGTGTTACAGTGAAATCAGTTACCATGCAATCTGATGTCCTCTATGGACACTGGTGTGTGTTAAAAGCCCCTCTTCTTTGTGCAACAGAGTTTGTGGACACTTATATTAATATGATATAAAGATAATATATAATATAAACACTGACATATTGATAAATATGGCCATCTGTATAATCTTACATAGGGCGTGTAAACTCCACTACTGTTGTTATTTTATCATCATCTTGTGGGTAGCTTTGTCCGCTGGCTTACTTACCAAAATGCACAATGCGGATTATAGTTAAACCAATGCTGGCTGTGACATAATGACATAGGACCAGCTCTGGCCTTTTGTGCAACTCAGAACGGCACTTGTACAACCTAGCCTGGATTTGGTCTCACAATACTGCCATGGGAACGTGAAACAATCAAAAGGAAATATGCAAATTTGTAGCTTTTTTTTTCAACTTAATCAGAACAAAGCAACCAAGCTGTAGGTTTGAAAACCACCGTAGTTTTCCAAGTACAATCATTGTTTCCTCTGCTTATTTGAAATGATAGGGCCATAAATGAACACAAATTTTAATTTGAGGGACGCTGTAAATACTCTGTAGTTTAGTTTTATGTCCACACATCCCGCGCACTGAGGATTTAGTTCCCTGTGAGTACTATCTGTCTTTGAGTCAAGTCTCTTTTTTGTATGTTGTTCCCCCTCTATCCCCACTTCATAGATAGATAGATAGATAGATTTTTATCTATCTTACTGCATTTTATAATTTCATAATATGGAGACTTGTTTGGATTAATTCTCATCCTATTCCCTTACAGTTCTAAAGTGGATGCTTCAAATGATAAAACTGTGTAACAACAAACTTCTGTTGTCTGTCTTTGATTGGTCTTGTTTTTCTTAAACACTGAATTTTTAAAGTTTTTCATTGCACATTACAGCAACTTAAAGAAAATAAAACTGAGTAGATTTCAGGACTGCATAATCTCAAAAACATTTTGTCACACAAATAATTGAGAATTTATCTTGTTATTGAAATGTAAACTCTGTCCACTTTCCCCACTTCTTTTGACATTGCTAATCTGTTTTAATGTTGTTAAATGTGGACCTTTTCATTTTGTTGGGGCTTTAATTGTAACTCTGGATTAAAACAATCAATAAAATGACAAACAAATATGATTGATTTCTGTGTTCAAACACTTGTACTCAATGGAGAAATTGGCATTCACATGCTTTGAGATGTTTCTAAAAAAATCTGAATTTTGTCCTTTTAGTGATTTCGCAGGTTGGGGGAGTGGGGTGGGGTGGGGGGTGGTACTAATCTGAGTCAGTGCACTGTGTTTGGATCAGCACCCTCTGTTGTTTTATTTTTTTTTTAAATCAGTTTCTTCATACTTTAATATTGCTTGCTATAAAGCTCCATTTTTGCTCTTTTCCACTCCTTCCAGGCAGGTACAGATATTTGTATTGATATTTTAGGGGTGTGTTGTAACCACATTGGGTAAATTGAGAAGTGCTTCTGAAAGCATAGAGCCCAGAGTATGCGCATGCCTGCAGGTTAAGAACATGTATGTATCAGCACTGACAACCTACCACTGTGTTTGTGCACATGCTTCATGAATCTAGATTTTCTGAACACACAAAATTTTGCATATAAGGCAAAATCTAGGGCCTTTTATTCTACACACTGTTGATAAATGGTGGTCCTACAGATATCCATCTTTTTCCAAGCTGGCTCATGTCCACTGACAAAAAGACATCCACCATGTCTAAACAACCTGCTGTGGACAGGAGAGATAGTGTTAATCTGTAAGGAGCAGAGGAGCAGCTGCTACTTAACATGCACACACAGAATACAAGCAGCTGGCACACACTGATGACATGCTCTCACACAAGGCAAGCACACACCGTTATACACTAAGAGGTCATCAGGATGTTTACACTGATCCAGAAAACAGATTAAAACACTCGACCCTTAAGATGCTTTAATTTCAGCTTCCACTGCACACTTTATTCACAATTTACGAATTTGAGAATTCTGAAATTTGGCTATAAAGAGTAAAAATGTGCACATAAAAACAGTTCTGATCCACATCCCCTAAAATCCGTCAAGAATAAGTCAAAAAGTCAAAAACACAATTTCACAGAGTGAGCAGTTAAAGGTTTCAGCCTATCCAGAGCAGACCTAAAAAATGGATCTAAGTAGTCTCACTTTTTTTGTCTTACTAGGTCAACCTGACAATGTATTAAGCTGTTGAGCAAAAAACCAAAACAGCTCATGGTTAGTCATTGTGCTGACCTTAAGATTTTTTTTTTCCAACAACTGTCTTATGGCAACAGGGCAGTGCGTCTTATTAGTTGTTTCAAAATAAATATTGTATTATTATAAATGACAGGTAATCCCTGAAATTTGGAAAATACAGGTGGCCACTGCAACAAAGTCTTCATAAATTTGTGAAAACATCTTTTGACCCTGTGATATCAGGCTCCAGTGCCCCACAAAATTGAAGGCCTGAACTAATGCTTACCTAAACACTCTTTTTCTCTTGGAATTAATGTGCCTGAGTTCATACCTTAAAGGGTCCAAAAGCTGGCCCTCAAGGTACTCTTATTGGACTTTTTAATAAGGGTACAAATTAGTACCTCTATTATGCTTAGTCTTTACGTTAAAATTAGATCTTTTGTTGTGAAAAAAATGCCACCCTGTTGTTGAGTTTAGCCTAAATTTCACATAAATGGTAAAATGGTAAATGGGCTTCTCTGGACTCCCTGATGACTCAGAGCAGCTTTACTCCGCAGGTCACATCCACCCTGTCACACCATTTCACTGTCACATTCACTTACTGATGATTTAGAGTTGCTATGGAAGTCAGCTAATACATTCAGGCCCTTTTCATTCCCATTTCCACTGATGCAGCAGTGGGAGCAACTCAGGGTAAAGCGTCTTGCCAAAGGACACATCACCATGTGAAAGCTGGAGTTGGGCTCAGACCTCTAACCTTCCCATTACTGACAGAGCGCAATATTAGACTGAGACACAGACGCCCCAAAGACACTACCAAAAAGTCAAATATGCCTGAAAATTTTCATAAAACATAAAACAGATACTTGCTAATGTCATTACAGTCAAATCAAGAAAGTCTGTGCCCTGCAAAATCATCACAAAATATGATTTTCTATTTGTAAAATATGTGAAATGCCCATACAAGTATTACATCAGAACCATCATCAAGAGACCATCAGACTGTCACTTCATAGTTTAACTGGGAATAAAATTAGGATATCAATAAACAAATTAAAGAACAAATGTACTAATTTGATCCGGTCTCATGGGACACTACCAACCTCCTGCATGACAACCAAAATTTACATTACTGTCTTGCTTGGACAGATGATAAAGTTTTTCTATTTTTGCCCAGTTTTGGGGCTACAAATTCCCCTTTAACTTTTTACTAGAATGGCAGAACGATGGACAGAGTGAGGCACAGGGAGGGGAGAAAATGATGGTGGGGGGAGTGTTGCTTTGCTGAAAACAGGCCACAGCATTAGATAATAGCTGATGTTTACACTAACATAATAGATGTTGGTGTAAATATTAGATTAATTACTCTTTTCATGGTTGTTATTGATTATTCCTCTGTAAAAACTACATTTGCAACCACACAGACATGAGGTCCCTCTTGAAAACAAGATGCTGCATCTTAAGGGGGTAACCTCTAATAAACTTATATTCGGCAGAGACAAATATGACGAGGATAGATTTATTATTGGCCCTTGGATCTGTCACTGGCTTCAATTCTTACTTTAGTCCACTTGTCTCTGTCTTGTCTCAATTCCTTCGCCCACACACTCAACACAGTTTGGTGGAAACCTGTTCAACATGAGACTTCCTAATGCTAAAGAGAGGTTTTGGATATATGTATGTGTATATATGTGTATTTTATATATGTATCCATGTATATGTGCATATATGTGTATCTACAAAACGAAGAGTTAGTGAGTTTGTCTTCAGCCTGCTCTACTGTAAAGTGTCTGAGATAACACTTGTAATGAATTGGCAGTACAGTATACCAAATAAAGATTGATCAAGTATTTGTGCACTATCGTTTGTTTAAAAAAAAGAAAATACAACAAATGACAAAAATCTGAAACCACTGAATGAAAGTGGAACAAAGGGATGTTACATTTATCACTGAGCAGTGGGCAAATGTTTTTAGGTATTTAATTTGTGACATTGATTTCTTTTCTCTTAAGTTTAGCACATAAAATGTCTAAAACACAATACTTGCACTCACACACTCCCACCTGCTGCTTTAAATTAGACCCGTCTCCGCTCGCTCCATAAAGTGAGGCTGTTTTTTGGCTGAGTCATCTGCACACACACTCCTCCTGAAATGAAAACCCATTCCTCACATTCCTCTCATATCTCATATCTGTGATACAGCCCAGGTATGCTTGTTTACCCTCAGTTTTGCTTTCATTCAACAATGACTTAATTGTTTTTGCACTTACGTTATCTGTGTATCATAAAGTCCTTTTTTTTAAATTTGAAATTATGAAGAGGCAGCGAAGTTTTAGTTAGTTAAGAAAGGTTAAGTTTACCTTGGATTTTGGCGTGGCCAATCAGATTTCAGGGGGTCCTTAATCCTGGCCACAGTTGGATCAACCCAAATGTGCCTGCGTACATGCCACATCTCATCAGCTGATCCCTCTCTCTTTCTTCATCTACTCTTACTGTTTCCCTCCTCCCTCTTTCTCCCTCTGTTCATCCCTGCATCTGTCCATCTTTATGAATGAAACAAGATGCATGATCCCACAGTAGAGCTAAATGAAACACTTTACAATCATAGAAACAAACAAACACTCATTTTAGTTGACAATTTTGGAGAAGCTGGAGTTAATCTTCATATATTTTCTGTAAACATCAGAAGTGACAGAGCAATGTGTTCTTCCTTGAGCCCTGAGTGCACAAACACAACACACCACACACACACACACATAGTACAGCACAATCTGAGCCGGCATGTCACAGGTGCGACAGGTGAGGAGAGCCCCAAGCCTCACGCAGGTATGAATCATGTCTCTACAAACCTGATTATTCAGATTTTTTAAATAAATGCACATCAATTCCTGGCCTAAGCGGTGTGCAAACAAGAAAGTACACTGCAGGAAAGAGGGCATTTTCTTTGTGCTCAATTGTTTCTTAGTATGATATCCTGTGAAAATTATAATATCCTACAGCACTTTTGCTCAACCTCAAACTTTATTAAGAAATGGTAATTTTACACAGCTTTCTTACAGCTTTTGTATAAGTGCCCTAAAAACTTCTTCTGATACAGATCTAGTAGAAAAGATGACCTGCAAATTAATACAAATGGAGAAAGAAACTAATGTAATAAAGGATTTTTATAGAGTTACACAAAATATTGAATTTGACATTCAAAATCAGTCTGGCTCAAAATGTTTCAGTTTGTATTTGAATCAATTATTCAGTAAGGCACTGAAATCTGGGGACCAAAATTAAATTGTGAATTTGACAAATGGGACAAAATAATAAACAACAGTGTTCCCAAGTCCTGTTCATCACATCGGGCTGAGCTGCCAAGAGCGGAGACCAGAGGAAGTCCTCTCAGCCTGCTGCTCCAAATCATATAAACCAGCCTGGGGAACACCAGGACCACAGCAACTGACCAACACAACCAAATCTGACTCAAGACTCTAATACCCCTCAAATTAGACCAAATTACGTCATCAATCAACAGAAAGAAATTTATGTGAAATACTGAGAAGAAGCAACTCAAAACAAAACCAATTAAATGTTATTTGTCCCTAAACAGGGAATTCAAACTGGCAGATTACCTGAGCGCTGTAGAAGATCCTTCACTGTGAAAAGTCCTGTACAGACTCAGTGACCACAGATTAGCCAAACACACGGGCTGTCACAAAAAGAGCTGGCTCCCAGAGGAGGACAGACTCTGTCCCCATTGTGACACTGAAGAGGTAGAGACAGACCTCCACTTCCTTACATCCTGGTCTAAATGTCAGGCTGTGTGAGAGGAGCACTAATAACACACACAGGCTTTGAATATACAACCGATATTTAGAAAATCCCATGTTTACTGAGAGAAATGCAAAACTGTGAGATTATTTTGGCCAAATATATCAGAGTGTGTGAAGATCCGAGGACAGCCAGTGAAACCTGAACATATACAACCACAGCACAAACATTAATACACATACACATGCAAACACAACTACAGATGCACAAAAAACATCAACACATCATACACACAAACAATAAAAAATACACCTTAATTTTGTTACTTTTTATGTTTTATATTATGTATTGTACATACTGTATTTAGATGAAATCATAAACTGTTTGCCTCTTCATTTTTTACATTTAATAACAAAGCTATACATTTTCTCATCAAAATTAACTATCTCCTTTTGTTTTAATTTTTAATTTGTAATTTTTAGTTTCAATGAAATGCTTTGGCAATAATGCCATACATTCAAGCTCTTTGGATTGAATTGAGAAATGACTGAAGTTATTCTGATGGTCATGTTTTCTTCATATAGAGACAAATATATTTTAAGAATTTATTTCTTGAGCATTTCTTATGCAGATGAAAACTTCTAGAGCCTGAGTGTTCGGGCTAACGGTAAACTACAAAATGCACTTTAAACAACAAGCTTACATCTGACACTGTAACCCCAAAAGGAAGATCAAGCTTACTTTTGTTAAATGTTGAGTAAGTATGTGCTTGACCTTTTTTGTCTGTTTCTGAGTTTTTTTCTTTCATTTATCGTTTTTTCTTTCTTTAAGCAGGAAATAAAAGAGCTTAAAATCCTGAATCTGGTTTGGGCCATCCTGCGCTGTGCCGCTCACAATAGTTGTAGGTTGGAGCCTGGTAAGATGGATCTGCCTCATTACAGACATTGAATCAGGCTGATCCATCTGCACTGCAAGGTTAGCCCAGCCCCACAGAATTTTTTTTCTTAAATGCCTTTCAGTGACAAAAACTTTTTAGAGGGTTCACTTTGGTCAGGTGCTTTTGCCCTAAAGGATGATCCAGCACAGCTTGTTAAACAACTACTGGCTTAAGCTGGAAGAAACAAGTTTTCACTAAGTAGTGATCATAGGGAGCAAAGTTTATCAAAGCTTTGAGAAAGTCTGAGAACAGTGAATCCTTCAGCTTTCAGGGACTCCAAACAGACTTCAAACTTAGCAGCCAGTTCATCAGAATGACACTTTTCTTCTGTTGCAGTATTTCCTGATGTGATGCAGTGGTGAGCAGAGAGTGAGATGAGTCCTCCCTCTGCTGGTGCATTTGAGGCTCCAAACATTGCTTAAACTGTTCAGTAAGTGGACATGTACTTTAAGAGGAACAGCTTAATCAAACTTTGCTCAAAGTGTTTAGATCTGTGTCTTCTAAATTACCAGTCCTTAAGACATACATGCATGCTCATGAGCTCTACAGTCAGAATCAAAAATGACCTCCAGTCAAACTCCAGTTTTAATTTATTGCTATTATCCTGTCTACATTAAAAAATGGTCAATACCCTCCCTTCCAAGAGATCATTATGTTTTTTTATTTCCACTGCCGGGAGCAGTGGGTGTGAGGACAGAGATTGAGAGGAAAAGAGAGGATTTTATAAACAGAAGAATTCAGATAAATTCACAGAGATGAGCCTGGAGGCCGGCACCGCCTGATACTGAGATAACACAGACCTACTGTCCGCACTCAAACGCTGAACACACACCCACGTGTCAAATACAGTCTGTACAGAACATACAACACATTTTATTACATTTATGTCACCTTTCAAGCAACGTGTGCCAGTTCATTTTCTTTCAAAAATCAAACATCTCTTTAATCCTGTTTAGACTAGAGTCAAACTTTTCCACACTCAGATAAATGGTGACATATTATATGGACCTTGCCGGGTTGTAACACTCCACCAATCCAGCACCTCATTCTTGATTCATTTCTGACTCACAGCAGCCCAGTAAGTCGGCTCAAATTTGGGTTTAAAAAGGTGAATTCAGCTTGAAACTCCTCATTCCTGTGGAAAATGTTTATCCATTAACAATACATTTTCAGTTTTAAAGAAGTTTTGCAACATTTATAAAATATTTATGTTTTTCTTGTTTTTATGACAGGTGGTCTGATGAATTTGTTAACTCTGTACATCTTATTAAGTTTGATGTTCACACTGCATGGAAATTGACCCTGACTGTCACCCAGAAATTGTATTTTGATCACTGCAACTTTACGATTAAGGAACATCTATTTTATACCAAAAACTTAACTAAAGTAACTTGTTTGTAAAAATAAAGCCTGGCAACACAAAAAACTTTTCAGATCTTAACTGATGTAAAACATCTGAGAATCCACAGACACAGTAACATTCTTTTTAAAAACTTGCAATCACACAAACAAAAGTACTAGATGATTTAGACGGACACAGAATCTCACAGAAACCTCAGACGAAGATCACCAGTCAAGGTACCAAGCATAATTTACATGCTCCCGACAGGCAGGTTTAATTAATCCTGCTGTTCAGTCAGGAAAATAGAAACAGAATTTAAAAATGTTCATGGAAAATAGAATTAAAACCAAAAACAACACAAGTCACACGAGTAAACACATAAAGCAAAGTTATTCCACCTTTTCGTGTATTTTATTTTAGGTTTTTTTCTTTTTTGTTGTAAAACACATTAGTTTGGTTTAGCATTTTAATAACAAGGACATATAACCAGAGATTTTCTGAAGACTTTGAATGATATTGTTCTTGGAAGAGGACTATTGTAGGCTTATATCAGTATGATGAATATATTTTGAGAAAAATATGAGAGGAATCTGGACTGAAAATAAGGCAAAATTACTTTTCTACTCACTTCCCTTTTCCTGCGACTCTGCAGCCAAACAAACTTGTTGACATAACCACCATGATGCAGTCCCAGACAGAGCCATCCACAGGTTTGTTTCTAAACCCCAAATAATGGGATATTCACGAGCACTCGCTCTGTTTTCTTCAGCTAATTAAAAATGACATTCGGCTGAGTGACCTGTTGACACGGTGACAAAGGAAACTGGTACACTTTTTGAGTGCAGAGGAAAAGGCTGTAAAAATGGCACTCATATTATGCTGACAGTGTATGTTTAGTCCATCAGTCATCACTAATGGGTATTTCTTTAGTTCTCACCTCTGGATTTTCTCCCTTCACATCAGGAAGTTGAGCGCTCTTGTGTGCCTACACTGTCCTCTAATTATGTACATCATGCAGAGTCAGGTCAGCTTAGTCTAGAGCACAGGTGGATGAGTTCATCTTGAGTTGTACTTTTTCATTCATCACAGCAGTGACAGCGACAGAGAGCCTGTACAGTCTGAGCAGTTAAGCTAGACAGACAGAAAGGCAAGGATCTGGTTATCCTTTCAAAATAAAAACCATTTGGTCTCTATTATTATTTAGAAAATGTATGATTCTTGATTTTCGACAGTCTGGTACCAAATGTTCTATGGCCCGTACCAGTTCACAGCCTGGTGGTTGGGGACCTCTGATCTAATGTGTCTGCTTAGTCAGTTTGTGCACGTCCCTACAGTCTGTAAAACAGCAGCTGCATCATACGTCAAAAGTCGGCAGTATGTGGGCTGAAAGAATTAAGCCCTTGATCAATACATTGCCTTTTGTGTGTTTACATGTGCTCCCCATGCATGCCAGAGTTTTCTATGGGTGCACCAGCTTCCACACACAGCCCAAAAACGTGCTAATTAGGGTTAAGTCGTGACTGTAAATTACCTGTGGGTGTAAGCGTGTGATGATTGTTTGACTGTCCATGTCTGTTAGCTCTGTGATTGGCTGGCAAACCAGTCCAATGTAAACCTCGCCTCTCACCCAATGTCAGCAGGAATGGGCTCTAGCTCGCCTTAGAGGGATAACGCAGCATAACAGAGGAACAGATGGACTGTTCTTAAAATGACAGTTAAGGTAAACATTATTCAACAGCTTTGTTTGTTCGCAGCACTAATTCACTCATTTGTACATTGAGGTAGACTTGCACTATACACTTCCAATCCAAGCCTTTCTTTTCTGTTTAAACCCTCTGACCAGTGGCGGCTTGTCAATAGGGGGCGCTGGGGTGCCGCCCCCTCCAAAATTCGACAGAGAAAGTCCTCTTAAACACAACATAATTTGTCTTTAAATTAAAAAAAATAACGGATGAAAACATTTATTTTTACCACATAGTAATAGTCTGTCAGCAGCACCTGTCATCATTCAATAATAGGGGTTTCAAAATGTTTTTACGTAGTAACTGTGTTGTGAATACACAGTTTACGTACAGAGGGGCGCTGGCCTAATGGGTGTCTATGCAAGTCCTTAAACTTTTGCTCAGCATGTGACCTGAGGCGTCTTTGGGATTGGCCGCTTAGACTTTGCCACCGGGGCGCAGGCAGGTGCGCCCCGCACACTCCCACTTGGACTGGCAGCGAATCAGAATTGTTCTGGGGTTTCTTTTCCTCATGTGACTGGACAACGAGCGCTGTCAATCATATTGACACGTCACCACAACAGATATCATTTACTCATGTGCAAGCATCTCGCGCACCCTCACGCGTCCGACCAACGCTCCCATACACCGAGTATGCGTCAGGTACTCCGTCCAGAGAACAGTCAGAGGATCGTAGGAGAGGTGAGATTGCATTAGAGAAGAAAATCAGTAAGAGGCTATGCTACACTGAAGATTAGATTAGGATGTGTCTTTCCTAGTAGACATAACATGATTCAGGGGCAAAGTTTTCCATTTTATGTCACACATGGCACAAAACCATAGATTAGGAGCTACAAAATGAGTTTGCCAAGAGGATATAAATGCTTTGTTCAGTAGAACATTATCCTTTTGCAGACTTAACTTCTAAAAAATCTATATAGTTTTTAATTCTTGCATATTTTTACAAAAACAACATACTTTTAGGAGGTATTGGGGCTTTTATTGGGTGGGTAAGTTTGTTTTTACCCCACTAGAAATTAATATTAAATTTAATTGACAAATTTGATACATTATTTGATGAAAATATTATATAAAGGGACCTATAAAAATATATATTTTTAAAAATCATGGCAAAGCAGGAACAAGATAGGAGAAATTGTAATATTAATATTATACACAAGTGCATGCGGATTATTGCAGAGGTTTATTTCACTGCTCATTAAATATTACTGTTACATTGTGTGAAAGCCTTTGAAAAATTACAAAAAGAAGAATTGATAATGCTATCAAGTTATGTGTTGCAATTTACTGGTGAAAACAGTGGGGTTTTATTAGCCCGAAAAGTGTGAACAACACAAATTCTTTACCTCTTAGGTGTATGTCCATTACAGAATTATTTTTTAATCTTGTACCATTGTGCACAGTTTAAAATCAATGAAAACAGACCAACAGAATGTATCATCTTGTCTCTAAATGGTGTTTTTTTGTTATGCCAACTAAACATGTGATAAAAAATAATAAATATCAATATAAATATATACAGTATTGTCATTTTACATAATTGTATACCATCTGTTTAGTTGCTTTGATAAAATGTTCTATTTGGATACAGAAATTATACATTCTGTTGGTGTTTCTTGCTGACTGAATACTGCACATAACGGTACACAGTTAAAGTATTCAAAAGCTCCAGCAGATGGAAACAGACTCCTGTACAGTGAAGTTTATTTATTTGACTTTTTAAAATTTGAATTAGTTTTGCTGAAAACTATAAATGTCATCCATACATGGACAGCCTCCATTTCAGTTGTGAGAATCAGTCAGCTGGTGTGAGCCGTCTGCCCTTTGTGCTGCATGCTTGTATCTGATTTTTTTTTCTTATTTGTTTTGTTCATACTTTTTACAGTTAATCTATACCAAAACTGTATCACATAGTTTTACCTTTAGTTTTACAGCATCAGTTTAGTGGTATATATGATTCTGTTTGTGTTTACAATCTTGAGCCATGAGACATCATGTATAAAATAAGACACTGTTCAGGTGACACAAGAAATGTTCATAAAATGGTGAAAATGACATAAATTACAGCTTTATTTTCTGGGAGCAGGTTAAACTTTGGCTGTTTTGATTTTTTTCAGTAAATACTGATGTTAACTTTTGGTAATAAAATGTGCTTTTCTATGTATTTTTTAATGACAGATTCACAAAGTACCACACCATGTTTCCTGAAGATTCTCTCAGCAGCACCTTGAAGGCCGACCCAGTGCTCAACTAAAGCAAGCTGTAGACAGAGCTCAGTCTTAATCTACAGCAAGGAGGAGTTCAAGGCCTGCTGTGGTGCTGTGGACCTTATCCAGTTGTTCATGGAAAATAATCTTGGAGAGGTATTTTCAGAGACTGTCACTCTGCTAAAGATCCTCATCACCACACCCATGACCACTGCAGGAGCTGAGGTGCTTCTCAACCTTAAAAAGAATCAAAACTTTCCTCAGAAACACCATGAACCAGGACAGGCTGAATGCACTGGCCATGCTGTAAATGGAAGAGAGACTGGTGACGGACATGATGGACTTCAGAGGGTCACTGAGAAATTTGCAGCCCAGAAGGAAAGGAGGGCAAAATTTCTGTTCAAATAGTGCAGTGTTCAAAGTAGGTTGCATTGTGATTATGTTTTGTCTTTAGCTTCTTTTCACTGTAGTATGGAGCGCTTCTTTGGTTTGTTTCCTCCAAAGCTGCGCCCCCCTTAAATTTTTTGGCACCAGCCGCCACTGCCTCTGACACCAAATTACAAGCTGCTTCAACTGGTAAAGGTAACCGTCTTGTATCGATACAATCTTTCCCTCAAAACGTTTTCCAATGGGTCCACTCTAATCCAAGGTAACATGAGGCCACTGGCTCCTGCACAACAGGAATTTGAGCTGGCAACTTACAACGACAAAATGAGTATAACTGAAAGAAAAACACCAAATCTTATTGGTGAATTTCATTGAACTTCATTGGTTGCAGCTGATTCTTATGGAACTGCTGAACATGATAAGGTAGGGATCCCCATCAATTCCAATAACAATGCTCAGTCCAGCTGTCTCTGCGGTCCAATATGTGGAAAGTCAAGAAATTCTGAAGAAATTTCACTATTCCGCTTCAGGAAACAACAGATATGTTTACTGTAAAAGCCACGGGCCAGTGACAGATACTGTGATAAACAAAAGGTCATTGCTGATGATGTCTTCCCTAAACTTTACCAGCTACTACCTGAGCCGAAACCTCAGTAAATACTTTTTCATGTTCCCATTTTGAAAAAAATAAGTAGGCACTGAATCAAAACGCAGTTACTGTTGTTGTGTAGCTGTATGATGACACAGCCACGTCAGCAGAACTAAGTTTGTCTAAGTCACTGAGAGTTATTGTTTACAACTGAAGCTTGATGTTTGGCATGAACACTGAAAATAAAGATGATCAGCCACTGTAGCTCAGCTCTGAAGGAAATAACTATTAACCTGTAAAACCCTTCAGATGACGTCTTTGATTTTTTTAAATTCTGCTTATACAAAATTGTTTTAAGAACATTTTTCTTTGTAGATTTGAATATTTTAGGTCAACACTTTCTTAGTGAGGATCAACAGAGTCTCTCAGTGTTAAAAAAAAAAATGAAACAAATACTGGTCCTGATTTTTGTCAAAGGTCAGATAAATCCAGCACAGCACTGACCCCTTTTTATCTGGCTGTCTGTGTGACCTCTTTCCTTTTCCCTCGGAGGGGTTTATTTTTAACTCTACTCAGGGAATGTTGACAGAGCTGCTCAAAGTCTTGCCTCATATTTTTGGGATTTTATTATAAGCCACCATCTAAGTATACACTTCATCTACTGAAGTCCATGGACCATCATAATTTTGCAAGCCTATTAGACATATCTTTGTAGAGGCGATGGTATTTTCATCAAGTTAGTTCCCTTGTCCAACTACCACAGTCACAAGAGCAGCTTTCCATAGGGTTTCTAAGTTTTCCTGCAGAAACCTTTCTAAACCAAAAGAGTATTTGTGAGGATAGGTGATAAAGTAAGATTCTTCACTACACTGCACTTCATCCTGAAGTGATTTTTCTTAGTTGCACTGTAATTTCATCCAGTTTGACGACATGAACTCACGATTTATTCACCTGAATCAACAGTTACTATGTGTTTCCTTCGGTCCTCAGCGGAAAATCCACCATTTTCATTTCAGACCGGTTCACTCTCCATCTACACAAGTTCTTCCTGTGTGTACTCCACTTCATACAAGTATTCCAAAGTATCTTAAGTAAATGGTGGTCATATTCAGTGCACAAATCGTCAATTCATCCCATTTGGTTGCGGTTGTTTCCTCTTGTGAAACCACCGTGTGAAACCTCAGGAAGGACACATCGGCTGTGCCGTGTCTCACAACAGTGCCTAATCAAAGCAACTTGGTAGTGGGAAATTAAGTGGACATTACTAAACAGATTATAGCTTGTGATAACCTGTTTTTGCGGCTTGTTTTCTTCCACAATTATCTGAATTAAGTGGAGAATTTGGAAGCATGTACAGCAATGTATTGCATTAGCATCAGTCCCAGGTTTTTCTGAACAGGGAGAGAACTGAGCTGTGACACTGTGGCCACATTAAAGATCTGTGTATCCTTCATTCTTTCATCTGCTAACACATCCCCTGGAGGTCCATCACCAACACTGATGGAGGGATGCTCACTGGCCCTGTTATCCCTGAGGAAAAAGTACTGTATTCAAGTGTACTATGAGTATGCTGATTTTACACTAAAACTTAGGCAGTATACTTGAAGTATACTTTTTATATACTATATTTTACATACTTTAGAATAGTATTGTGAAGTATACTTAGCTTACACTGAAAAGTATAAAGAAAAGTCTAAGACTAAGTACATTAATACTAAGAGTTATACTTTCATACTAAAACTTACACTTGTACTTTAGTATACTTTTTACTTCTTTCTGTCACAAAGCACTAATACTTAGTATATCTTGATCCAAGTACAGACTAAGGTCAAGTTATTGTGCCTACATTTAATTTAGCAGAATAAAAATGTTTTTCACTGCACACATTTACTTTGAGGTATTACCCCTGCGGTAAACTTACTTTGTTCAGGATCATATAGTGCTGGAGCTTAAAAGATGACAGTAAATAGTATGTGTGCTCAATTGCGTTATCTTTATGTACCTTAAAAACATACACATAAACAGAGAAACATTTGACTTGACTTTATTGATCAAGTTCTAGTTCCTTTCATAAGGGTTTGGCAATGGTGTTATGTACAGAGTATTATCTGTTTCAACAAGAGTTAGTTCATAAAAGTATACCTAAAGTATACTTCAATAAATTAAAATGTGGACTAGACGTATATACCTAGTACAACTGCATTATCTAAAAGAGTGTACTTGTGGCATACTTTAAGCATACTTCAATAAACTAAAATGTGGACTAGAAGTATATACCTAGTATACTAGTAGTATATAGAGAAGTGCACTTGTATACTTGAAAGTGTACTTTTGTAAACTTAAAATGACCTTATAAAGTACACTTTTAAAGTATACTTTTATACATTTAAAAACGTTCCAATTTAGTCTGAAGAAGTATTAAGTTAGTGAACTTTCTAGTGCACTACAAGTACATGGTCTGTAGTATACATGCTATACTTATACTTAAACTCAAGCATACTTTATAAAATGAACTTCAAATATACTACTTTTTGCTAAGGGATACACTGATCACCAGCTTTAGATACTACATTCACTCCTCGAAAACCTTGAAGAAACACTCACTCTGCTGAGTCGCTGTAACCCTGTCTGTGTTCTGTAGAAGTCCTCATCACTGAAGTGGTGGCTGCAAATACAAGTGCTACCACGAAGAACACTGAAAGTGGGTCCCTCATCCCTCTGGATGGCTTGAGCCAAGTGAGCTTTCAGCCATCATCGGTCAGACAGTCCTGAAAACTTAAATATGGACGTGTCTGTTTGTTGTTTGATTAACACAGGACACTACAGCGACCTTTAGGGATGTTCTCTGACACAGACAGCAGGGATATGTTTACATGAGAGCAGCGGGGAACTGGAAGTAGTTTGCTTTCATGTACTTGCACTCTGTGAATGCACAGCGTGAAAAGAGCACATTAAATAATAAAATCAAATTCCATCCTGTGGCCCATCAAAATGACGAAATACTAAGCATTTTCTTGGGCTTTTTTGTTTCAGATTCAAAAACAAATAATGAAATAACCAGACAGCTTTTCATTTTTTGATTTTTGATTGTCAATTAACAAAAGAAAGAACGAAGGATAAACAGACTGTTCAGACTCATGCCATGTACCTCACAAAACCCAAATTTAAATAAACCAAACTATCCCTTTAAGCGAAGTTGCTGAAAACATCACAATAACTTGTTTGGTTATCTAGTGTCATTAAGATGACTTTTTACAACAGCTAAGGGCTCTAAGTCCCAAAAAACATTATCTGACCTTTAGTCCTCTTACACCAGACATCCTGAAAGTATGTGTTGTTTTGACATCTTCAAACCAAACTCACTGATCAGAATGTCAGATATTGAAGAATGACTCCTAACTTAAAACATGTTTCCACTACATCTTTAAGGGCTGTCTGTCAAAAAGGAGCATTTTTGTTGTTTTCTTGAGACATTGACTTATTTAAAATGCATTGATTTCTTTAATCCTGTTTTTCAGAACTCTTTCTTTTATTGTAACAGACTAATTTCTCAATGCACTGTATGTTGAACACAACACATTTATTCATAATAAGAAAAGTCTACCGGCTTATTACAGATTGCACCAACATATAGTGTTATGTTTAAAGTTGTAGAGTCTATGTTTCAGATTTGAAAAGCTGATTAAAACTGTTTTGGTTTATGCATATTATATCGTGTGTTTTTTACACTATGGCAACTTTCTTAGAAAAAAAAAAAAAAGACTTGTTAGAAAAAATAAATTGAAATTAACCACCCTGTTTGGGATTGTATTTAATCCTAATGCATTTCTTGTCACCCTTGTATGTTTTAAAGCACCAGATTCATACTATTGCACAGTGGTATTTATATGTGTTACTAAGGCAACAGAAAAAAGCAGTCTGCAGTATCCAGAATTAATGTTTTATTAATATTTTAAAATAGCAAACTTCTGCACTCCCACCTATAATGCATAAACACATTTGAAACACTGGCAGAACAACACTGTCCATGTATTTGGACAACATTATTATTCATAAATCTTAAACTGTGAGTTTGTATGGACCACTTTGCCCTCTCGTTTCAACTGAAAGTTAATGTCTGTTTCCAGAACCACATATACAAGAAAGACTTAGAGGAATGCATTACAGCGTGAGTTTATCTTCTTTAACATAAGCTGGTAACATGCCATGTTTACTAGCTACAGTTGTGACCCAGCGTAAAGTACTACCTACTGTGTTGGAGCTGCTCCAGAGAGCTGCTAAAACGTGAGGGACTTGTGCCCTGATCTTTATTGGATTAGAGGAAGTCTACATGCAATCAAACTCATTACTTGACTTTGCTTTCATCCTTTGAGCCTCTCTCTCCATTGTTTAAGGTAAAACTGCACTAATAAAATACTGCAGAAACAACTGAGCTCAAATCTAACACCAGATCTTATTTCGCACGGTTCTGACTTTTTTAGGGACAAACCCTGGTTGCAAAAACTCAATTTTTTAATTCACAAGTTAAAGCACTTTTTTAATGTAGTTAGTTTAAATAAACCTGTAAATCCTACCACTGTTAACACATTCAAAAACAATAGGAACTAATAAATGGCCAAAAATTAAATGGACAATTTATCAAAAACTAGAAAAGATTTGATCATTAAACAGTAACAATAAAGCCTAAGGGCATGTAAAAAAAAATCACTCACTGACCTCCAATGTTTTCCTGCCAATGGGACAAAATTTACACTCTCAGGATTTTCACTTTTATTGGGTTCTGTCTGTGAGTAACCATATTAAGGTTATCGATTAAAATATCAAATTTTAACAAACTGTTCATTGTAATGATTTCATATTGTAACCTGCACTGGCTTAAGTTGAGGGTAATTTACTTTTATCTGGATACAAATCTGTTTTATTCAAAAGGAGAAAACATTTGCTATTTTGCAACCTGAGCTTAACCGCAGAGAGACACTACGGATCAAAAAGGAAAATGAAAATAGCAAAATGGAAAGGAAATGGTGGTTTGTTTTCACAAAGCACAGATGACTTTTGACTCCTCCTCTGGGCTGTGTTCATGTTTCTAAAATCAAATTAGACATTCAAAGAAGAAACAGTATCCTTACTTCACATCAGTGAGGAAGCAAGAATCCTTAATAGTCACCAAGTATGCTGCTTGCTAGGGTTGTACACAATCCAGCGTAACCTGCCTTTGGTGAGGGGTGTTGTGCTCTCTGCTCGGTCAGTTAGCAACGTGTGAGACTCAACACACTCCCATCGAATAGGTGCAACTCACACAGAGTGTAAATGTGGTCACAATACCTTTGGTCTTCTTGAGAGAGTCATCTGGCAGGGCTTTAAAGCATAAGACTCTTTTCATTATCCATTTCAGTGTGCCATCCACAACACCACTGCTGCATGGCTTCCTGACTTCTCAAAGCACAGACCAGGCCAAGGGCTGAAATTAGATATCTTGTGTGCCTCAGTTGCCAGTAACTAAAATTTATGATTATAAAAAGGTTATGAACATGTTATTTTTGACAGCATCAATGTGAACTTTTTCTTTTTTATTCTGGTCAGCTTATACTTCCTATTTTCTGTAGTTCTAGAAAGCCAATGGTCTTTTGTTATTCTTCTGGGTCTTTTTCACACATATTTTAGTGTGTAAAGCTCATGTAGGTGGCTTGGCCTTCCTATATCTATAAATTTTTCTTCATTGGCTTTAAAGTAATCAATTGTGTCAAATAATCCAATTACCGGTAAAACATTCGCCGACCGTGTTGTTTTTTGCCATTGAAAGATTGGTTTGTTTACTTTATTTATTTGACAATAATAAATATAGTATCTTGACAATCGAAAGTATTAACAGATGGACAACATTACTTAACATCCTTCCATTGTGTGAAGATGATGAAGCCAAAACACTGCATGATCAGTGTTGTCATATTGTGCAACTGGAGCCAGTCTGTGCAGAAGGGGTTGCCTGAAATAGCTGCAGTGTATCAGTGCACTCTGGGTGAACTGATCGGTTCCTGGTATATCAAGTATTGGTCAACATTGGTCATATTAAGGCAGTTGTAACATCAAAAATTACAAGAAATGTATGCACAGCTCATATTTTCAGAGTTGGTGCTTTAACCTTGAGTCTAAACAAAGGAAGGCAAGAGGTAAAGAAGCATGAAGCAATGAACAACGTAACTGTGCATCACAGGAAAACTTGTTCAATAATTTTACAATCCCAAACAACCTATTCCAAAGGTCTCTGACACCGGGCCAATAACTGATACCAGGCCATGCATAATTTGGAGCAATGCCGTACAGACATAAACACCATAAATCCTCAAATATAGAGCAAGGCCATAATTTATAAAAATCTTTAACTATATTGGAAGCTTTCCACAGGAGGCAGGCCTTTATGTTAAAGTTTCTCTGCCTGTGTTGTTATTCTGTTTTTGTTTAAAGGTAAGTATCACAATAATAAATCTTCAGTATAGCAATATGTTTCATAGACTGGGGGTAAATAACCTAACTAAATGACATCTGAATAATAATTTTATTATAAATAAATGTCCTTGTCTCGTCTCACGTAAAAGACGATCATATTTACAGCTGAATATTCATACTTAAAAAAAGAGTGATTTTAAAAAATGACCCTCAGTACACACTTTCAGTTTTGCTCCCCTGTTATGATTTTGTATTAGAAATGCAACTCTGGAGTTTCACAAGGTGAAATTACCAAAAATCATTAAATTAAAAAATGACCAAGCTAAAAAACAAATAAATATAAAGCAGTGTTACCTTCTGTTACTGTATGCCTACCCAAAACTTTTATTTTGAAGCAGCAACAGCGACAGGAAGTGATAATTAGGCTTAGGTAATTATACCATGGTTATGAAAGACAGTTAAGTCGTGTTCTCCGGAAAAAGTGAATGACTCTTTCAAAAGTGTAAGCAGCCAAGCGTACGCGAAGGTTCTGTACTGTTCTCTACTGAAATGATTAAAGACATCATATTAATCAGATATTATTTTGGTAAAGCAGGATGATCTTGGAAACAAAGTGACAGGCTGTACCTCCTTCACTTAGCACCACATGACTGAGTATGTCTGTATGAGAGCGTACATGGGTGTGTGTGTATGTGTGTAGGGGTGTGTGTGTGTGTGTGTGTGTGTGTGTGTGTGTGTGTGTGTGTGTGTGTGTGTGTGGACCCCTGTGAAGTGGGACTTTCTGGTTAATCTCCAGCTGGCCAATAATCAGCTTAACTGTCACTGAAGTGCAGCAGGCTAATTACTAGTTTGTCGCTTGTCTAATATGGAACTAAGTCACAGATAACCTTACTGAAAATAACCGCTACATTAATAACCAAGCTAAAATAGACAAAAGATTAGTTAAGCAGCGCCCCACACTTTTACAGGAGTGACACTTTGCTAGTAGAAATTATTAAATAAAACTCCCCCAGCGGCCTTGATTACTCAAAAAGCTTACATTCCTAGATTTCATTAAATTAAATTGAAAATGTAAATATGTTAAATTTCTGTTATATTGATAAATTAAACTAATCAGGACATTAAAGTCTTTATGACTTCTATAAAAATGTCCCTGCTGTCAGAAAGTGCTGATTGAAGCCGTGTCTGTTACTCTGCACTGTTTGGCCTGCGAGTAGGATCTGCCTGCAGGTAACTATGTCATTAGGTTAACCCTTAATGAAAGGTTAAGCTGCTGCATTGCCAGGTAAAAGGACACATACAGCAGCTGCTGAACTGGTGGGTTAATCTGTGAACACAACCTGTCAGAAACATCACTCAGGCCATGGGCTGCAACCAAAAGAGGAAATCTGAGGACAGGTTCAAAAGTCAAAGTCATGCAAGCACCTCTACGGACATTTGGATTGAGCTTAATGTTAAACTTATATAATTCTGATTCAACAACAAACTGCCATTATAAATTCATTTGTATGAGCTTTGCTGTTGGTCTAACTATATTTCATTAAAGAAATACATTTGATGTAAATTAACACTGATCTCTCACTCAGCATGTGTATATTCTACAAGTCATCACATCCTTTTAACACAATGAGATGAAACTCAAGGTGGCTACAAAACAAGCCTCAGTCACTGTTGCAAATGAAGAGGTGCTTTGTTTGGATCCACAAGAAATGCTTTACATATTCCTGTAGCTAAAGCTTATTCTTTCGCTCAAGTATTTCATATTTCATTATCACAACATTGACAAAATGCAGTGTGCATGTTGTTTTTATCCACATATTTTGCTAACCTTGCAGTGCAGATGGATCACCCTTGTCTAATGTCTGTGATCTGGCAGATCCATCTTGCCAAGCTCCAGCATGCAACGGTTGAGAGCGGCCCAAAGCTGGATGGCCCAATCAACGTCCTTTAGAGCAGGAAGAGGTGGGAGGTACAAGCGTGAAGACAGCAGGAAGTGACTGCTCGTACAGAGATTAGCACTGATGCTAACAGCTTCAGTAGCAGTTTTATCAGAACTGGACTACATTTCTTTATTAAATGAAAAACAAATCACAATACTATAAACTTCTCTGTAGGATAGGATATTTTGCTCCACTTCTAACACATTTTGCAGACAGTCAGTTTAACAAAGTGGCTCACATTCTGTCAGTTATACCGTGACAGTAGTGTTCACCATCTGGTTGGCCCATAATGAATGTGTTTGACAGAACAACCATCCAATCACCTGCTGGATATGCTTTTGAGAGGTTCTGCCCATTCCCAAACACCTTCTTTGGGCTCTTTCTCAAATAGACAAGTAAAATATATTCAACAGTCCATCTGGTGTGTCAGGTTAATACTTTGCAGGTCTATAACAAAAACTGCCAAATAGTCAGGGGGTGGAGGGTGGGGGTTGGGGACTGTCTTGCTCTTTTGTTTGCACACCCTATTGCAGAAGTTATTGTCCTGGACACTAGTAGCCCAGGTTCGGATCTGGCCTTAAGGCTCCTTTCCTGAAAATTACCCCAAAATCTCTTCCTGGTTTCAGATTCTATCCAGAGTCATGTCTATCAATTGATAGATTTTAGTTGTGTGTCTATACTGTCGTGTGGAGGGCCGGAGGTCAAAAGAAGTGTCGGCTAGAATTGGCCACTTTGTAGAGCTGCAGCACAGGCTTTTTAACTCTTTACATCTCCTTAAAATAAAACCTGTTAACATCTCATGACAGCTGCAGGAAACAGAGCTATTGGTGCAAAATGAAAGTTTCATGCTGCATCCTGGACAGTAGACACTACTTCCAAAATGCCAGACAGTAACTTCATCCCATGATAACGGAGAATCCCTCCTTTTACACCTCCACCACAGTGAAAATCTAAAGATTTAAAGACAGTTTTATGTATTTTTGATTGCTATTTGGTAGGTGAGACACAAGATGTATCATCAAAGTATAATATTGGCTTTATTAATGTTATTCATGACAGAATCATGATCTCTATCTTCTGTCACTTTCAGTCAGTGTCCAAGGGCAGAAATTTTAATTAAAGTTGGCCATATTTTTACCAAGCTAATATGATACTTCATTTCAAGTATGGAAAAGTCTTTAAGGTCCCATATATCTGACAGCATTAATCTGCTCTTTGCTCTTCTCTAAGTTCTCTCCGTTATGGGTGCTCTGAAGAAGTTCAGTTTGAGCTTGTCTTCTCAGTCAGTATTATATCCTATTGAAAAACTGCTGCTTCTCATTTAAGAAATAAAACTTAAACAAAACATTGAGGGGGAACCAAGACTGTCAGCCTCTCCATAGCATAAAGCAGAGATACCTGTTTCTTGCCAGCTAGGGGGATGGTTACATAAGTGTGTGACATCACATCACTTAAAAGCTGTCAATCAGAGGCACGTACGCCCAAAAAGACAGTTTATCAAAGTCAGAGAAAACCGAACAGAAGTCCAAAATAATTAAAATATGATCCTAACAGTCACACGTAAAGCCTGCAGCCTGTTGAACACACATGCAAGTTTGGAATATTTGTTTTCTTAACTGACTGTAACTGTAACTGAGGGAAAAGAGGCTGCAGGGTCACTTTTTATGTAATTTGTACAATCTGAATTTTCATTATAGGATCCTTCTGTGAACTAAAGAGAGGATTGTACTCGTTTAAGTCTCTTAAAAGTTGTAGAAGTTAGTCCATTATTTCTGTGCAAATTTATTTCTTAGCATCAAACAGGGGACTGATGAGATTCTGAGCATCAAATTCCTGTGACACCCTGAGAAGCTTTAGAAATGGCACATTGGAGCATTTGCAGAGTTTTAAGAAAAGATGCATTGTGAAGGTGCTGGCATGTCTCAGTCTGGGGACAGAGTTGGCTGAGGTGCCTAGTTTCTTGACATCATATGTTTGCACACACTGCCCTGTTTGGATCCACGCTACTGCAAAGGAAGTGAGGTTGAATTATTAAGCTGACAAAAACTAGAAACAGGGACATGCAGTAAATCTACTTCCTTCTTATATTTTCAGTACATACAGCCATCTAAAACTATTAACTACTTGTTAATATCAGTTGGTTTGATGTCATAAATTGATGCACAACACTATTTAAATACAGCTAGTTATTATTGGTTAAATGGGCATGTTTTTTTCCACAATATATTCCCTTCAATCCATTCACTGACATGACAAACTTCTACAAGACGTATTTCTTTCAAAGTGGCAGAGCATGCTGTAAAAGCCTCTGGTGTATTGGGACTTTTGCCTTTTCGCTGTTCAAGTTCTGTCTTTTGGACTAACAGAGGCAATTATCACAGTTATCACACTGGACTTTAATGAAATGGAATTCAACTTCTTAACAGTTCACTGACATTTAAGAGACCAAAACTTTCATCTGAAATCTGTGAAGTTGTATGAAAAAACATTTACTGAATGCAGCTCTCATTTTGTGTTGATAAGTCATATATAAATCATAATTGCACGACCAGCATTAACAGCATGTGCCTTGTTTATGATTGTTGCAGATGACCTCAGAGATGGTCTGCTGCATACCTTCCCCTCCACCTTAGTGGCCGTGGCTTTGGTCTTGCAGGCAAAACACCTACTGGGTAATCCGCTAATAATCTCTTTCACCTGGACCATCTGCAGCGCAGACACGGAGAAAGGTGCAGAGGAGGACACAGAGAAAGAGACAATGGAAGCTTTTCATTACAACAAATTATGCTACCTTACATCCTCTCTTCTCATGTGACCCGCAAAATCATGCCCCAAACCTTCAAGCCCCTTAAATTCACCACCAGGAGCAACAGGAGGAAATTAGAGCCCTGTGTGTCCTCACCTGTGCATAAACAACTGTATACCGACAAGAACTCTCAAGGACTTACAAATAGTTGAAGAGTAAGACTCTATATTTGAGAAATGTAAACGCATCACATGAAAAAGTTTGTTTTTTGTTTGGTTCATTGCTGGGCGGGGTTACAGACCCTCCCCAATCCTGGAAAATTAGAGAATTGTCCCCTACAATATTCAGATCATTGCAAACACATAATCTGGATTCATGAATCATATGCTGTACAAAAAAATGTGTCAACAAGAACACAAAAAGATCTGTTTCAATTGTCCGGTTGTGCCTCATAACCTGACATGTAAACTTAATAAGTAATGTTGGTTAAACTAAAAAAAGTCTCTTTGGAGCACTTCAACAACTGTCATTGCCTTTGTTAAAGACATTTGGAATTGTACAAATTCTCAAGGCACACCAGTGTGCCTCGATGTCACACCATTTGAGAACCACTGTCCTTACCCTCCTATTCTCCCTGATTTACACAACACTTGCCGCTGCAATATGACTTTTCTGAATCCAAAAGAAATTCAATGTTCTCTCCGAACGTGCACAGATACATTTAAGGTAGCTTACAGACAGCTTTATACTCATATCACTCCATCAAAAGGTGTGACAGCAGCGCCACACCTCAAAACTTTAGTTGACCAAGTTATAAACTTGTCTTTAATGTGTTGCAATAAATCAAGACTATTGCAGTGTGATTATTCTGAAAGCTTATATCATGTTCATGACAAAATTGTGATCGATTTCGCACTACAAATGCATATGCAAACTTGTGGATGTAAACCCCACTTGTGAGGCAGGAAGAATGTTCCAGTCAGATGAGAGCAAACTTAACGTTTCCTGGAACAATGCAAGATGCCCTCTCCAAAAAGGCAACATTCTCAACAAGAGGAGCAACACAAAAAAACAGCTCTGGAAACAACAACTGACCCTACAGTGACTCTTAAGTCCTAAACCAAGACACAGCAGCATTAAAAGTAAAAAGACTGTAAATGGTTGTTGCAGTCAGTGAAACATGTGATTACTGCAGCAGGTCTGTCATTAGTGAGAGACGGAGCTCGAGCGACAGAGCTGGACTGCTGCATGGACACACACACACACACACACACACACACTGACACACACACAGGCTGTAGGTTCAGCTGAGTCAGAGGTCTGGTCAGGTAGAGCTCTTAACATTGTGATCCTGCTTAAGAGTTTTATTAGGTCTCTGAGATCATTCAACTTTATCTCCTCCGAACATTTTCTCTTGATGTATTTCTACGGCTGGTTAGAAAAGGACAACTCAATTTCTATTTACAGATTATAGTGATGAAATACAACTTCTGTACACCAGCTACCATATAGATGGATATAAAAGACAAAAGAGGGCATAAGGACGAAAGTTTTTCTTCAGAGTTGTTTTATAATAAGCATCTGTCTCATCAAGACTGAGAATTCAGTCATTGCACAGGACAGCGTTTATTGTCGAGTGATAACAAATGTTTGAGGTAAAACATTACAAACTACTGTGCTTCAGTTTTTGTGTTAAAATTTGTTGTAACAAGTAATGTAACATGTTAGATCGGAATTTAAATGATCTGTTATGTCATTCCTTTTTCATAAAATTAATATGAATCTGAAAAATGTAGATTTCCATTTCCTTATGACTCTACAACAACAACAAAAAATTCCCAGAACATCTGTGTTTCTATTTCTTTCCTTAGGGAGAGGAAGGAATACCTTAACTGCACCAGTATGCATGTGCAGTTACGAGATCAAACTAACAGGATGGCAAAGACGACAGCATTTATCAGGGTTTATCATGGCTGACTATGAGGCTGTGGAGGTATCTCTCTCCATGAGCCCACCATGTGCATACGCATACTGGCTCCACCAAACACTTTTAGAAGCAGCATCAGGAATCCTGTTGATTAAGTGTTTTGATTATCTCAATAAAAAAATGCCTTCTTTATTGTTAAACACAGAAAGTTTAATCCCTCACAATATGACGCTGATCAACAAGACAGACAGCAGTAAATTAATAAGTTGATTTCGGCTGTAATCATACTTGCTGTTCATGAAAAAGTATTTATGAAGGTGAGGACACAGCAGCATGAAATCGCAAACCACTGGTTTAACATGACCCGTCCATGGTCATGATTTTTGGCTTAGGTTTTTATGAAATAAGTCTGAAAAAATCCACAGCACTTATCCTTAAAGAGCCCTTATGATACTCTTTTCCAGTGCCATATACCCTGTAGTGTGTTTTAAATGTCAATTCTGCATGACAAAGAACTTCCATGCACAGAAAAATAAAGTCTGTGACATCGGGACTAAAACAACAGCCAGTTTTGACTGATGAAGGCGCAGGATGCAATGAAATGTTAGTCCTGTGCACCGGTGTAAATTGTCTAAAGTGACTCTTGTGCTCCAGTTGTTTTGTTGGAATTGCTTTTATTTAAGATTTCACTGAAGTGTTTTTTTTTTTCATTAAAAAGCTTTCTTGGATATAATTTTTGGGTAATACAGGCTACCAAAAGTTATCATGTAGAGGCAAAAAAACTGTGCTTGGTGTGTCTTTAGACTTCTAGATGGTATAAAACATGAAGTAGGTACAGCTGCAACTACAATCACATTATGTTGTAAAAAAAATAAAATATTTATGTTCCATTTGTGTTGAAAATGTTAAGACATTTTGAATAAACCTTTTAATTGTTTCATAGCTGGCATTTTGTGATTATACTGAATGTTTAAGTTTCATTACTTTAAAGACTACGCGCAAAGAAAATATAGAATAAAAGTGATTTAACCAAGTGTGTATTTCACCACACAGCAGGTTCAACAGGATCTCTGAAATTCTTCACATATTGCAGGTGTTCTGTGTGTGTCTAGAAGTTTTGGCCTTGTCGCTTACTTCAGACTAAACTGGCGTGTAAAGATTCCTGCATTACTTTACTTCAGGCTGATTTAGAGTGCACTGCTAGTTCAGAGAAGTCTTCTTGTAATGTCACGCCACTGTCTAAAAGTTCAGCCAAAGTCAAAATGCTGACAGAATGTACTGAAAAATGTTCTCTGAACCCCAATATTCAGAAAAACAAACCTTCAGTGGAAACTTTTACTGCAACTTTAACTGAGAAGTCAAAGTCTTAAACTCTCAGTATAACTTCAGGAGTCCAGACTGGTATGCGTGTGTCTGCATGTGTGTGTCTGTGTCTATATATATGTGTGTATATACCAGTTTGAGAGTTTGTGTGTTAATTGGCTGTTTGTCCAGTTTTTCAAGGAAGTTTACTCCACTAGAGGAAGTCTTTATCTTCAAAGAGCCACGTGTGTGTGAGTGTGTATGAGTGTAAGTGTGTATGAGTGTGTTTCAGAGAGAGAGAGAGAGAGAGAGAGAGAGAGAGAGAGAGAGAGAGAGAGAGAGAGAGAGAGAGAGAGAGAGAGGGGGAGATGGGATAAAGGCCTGAGGCTGTTCCAGAAGTCCGAGCAGAGTAAATCATGTCAGGTTGCTTTTGGGGCCTCTCAGGCTCTTTAAACTGCTCTCTCACAGTGCTGCCTCAGTTTCACTGATGCTCTTTTCTTTTACAGTCCTGA
The DNA here is from genome assembly GCA_037902135.1 of Cetoscarus ocellatus. Taxonomy (NCBI): domain Eukaryota; kingdom Metazoa; phylum Chordata; class Actinopteri; order Labriformes; family Labridae; genus Cetoscarus; species Cetoscarus ocellatus. The sequence continues at coordinate 1,197,138 of JBAMNC010000264.1, forward strand.
TATTCAGTGCTATGCTGCATAGATAAATGCTTTAAGCACTTTGCTGGTGTTTCCATCCACAGTAAGCGTTCCTTTTGTCGAAAATTAAGCCATAATTTTGACCACCTTTGTCTACCATGATTACATTTTGATTCATTTATCATCTTTCCGCTGACTGGCACCAATGATAGTGTGATGTCCTTTATTTGCAAGGCATGCAGAACAAAATGGCAGGAATTGATCAGGGAATTGTAAAGCAGAAGGACTAATGATGTCAGTTCCTTGAGAGAGTTGTTGTCGATTCCCATCCCTACCCTTGACAATGAACCCTCTTTGTTGGTTAAAAGCAGTTCTTATTCTTGTCATGAATAATTTATTTCTCTTTCCAAGATAAGCACTAGGGAATTATATTGATAAGATTTAACTGATACCAATGCCACTAATAGTTCTGCAAATTGATCCAATTCTTTGATACCTTTATCGATTCCTGTGGAATTTTTGTGCCTAAAAAAGTCAGCCTATAAACATTTTCAAACCTCAATGATGTCCAACACGTGGCACATAAAATACTGAATACTGTGCTTGTAGCAAAATGCTTCTGCAAGTGGCTGGTGTTTCCACCCAAGCTTGAAATCACAAACACATGAACACTAGACACTTAGCAGTTTCAGCATTTTGTGTAAAACGAAGCCACAGTTTAGACCACTTCTGTTTCCTGTCATAACAACCATGTCTTGACTTCTTTGTAATCTTTTCTGCTGGCTGCCTCTGGTGAGTGTGTGATGTCTTTGATTTTCAGGGCATGCACAGTAAAAGTGGATGGAATTGACAAGAGAATTGTTCAGCATTAAGACTACCAACACGGATTTCTTGAGCTAGTTGTTATTGTTTTTCAATTCTAATCCCTACTAAGCAGACCAGCCTCTTTACACTCACTGAAGGGATGAGGTTGACACAGACAAAAACTGGAATAACACATTTGAGGAACCATTAAATATCCAAAAACACAGACTAAATAACGTATTACACTAACTAGACAAAGCATTTTTATTTTAAAATAAGCCACTAAATTATTTTGGGTTGAATGTACAATTTGGTGAAAAATTTCAGAGCACTTTATCTCTTCTCCAGGATGTCTCTGTGTTTGGGTTAGAGTTTGAAGAAGAAGAACCAAAAGCTTCATCAATTGCACACACTTTTCAAAAGTTGTCAAATTTTTATGTAATTCATACAGTGTAAAAGAGTTTTCCTACAATTTTTGATCACTTAAACAAGAAAATACCCAATATTGTGGATTAAGGTAAGTCTTCTATTGTTTTATCTGTAGACAAATGTTTCTAAAAGGATATTTAAGAAAACAATAATCTGTTATTTAAACTAAATATTTACAATTATTTATCTACTCATTAATAAGTCCATCACTGTTAGCAGCTTTCATTGTAAATAAATCTTTCTACTGAACATCAGGCTGGATCTATAAGCAGTATTAGCATGATTTGTTTGTCTTATATCTTTAACGAAAATGTATGAATGCACATTCAAAACATGACATCATGTCTGGCTCTAATGATTTATTTGGACTAAGAATGTCACTCTACAGGAACAGGGATGAAGCTAAAATTTATCATTATGATTTATGTTTTGTTTGGTTTGTGGATATTAAACCCAAATGAAATAAAAGTAGTGAGTGCAGGGTCTGCCCTCTGCTCTGTATCTGTTTCATAGAGCTCGTTAGCGCAGTCCTGATTATTAGCTGAATTAGGTCTTCTAACAGTGAGAGCTCTGCAGCCACACAAAGGCCTCACTGTTCCCTCTCCTCTGAGAGAGCCACACAGACACAGTGTGTTTGTGGTTTGGAAGGAGGATTCCCACACTCAGCCCGCATCAGATTGTTTTTGTCACCTATTACAGCAACATTTGGAGACCACAACATCGACCCCACTTGGAAGAAAATCAAACAGCACTGTGTGTTTGTTTGTGCAGGATGAGAGCTACTACAGTATGCAGTGAATTTCACAACTATCACAGGAATGCTGTCACTCCATAAAGAGACAGAGGGCTCATGTGTTAGTATGATAAATGAGTGACATGGTAGAACAGCTATTTCATCATCTGTTCATTAAAAATTGCTATGACTTGAGACATTTCATTTAAAACATCCACAAAAGATACCAGAAAGAATGATTTTTACAGCTCATACCAGTTCACCAGTCAAATCCAAATGTAAGGTAAGTGGAGAAGCACAATATTATCAGCACAATGTCTGTATCAACTTCAACATCAACTTTATTATTATCCCGTGGGAAAATTGTTTTTCAGCAGCAGGCATCAGCACACCAGTGATATGACATGTGACATGATAAAACATAAAACATACACGCATTAGGAAAATCAGGAAAAATCCTGCTCACAAGTGAAAAAGGAAGGCGCTTAAACCACAAAATGCCAAAAGGCTAAAGAATCAAAGAAAACCCATAAAGTGCATTCAGTCATTAAAGTGCTGTGTAGTTAAAGCAGATAAAAAGAGATTCAATAAATAATCAATAAATTGTCAAGGACTACAGTCTAAAAATCAAAAATCAGTTCTATCCACAAGGTGCATAAGGCACACACAAGAAAACTGGTCAGGCCAATGAATTAAGGTTGTCAATGGCAACCGGAATAAAAGAAGTTCTGGCTTGCCTAGTTTTGGTTCTAGGCATTCTGTAACGTCGGCCAGAAAGGAGAAGATCAAATTCAGCAAACAGAGGGTGATCAGGGCAGTTCAGAATTTGTTGGGCCAATACTAATGATATGTCTGCTGTAGATATCCTGCAGCTGAGATTGCTGCATCTCGATCACCTTGCTTGCTATTTCACAGGAAATATCTAAAAAGAAATTGAAT